>CM073764.1:72095382-73353471 GCA_037127475.1 Arma custos
GTGGCTCATTATGTACGACGGGACGGTCGTGACTGGGATCAATGGGTACCCTATGCCCTGATGGCTTATAGGGCCATCCCGCACTCGTCCACGGGATACTCGCCAAACTACCTTCTGTATGGACGAGAAGTGCAGATGCCTGTGGGCTTCAATATCATGCCATTGGACGGTGAAACGCCAGCAGAAGAGTTCGTGGAACGGCTGCAGGAGAGATTAAGTCAGGCTTATGAGGAGGCATCGAAGAGGATGGAATTGGCATGGACCCGTCGGACGAGGCAATGGAACAAGGGGCGAAAACACAGAGAACTCGAAGTGGGGGAGTGTGTGTTCCTGCATGTCCCCATTACAAAGCTGGGACATTGCAAGAAATTTCATCGTCCTTGGACGGGACCGTATGAGGTAATCAGGAAGATCTCCCCAGTCACGTATGAGTTACAGTTGGGATCGGGCCGAAGTGAGTAGTGGTACACATCAATCGGTTGAAACCAGCTATAGGTGATAGGCCTACTGAGTTAGGAAGGGAGGAGGAGGAGAGTGGAGACGAGAGTGACTGGGAGGAACATGAACATCGGGACGAAAATGAGAGTGAGGAGGAATGTCCCCCACACTGGAACGAGGACAGCGAGGATGAAATGGAAGAAGTCAAGGACGACAACCAAGAGGAGAGTCAAGCCGACGGAGCTTACTCAACTGTCCGCAGGGAGTCCCCGGTAACGGAGCGAAGGACGCCAGAAAAATTGTCAACCCCCCGGGGCATAGTCGATCACGTTACTCCTCATTGGATGAGGAATGACCCGAGTTCACCAGAGGACACCCAAGAAACAACCTGGGCCCGCACAGAAGATGACCCAGGCACACCTGAGGACCCACGTGACACCTCGTGGGCCCCGGAGGAGGATGATTCCCTTGTCACCCCCCGATCCCCCATACTGCTGAGGCCAAGAAAGTAATCTAATGTTAAACGACAGTGTTCACAGGATGGCTGGTGCTGCAGTTGGCCCTGGGACACAGCGGTGTGAGGTTTTTGGATGAAAGGGACGTAGTAGTGAGCAGTGAGCGATGGCGGGTAATAGTGGAAGTGAACGTGACTCGCTTGTGTGGTGAAGCACTACAGATGAGGGAAGTAATAGAGGAAATAGAAGCTGAGTACCGACGGACACTGAACCATATCCCTGAACTTAGGGGGTACTGGGACGAGATGGAGAGGACCAAGGAGATGGTCGCAGAAGTGGATGAAGCTGTTTTGTCCATCAGGAATCTGCTACCGGTTCAACGAGGGAGTAGAGGGCTGCTAAACATTGGAGGGAAGGTGATTAAAGCGGTGTTTGGTAATCCGGATGCTGACGACTTAGAAGGGATAAGGGACGATCTGGGGAAGCTAACAATGCAACAAGGGCGATTGGTCCACTTGGCCACGGAGCACCTCACAGTCACACGGAATTTGGGACAACGAACCGAGGAAAATACGAGGAACCTAGTACGCTTCGCAGGAATGTTGAAGAAGGAAATGGAAGCTACCCACCGGCGGATGTTAACCCTAGAGACACAAGTAGACCGGCTTTCCCTTTATACTAACCTATCCTTAACCTTGATATCCAACCTCCGAAATATGGAGGTGACGGCTCTGAAAGCCAGTGGTGATTTGAGGGAATTGTATTTGGGATTAGAGAGGGTATCATGGGGGGCAGTGAGTCAGGCCCTTCTGTCTCCCCACTCCTTGAGTGAGATTCTCCAAACGGTGGTCAATGTACTACCCTCAGGAATTGGTTTGTTCACAGGTACTCGTCCCGAGGATGCCCACCATTATTACCAGGCCGCTGCAGTCCATGGAGTGGCCACATCCACTTCGGTGCATGTTGTTATAGATCTCCCTTTGATTAGGTCAGGTCAAGCCTTCAAGCTCTATAGGGTACAACCTATGCCGATACGGAGTGTGGATGTGCCGCACAAGGTGGTATTAGAGACGTCAGTGGACAGTTTTCTTGTGTCAGTGGATAGACAATATTATGCACTTCTGCAGAAAGGGGACCTGTCACGGTGCCGGACATCCCAGCCGTGGGTGTGCCCCGCGCTGTTTCCGTTGATGGTGCGGAGACGAGTGACCTGCTTAAGCACTCTCTTCTTTGGGGATGAGCAGAGTGGTCAACCGCTGTGTAAATGGAGGGCACTACGTGACCCGCAACTGGATACTTGGATTTGGGACGAGGCAAGAGAGAAATGGCTCTTTAGTATCAACGAGCCAACCAAGGCAACGATAAATTGCAGAAATCAGCAACCCAGAGAGATTATTTTGGACGGTGATGGAGAATGGGAGGCAACAGAGTCTTGTACACTGAAAACAGCAGATTACTGGCTGCTCCCCCGCTCCAGAGGGACGACGTACACGACGTTGGAGAAGGAAATACAGATCGTGGACCCTATATCTCTACACATAGGGTCAGAAAAAACGACAATTAGGAGGGAAGACCTACCAGAGGCTTGGAAGTCCTTGGAGCAGCAAGGAGACCTGGGAGCGGGTCAGTGGGCCGCTGATGAAGTTCGGGTCTTGGCCCTTCGGCGTGCGCTTGAAAGGATACAGGAAGAACGGGTTAACCGAAGATGGTGGACGTGGAGTGCCACAACGACCTTGGCGCTATTGTTGCTGGGTGTCCTTGGAACATAAGTTTCAGCCACCATTGGTACTCCACGGCGTATTGTATGAGTGGACCCCGTGGTTCCACTCTTTTGTAAAGGGGAGGGTGATGTAACAGAACCGTGGCGAGACTGGCCGTAAATAAGTTTAATTAAATCATTTAGTCGAGCGATCGTGGAGCTGAGACCGTCAAGGATGCTGAGGTCGCGTCTAGACGGTGGCCAGCGTGGGAGAGGGAGATCGGAATCGCTTAGAAGTCAGCCAGTCTGTCCCGTGTAAAAAGAGGTGTAACGTCGCAGTGTGAGAGGTTGGAGACAATTGGTGTTGGTTACTGCGGGAACCGATCAGATGGGAGGATCGCTACACGTTATACAAGGTACATGTGAACAATTTAATTTCTGGGGATAGACTCATTGATTACCGTGGAGTATCAGGCTATAATTTTTGTTCTGAGACTTATAATATTCCCTTATTGTTTTTTTTATTTTCTTGTCCTAGCAAATAAGTGGGGAAACTGGTTGTACCAGTAGTGTAGTAATTACAGAATTTTTAACCATTTTTATATTTGTCAATAATTTGGTTTTATTATTAAATAAAAATAAATATAGTCATTTTATTTATATTGCTTAGTTCTTAGTAAGAGTACGTTCTCCTAATTTTCTTTATTTTTCTTATGTGTTACTATTCTTTCCTTCCTTTCACAACCCCATTCCCTTCCAAATAAGCCGGGGGTGTTACAACTGGCAAAATAACTGGGTTCCAACGATAGCTGAAATTCCCATACTCTTAACAATGAAAATAAAATGGGGTCTTATTTCTATTATTTTTTTTTTAGCTTATTCAGGTTTTGGGGAAGAAAGTATTTCGGGTAGGGGTGAAATAATAAATTAACCGACGTTTCGACCCACGTTGCAGGTCTTCTTAAGGACAGGACAAGGATACAAAAATATGTATTACTGAATCCGATTATTTCAGCTTTTAATATTTTTTCTATATATTTATCCCTTTGTGTCCAGTATATATAAAGGTCCACCAATAATTATTCAAATAATTTAGTTTTGCTTGTGTAAAATAAATACCATTAATTAAATTTTAAGTAAAAAGATCTCCTCGTGTGCATCTAGTTTTATTGCACCCAATAAAATGTCTAAATTACAAATTGGCCCATAAATTACATATGAGATTAATTGTATATTTGCTAAATCCCAATTAGTATTTAACACAAGGCAAAGCTTTTTAGAGAGCTTTATAATGTCTAGCATGTAGCGACATCGAACATCGATCATCCATAAATCGAATATAATAAGATAACCTTCTCATATTGTTTTACCATACGGGAATTGATATTAATCGAACACCACTGTACGCATTACTTTTTATTCTGTTATGTTAATGCCTTATGTTATTTTTATTATAAATAAAGTAATTCAACCTTCAAGAGCACGTAGCGTTAAGATCCTTCACTATCCCTATAAAATCTTAATAAGCAATTGATAAGAAAATGATTAATAAGAATTGAGATGAAATTTCCCAAAAATAAGAGTCAGTATAGATTTTTAACTGCAATATTAAAATATTCAACGCTTTTACTGCTAAAGACGATATATGCCGTAGCACTGCTTTTCTATCTATTTGCTAAAGCCGAGTATAGACGTCGCGACCTTGCTTCATTCTACTGGTTATTATTAATCAATTATTTAATTATCAAGCAATAAGTTTTGGTATTAATGTTTTTTTTTAAATTAAAAACAAAAAGTTTCCCTCTTGACTCCACTAGTGTCGGTCTATAGCCCGAATCAAAAAGGAGGATGAAAACAATGAAATATGTTAACAGATAGTGATAACAGTAGTAAAGGGGCGTAATGAAGGATAGAATGCAGGTAAAAAGTATGTAGCACACACCCACATAGCGCTGTGATAGAAGTAGGGGAGAGTGGGGTAATGGCGCCACCCTAAGGGAAAAATCTCTGCCAATCCCTGACATTTGTCTTAAAACAGTTTTTGAACGTTTGTATACCTGAATTAGTTATTTCTCTACCTTAAAATATTTTTGTATATGGTGTACTTTCGTTATTGAGGGTAATATTTAAAAAAATATAAATATACACACAGTGGTGGTATTCCCCCACATGGTGGGGCAATTCCGCCATGGCCGTTGGGTAATTCCGCCATATGCATTATTTAACATATTTTCAGCAATAGGGATGAATAGGGTAATGGATAGGACTACATATATTAGTATCCAACATAATATATATGCGTTTTATTGAAAAATACAAAAATATATCAGTAGGTATGACATTGTATAAGCAGAAAGTCATTAATTTCCGTTAAAAATTTTAGAATCAATGGAAACATATTTAAGATGAACTTTCTTTCTGTTTTCATCTTGTTAATATCTAACTTTATCTTCTTTACAACATCGCCTTTAGATTTGTTCGTTCCTTGAACATCTTTTCTTTTATCAGGTCTATCTTTCTTCTCCTTTTTGATTTTAGCTTCTAGACCTACCTTCTTTTTTTGTTTTGACTGCTTCTGATCTTCATTTTCCACAAAAACAGATTTCATGGGTGTTGCTGTCAGAACCACCAATTGGCGGTATTGCCCCACACAAACATGGCGGAATTACCCCACTACGCCATTACGGTAGTTGAAACCTTACAGCTACCAAAGTACTTGATGAAAACAAATGAAATGTTGATTGAAAATACATGAAACTATAACGAACCAACTTATGCTTCAATAGAAATAAGAAACACTTACCTTCAGCCCAATACCACGGGTTGTAAATGTTGGTAAAATAACAAAAAATAATGAAAATTCACTCATATCCAAACAAAACTGATATTATAGACAACAACATCACTGACGGTACTGCCAGTTGTTTCACGTGTCTGTCGCTAGCGTAGAACCGGACCCTCGTTCGTCTCCCCACAACGCAACAACCAAAACGAGGGGTGGCGGAATTGCCCGATGTGGCGGATTTGTACCACTCTCCCTTAAAGCTTTTCGCTCGCAGCAGTTGAAGGGTTAATATGAATATAGTAAAATAAAAAAAAAAATATCATAATTTATTAAGCCATTCTTATCAAACTACGAGTAAAATCCGATGCGAGTACCGAAAACCAATGACCTAGTTGCCTGCATTCTGCCTTTAGGGACAAAATTTTAACTGATTGGTACAGCAGTCACAGTACACACAAATATGGCTCTACCTGAAGCAAAGAAATCTATGTTGTCATCTTGGAAGTTTAGAAATGTGGAAAAAAGAGCGGAGAGGTACGACGTATCATCTACTGATAGGTGTCTCGAGTGCTCGTTGTACCTGTGGTCCAGGAAGCGTTGTAAGTCAATGCAGAAAGGATACCTCTTGATGTACTGCGCGGAGGATGTCAGAAATAGACCGAAAAGAACACGCGACTGCCTTAGAAGCCCTTACAAGCCCTTTTAAGGAGTTGTTTTAAAGACTAACTATTAATATAGAAAATTAAACGAAATCATAGAATTTCGGGCATGGAGAACTAAATGGTCATCTTAAGGGAGTATATGTTCAGGCATGGTAAAGAAGTCGTTAACTTTAATTACGTCAATAATGAGTTTCTTGTTCTCATGGAAGGGAAATCGGATTATTTTCGAAGTGAATTAAGGAGGTCAGGCATCAGCTTGGGAAGGAGTTGTTACTTATGTTACAACTCCATTTGAAGCCAAAAACTACCAGATTGGCAAGATTCCGATTCCTTCAATACAATTAACTCAATCTCGACAAAATACGACTCAATTACTTATTCATCTGGGTTCCAGGTATCAGTTTGAAGACTGCGGAGAGCCTCCGCAGTTACAAATCAGTCAAAAGTTAAATGTTGTAAAACAAAAGATATTTAAAATTAAAGTTTATGTTAAATAAATAATTGTTGTTTACTTTTCTTAACATCGACTCGGACGAAATCTTATATGGATAGTAGTAATATTTTGCATTGAATACACCTTAAATTAAAATATATTTAAAACGCATGTTCACTAACTATTGTTTATTATTTTTAGTATTATTATTTTTTTTTTTTTTTTTTTATTGATATTTACAACTGTAATAACATTACATCAAGTAAATTGGCTGTATGAACAAAGGACATGAACAAAAAAATCACTTGTGGAGAAACTATCCATTGATAGCACTCCAATGAAGTTTTATAGTAGAAGGTCTCGAGGCCATCTTCTTTTCAGACGCCTCGGAGGGTTATCAGGAATAGTATGGGAAGCAAGTCGAGAGACTAGCGGATTCAAGTGTGTATGGATTTTTTCATGGAAGGATAGGTATCTAGTTTGGGCCAAATCAGCAACATATGGGATATTAAGATCATGATGGATGAGTTTGTTTGTGACATTATAAGGAGCATTGAGGATTTTACGAAGGATTTTGGATTGTAAGGATTGGATGCGAGATGAATTGGATGGTTTAGTAGTGCCCCAAAGCTCAACTCCGTATGTCCAAATAGGTCTGATAACTGTCATGTAAATGAGTCTTTTGTAATTAATTGGTAGCTTTGAACGTTTGTCCAGTAAATGTTGAAGTAGGCGAAATCGTCGAGCAGTTTCTTGTCTTTTCAGTCTTGTATGAGGATTCCAAGTGAGACGTTTGTCCAGATGGAGTCCTAGATTTTTAGTATTATATAATTTTTTTTACTGGCAAGACTTTCATTTAGTCTGTTAGCAGCCGGAGATGAATCTTATGGATCTAGGACACTCCTGTGGCTCATCCGGCCGCTATAAAGTAAGTATCCAAAATAAGGGGGAAGAGTCTGGCGTTTGAGCGTTATATGGGACGAATCACTTCCCTTCACACGCGTTGTCCATGAAACAGTATAGTCTCTACCATGTACTGAACTCCGGACCCGTTCACGGGTTTTAGTGGTACATTTTTTTAATATTCTGCATTAATTGTTTCGTATTATTCCGAATTCAGATGATATTGAATAAATTGAGTGTGAATGGTTCGATTGGTATTAACTGACTTAACTAAGGAAATTAGGTTTTTGTGACATACCTACTGCTGAAAAATTGTTATAAGATCTTGTATCTCAATTGTATGACGCTACTCGTTACATTAGAATAATAATTGTAGTAATGATTTAATTTGAGAATGTTCGAACATTGATAACGAAATTCTTCGAACATTACCTATGCCTTTTATAGTAGTAATTACTAGAAGCGTGAGTCACGTGTCGCTTTGTTTAAGAAGCGTGTAATATTTATAATTCTAATGACGTCATCCGGATATGAAGACGGTGGTTTATCGCCTCTTCTGAAGCAGTGACGTAAAGAATGAAGTGACCCAATGCACTTCGAGGGCGGTGAACCTTCCAAGAAGGGTCAGTGAGGAAACCATCTCATCGGTTTATGAGTATTGTAAACGGAATCTCCCCCTCCGAGTCCAGTTAGAACTTGCGTAAGCTATTATTGGAATATAGTTTAGTTTGCAAAACCCATAACGGCGATTGTTAGTTGTGTAGCGCATTAATCTATAGGAGTATTTTAACACGTGAGGATAAAACCGTAAAGGTTCTCAAAAACGACTACATGTTGCAACTATGCAACTTAGATTATTTTTAGAGATATATTTACGATGTAGTAAAATGCCATTAAACAAAACACATCATCATAAAAACAGGTACAAAGCTTTTTGCGACATAGTGGAGATTATATAATTACTAATGTCTTAATACACGAATGGTAAGACATAAAACGTTTATGCATGTCTAAAAGACGACGATCCTATCTCAGCAGGATGACAGGAGCTGAAGGCATGTAGGAAGTGAAGTGGATTGAGATAAGCGCCGTACCTGATTCCTTATTGGCGAAAGACGCCTCGCTCTCTGCTCCTTGTTCAGCAACTTTATGTAGTCCAACCGCATTGTTATCTATAAATATCCTCAATCTAACATCCTCTGTTCTCACGCATTTCCTAACTAGTTTATTCTATCAAAAATTGCCTTCATTTTGCTGAAAAAGAGATATACCTGCCCCAGAATGATTACATTGACCGATTAAAACGTGACAAGACGTTTCTATTTTTAAAAATGAGGAGGTTCTAAATGGCTAAATGTCAGAGGCTATACGAGAACATAAAACTTAAAATAAAATAAAATTTATATTATTGCTTATAAAGTGGCTCACTGTAAAATTGATACACCCTGTAGAAAGAAGAAGAAAAAAGAAAAATTTATGTTGTTACAGGGATCAAAACAAGAAAACTCTTCAAAATATTTCTTTACATTATAAATTTAAATATATACAAATAGATGAAATTGAAAATATTCAATTTAGATTATTTAAAAAAATTAACAGACAAAAATGAAATAAATTATTTCATCTCATACTCAAAATGACACATCACTTCTAATTAACTTTTGAGGACTAATAATTTATAAACTTTGTATTTAGTAAACAATTAGTTCAGTACAATTATTTGTAGGTTGCGCTTTGTTGGGTGCACTAAAACATGGATTTCTTTTAATTTCTCTGACAATCCAAGTCTCAGAAGTCATCTGTGGTCTAGTGGTTAGCGTAACAAACTACTAAACCAAAGATCGCTCGGGGGTTCGTAGCCCGGGAGGTGGCCCTAGGATTTTTTTAAGGGAGTAAAAAATCCTTAGTTACGCCGTCCTTTGGAAGGGACGTTAAACGGGGGTCTCGAGCCTGTACGATGTCAGGTACCCGTTAAAAATCCCTATCCTAATTAAACCTGAATAGGCGGAATGTAGAGCTCCCACTGTCCGATCAGCATCGTGCGATTAGCCATAGCAGCATAAAGTGACGTTAAATGGACAAATAATCCAAGTCTCATCCCTATCAGTTAAAATTTTGCTAGTGCTTTTAACTTTTTTCTGGCAATGTACTTTTCCTTCTTGATTCTCTCCTTTGTATGCTGGACAGTTGAAAGACTTTTTAAAATATTTACGGCTATTTCATTTAAAGATTTCCCGTCGTTAAAATGTTGAATAACCAACTCACGTTTTTTAACGTTGTGTATGCCTCCATTTTCGTAAAAAATAAAAACAAAACGTCAGTTTTTCTTCGCTTTGAAAAGAGCCAAACAATTTCGACACAAGAGTTTAACTGAAGTAAAATCGTTTAATAATAATTAGGTAGAACTAAGGTGTATCATTTTCACTGTGAGATAAGTAATTCTAAACAAATGTGTTTTATTTTTATAATTAAATCCTTGTTTATTTTTAAATGTTTATATACAAAGTACTTACATACTTCTAGGATGTTTAGTGATTGCAATAAATTATTGTATTTAATGCAATATAATTTGAACTATTTATTTATTCAAAGGCATCTATAAATATCCTCGTGTATCATTTTGACTGGGAGCCACTGTAAGTCATGTATATATTTTTATTTCTGAATATATAATAAATATCTTTATTTGTAACTAAACCGGACATACTCAAAAAGGCCTTGAAACAATAAGGTACAAGCTCACTTAGCAAGACGCTTAAAGTTATTCCGCCTCTAAGTAGTAATAAGGAAGAATGATCGCAATCTATACGGCACTTGAAGTCCCAGAGTGCCTTACAGACTGTTGAAGTTTTCTTTTTGCGATAATTAATATGTAAGGCCGTGGGTTATGTATCGACAATGCCACCATTCTACCTCCAGGGCAATAAATCCCCTTTATTTCGTTTTGTTTGTTTTGTATTTTTAAGTAAGCAATAAGAGTACCGACCCTGATCTCGATACATACCCGCGATACATAATTCCTCTAATGTCTTTCGTATCTTTTGTAGTTTATCATTTACATTACAATATATCTCTATTATATTTTCTCCGTTCCATTAAGCATAGACAAAGGGAAAACGAAAGTAAGATAAACGGAGTCTGAATGCAGGATCAGTAGGCGAAGAAAAGATAAAACATAAGGAAGATATGAATTATTATTATTATAGATCTTTAAGCAGTCGATTTGGATCAAGGCTATAATTCTTCGAGTCTTTTAAAGGGAAAAAATCTTTATCTTCCATCTCGCTTCCCTTAGCATAAACACAACGATCGTGTGTTCCTTTCAACCGAGTTGTCTCCTGTTGTGTAACTTGGCGATACATTTTCTTTTGGATGTATACAAGCCTATATTGGGCGAAGGATACAGACATCGTGTCCGGACATGATCCTTCCCCGTGTCAGGACATAATGGAAGATACAGCTCTTAGGACTCCCTGGAGTGAAAGAACGTCTGACTGAATCCTGAGAGATAAGTGTAAGAGGACAACGGTCACAACCACTCCAATAGAACCATTTTGGCTTATGTTAATTTTGACAACTTAATCAGCAAACTATTTCAACACATCTAAACATGAACTGATTTCACGCATTAGCATTTAGACGAAATATTACTCAACTTCAAGCGTCACGACTGCCAAGATTACCGAATTTATAAAACAACAAATCCTCAATCATCCAAACTCAAAACTAAACAGAGACTATAAAGAAACATGAAATTATAATTATACTTACCTATGGTCTAAATACAGGCTCGCTTGGATTTTGGTCTGTCACACAAAGTTTCGTGACAGATCATTTTAAATAAATAATTTAATTTTTTTTTTAACTATAAGTTACTCATACATCCATAATTTCACAAGTCTAACTTCAAAACTGACGGATTCCATACCATCTTTGAATCTCTATTATATTAAGGGGGAAACCCTTGGGAGTGGAATTATCCAAATTTCTTTCTTAAATTATACAAAGAACCTATCTGCAAATTTCAAGATGCTCAAAGAAATTTTCAGGCAATTTTCAAGGAAAATTCAAGGCAAATTTCAAGAGTTCCTGATTTGCCTACAATTATGTACTATAATGGATTCTTCTCAGTACCTTAAAAACTGTATGGAGGGGGCACGAGCCTCCGTTCCCTTCCCCCGCTAAATCCGTCCTTACTGTAGCCTATGTATTATTATGATGTATAACCTATATTGCAGTTAAGTTTCATTCAAATTCTTTCGGTAGTTTAAGCGTGAATGAGTAACAAAGATACATACAAACTTTCGTATTTATAATAATAGTAGGATCAGTAGGATATCAAAACAATAGTTTCATTCATGTTCTTTCTGTTATTTTAACAACTATTATCATGTGATTTGCCTTTCATTATTTACTACAATGGATTCTCCACAGTACCTAAAAAATGGTATGGGGGGCACGGGTGCACGTGAATAAATCTGCCCTAAATCCGGCCTTGCTGTAGTCTATGTATTACTGTAATGTATAACCTATATTACTGTAAAGTTTCATCCAAATCCGTTCAGTAGTTTCTGCGTGAAAGAGAAACAAACATACAAACTTTCGCATTTATAATATTAGTAGGATTTACTGTGTCATGAAGCGTGGATCAACACTGTGTGTTATGGAGACTCTTGGGACTCAACCAGCCTCAATAAAGTTATCACTCTAAATTTGCGAGATAAAACCTGGCAGTTAAGTTAGATCTCGGACAAATCACCTCTCTTCACAATCGTTGTATTAGAAACAGTAAGGCCCCTACCATATAGTGCGCTGAATACCTTTCATCGGTTCTGGTTCCAGAACTTACGATATTGAGATTTTTATATAAATGAAATGATGATAAATGAAAGGCCTATTACCAATACAGATTAATATTCCATGGCCAAATTAACTTGATGAAGTCTAGAACTTTTCCCTCATTTACACTGAATCAGTGTTGCCACGGGATCACTAGCTAACGTGATATAACTAATTGGACGAATTTTTTTTTATAAACTAAATCCTTAGCCTTGGTGTAGTACTGTCCCTATGAAATATTACGTAGCTGTATATATTCCAAAAGAGAAATTATCACCAGTAAAAGAAATATTATTCAGCACTACACCACTGTTTGAAACATTGGAAGTAGCTGTGAGATACAATTATGACATCAGCTTTTCTCTCTAATCTGCTGAGAGCAATCTGAGCACACATTACTACCTCAGTTATGAATTAAGCACTATAAACAGAAACTGTATGCGACTACGTTAGGTTAATTAAAACATGATTTAAGGCATAAAATATTTATGATAGTGTTTTCTGTCAAATCAAATGTTCATAAAATAACGTTAAATAAATTTATTTATATATTTATTAAACCGACAAGTTTCATAAATGGTCCATTCCATGTCAAAACGACCTGTCTCTATTAAGGTGTTGCATGTAGTTGGGAAGTAGATAAGTCGCCTAAGTAGGTGACAAAGTTAGAGGGAGCTGTCAAGTAAGCCGTCAGCTGTTTCCCTCACCTGGGCTTCAGATTAATTAAACCTTTCCCCAACTTGGCAACTCTGATAATATACTCTTACTCAATCAAGGAGTTAGTTTGACATTCGCTTCCTCGTTATAGCTTTAGCCTTCTGATTTATATAGGTTGATATTAGGCATCGAACGTCATTACACTCTTGGGAATGATTATGCACGATTTTCTATAATGAAAATCAGAAATATATATACACACACAGATATATATATATATATATATATATATATATATATATATATATATATATATATATATATATATATAATAATAATAATAAATTCTTTATTTATTCTGGGACAGGTCCCTTTAGAATAACATAACTGTACATTATTGTGGGCTTTAGAGCCTTAGAGTACAAAGAAAAAAAAATAAGTAGGAAAGTCAATCTATAAAGCTGATTAAATAATAATAAATAAAAAAATAGCTTCTTATGATAATGAAAAAATGAAGATTTCAAATTACTTCACATTAAAAATAAAAATAAAAATGAATAAACAAAGAAATAATATTCTATCGATGATTTTATGCATGCACTTCGGGGAACTGGAGGGATAGAAAGTAATCAAATGAGCGGGATTTGAAGGTAGGAAGGGTCTTGGAACAGCGAATGGAAGAAGGGATAGAATTCCACAGGGAACAGGACCAAATCAGGAACGATCTGTCGAAAGCAGCGGTTCGATGGGCCTCTATATACAAATCGGAAGGGTGTGAACAGGTATCACGGGAATGGATAGAGGATTTAAATTTGAGGAGCTCATATATGTATTGACGGCGGGATTGGATAACTAGAGGAAGGATGCAAGGAAATACTTACGGAAATACTTTATATATAATAAAAATATCACAATCAATCAAAGAACAAAAAAAAATTAACTACCACCACTGCAACCTATCAAGGTTTTTAGGTTCAGTACATGGTAGAGACCATTCTGTTTCTAAGATAATGGATTTTCAGTATACCCCCGAATTAAGTACACCCGCTATATATAGCTGGGTCAGTAGATCGCTCATGATGGTCAGTAGATCCTACGTTTTCCTTCCCACGCTGTTAACAGATTTTGCCTAATTTGCCTTCCACAGCAGGACGTAGCTTATTTTATTTATCAAATTTTCAATATTTTAAATTTCAAACTTATTCGTTCTATTCTTCCCAATAAAACTCAAAAACAATGTTAGATTTTTTGTAACGGCCCGAAGAAGTCATGAACAGTGGCTTTTTTATTTGCCAATTTTTGCAATAATTTATAATTTAACTGATTGAGCACGACAAATATCTAAAGAAAAAGTAGTTAAAAACTTAAAAGGAAGATTTTTTAGAAGAGGTTCGATAGAATACAGTTGACCTTATATATATGAGAGAGAAAATGTTCCGTGCGGAAGTTAAGAAAATTCTCTTATCTAGAACTGTTTATTGGCATAGCGACGTTTCGACCCACATTGCAGGTATTCTTCAAGGCTAGTATGATCAGCTGGGGTTGACACTAGATTGAAAATTCTCCCTAAATAAGAGAGATTTTTAGACCTCCACCCTACCATTTTTCCTCTTGGAAACAGTTAAATTTAATTAGTGATATAACTGCTGCTTATTTCCCAAAATTTGCGTTCAATCAGGGATTTTTGTTTTTTTCACTTATTCTGTTACTCAATAATTTAGATTTATTTCATAATTTAGATTTATTTCTATTATCAATAACAAGGTTCAAATATTAGTTTGGAAGAAGAGTTTTTACATTTGCCATTTTACCTCTATCAGGCCAGTGGGGTAGAGCGCTGACAAAGGTCTGGAGATTTAGATTTGGTGTGGTAGATTTTATTTGATCTGTTATCACCCGGAGATGGATCCTTTGGGATTTGGGGCGTTCGTGGGGCTCATCCGACCTCCATAAAGTGGGTATACTGAAAATCAGGGGAAAAACCTGGCGCTTGAGCGTGATGTAGCACAAATCATTATTTTGTCCAAAAAACGGTACAGTATCTACCATGTACTGAACTCAAGACTCTTTATGTTGTGATAGATTTTCGTGTTTGTTTTACCTCTTTTAAGCTATTATATATACAGATCTTATGACATTAGCTAAATTGTAACATTTTCTTGGATTATTATTTAATTGACATAGTTAATTTGTTAAATAGATAGTTGGAAAGCTATCCGAGAGCAGGTTCTTAACCCCGAAGGTCTTTTGGCTAATGATCAAGACACGGAGCGTTCGAAATCCCTATAATTTAAGGCGCCTTGATATATACACTGATAAATCTTTTTAATTTCCAAAGATTTGAACTTTTATTACGAAATATATCAAATCGGAGGATTTCGCTAAGGTATTTAAAACAAACAAAAAATTAAAAAAACGAATCTTCCGACTTTTTTCCTTTAATTTTAGAAAATTTGGCACTCATGCTTAAGAAATTCCAGTAAAAGAATGTTGTAAGATGAAGTTTTTTCCACAGAAGAATTCCGTAACTCAATCGGGTTATCCAGAGATATTATTTATTATGTCTAATTAGTCACCAAGTTATTTTTAAAAATATGTCGAGACTTGAAGTTGTTGGAAAAAAATTTCCACTTAATTTTTAAAATATTCATACATTTGTGGCATTCAGAATCAAAAGGGATAACTCCAGATTTCTAGATTAATCAATTAATGCTCCCGAATCTTCAGGTAGAGAACCGGACTAGGGCAACGAGAAAGAAGACGACAAAGTGCCTTTTTATACGAAAGCACTTGATTGGTGGGAAATTTATGAAATTTTGGAGTTATCAGAATTTGATCCTGAACGCCTGATTTAAAAATATAATAAAATTACAATATAATATAAAAAAAATTGATTATGTACATTCTAAATAAGATAATACAGCATCTAAAAGAATATAGTAATAGTATTACACAATGTTTATCTCATAGCAATAGTTGAAGATTGTTTGCATTTTTGAAATTTAAAATTTATTATGGAGGATGGAAATAGTTGGGGCTGCAGTCATAAATAAACACCAAATAAGTGAAGACTTATTTTTTATTTGTGCCGACGTTTCGATCTACTTTGTATGTCATCTTCAGGGCAAATAGGTATAATTAGGAAATTATTTTTAACGAGTACCTGGCATTGATCGGGAACTTCATTTTAGGGCCCTTCCGAAGGATGTTTTACTCACTTTTAAAAAAAATCTTAAGGCCACCAGCCCTGCTGCGAACCCCCGATCTTTGACATAGAAGGTTCTTATGCTAACCATTACACCATAATCGACTCCAAAGATAAATTGGTTATTACTCATTGCATCCCAAATCCTGATACTCAGCTGAATATAAAAATACTGTTATGGGGTACCACACAGGTTTATGCTTCTTAGGAATTCTGTTTCAATCTCCTTTATATAAATCATTTCCCTTTCTCGGTAGGCACTAAAGAAATTTAGCTTTTATTTGTTTTAAAATAATTGTAATTAAAAAAACAAATACAACTTTTTTGACAAACCAGAGGTCCAAAAATTAGTATTGTCTTCACCTTGTTTCTTTTTATCATTAAACTATTGTTTAATTTATAATGTAAAAGGGGAAACAATATATATATATATATATATATATATATATATATATATATATATATATATATATATATATATATACATATATATATATTTTCTATTACTTAGTTTTAATAGAAAATGACAAAAAATTATTTGTTAGAAGGAAATGAAATTTTAACAATGTATTTGCGTTTACAATGTATTTTTCAGTTTTATGCAGTATCAGCTATATTGCTCCATCAAATGAAAAGCAACATAACAAAAAACAAAACAATACCATCTGCAAGGTTCCGAACCCGCAACCTTGGTCATAGTAGGTTGCTAAGCTAACCATTATTAACTGATCAACCCAAATGATTTGATATTTCTCACTTAAATAGGCACTACTACTGTTTATTATCGCCTCTAATATCCTCAGTTTGGGTATTTTTTTTCAGTTGATAAGCCCTTCGCAGTGAAATAAATATTAGCCTCCTTAGTGCGCTAACATAAACGATTAATATCCAATTATGTAAGTGTCAATGTTGACATTAGCGTACGCAAGAGAGAGTGGTTATCGTACCATCGGGAGCAGAGGGAGTCCGATCAGATGAGGAAGGAGTCGCTGGCGCGGGTCCAAGGTCCTCGCATTCCCCAACTGTCACTCAATCCCTCGCGCTTGGCCGAAATTTCAAAATTCATTTTCCAAATCGGGCTCTTAACTATTCTGATCGGCCCAGTGCTATTTCGAGTCCCGTCCCGAGCGTTCATTCAGTCGTCCGAGTTGTCGTATTGATAGTTACGGAAGTCGAGCTACGCCGCAGCGCTGCGTGCTCCGCGGGATTAACAAGTAAACAAGATCATATTTATGAGGCTTTTTTTATTTTAACCATACTAATTTAAAATATTACTGCCCAAAATTATTTTGGTTTTTATGAATCGACTCTCTTAAACCACAGAGTTTTCTTTTTGTATTGCCTGATATAAACTGCGTTGAAGAATCTTTTCTCGCCTCCTCTTCGTTCCAAAACTCTCTTGGCGAAAAATTCTTGTACTACTTCACTCCAGTTGCTTCAAGGGCTTCGTCTTAACTATATTTCATCAACCATATCGCTGTATATCGTTTAGGAAAAGGGAGAGTTTTCCATTGAATTCCATTGAAGCCTGAACAAGCTATTTTAAGCTATTAAGATCGGATTTAGAAGGTGCTAAGTTTTAATTGATGGATTATTTATTTAAATTTTTACTATTCCTAGTCATTTTCATGTTAAATTAGCCATTGTGTTGCTTGTAGTCGATATTGAATAGGTTTTTTCAATTATCATTAAAGTCTTATTAAATGATTTAGTAAGAGTTTGGTAGCATTTTCACTAAACTATATATAGACTGGTGGGAAAAATTATAACTTCCGGTATTCGAATTTGAACTAAAATCTATTATTTTATTAATATTTCTTTATTGTATTTCCCAATACAAAAAAGTGCATGCAAACACAAAAGTTGTGGGTTCGAATCCCGAGTCTTGGGATTTCTCAAGCATCATATATCAGACCATATGAGATATATGTCATAATAATGTAGGAACCCACAACGATCGTGCTCTATAGTAGTTGAGGTGTAACTCTTTCGGTAATCAAATTATAAAACGCCTGCTGACCCATTACTGCCTCAATCCTTGGAACTATAACAATTTGTGATTGTCCTTGAAACCGATCTAAATCTCAGTGAAAGACACTGCTGAATCGGAGCCATAAGGTTACGGAATAATTAGCAGCTTTGCGGTACACCATGCAAACCATGCTTCGTAACATACGTGTTTGTAACAAATACTTTTACAAGAAATATTTGTCAATAAGATGACTACTTCACGGGGCGCAAGTATAAATGTACATATACATATACATATGTGCGCACACACACACACAAAAACCTTTCTATACTGAATGTGAGCCTTTTAACTCAACCTTTAATGATTATCCTTATGTAAAGTATCGCATTTAGTGATCAAGCAGGGACGAAAATATGGTGCACAACTAGTGCTGGTTTTTTAATATTACTATATAAAAAGTTCAACTCTCAGCAAATCATTTTTTTGTTACAGCGAAACAAGTCAAGGTGATTGATTGGTGTAAGGCGCACAACATAGATATTATTAACGCAATAAAACTGCAATAGTAGTCATTAAGGACTATAATATTGAAATAGATATTTAATCGTAGTAAATAGTAAAAAACAGTAAAAAAAACAACAAAGAAGATATAGACTTTGTAACTACTTTATCGCATGCTATGCCTCATTTATTTTAGTTAGCAATTTCGTTATTAACTATTGTATTAATGTTATTTATTATTGTTTTGTTAATACCAATATATTTATTTTCGACAATTAGTTAAAATCCTGTCGTTTCACATTTTTTATATATTTATTTTCTTATCTATTTCTATTTTTATTATATTTTGTCACTCTTGATTATTTCATGATTTGTATTATTATGTAGCCTTCTGGTCAGATGAATAATGGTTTTTTTATTTGTTCATTATTGCTATTCTAAAGGGACTTGGTCCCAGAATGAAGTTTGTTTTCTATTTAAATATTAATTAATTAATTCTATTTAAAAAAAATTATTTATTTTAAATGATCTGTCATGAAACTTTATGTGACAGACCAAATTCCACGCGAGCGAAGCCGTGGGCAAAGGCTAGTACGAATATAAAAGACTACCGTTATTTTTTACTGATACTAACAATCGGAAAATACGATATTAAATAATTGCTCATAGCTTTATATGAAGAAGGGAAAGGCGGGGCTTGAAAGTGTAACGGATTTAAACTATCGGTAATTTATAATGTTGGGATTGCAGATAGTAGTTAGCTAGTTAGTAAGTTGCCAGTGGTCGGTGCAGAACAGGATTTGCAGCCCGGGGACATAGCGGGCCTCGGGCCATTTCAACTTTATTTCTTCCCGTCCTTACAGAAATTAAAAAGTAAACAAAGAGAAAATAAATAATAAAACTATAGTATACGTTATATAAACGGGGCTAGAAGTGGGGTAATAAAGTGAACGGGTAATTTCCCACGGTAGTAGGATCGGGTTGTTTGTTATAGATAATTGAAAAGCTTTTTTTTTTTTTGTAATTACACAAGAAAAAAGATAGACTATGAACGGTATAATTTATTTTAAAAAGTTCACGAACGCCAGTTTAAATTAAAAAAGTACCATATTAACTTGTATTTTTCTATAATAAATGTTTATAATCATTATAATTTTTTTTTTAAAATACTATAATTATTTGTTGCGTGTGGATGAATTTATTTATTCCATGTCTTGCACCCATACATGACTAGCGGTCTCATTATAGTTTTATATATTAGTAGTTGAATTCTTTTAGAGAGGGATTTAAATGCTAGGCTTTTATTTCGATCTCGACTTTGTTGTGAACTATAACCGCACTTTCAAGGTACTTGAATTGGGTTGACAGCTCTAAAACTGAGCTCTCTGCAACTAACTTTTCCATTCAACACCTTCTCCAATATCGAGATTTTATGTAACAGTCTTATCTTCATTCACCTTAAGACCCAGTTGAATGGTGCCTCTTCAAATTATTGCAATGCTCCCGATAGTGGTTCTTGTGTTTTATTGAACTTTTCACAAGGTCAGTCAAGCAATTGTGTCTAACACGACACTAGGCCGCCTTATTTCTCCTGAACTTAGGTTCTGAACCTAAATTCTCGGAGTACTTATAGGATTGCTTAAAAAAGTCAAAATTTGGAGATATGCGCTTATGATGCCTAACGCCTCATATCAGATATGACATAGATTATCATACACTGATATTCTATTACATCATATCATGTACATTTCATTTGACTAATAAAGGCATAAAAACACACATTACTGCTTAGCACAATCGTTTGAAAGCCAATAGGGCAAATTCATTAAAATAGTCAAGGTAAAAGTAAATTTTGGTTCCTTGGAAATTAATATTGGAAAGTCTTTACAGCCTTAGTTGACGCCAGATAGAAGTTTGATGAGTACGGTCCCAATACAACAGATATCTTTATTATTTGAATTATTAACATGTATTAAGTTTTCGGGTCGAATGAGCATCAAATATTGAAAATTCGGCCGAGCTATATAATCTGATGATAAAGGTAAAAGAAAATTTTCTTGGTCCATCTATTACAGGTTCTGCCTGGGAAAATCTTAAATTGTTTAATTTAAATGGGTTAGTTAGCAAACAATTCATTTGAGGGTCTTTGGTGGATCCGGATGATGGCGATCAGATCCAGGCGTGTTCCTTTGGAAGTGAATTATAATTTTTTATCTTGTAAATAATTTACAGTTCCTTATACTACAGGAATTTTCCGTTTATGTTATAATTTAAAGTTTTAAAACCGTTTGGTCATCAACGCCTATGGTCCGCTTTATAAAATGTTGATATATATTTTAGATACACACGTAACACACACATGCAACAATCACTCACAAACACACACACTCAAATTGGATATTTAAAAAAGTGTTTAACTATAAACAATCTATATGATATGTGAGCTATGCCCACAGAACTAAAACATTTGAGCGTGCCTTTCTCTTCCGTTCTAACATTCTTTGGAACTCACTCCCACCAGATATCCACAATGCGTGTTCCTTATCCACATTCAAATCCAAGCTTTTCCTACATCTCCTAAGTTCCCAAACAGATGATCTTTAATCATTAATAATTTATAGATTATATTTATTAGATTTGGTTGGATTTGGTATCGATCTACGTGGCGCTACAATCCTGGGTGGATCCTAGCCTGCTCTATGAGCCGCCGCCATTCAGGCCGAATTTGTGCTGCCGCAATCCAGCTTCTGGTCCGTAGCAGGCTCCGTGCATCCGCTGCCACTCCATCAACCCATCGAAGCCTTGGCCTACCAGTCCGTCGTGTACTGTGAAGGGCTGTGACCACTAGTGTTCTAGGAATTTCGTCCACTTCCATCCTTGCGACATGGCCAACCCAAATGAGCCTCCCCAGTTTAATAAACTTCACAATGTCCACATCTCCGTAAAGGTCATAAAGCTCCCTGTTCCTCCTAATCCTCCATCCATCTCCATCTCTCACTGGGCCAACTATACGCCGTAATATTTTTCTTCGAAAATTAAAAGACTATTTTCATTATATGATAGTCCAGGTTTGGAAACTATAGGTAACAACAGGGCATATAAGAGTCTTGCATATGACTAGTTTAGTGCCCCTGGTAAGGGATCTGCTGCGAAGAGTTTTCAGTAAGGCAATATATTCTCTATTATCCGCCACTAGCATTTTTCTTATCTCAGCAGAGACATCGTTTATTGGTAATACTAAGGATCCCAAATACGCGAACTCGTTCACCCTTTGGAATGTGTAAGGTCCTGCAATCAGTGTCTCGCCGGAACCAGTCCCTGTGTACATATATTTCGTTTTCCCCTCGTTTATGGTAAACCCCATGGCTGAAGCAGCGTCCATAAATTTCCCAAAGGCTGCTACCAATTCCGATTGGGTCCTGGCAACGATATCCAGGTTGTCAGCGTGTCCCAATATCTGTACAGTACGAGTAAATATCGTGTAGCCTGTCTGGATTCCTTAATCCCTTACAACTTAGATTTGGTTGATGAATTACTGTAAATATTCTTCACTTATACTGATATAAATTCTTGTATTTTTAGGTGTATTTATTTATTTATTCTACTTCTCTCAGCTTATTTCTTTTAATTTTTATTCACTACCAGAAAATTCAGTTACATCTGTTATTTTGGTAACACATTTTCAAAAGTCGTTGAACTTTTTCTTAATTTATAGTAGGTGTGTAAAATGTAAGCTATAAAAGTTAACCAACGTAAGTACCAAGTAGTAGTTTTTATTTTAATAAAATGGATACTGATAATTCATTTTCAAAGAAGACACCTTTTAAAATAAACAAATTAAAAAAAATAAAGGTACTTATCTGTTTGGACATCCGTCGACATCAGCGTGCTAGCTTACCTCAAGTTGAATTGGACCATGTCAGGGTATGCTGCCTACAATTTATTTCAAATAGTATTGCCTTTCATTATCATAGAACAGATTCATAGAGTCGGTCTTCGCTTTGCCGATTCGGGAACTCTCCATCTTCCGTAGGGTCTGTCTCTTCTTGCCTGTCCTCCTTGCTTCTCCGGCCTCGTCTCCAGCGTACCTCCTTCCTTCTCTGTGTCTATCTCAAGAGTGATTCCTTCCTTCTCTGTCTAGTTTTGCTTGCCCCCCTTTTCTTCTTTCTCCGCCATCTTGGACCATAAAGGCTCCATAAGGGGACCAAAAGGTCTGTTCTTTGTCCAAACCATATTCCCTTGCATGTTTGCCGCCCGCCTCAGTACATAGCTATATAGACTTTCGTCAATTCCTAAAAATCTGGGCCTCCAATAGTTGTTGTATTTCTCTCTAATTTAAAAGCACACACTTCGCTCATACAATTGGAATAATCAATTACTGTAGAATGATGACCTCCTGAAGAAATAGGAGACCTGATTTTTCATCAGTGACCGTGCGAAAATCTTCTTCAAATTCCAAGTTATATTGCCAAAATAATAAGAAAACACATTCACCTTCAACTTGACACAAACAATAACAAAACACTTATAAAGGTTACGATAACAGTAGGTGATAGTTAAGAAAAGAGATACTTGGGGCGCTGGCGTCAACGGACGTCCAAACAGACAAATACCAAAATAAATCGCCCTTTCAGGCTACTTCAGCACTTTCAGACAAACTCTCTAAGATCCCAACCAATTACAAAAGACTCATATACATGACTTATAAGACCCATCTAGATTAACGGAGTAAACAATGGAATTCCTCTCGTACCCAATCCTTAAAATCCAAAATCCTTCGAAAAATTATCAGTAATTACTTTGTTACGATTAACGTCATCTATAATGACCTTTAAGTTTCACTTATTGCTGTTTTGGTCCGAACTCGATTTGAATTATTTTATGACAAACCTTATTCCCACTCGAACCCACTAGTTTCAAACCTAGCAACGTCTTCAATTCCCGATGATTCTCCGATGGGTCTGAAAAGAAGATGGCCTCGTGACTTTCTAATAGGGATTGGTTATTTCATTACTACTAGTGAGTGGTTTCTCTACCTGTCTCTTTATCACGCCGTTACGCATCATTCATTCAAACTACTGTATTATGATATATAGTTTTAGATTTCAATTAATACTGTTAAAAAAATTAAATTAAATTAATGTACGCTTTTTTTATACAATTTTGTTATAATACTTATTTGACTATATAAACATACAATTTTACATTAATTAATACAATTAAAGATATAATTTTTTAGAATGTACCTTGAAATTTTAGCAGAGATTAGATATGTTGTGATGTTATTGAATGAAGATAAGGAATGTACACAAACAGCAGCAAATCCAAGATCAAGAAGTGCTGATTAAGTGCTGAGACGTTGTTGATTGGGAATTCATGTTAGTTTTTCCTGCATTTGCATAATTTCTTCCCTATAATTCACAATTTCTTACCTGAAAGACGAGCGTATTGCTTGTTTTTCACTGGCATATTCCATTGTGTAATTTTAACGCAAACAGCAATGAATGCATGCTTCTTCCTAAACTAAATTTCGTAAAATCTTCTCGTTTCTCTGTATTTTTTATTAAAATTAACTTAAGTGAATGAATAGCAATATGTTTTAATACCTATTTCGAATACTGCGATGAAGGAACAATTACACGAGGTTTGGTTATTGAATAAAATTAAAGAGGACATTATTGAAGAAATAAAAAAGGATAATACAGACTAATGGACATTATTAAACATTAACAAAACATATTTGGGAATCATATCCTTCTTCAAGATCAGGTTTTTACCCACGGAAGAAATCTCGAGGAATCAAATCTTTGAATGTGATCTTAATTGTCAGAAGTGTTCTTTTGGTGTTTGTTCCGATGGTGTCAGATCAGATTTGGCGAAACTGCATAATTATCTTCCAGTATTTAAGAGACTATAGGATTTGTTATTTTAGTCGGTTTTTCAGCTGAACTGTAATCATTTCTAACTAAGATATTTAAAGCGAAAAAATTAGTGAGAATCTAAATTCTAAACCTGCCGGGAGAATCTTATGAGATAGGTTTAACAAAATTATTATCCATAAATTGAAATAGTAAAAGGGCGATATTTATTAATTAATATAATTATTAATAATTTATACTTTATATCTGCGCTCCTAATTTCTCTTATGCTAACAAACCTTTTGCATAGTGAATATTTCTAAATTATATCCTTAAATCTGATTATCGACCAACTTGAATCCATCCGTTGTATTCAAATGTCTTACATTCCAAATCCTTTTACCTCAATCTCTAATCCTTTGATTTTAGGATCTAATAATGCACTCTTCTATTCAACTGTGGATTGTGCCTAAACATTCATCACATGTTATTGCCGTTGGTTTCTGATCTAATCGGCTTTTATTACTAATTACCGCAGATCTTAGAGCTCATTTTTCTGATAAAGTCCATTTTAAGATCCTGTTCGGGTACTCCCCGAAGTTTCTTTTTCGAAACGAATCCTGGCCCACTTCTGGTTCCCTGTTCCGATCCGCAAGAAGCATTCGACGATAAATATCCACGCCAATTGTAAAAGAGGACGGCCTCGAGACCTTTTGTCCGAAGATA
This sequence comes from Arma custos, assembly GCA_037127475.1. Classification (NCBI taxonomy): domain Eukaryota; kingdom Metazoa; phylum Arthropoda; class Insecta; order Hemiptera; family Pentatomidae; genus Arma; species Arma custos. Next base: position 72,120,516 of record CM073764.1, read on the forward strand.
ACGCTGCTACAAGGGCTCCGGCTTTCTCCGGTCAAGATCCTGGATTGTAGATATTTAACCTCTTCTGGCCTCCGATGGCTTCCTCGGGTTTACTGAGGGTTATATATGTCTATATGTAAGGTGGACATGTATATTTATTTATTAATATTAAGTTATTATATTTATGGATAAAAAAACCCAAAAAAGATTGGACTGGCTCGGCCATGTGGAAAGGATTCTGTTAAGGCGTGATTAGACTGAATAAAAGTTGATAGAAGCAAATGGAAGTACCTCGGGAATTGAATGAAAGCTCAGATATTAACAAAGCGTTTGATTTATTAATTTAAATAACATGCGAGATTTTCTTAAATACTATTAATATACATGTAAAAGATACAAATTAATAATAGCGTCTACGAAATAACTTAAAACTAAATATGTAACTTAGCAATCTAATGAACAAATAAATCTTAGACAAAAAAAAGAAGAAAAAAATTATTAACATGAATGGGAGCGATAATTAAGAATAACAGAAATGCTCCATGCTAGCATAATGGCCAAAGATATAAACAACAAAATGAACGTTATACTGAAGAGTTCAATAAGGCGCGAAGATGTGCGAATTATTATTATCTTCGCCAGTGATCACGGCATGAAGGAGCAATGAGTATGATATCATGAATTACGTTGATCATCCGGAGAAAATTAGTTGACAATTTGAAGCCTTATGGTAATGAAATGTGACTTACAATGTGTGTGATGTATACTCAATTATCATCATCTCAGAATAGCTTCTGGCGAGTAACACACTTCAATACCTCTGGACGTTCTCATATGAAGAGCGGCTTGAAAATAGAGTGTGTGATGGTCGTAGCTGCGAATGGTGCGAATGCGATGGTGGTATAACTGCTCCGCTCGGTGATCTGATGACAAGTAAGCGAAGTGACTCAATAGCGTCGCTCCCCCTCTCCTTGGTTTTGGCGGTACCGTACATTTTTCGATTTTAAAGGCAATGATCTGTCCGTTCCATCTGGCAGGCAGTCCAGGTCCGCGACTAAACAGATTCCTAAAAGACTTCCGTGACGAATGCTGTATGATCCCGGAGGAGCTCATAATCGATAAAGAGGTAAGCCTCGCAGACAATGGTTTGATGAAGTAGATTTTTTTTTTTCATTAATAATACAAACATTTATTTAAGAAATTATACAAATACCATTTGACACATAAAGTAGAAGTAAATAAAAAAAATATATTTATTTATTGCGAATAGACCACAGACGATAGCGATGAACCATAGTATGCTTACGCAGAGCACTCTGACGTATCTTCCATACTTCCTTCAACTTATCTCTTCTTCGATGCTTTCTTCTATGGCATTACTATCTCTATCACTTTTCTGACATATTTACAACAATTTTTCCGGACTAGGTCCAACGGAGCCTGTAAGAGATTAAGTAATGTATCTAGTGTACTCGTAGCAGAATTTAAATCTGTAACCTTCAGCATTGCCACTCAGCGCTCTACACACTCAGCAAACTGTATCCTTCTAAACGTCTGCTAAAATTCTTATTAAACGACTTTATAGCGTCAATTACCAGCTATAAGTAATTCAGGCCATTATTTTTTATATTATAGTTTTCAGAGGTTTTTCAAACGAACCGTTTCAGATTAAGGAGGAACGTTAGCACAGGTATATTTCAATTCTATTCAAACTTTCTGAAGTTAATATTTGATTGTGAAATATTGACACTGTTTATTAATTAATCCTGCAGAGGGAGGGAAGTCTGCACAGAGAGTTTATTAAACTTTGGCATCAAGTCACAAGGAACGAATCCAACTTGGAAATGGATATAAGTCCTTATAATTAGACAACTTTTTTTTACCTTCTCTTATACTGATTTATAATATATACATTCATGTATGTCTTATTACATTCACGTGTAAATTCATATGTTAAATTGATTAGTTTAATACTGAATTTTTAATACAAATCTGTTTTATGTTGACCTATATGTCGATTGGTTTGTTCCTAAAGAAACTTATATAGGATCCCATAATAAATTCTAAAGATATCTGTATATCCGATATATAGACAGTGGCGTTCAGATTATAAAAAAAAAAGTAATAAGATTTAAGAAACAATAAAAAAAAGAGGGTTTACAAACCCATTTTCTTTTTGGTCTGAAGAGAGTATGATTGGAGCGTTTGGTTTCAAAACCGTTTTCATCCATTTTCCGGACTGATAAAAAAGATTCAATTTTAAAAAATCAATTTAACAAATTGCTTTTATTATTTTTCGAGATTTTGCAAACAATACACTTCAAACAATAATTACTGACAACTTTTTATGTACTTCTCTGTTTTTTAAATCTTATTTAATATAAAAAAATGTGTTGGATAAAATAAACCTGACTATGATAAGAAAATATAAATATCAGGTTAGTTTATGGTTGAAAAATAAAAAATAAAATAAACATTTTTAAAAACAAATCACATTAATCAATATAATTAAACAATATATATCATAGTGTTGATTTTTCATACATCAAAAGTAATTCATTTAATATAATGTATGTAACCATTTTTGAAGGATCTAGACGATTTTGAAAGAAACATATCTAATACATTATTTTTGGCATTAAAAACATATAAACAATTTTTTTTAAATCATTTTTGTAAAGAATTGTGTGTACTTGATTTAAACTATTTAAACTAAACGCCTCAATTAAAATACACTATTTAGGACATATGGACATAAACTCGGAAACGAAGGTACTGAGTAGCGGACCGATGCTGTTATTGATCGGCCGTTATACCGTTACTTAAGACCGTTGTTATTGATCGGTGATATAACAAGGCAAATGCACCATTCTCATTAAATAAATATCGAATAATATATAAATTAGAAAGGATTTAGTGGAAAAATCTAAAAACCTCGAGATATATTAGTATATAAATAATTTGTTTTTAGAGAATAATAATTAGCGAAGTATATAAAACTATGATCTAGTTTTTACCAAAATATTTGGAAGATATACAAATTAATAAAATAACTACACGCATACCTCCAACAATACTGGTAAGTATTTTTCTTGATTAAAAGAAAAAATTTCAAGTTTAGTCAAATAATTGGTGAAGCTTCGAGATTTTATTGTTTCTCCTATTCCTGCCTCAACAGTGAAAAAAATAGCCTTATGGAGAATTACAGTATATAATTATCGATATTAACAATCAAATATTATAGTATTATTTTTCCATTAAGAGTTTATTCAAATTGAATAGCATTAATTTAAATTTTGTACATACGATTACTTATTTATAGCGCGATTCTTATATTTTCCCATGATTATCATTTCTTTTATAATGCCTTTAAAATTGTTTCGTATATATTTTTATTTTTTTTATTTTAGGTTTATCAGAGAGCGGAGTGGCTCAGTGGTAGAGCGCTGAACTGCAATGCTGCAGGTCCTGGTTCAAATCCCGTTTGCTGGAAGACTTTTATTTAATCTGTTAGCGGCTTGAGATGGTTCATGTTGAATCTAGGACCCTACCGGGACTCGCCCAGCCTTTACAGAGTGGGTACCAATAATAACGCCGATAGTCATGCGGAAAGTGTGATCTAGGACAAATCAGCTACTGGCTGGCAGGATTTCAGACAAAAAAACCTACTTTGATAAACCTAAAAAAAAAAAAAGGTTGTGCAGAGAGTTTATATGTTACATTGTGCACAGATTGGTATAGGTGGTCCATCCAGGAAATATTCCCTCTTCGGAGTATCGTCAGTACTGGTTTCTAGTTTGCAATTAATGAGTATTCGGTTAATGTTGTAACCGATTAATGTTGTGTTGTAATTAATAACAAGTAATTAAAACTCTGTTACTACTACCACTATTTTTAATGGCTGATATATGAGCCGTTTATTTTGAAAGTGGCCTACCTCCATTTATCTTCAAATGTAGATATTTAAGGGTTTGCGCTTCAATGAATTTAAAAATATACATATATGATACTAATGAGTCATACTGCTTAAGTGTATCTAAGGGTGTTAAATTTATGGTTGCTATTAAAATTGTAACAATTATTAAGTGAATAATGTGCGTTTTCTTATCAAGAATGGAGTTAGGCCACTTTCAAAATTAACAACCAGATTCATTATAAAATTTGAAGGTACCCAAGTTCATTCAACATAATTTAAGATTGAAAATTGAAAAAACAATCCTCAATTTAATTAAATCACTTCGGAAACACAATTTATGCGATTCAAAACATTTTTTAATTAAATAACATATAAAATTACAAACATAAATTTATTACAAAACAATTTACTATTCATCTATATTTTGCTCGTGTGAAAGGGATTTGAAGAAATCATGATGTTCCGGTGGTATATATCACAAAAGGCCAATCATGTCCTTGAATTTTGCTGTTGTTATTTGTCTGATATTTTTATAGAGTGGTGTCAATACAATGTTTTCGAATTTTCTTGGTCTACCCCGAACGTGGTAATAAATTCAGGACTTTCAAATTTTCATTCTCATTCATTGATGTGTTATAGAAAATTTTATACGGTTCATTTCTAACAAAACGCATATTTGTAACCAGTTTACTGATTCTCCATCAGAATTCTTTACCCTTTTAAAAATTGCGTCTTCTAATAATTTTGTTGATATAAAATCTTTTTGTCTCATTTCATTTACAATAAAATTATTACCTTTCCGACCCTTCACCACTGCTTTCAGACATTATCAATAGTAAATATCTTGATATAAGTATAAAATAAATGGAGTTAGGCCACTTTCAAACTACATGGTTTAGTTATTGAACTAATTCTGAAAACTTATCGTATTTGCTCGGAATATCAGCAACCTGAAATGCTTCACTGATATATAATGTGAAGTTGTATATGTAACCATGGTAGCTGGCAAAAAATTGAAAAACGGAGTTAGGCCATTTTCAAAATAAACGGCTCATATATCCTTGTTTTTAATTTTAAATTTATATATTTTTTTAATGCACTATATTTAATTCAGCCTCGTTGAATAAGCGATAAGTGAAATTTTGTCTTGGGAGGAATAATTGTATGGAAGGAAGTGGAACCATGTCATTCTGGTAGTCTTTGGCTTAAAATGGAGTTGTAATATAAACAATAACTCCTTTTCAAATCAGTGCCTTACTTAGCCACTTATGGACTCATAGAACAACACGATTCAGCTTACCCAAATACAAGAAACTCATTTTGGACAAAATTCAACTTAGCCAATAATTCCATTCCAATAATAAGGGCTGCAGATATATTTGATGAAATAGTTTATGGATTTTTTTGTACTAAAAGAAAATGTATACTTAAAAATCTCCTGACAGTGCAGCAATTTACTATGTAATAAATGACAGAAAGGAGGAGATATATTTCTATATTCTTATTGTACAAGCGACAAATAAATGCACACGAATAAATAAATACGCACTAATGAAGTAAAGCTTAAACAAACATGGCCCCAAAACCCCGAGATAAATCGATAAATAAATCAATTCCTCTTAGCTGACCCCGTTTACCAAACATCTCATTAACCGAAGCAGGCGCGGGTCTTGAGAGACTGTGTTTAGGTCCCGATTAACTAAACCCACTCTGTCCCCTTCGATTCGAGGTTTCGAATACGAAATTAGCGTTCAAACGAACCATGTATCATAAAATTGCTCCGGAATTAGAAATTAGCAGTTCAGCTCCGCGCTTAAAGAAATAAGAATTAAACGGTACATTAGACATGGCACGTGAATTAGACTGATTTTAAATGTGTTCCCGATTGAAAAGCAGCTTCAATTACGTTCTAAGGACACGGATTTAAATTCTGAATTGATATGCAGGGCGGGATAATCGCCATGGTTCCGGTATTTTTAAGCGCGTATATTCTGGGTCAAACCAATAATCAATTCGTACTTGAAAGGAACTCATATAAGTTAAAATTTTTATTTCCTTCGGAAAGCGCTATCTAATGCGGTGTTTGTCTAATTTATTTGTTCGATTGGGTATGAAATAAATACGTTCTCCCACACTTGAGAATAATGCTAATTCGAGATCCATGTTTTCAATTATACAAAGCTGTATAATATAGTAAATAGTATTTACAATATTCAATAATTATCTATGTTTCAATTTCAAAATATCTGTTCCCTCCATACTATTCATTTTTATGTTTATATTTAACGTCAGTTTAGGCTACTATGGTAAACCCCCACATTGTCTAACAGATGTGGAACCTCGCACTAGAGATTTCGGATCCTATAGTAAGGATAATAAAAATTTGAAAAATATTATATTTGTGTGTATTATAATGCAATTAAAATAAATAATGTATAATTCCCTTTATGAAGATGACCACGCAACCTTCTTAGTTGAGCTTGTGATTTGAGTACTACCAGTGGGTAGTGTCTCTACTTGTCATTATCTTATGTCATTATGTATCAATTAGCCTATTTACTTATATTATTGTAATACAGTTGTAAATATCAATAAATAAATAAAAATAAATCTTTCCGTTTATAACTTGGAAAAGATACATCGTTGATAAAAGAACGTCAATATTAAAAACCAATAAACAAGGAAAGGAAGGAAACGACCATTTCATGCTTCTTTCTGTAATAATAAACAAGATTTGTAATGTGCGTTAAGATGACTTAAAAATGTAAATAAAATAAAACTTTGAAATACTTTATTTCCTGTTATAAATCTTTGGATCTTTGGTTCAGTATACCGTAGATACTGTACCGTTATTAGGAGAACGGTTGCGCAGAGAGGTGATTTGTCCGAGATCATATTCAAACCCAAGATTTTACCTCCAATTGCCGTTATCCACTTTATAGAGGCTGGGACTGCCCCATTAGGGTCTCCTGATCCCTCAGGATCCATCCCTGGGTGTTAATAGATTATATAAATTATCTGTTACATCCGGATTTGAAACTTGGACCTTCGATACGGCAACACAGCGCACTACTACTGAGTTCCTTTTCCTCTTGTAAATACAATTTTTCTTTCATTTTTATATATTTTTTTTTATTGTCACCACAAAATTTAAAAGCCTTAGTTGACATTCATACTTCATTACGTTTGCCGACATTAGTATTTCTCAATGTCTATAGAGGTACTTGAACGAAGAAAATACCATTATTTACATACATCAGTGTTCGATAAACATTGTGGACTAGGAAGAGAAGGAGTTGATGTAGGAAGTGCACTAGCATGGAATAACTGTTTCGATACGCGTGGGATTATAGTGCCTTATCACAATCGTTCCGTCTAAACACATCTGTTATTGTCAATCGTGACTTCCTTATCTTTTGTTTTTGTTCTTTTTATTAAAACAAATATTGTTTATGTTAACCAGTAATGTAAACTATCAATATGCTCAATGATTAACGTATTTCAGCCTTTATGGTCATCATCACAAATCAAAATTCGGTATCTGTTCCGCAGGTGGTAGCTTCGAGTTGAGTTACTAGTTAGAACTGTTTATTAGTTTGATTTTCCAAAGTACAAGTTATTGTGAGCTTTAGTATTGAAAAGAGAATGTAATTATGGGTAATGAGTAAATTGGGGTAATCATTCAATAAATAAATAAAAGTTTCAACTAACATTTCTTGATGAAATGATTAACGAAGCATACACATTTCCCATAATTATGTTCTCTTTTCCATGCTAAAGCTCGTGGTAAGTTGTATGTTTGGAAAACATTAAAGGGAAACGAATTAAAAGTTAAAACTTGTTGTGACTCTACTCAAACCGACAACCTGCGGAATAATTAAACTAAATTATTAAACTAATTCTTATTTATGTTTGTGCATGTCTTTACTATGAGAATATAATAAGGATAAATAGTTTGAATCCTCATACAAGAATGAAACGATATAAAGCGCTTGTAGTTTCCACATAACTAAGCGAGTAATTCAGTAATTAGACATGTCTTAACACTCGAGTGATTTGGAAGGCTGGTTTATTCATATTATTATTTAATCGTATCATTGCGGTAGAGTGATTCACAACAAAAGCATTGTAATTAAGCCAGTTCAAGTCGAGCTGAGCTAAATTAATTTTAAAATTTTGTTTGAAACATTTATAAGTATAACGGAGCAGAATGATGAATTGAGCTATATTTCAAGTTTCCAATCAGTAAATAATTTATTATTATTATATTATAAATTATTTAATCTAATTTAATCTGTTAAAGGCACAGATGGACCCTGGAAGATCAACAGAACTTCATGTTTGCTCAGTGAGTGCCCTAAATTGAGGGGAAAACCTGCCTGTTGAGGGTGATTTCGAATCATCTCTCTGCACAACCGTTGTCCTAAAAACAGTAAAGTGTATAACATTTACAAAACCCAAGATCTTTTATGGATCGTAGTGGTATTTTTTAATTTATTTCTTTTTATATATAAGTAAAAACAAGGGGATAATTGTCATTATCCAGGGGATTATTGTTATTATTATCTTCGATATCGTTTAACATAACCGTAGCCATTATTAACTAACAAAGGGTATTTTCATTTTAAGTAAATTTTTTTCTCTTTCCTTGTGTCTAACACGCTAAGTGTTCCGTCCATTGCAATGAAGGATATTCCTTTGTGAATCGTGGGCTGATACTCCAATCTTGAACTTAAAATAAGTTCAGAAAAATTACGATTCTAAGTAGATAGCTTGAAATTCACAAGATTCGACTTAGCCCACTATGCACAGGTGCCACAGATATATAACCTGTATTTCTAAATATTAATATAAACATTTTTTACAACAAGTGATATTAGCATTCAGATGAAATAAATTTTAAAAATAAATTAATATATTTTTTATGGTCATTCGTGTATTCGAGACTCTGTAAGATTAACATGGGCCTGTAAAGTTCATGTGTTCTCATGTTCTCATGTGTCCCGCCGTTACGTTGAGTTAAAGTGCCTTTTTCCTTCTATCCGCAGGCTCTGTTTCCTTGGTTCTTACTTATATTAAACTATCAACTCACAACATCCATCTTACATTTATAGTCTCCTACAATTCAAATCCTCTATCCAATCCCAGGGCACAAGATCTCGCCCTTCCGATCTTTATATCCGTTCCCATAGAACCAAAACTTTTTAGCGTTCCTTTCTCGCCCGTTCTATCTCTCTTGGGAACTCACTCCCACCCGATATCCGTCATGCGTCTTCTTTAACCTCATTTAAATCCAAACTTTTCCTACATCTTCTAAATTCCCAATCAGATGCTTTATAATCAATAATTAATAAATAATTTATAGATATATTCAACTTTATCAATTGATGAACTACTGTAAATATTCCTCACTCATAATGAAATCTTTTTTTTTTGTTACTAGATACTCTCATGTATTCGATGTTTTTTTTCCACAAGCCTAGTTCTTTTTATTGTAAATTAGTCTGTTTTTTTTTATTTTCATCTTGCATTACATTTTCTGATTATCTACCAAAGCATACCTGTTTAGTTATTTACTTTCAAGATATTTTGTAAATATTGTTTTATTCAGATGTAGGCCTTTGGCCAGATAAATAATTACTTAAATATGTTCATCTCTGTTATTATAAAGGGACCTGGTCCCAGAATAAAATTATTTTTCTATTCTATTCTAAAGTTGCTGGGCTTAGTAACGATCGAATCCCTAAAATGTTAATAATAAGCGCTGTGCCGACTGGGAAGCGTCTGAGAGGTAGACCAAAGCGTAGGTGTGAGGATTGAGTTAAGCGTGATCTGGTGGATATAGGTTTGGGTTACGGTCCGTGGATAGAAGTTTGTAAGCAGAGATTGGAGGTATCGGCGTCGATCCTCGGCTTCGCTAAGCCTTATTATTATTATACTTTATTCAAAGTGGTTAATGTATCATATCCTTGATTGAGCGTGATCTAGGACAAATCATCACCCTGCACAACCGTTATCCAAAAAACAGTAAAGTCTCAACATTGATTTAAAGTTAAGGTCTCAAATAATTACTTCAAATTTATTCCAATAAATGCGATATCAAATTTCAAAAAAATTTGAAAAAAAAAAGATTTTTGCATTACAGATAAGGAATTCGAAAAATTAAACATATTTCAACAGTTAATGAAATTTCTTGTAATTACAATACATTGCACTAATTTAATATCATGTCTGAACTAATTTTTTAGCTAATTCAGGAATGAGGAAAAACGATATACATTAAATTTATCATCGTGTTTTAATTAATTTAAGTTAATTTTACACCCGTTACCGTAGTTCCCTATAAACCTTAATTAAAATTATCATTTAACCTACAGTGTATTAATAATATTCACTAACCAGGAAACTCTTACCTTACACAGTTGCTGAGTAGGTCATAGCACTGTGGATAGCCCAGTTGCAAGTCAATAAGTCGATGAGTGTTTGCACTAGACTCAATCGGACTAGAAGAACTGGCGTTGTAACCTACATCTCTTGTATTATTCGTCTATTCATTGTGGAACAACTTAGGTTTACAAAAGAGGTCGCATTCACAAGAGTAACAATACTTTCAACACTTCCTTTAAGAAATCAAATGATCTGTTCTTTTTTAAAGTGGTATAAGTCCATTTTTTCATATTCGAGATATCTACCGATTTTCACTTGAATTAGTTTAAAAATACGGGCAAGTGTTTTTATCTCTCAGTACTTAGCAAAGAGTGACGTTTTAAACCCAAATTTTATTTTGAAATAATAATCATTATTTCATTTTCGAGATACCTAAAGGTTTCCATTTGAATTAATTGAAAAATATTCGCAAACGGGCAAAATTTTTTATCACTTAGCACTTAGCAAAGAGCGACGTTGTAAATCCTATACACTTTTTAATTTTTATTATGAAACAATAATTATTAAACTTATATAAAAGAATAAACGATTTTTTTTATCCCAATGGACATGCGAGTATATCACTTTCAAAAATAAAAACTCAAACCATGGTACTCAAACTAATTGACAAATTCGAAAGAACACAATGGTTAGTTAGACTCTTCTTTTTTTTACAAACGTGTTTTCTAACTTTTGCCATTTTTAATAGAATTACTTGACGATACAAGCGAAAAATATGAAACAACTAATTTTTCGAAATTTCAGTTATCCATTTTTTATTCCAAACGCCTCATTGGTTGTCTACTAAAATCTTAATGTCGGTATAAGCCTGATATTACTAATAAACATTTAAAGATTTCCATTTCCTTCGTTACTAATTTTTGTTTAATAATAATAAATATTTATTGAGAGAAGTTATACAAGTGCCATTTAGCACATATTGTATTTGTGATCTTCTTTTGAAAACCTATCCTAAGAGATTCACTTGGAAGCGTGTATGGAGAAACTCCCTCCTTGTCGGATCCTTTGGTAATGTGTATGTCGCTAATGTTTGTGCCAGTAAGTTTGGGTGCCCAGCAAGTGACTCATGAAGTCGTTACTGAATAAACCGATACATTTGTAAAGAGTATTAGATGTTTTTTGTGTCCACCTGAGGTGTAGTGGTTTATTTATATTTTGTGTGATATGATTTCCATAATATAGATGGCTTCAGTTATTTAAAAAATGATCAATTCTCCAAAAATTAACAAGTTCTTGCGATCTGTGATATTGTGGTCAGCATAACAACCTACTATAGCAAGCAAGCTACTATATCCAAGGTCACGGGCTCTTAGTTCTGCTTTAACACTTGTATAGAGTGAAAAATTTTAGTAATGCCTTCCCTCGGAAGGAACGTAAGATGGATGTCCCGAACTTATAATAATAATAATAATAACAGCTTTTATTGATGCATCCTTTACAGAACAAAAGAGCCTCTCCTTTGGGAGGTACGAGTCTGTTTAACATAAATTTACAAAATTTACTTTTCTTCAATGAATATAATATTTTGATAACATTATTTACATTATTTAAAACATTTAACATAATATTATTACGAAAAGTAAGACAATTTTTGCCAATAATTAAATAAAATGTTTTGTCCATTTGTTTATTGCAAGTTCTTTACAACCTTGGTCCATATGTCCCTGTTCCTTGCGACAGTAGCCCAACAGTCTCCTACTTTTTGCACGATCTCATCTCGCCGTCTTGTAAGTGGTCTTCCTTTCCTTCGCTTGTGGTCTCTTGGTATCCATTCTGTTGCAATTTTCGACCATCTTTTCGTATCGAGTCTGGCAACATCTCCGCCCCACCTCCATTCCAGTTGCTTCTTTTATTAGGCTTTTAACTTTTATCCTAGCCTGTACGTTTCTGTTGCTGATGTGGTCTTTTCTTCTGATACCCATCATACTTCTAGAAAATTGTATTTGCGTCCTCTCTAATTTTTTCTAATAGCTTTCTGTTGCTGAACATGTTTCAAGCACCAGTATTTTTTCCATCCCATGTTAATCCTTTTGTTGATTTCATCTTTCCTATCTTTAAATGAAATGGATTGTCCTAAATAATTATATTGCTCAACGAAACTGATTTCATGGTTATTAATTTTTATATCTCCTTTCTGTGAATTTGTCATTATTTTTGTTTTGTCGGTATTTATGTTCAACCCCTCGAGTACACACTGTTCAAGGAGCTCGTTCATCATTTGTTCCGCCTCAGTTAATGAATTGGCAAAAATAACTATATCGTCAGCAAATCTCAAATTTGATAGCTGGTATCCATTTATACTTATGCCCTTTTCTTCCCAGCCCGAACTTATGCGCGATGCCAAATACTGGTTAAAGATCCCTATCCTAATTATAGCGGATAATTTAGTTTTGATTTCCCTAACTTTGGGGTACTTCATGCTCTCTAATCTCCTTCTCCTTTCCTCATCGGAAATTTTGTTAGTTCGCTTAGTTTCTCTCCTCAAACCTCATCCTCCTGTCTCCGGTTATGCTCTTGGCAGTCCCATCCGTTAGCATATCAACCAGAACATCGAGCTCTCTTATGTCTCTCCCTGCTTCCTTAAACCAGTTCGGTTTAGTTTTTTTATTTCTAAGGAATTCAAATATATTTTTTGTAAGCCTACTTGCTTCATTGGCAGTTTATGTCCATATAAATTAACAGTTATTTTTAACATTTGTTTGTAGAAGATTTGTAGAATTTAATTTCCGAGTAGACTCTGCTTTTGAAAACACAAGTATCTAACATTGAGCTCGTTCCCTGTGACGAAGTTTAATAAACTCGTTACTTAGTTTTCACTCCGCCTACAGGAGTAATTAATTGACGATGTCCATAATTAGCTTCACAATGAAGTATTGACTCAAAAAGTTATAATAAAATTTACACCTACCACCTACGCCTACCTCAATCCCTTTTCTGAAACTGTTCCTCTCAAAGCACGACTATAGCGACATCCGATTAGCCATATTAGCATAAAATGACGTCAAATTAATACAAAATCAGACCATGTTTTTTAAAAATATTTAGCAGATATGTAAGAATATTAGTTTTAAGGTAATATCTCAGGAAAATAAGAAGTTTGCACAAAAATGTGATGAAAGAACAAGACTAAGATAAAAGAAGTTCAGACTATCTAAAAGACCATGTTAATGAAAATTCTAAATGGGAAAGAAAGGAGAATTCAAAACAGACTTCTTTTTAAAGTCTAAGGCCCATTAAATTTGCATTTCCCACAAAGTCAGCTACCAAATGTATTCAAGGTTGGGATGCAAATACATTCAACCTTATTAGATGAAACACTATCTTTTAAGTTTTAGGTGTTAGAGGTTGTCGATTTTTTATGAACCGAATTAATAAAATTTTAAAAAAATTGATCTGATGACGCTCAGACATTTTAGTATTTCTTGCACGTTAAATCACTATACCACGGATGTCCTCAAGTGCTACTATTGAACCCAAGTACTGAATACATTGCTTGTGTATAAGCAATTTGTGCCACTTTGAGAATTTTTATATTATCCTATTCATCTTAACATCCTCTTTTATATTAACATATTTTTAAAATAGCCGTAAGCGAACCGGTCCCTTGATAATGTCCATTTTCTATTACTTTTTTTACGAGTTTTCCTTAATTTTCTTTTGTTGTTTTATTTTTACTTTTATAATTAGTGATGTGTAAATTTCTATTTTCTATTTATTTTTTATCAGCTGTTTGTATTTAACCTTTTCTAGTTGTTGTCCTGTTATCTTCTGTTAGATTAAGATACTGAAAACCAACCCTTCATCCTACATATCTATTAGTTTACTGCCTATTTGTTCTAAAATTTTTGAAAAATTACTTCATTCTTATAATTTTTTCCTTTTTTCAACTGGATTTATTTAATTTTATCTTCAAGAAAATAACAAAAAAATCAGCTTCCAGTCATAATTCTTTTATTGTTTTATATAAAACGTTTCGACATCATTGTGTCATTTTCAATTATTTGTTCCTATGCATTCTACAATTTTAAAATAAAATAATAATAATTACAATAATATAAAATTTGTTTACATAAATGTCCAAAATAATTTACTATGAGTATAAATACCTGGAAAGTCAGTCTTTTTATTTTTAAAAATTATTTTTAAGGAGGTCTTTTATTCTCCATAGTCAAACTTATACTCCTTTACATTAAAAACCAAACTCTGATCCTTGAACCATCTAATCCCTTATTCTTATTTTTATCAGTTATTAGACTTTAGTACAATTATAACTAATTATGTTCTAAAAAGTACATTAATAAAGTAAAATTAAACTTAAAATTTAAGTATTCTTATGATCTATTATTTTTTAATTTCAAAATTATGGATGAGTATAACTTGCTAATTTCTCCTGCCTCTTTTCTATCGTTTACAGCATTTTCTAATTTATCATTTATAAATAGAGCCTCTAAATTTTTTCTTTTTATAATATTATCTTCTCTATGTAGAATTTTAGGCTTATCGAAGTCAAAAGTGTGCAATTCCTTTTTACAATGTGCTGATAATGCTGTACTTGTTTTAGCTTTAGGTTTAATGTTATTTTGATGGTGATATATTCTGTTTTTTAAGTGTGTACTTGTTTGTCCAATGTATATTCCATCACAATTATTACAAGTAAGTTGGTACATTAAATTTTTGTTTTCCATAATTGGTATCTTATCCTTTTGACTTGTTATAATGTTTTTGATTGGGTTTCTTGTTTTGTGTGCTATCTTCATTTCTGGTATGTCATAAATTTTAAAAGTTGGTTCGATTTTTTCTGATAAGCCTCTGATATAGGTTATACTATTATATTTAATTTTATTATGTTTTAATTCTATATCTTGTGCTTCTGTTACTATATTAATTTTATCATTGTCTATAAGTGGATCTATGTTATTAGTTTCTTTTACAAAAAAATTAGTTATTTTGGATTGAGAAGGTTTAATTTTTATTGCATTATTTTGGCTATGTATTTTTGAAAAGTTAGTAGATTCTTTAGCATTTAATTTATTTTTTATATTTATAGGTAAGTGATTATCTTTTATATTTAAATTAATTTGTTTATGCCATAAATCTTTTATTAGTTTGATTGGAAAACCATTGTTAAGAAGGATTTTGAATATTTTGTTTTTCGTTTCTTTTAAAAATTCTACATCTGTTAATTTTATTGATCTATTTATTAGATTTAATGCTATGTTTTTTATTTGATGTCTCGGGTGATTTGAATAATAATTAAGTAATTTATTGGAGGTGATATCTTTTTTATACCATTTTGTTTTAAGGTTATTATTTTGTTTTCTTATGATAGTAAGGTCTAAAAAATTTATTGAGTTATTATTTTCCAATTCTTGTGTAAATTTTATATTTTTATTTTGTTTATTTAGGATTTTACTAAAATTTTCCAAATTATTTTTATTTGCGATAATTAAAATGTCATCTATGTACTTTACCAATAACATAGGGGGGTTGTTTAATTTTTGTAGGCTATCTTTAATAATGTAGTTTAGTACTATACCAGATATATTTACAGATAATCTGCCTCCCATTGGTAATCCTTTTGTTTGTTTAAAAAATTGGTTTTCGAAAGTAAAAAATCCATTTTCTGTACATAGTTTAATACCTTCCAAAAAAATGGATTTACATTTTATACTGGTATATGGTTCGATATTTTCCCAATTATCATTTATAAATTTGTAAGCTAATTTTAATGGTATATTTGGAAACATAGATACCACATCCAAACTACTTATTATCTGTTCTTGCTCTAATATCATATTGTTTAATTTATTTTTTAATTCAATTGCATTTTTAATGTCATATTCATTACTATTATTTAAATAATCTAAGGATTTATTTAAAAATTTTTGAAAGGTTATCTGTTGGATTGTTTGTTCCATCTACAATAGGTCTACAAGGATATCCTTCCTTATGTAATTTGATTAAACCGTGAATTCTAGGGTTACTGTAATATTTATTTGATAGTTTATTTTTAAAATTTTTATCGATATATCTGTATCTAACTAACTTTTCTAAATATTTATTTATTTTAATGTTCAGTTCATTCATCGGGTTGTATCTTATACTTTTGTAAGTGTCTTTATCATTCAAAATGTCTAAAATCTTTCTCTTGTAGTCTGATTTAGTTATTATAGCTAATTTTTTAGTTTTATCAGTTTTAATTATGCATAGATCTTCATTATTTTTAAAGAAGATCTTTGTAGTTAGGATATCTTTATTTATAATTTGAGTGAATCTATTTAGTGTATTTTTAGGTTTATTTTTTTCTTTATTTAAATAATTTAATATGTTTTTACTGATGGTATTCCGTAAGCCATTTTTATGGTTTTCTGGAGTGTCTATGAAAGTTATTATTGCTTCTACATCTGCTATCATTTGATATATATTTATTTTTTTATTTTTTGGTTCATAATTGAAATTTTCGCCTAAACTTAATAAATTTATAATATTAATAGGTATTTCTCTAGAAGTTAGGTTGATTACTCTATTGTCTAAGTGTAAGTTATTATAATAATAAAAAATATTAAATTGTTTTTTGGTATATTGATTATTTCCTTGGATATTATTAGAGTATATAGTTGTTTTGTGTTTATCTAAAATTTCGCTATTATTATATGGGTTTTTGAATTTCATCCTATTAGGTTTATTTGTTTTGATATTAATGTTTTTTAACTTAATTTCTTTAATATTTTTATTCCATCTTTTACATATATTTGTAATTAAAACTTGCAAATTTTTATCTGAAATTTTTTCTATAGTTAGTTTCAATTTTTTCCTTATTGAATTGGTTAACCAGAATGCCTGTTTTTTGTCTAAATTAACTATTTTATGTCCTATATAATTAAAAAAATTATGATGTTTTGTGTTATTTAGGAAATTTTTATTAAAACAGTTTTCTATATTAATTATATGAGATAAAAGATGATTAGGTAAAATTTGGTTTTCCATGCATAATTTAAGGTAAGTTAGTTTACATTCAGCATTAATTAATTTTAAATTCAGATCAAAAATCATTCTCAGTGTATTTATACTCAATTCAAAATTATCTGGACTTACATTTTGATGTTTTGTACAATTCAATAGTTCATTCTTAAATTTCTTAGTCAAATCTTCCACTAATTTGTTATTAGATGCAGTTGGTGCTCGGATTTCACCTTGATTGTTCATTCTTATAATTTTTTCCTTTTTTCAACTGGATTTATTTAATTTTATCTTCAAGAAAATAACAAAAAAATCAGCTTCCAGTCATAATTCTTTTATTGTTTTATATAAAACGTTTCGACATCATTGTGTCATTTTCAATTATTTGTTCCTATGCATTCTACAATTTTAAAATAAAATAATAATAATTACAATAATGTAAAATTTGTTTACATAAATGTCCAAAATAATTTACTATGAGTATAAGTACCTGGAAAGTCAGTCTTTTTATTTTTAAAAATTATTTTTAAGGAGGTCTTTTATTCTCCATAGTCAAACTTATACTCCTTTACATTAAAAACCAAACTCTGATCCTTGAACCATCTAATCCCTTATTCTTATTTTTATCAGTTATTAGACTTTAGTACAATTATAACTAATTATGTTCTAAAAAGTACATTAATAAAGTAAAATTAAACTTAAAATTTAAGTATTCTTATGATCTATTATTTTTTAATTTCAAAATTATGGATGAGTATAACTTGCTAATTTCTCCTGCCTCTTTTCTATCGTTTACAGCATTTTCTAATTTATCATTTATAAATAGAGCCTCTAAATTTTAATTAATAAAGTACAGCATTATCAGCACATTGTAAAAAGGAATTGCACACTTTTGACTTCGATAAGCCTAAAATTCTACATAGAGAAGATAATATTATAAAAAGAAAAAATTTAGAGGCTCTATTTATAAATGATAAATTAGAAAATGCTGTAAACGATAGAAAAGAGGCAGGAGAAATTAGCAAGTTATACTCATCCATAATTTTGAAATTAAAAAATAATAGATCATAAGAATACTTAAATTTTAAGTTTAATTTTACTTTATTAATGTACTTTTTAGAACATAATTAGTTATAATTGTACTAAAGTCTAATAACTGATAAAAATAAGAATAAGGGATTAGATGGTTCAAGGATCAGAGTTTGGTTTTTAATGTAAAGGAGTATAAGTTTGACTATGGAGAATAAAAGACCTCCTTAAAAATAATTTTTAAAAATAAAAAGACTGACTTTCCAGGTATTTATACTCATAGTAAATTATTTTGGACATTTATGTAAACAAATTTTATATTATTGTAATTATTATTATTTTATTTTAAAATTGTAGAATGCATAGGAACAAATAATTGAAAATGACACAATGATGTCGAAACGTTTTATATAAAACAATAAAAGAATTATGACTGGAAGCTGATTTTTTTGTTATTTTCTTGAAGATGAAAAATTACTTTATCCCCGCTTATTAAAGTTACTGACTGACAAAAATACAATCCCTCACCATCAATTCGGTTTTAGAAAATCACACTCCACTACTTAGCAATTACACAGAGTAACTGACTTCATATCGACAGCACTAGAGAAGAAGTTATATGCAACTGGAGTATTTCTGGATGTCGCCCAAGCATTCGACAAGGTCTGGCACAAGGGGCTTCTCTTTAAGCTCAAGACTGTACTACTACACACTTATTATCTGATTCTTCTCCATTCCTCCATTCCTCCATTCCTTATAGACAGATTTTTCTCAGTCCGACAGGGCTCAGAACTATCTTCAATAAGACCCATTTTAGCCGGTGTACCTCAGGGATCAATACTTGCACCGCTACTGTACATAACATATCCATACGACATTCCACAAAGTCCTAACACACTGATCGCAACCTACGCTGACGACACTGCCGTGATCACTAAACATCAAGACATGACTGTCAGTGACAGGCCTCACAAAACTTACAACACAACTTACAAAAGGTTAATGAGTGGTGCCAACTGTGGAAAATCAGACTGAACCACGAAAAGTCACAACACATCACTTTCACTCTTAGACGCGAAACATGCCCTCCCATTTTTCTTAATAACGAACCTATCCCACAGAGGGACAAAGTACAATACCTAGGACTCACATTTGATAGGAGTCCTCACATGGGGTCCTCACGTTAAGATGAAACGCCAATCACTAAATCACAAACTCAAATTAATGTACTCGCTATTCAGGAAAAACTCCAAATTAGATTTAAGACAGAAATTAAATACGTACACTTACTTACTAAAACCAGTTTGGACATATGCTTTACAAGTCTACGGCATCACTAAACAGACTCACAGAAAACGACTACAAACTTTTCAGTCAAAAGTACTTAGACTTATCTCTAATGCACCATGGTACGTCAATAACAAAACTCTGCATACTGACTTAAAAATAAAAACGGTTGACGAACACATACGAACGTAGTACAAACGCTTTCAAGAAAAACTATAAGGACACCCAAACCCATTGATACAACAAATGGCCACTACTCTCATACCTGAGGACACTAGGAGGAGACTAAAAAGGATGTGGATGAGGGATCTATTACAGTAGGAAATTAAAGAAAGCCAATGGGTACGGTTCTTCGTCATGCCTTCCATGTCATTTTGAATTTTTTTCTTCATTCAGCCAATCTGCTGATTGTCAATTACTTGTATTTGACAGGTGTGGATGGAAATGTGGAAAAAAGAAAGATGCTGAAAAATGCTAGATAAAATTAAGATCCTTTGATCTATATAATATTTAAGGAATAAAATGGGAAGTCACCTTCAAATCGTTCACTTGAACAAAATTAATTCTTTATCACTAATGAATAAGAAACATATCTTTCTCTTCTATAAATGTTGAGGTGGTTGACTGACTGGGAGTTGTTTAGTAAATAAAGATCCTTTGGGTCTGTTTCGGAAAACGCATGCAGATTATTTTTTATTTTTCTGTTGTTTATGCTATTAAATAAACTACTCATAACAAAACATGTATACATTTATAAATAACCTTAAAACAATCGCAATTAAATTTGTGGATAAAAATCAGTAATGCTTTCTAAAATCTTAGAAAACAATCATTCTTTCTCGTACCTTCTCCTCCATATGAATTCGCATAAATATGAATCCAACATATGTCTACTCGTTCCACATTCTTTTTTGTTTCTTCGTTTGACTAAAGCCACCACCTGTGTTTAAGTCAACGAAAGTTTTTGAATGAATAACAACGTAATGTTTATACCTCATGATTTCAATTTGCTCTATTCCCTTATAGGCCTTCCAGAAATCAGAATATAGTGTTCTCCCAGGTAGTATTGCAGCTTAATGCAAGAAGTCAGCATTTCAGCTGTTCTGCATGGGACAGAATATAGGAAACACTCCCTATTTAACCAGCCTCCGGACACCTATTGCTGCGGGTATATCCTCCCCACACTATATTTCCTTTTGGAGAAGCACGACTCATCCATTTTAACTATTTGCTCTATGCAGGGGGTGTTCGGAGGCATATGCAGGTTAACTAGGGAGTGTTTCCAATATTCTGTCCCATGTAGAACAGCTGAAAAGGTGAGTTATTGCATTAAAGCTGCAATATGACCTTTATATGACCTGCATACGCCTTCAAACACCCATTGCTGCGGTCATATCCTCATCACGTTATATATCCTTTTGGAGAAGCACGACTCATACATTTCAACAATTTGCTCTATTCTCTTATAGGCCTTCCAGCAATCAGAATATACGAGTAAGTTTCTCCCAGGTCATATTGCAGCTTTAATGCAAGAAGTCAGCCTTTCAGCTGTTCTACATAGGACAGAATATAGGAAACACTCCTTAGATAACCTGCATACGCCTCCGAACACCCATTGCTGCGGGGATATCCTCCCCACATTATATTTCCTTTTGGAGAAGCAGGACTCATCCATTTCAACAATTTGCTCTATTCTCTTACAGGCCTTCCAACAATTAGAATATATTGTTGTCCCAGGTCGTATTAGGATTTATAAATAGGTTACATGTTAAATTTCTCAAGCATATGGAGTTGTTTCATATAAGTAATTATAATTACCGAATAAGTAATCTGATGCCTTCCGAAACAGACCCGATTTGTCTGCCTACGACTGCCGCTGGATTGTATCTTAAAGTATCTTTAGGTCCAGATCTTAGGGGATACTTACGCTACCTGCTCACTGACCGATTTATTTACATATTTCTAGTGTTCCAAATAGTGTCACATATCCTTTACATTCAGTAATTGCATTTGGGCCTTGGTGGTGATGGGCTGTTTCCTCTGGTTAGTATCTTGTTGCATGTTGAGGTTCCCATGTGCTTTATTTTTCTTATTTCCTTTGCTACTATTATCTGTTTATACTGAAGATGCCTGCGTTGGCGAAATATTTACAGGCATTTTTGTTATCTGTTTTTATTTTAGATACTTATGACTTTTTCCTTGACATTTTTCCACTCACGGCTTATTACGACTTTTACATTAATGCTTCTTTACATGTGGAACCAAACAAACATAACGCTACATAGTAAAAATTAAAGAGTATTTATAAGTGCTAGAAAGTAAATAAAACAAAAAACAGAACATTTATTATCAAAACGCTAAGCAACTAAAGGGGAAAAATAAAAAAATAACATAAAATGTGTAGAAGTTACTTGAAAAAAGAATAAAAAATAAAACTCGTTAATTACTACTGATCCACTTAACTAATTAATCCACTAACTAAACATGCTTAGAGAGTATCTATTGGGGAACTCAGTAGATATTTTAAAAAAAGATTTAAATAAAGATAGACAAGAAGGTATAATGATAAAATTATTATAATTAAATAAATATATTGTTCCTTACATAACTCCTAATATATTTGTTGCTATAAGGCCTGACGTAAAAGTAATAAATCATGGTTAATGGGTAAATACATTCAATAAGTAAATATTAATGACAATAAAATATATCGAGATTGCATAAAATAAAATTATGGATAGTAATTTCTCTTATGAGATGACAGACAGATAGATTCATGCTAATACATTGGACATATGACTTCTCGAACATAGGAAGATATATGCAACTTAGGTTATGGTTTTTAACCTTTCTCGAACTTATTTTTAGTTTCCTGATAAATTAGTTTCGCTTTTCAGGTACTGAGTAATACTATTCACATGCATTTCATAGGCTTATCTTCTTTTGTATCAGTTAAAAAAAATAATAAACCTTGATAATATTTCTTTGTAGTCTACGAAAATAAATCGCAAATTATACGGGCATTATGCGTTACACGTGGAATTATTACCGTACAAAGATGCAATTATTACGGACCGTGAAATCGAAAATGTATGCTCGATAAAGACGGAAAGCTTAGAAATGAGTGGCGTTTAAAGAAATATGATTCATTGGCGATTTGCAATATATAATTGTATCTGACCTTTAAGTCAGTGGCCTTAGCATCAAGATGTTTGTTGTGAATTGTAAATCACTTGTCCATTTTCTTATCACTTTTAGACGTGAATAACAAATTTATAATGTATGTTGTAATAAGAAAAGTGACTACATAAAGGTTTCACTGGTACAGATTTGTCCGAGAATTATGCGTATTATTTAGTAAAATAATTTTATGCTCCCTAAACTTCATGAGAAAAGAGGCGGCAGAATGTCATGTTAGACAAAATGGATCGGGAGACATGGAACTCTGCTCTGACCAGTTGAGGCAACTCTTGTAGGAACGCCTATAAAACAAAATAAATAATAATAAATATTTAATAATTAATTATTAATAATATTCTTCAGAGCTGAAGAAGTCCTGCGATGTTGGTCAAAACGTCCGCTTCGTTCTCCCTATCCAAGAGACTTTTTTGACCTATCCCCGGACCAATTTCTTCCTGTTTCAAAAAAATAGTTTTTTTTTTAAATTAAGTTAAATTTTCTAATTGCGTATACAACACACAAAGTTAGTATAGGTTTCTTAAAAATCAAATTTAAAAATTTAGAGCTGTAGTCCTTCTGGAGATAATCTTAAATATAGCAAATTATTTAGATTTATGGTATATAATAAATAATGACGATCTTAGGCAAGAGAATCTAGATGACTTATCAGCTCTCGAAATTTATGAAACTAATATAATTTTCAATCTCACCAACACTAGTAAATTGATATGATAAAAAACTTGATCACAGATGATAACTTTTCTCTTAGGTAAATAAATATAAAAAAGTAAATCGGCACTTAAGATGCAGGGATTCTAAAGTTTTTTTTCAGAAAATTAGTTAAATGGAATTACTCACAAACTCAACAAGTTCAGGTTTATATTTTTCATGAGGCGAAATTTGTTTTCTTATCATCTTAAGTACTGTAAAAGTCGTTTTTATTTTTGTTTAAAAAAAAATGAATGACACTGAATTAATGCTCTCGGTAAGTACCTTCATTATAACGCCAGTTTGACCCAGTTAGCTTAATTGGAATTTCTATCGAATTAATCTCATAAGTTATTTAAGTTTAACCGGTTTTGCGCCTCATTGGCGTCAGAACCAATGTAACCATCTCACGTGAAGAACGAATGATAACATCAAATCTTACAGCATCATACCTCGTGTTTGGCACAATCCCATCGGTTAAAAAAATATTGAAGTTGAGTGAAAACATTTTGGCTGAAAGGATGATTTAATACAGTTTCGTTTTGATTCGACCTTGGGTATCACTTTGAATGGTGCGGAAAAAACCTCACTCAACTGCAAGGAAAATAATCGTAAAGAGAATGTTTTATCTCAGATCCCGTTCAATTTAACCCGTAAGTTGTTGGCAAAGGAAAAATGAAAAAAGTCCTTGTTATACTAATATTGAAAAGTATTCTATTTGTCAAAGTAAACAGTAGTGAAAGAAGTAATATGATGCAATTTGTAATTGGATTTGTCCTAAAAGAAATTGGAAGGAAGTCTCAGAAAAATTGTCCCACGGTGGTGCAGAAGAGAACCACATCCTGGTGGAAATTTTCAACTATAGGAATTTTCATTTATATTTCTTTTATTATCACCTTTATTACTTTATGATAAAATATATCATGCCTATTTCCCAGCTAATGAATGAGTTTCAAATATAAGTTGTTTTACTTGGACTTAAATACGTAATAAATAATCTAATTCAAAACCATTCAGTGAAAAAATAAGGCTTAGGAAATTTTGAAAGTAGCTCAAGTGTTCAATAAAGCTCCTCCTCTAGGAACAAGTTTAGATTGACCTAGCAAATGTTAGACTACTTTTGGAAAAAGAAGGCCATAACATGGTTGCTTAGGAAAAAAAGAAATATTTGGAAAAGATTAACTTTACTACATTACTAAGTCCAGCGAATTGCAACGAAGCATGCCTTGCTAGAGTTGATTCCTAAATTGAATGTCTCCTAAATCTTTTGCAGGTACTTCGTAGAATGGACTCACAGGAGTTTTATTAAAGATACATCGAGGACCTAATTTACGATATCGAAGCCAAGCGAAGATTATTCAAGACATTTAGGGACAGCGATTTCTTAGTAGTTGTAGCCCCTGTGTTCGGATACCAGTTAATGAGATGAGAGAAAAAATATGAATATCTCATTATAGCAAAAGAACATGGAACAAGATTATTTTTCGTTAATTGTTTAGCTATTATTTCACTGAACAACATTTTTGGTTTACAATAATAATACCTTTACGCAAAAAATATTCCTTTTTTTCGATTCGGAGCCCAACCAACCTATGTTTTTTTTTATCTTCATTCAAAAGATTAAAACCACCACATAAAGACATATATTATTATTATTTGTAAATGACTCTTCAACTATGCACTTCGGCCTAAAGAGGCCCTAAAGACATGTAGGAAAATTAAAATATATTCAATTGTATTGATTATGTAAATTTATAGCAGATTCTAAAAAAATATCTCATAGTGATGTATGAAAACAAAAACTTTAATCCAAACACCAGCTAATGCGATGGTCCATGTAACGATACAAATTCAGAAGACAAAAAAAGCAACAACTTCCAAATAAAGTAATACCTCTGACAGGAAAAAAATTTAAGCACTTTTCTCATTTAGACATTTAATTTTCAAAGTCAGTTATCAGACCTATTTGGACATATGGAGTTGAGTTTTGGGGCTCAACTAAACCATCCAATTCATCTCGTATGCAATCAAACAATCCAAAATGCTTCGTAAAATCCTGGATGCTCCTTATTATGTCACAAACAAACTCATCCATCATGTTCTTAATATTGATGCTGATTTGGCCTAAACTAGATACCTATCCTTCCTGAAAGGCTCCATACACACTTGAATCCCCTAGTCTCTCAACTTGCTTTCCATACTATTTCTGATAAACCGTCTGAGAAGAAGATGGCCTCGAGACCTTCTGCTATAGAACTTTATTGGAGTGCTACCGATGAATAGTTTCTTCACAAGTGTTTGTTTTCTCATGTCATATTGTACAGATTTACTTGTTGTAATATTATATCAATATCAATAAATTAATCTAAAAATTGTTTTTTCAAAATAATAGAAATCATTTAGGATTTAGCAACCATACTCCGCGATTAGTCGAAAACCACGGACTTAGCTTAGAGGTTCTATAATAGTTCTACTATTATTATAGAACTACACACAAAAACGGAATACAGAAATACGGACACACCCACACTGGTTAAATGCCTCAACAGATATCACATGGTGGTATTATTCCCTGTTTTTGTTGGTCCATTATTGTTAAGCGATGACAATGCGTGGGTGCTAGAGTAATACGTGACCACTGCTCTCCATCTCAGCCATGAGGATTTACTACTGGAATGTAGGGCGATCGATGGTAGATTATATTAATGGACAATGATACCGTATTAAACAAGAGCATACGAAGGCATGTCATGAAACCCCTAGTTTTACGATACCTAACCGTTACCGTTATACTGCGCTATAAAGATGATTGGATAATCTAATGGGCTTGGATTTGGTTTGCGGGATAGTGGTCGGTTTTAAGGAAAAATAAACACACACAAATACACATATGAATGAACAAATACATAAAGTTCATTCAATCATTAAAGCCTATAGGAAACGTTAGAGGTTCAAACATAACAAACCACAGTTGAATAAAAATGGTATGTTCGTGTAACTCCTCCAATCTTTGAGCAGATAATCATATGTTAGAGTTTCCGAATTCGTCTACATCGTCCATACTACTACCACCCGCTATTTAACGGATTAGAAAAGTGGAAATTGATATTCATAGCCACACTCACCTGCAGGTATTTGATTATTCATGGCAATTGGATGGAAATTCTTCTGCTCGTTCTGCTGAGCCGTGGTACAGATTTCAAAATCGTTTAGATGTGCAATATTCAAGAGCGAATGCTCTTTTAAATGACCTTGTTCGCCCATCCAAGCCTCTACAATTGTACTAGTGTTTTCTTACGACACGACCATATACCTTTTACTTCTGTCTATACCTTCCGGTGGTCTTTAGGGACACCAAAACGTTCACCACCTCCAAGAATAACCAAACCGTTCACCTCTCACAATAACCACCAAAACGTTTACCTCCTACAAGAATCACCAAAGCACTCAACTGCTACAAGAACAACCAAAATGTTCAACTCCCGGAAGAGCTACAAAAACATTCACTTCTCACAAGAACTACTAAAACGTTCACGTCTACAAGAACCACCGAAACGTTCGCCTCTTACCAAAAACCACCAAAATGTTGTCGTAAAAAGAAACATATGTAAATTTATGTATACTCAGGATATCCTGACTCTAGCTTCGATTAATTTTAAATCTTGCTGCGGTTATAAATATACGGGGCCAACACGACAAAATAAACGCTTAACCCTACATAACAGTCGTTTGCACAAGAAGCGAGGGTATTACGCGCCTAGCAGATCTATATCGATGAACTTAAGGGCAGCGTGTTGTAATATTCGTCGATTCTTATAATAATTCATTCTTATTTACCTCTAATTATCAAAATTGTTGCTTCTGTTGTTACCATTCTGTATTATTCATGCTAATACTATTGCTATAATATACCTTATATAATATGGCCTTGTGAGTACTTAGGATCAATACAAGATAGAATTAACCCTCTGGACTGGCAAGTTTCCAATTGACTAAATTGAAGAAAACGAGTTGTTGCATGATATGGATCTATTATACTTCTGTCAGAGCGTACTCGTGCAATGTGTGAGTATACAGTCTAGTTTCAAGAACGTATATTTATTATATTATGCATTATAGTTTTCATGGGATTGTTTGAAGAAAAAGTTTTTTTTTTTAAATTGCCGAATTATAAAAATATGTTATAAATTTCGGCCCGAATTCATTAAATTTATTAATAACATTCATTTTGAAAATCTGAAATCAAATTGAAACTGTGAATTTGCTTACCGTACAGGTTCGAGACAACCATACTACATCCTCTCAGAAGGACAGCAAAACCAAGGATTGACCGTTTTAAAAAATCTAATACGACTACCCGACTTAAGAACCTACAACCTTTGGCAAAGTAGGTTGTTAAGCTAACCATTACACCACATGTGACCATACAAACTTTTAGATTTGTGATTTTGTACAAATAAGCGTTGCTGTGATTGAAATGATTTTTTAAACTGAGAAAAAAAATGTAACACTATGAAGTTGTATGTATAGGCTCAGTACATGATGCCGACAGTATTTCTTCTGGGGACCACCTGTGGTCTAGTTGTTAGCATAAAAACTACTGAGCCCAAGATCGCGGGTCATTATTGATTAGCCATAGCAGCATAAAGTGACGTTAAATCGACAAACAAACATCAGTATTTCTTATAATGCAATTGGGAAAAACCACAATGCAAAGCCTTATGTTTCAAAAAATACACCTACTTACCAGTCGACGTTTCGCCTATTCAGGCATTATCAAGACACCAAAATCAAAAAGGGGTTATGTGAATCGCATCTCGAAGAAAAAAGTGCAATACATCCCAACGATCAACAGCCAAACAGGCTCCAAATATGAGACAGCACCCTACCACCAAGACGTTCAACATATGGGTATGTGCTGTCTCATGTTTGGAGCCTGTTTGGCTGTTGATCGTTGGGATGTATTGCACTTTTTTCTTCGAGATGCGATTCACATAACCCCTTTTTGATTTTGGTGTCTTGATAATGCCTGAATAGGCGAAACGTCGACTGGTAAGTAGGTGTATTTGATATATTAGATTTTGAAACATAAGGCTTTGCATTGTGGTTTTTCCCAATTGCATTATAATAAATAATAGTGTTTCTTTTTGAGTTTTTGGCTCTATTTTAGTGATCAGTATTTCTTCTAAGACATTGGTCATGCAGGGAGCTGATTTCTTCTAGATCACTCTTAACAGCCAGCTTTTTCTCTAATTAACGGTACCAACTTTATAGAGGCTGGAAGAGCCCTAGGAGGGGTACCACTATCCATCTTTACTTTTTAATAAATTACCTGTCATAGACGGATATGACCCGGAATCTTCGGCTGCAAATGCAGCAACTCTGCGGTATACCACTGACCTACCACACCCCGCTCCCCCTAACTTGGGGAACGTAAAATATGCAAATTTTTTTTGCCTCTGTAAATCATTATTTAGTACATTTAATATAAATGCATACAGTGGTCTCATTTTTTCTTATACCCATGTTTTTCTAAATATTCTTTACAGTGAATTGTGAAAGTTATCGACCAGCGTCATGTCAAATAATCACTGATACAGCTGGATTGATAACAGAGCGAGGAGCCCATGAACATTTCAGATCAATTTACACGAAACATATGAAGTGATAATTGGAATCTTGTCATTCAACTAGGTCAATATAACGTTTTATGTTTTTTACATATCATTGAGACCTGTCCAATTTTGGTTTCAGGTTTGGATTTTCATTGATCATTTAAGGATTTTTTTAAAGTACAATTACCCTTTTTTGTTTTTTTTTCTTATTTTTCATTATAGTTGGCCATTTTTATCCATGTGTATTAAATCATAGCAAATTGGATTGAGCAATCAATAAGTTAAAAATTTGTACTCAGTTTTATCCTCTGACGGGACATAAACGTTTATTGGAATATACACAAGTTTACCTGTAATTTTCTATCCTGAACTAACAGCCGATTTTGACGGTTTTCAAAAATATTTTGCATAAAAAAAAACATTGTTATAGTTTAGTTACTTTTCTGAAATAGTATGAAGACTTTTATTGAAATGTCAGTATATTAAAATTTTCCTTTTCAGTTTTCACCAGTTTATTTCTATAACACGTATCTGTTATTTAAAATTATTTTATATTTTATAGAAAATTAGTAATGTAATGGATAAAAATGCATGTAATGTTCATTTTTACTTCTCCTTTTAACAGTTACAAATCATTTTTTCAACACATTTTTTCTAAACAATCACATTAAATGAAGATTCTTACACATCAATATTTTTATTTATTCGGATTTTTTAGAATTAATGTATCCCGATACCCAAAATATTTTCCCGCCAATCCTTACTATCGGCCCATTCTTCTTATTCCTTTCGCAACACATCAATATGAATTAAAATTTAAGTTACAATGCACAACTAACTTAACGAACGAAAACTGAACTGAACTGAAACTGGTACTGAAATTAAACAGTTAAACTTACAATCAATTTCATTGTTTAATTTCTCCATTCAGAAAAAAAAACTCTAATTTATCTATATCTATAATACTAAGTCATTCATTATAGCTCTTTTAATCTTCAGAGAGCTACTGGGTATGCCTGTAGATTTTTTATTTCTTGAGATTTTCCCTAACTTTGTGTTTTCCCCAATCAATATGTTATTGACTCCAGGCCTTCCTGTCCAGCTTTATTCAGACTTCTTTCCAGCTTTCTTTCGACTTCTTCATTCAGACTGAATCCTGCATTGTCTTTGTTAACTTGGCTAATACTCTAAACTCCAAGTCGGCTTCTTCTTCCTTCATGACACCAGTACAGGGCCATTTTTAGTATTCTTTCATCTTCCATCTTCTTTAGGTGCCCTAACCATTCTAATCGCTTGATTGCAATTTTTTCCAGGAATTTAAGCATTCATTATCTCTTAAGCTACTCTATTGGGTATCTGATAACGCCTAGACATTCTCCAGACGTCCATCTCAGCGCGGAGTAATTTATCTTTACTCCTTTCCCGATATCTATATTTCACAACCATATAGCATTACAGGCAATACTATAGCATCGGAAATTTTTCGTTTGTTTTGTTTTTAGGATGGTCTTACTCCACAGAACTATTTTCAACATACCAATTTATTTTTTATATGGTTCTTCTTGCTACAACCCCTTTAGAAGTTTCAATCTTGTAGATGTGTATATTCAAGATATTTGAAGATGTTAAAATTTTTAAGCGTTTCATATCTAAAACTCCATCTTCTTCAGTACCCGATTGTTCTGTTTTTTCGAAGTTCTTCTTTATTCTTCTTTATTGATTGATGAGCGAGATTGAAAGTGTTCGTATCATTGATTATTCCAATGATGCTCGTTGATTTTGCGTGCGCGTTAAGTTCCGTTTTGTATCTTGAATTTCAAGGGGTTAATCATAATTATTAACCAATACATTATGAGAACGATTCCTGATTTGATCATCACTAAATAGTGTATATTGCTCATGAGAAACCACCCACTATCAATTTACTAATTATAGGAGCGAATTTAGCTGACAGGCCAACTTAGCTTTCATCCGACCGTAAACTGCCTGACGTAATCGCCATGCGAAATGGGATTCAGTTACTAATATCTCCTCGTATGCTGAAACCTAATATCTTGTTTCTGAATAAAATGACCAACAGTATATTTTTATTTATAAGTTACAATGAAGAAGGCAAAATTCAAAGCAGCAAAGCTTGGAGTCTCTTTTCTGTTATATTATGGTCCAGTAATATCCCTAATCGCAGAATTTTTATATTAATTTTGGTTTTAAATCAGTAAAAATTTAAACTAATTTCATTCTGAAACATTAAGAATTTCTAAATTATCCTAATAAATTTTACTTCTCCTTCTTCCAATGGCTCAACATACCATTACTGCTCCTTGTCACCGATAAATAATTCTTATTAGTTTTTGTTTATGCACTTATTTGTGTTATTTTAATTGTTTTTTTCTGCTGATCAGATGTTTTTATAACATCCCCAGCTATTCACGTAGTACTTTCCTTTACATTAGTTGTTTTTGGAACGTCTTGGATCAACACCTAATACTGCTGTCTCTATTGTATGAGTCTGTTTGAACTGTGCTGCACTTTGTCTTCTTTATTGTTAGTTTTCTGTGGTGTTTGGAAGCTTTTTCTTTAGGTATAATAAAGGTTCTCTCTGGTTGCCCCAATACTTCCGATTGAGCTTCCTACAACTTATATTTGCTTATGAATGCTCTCTTGATTTTCTTATGAATGCTCTCTTGATTTTCTTTTTCATTTCGAAGAAGTCTACCAGGACCACGTTCCAGTTGCAATTCTTCCCATCCTCTTTTCTCTTCCGTTCCTTCCAATACTCTTCCATTCTTTCCCAGTGATGCATCTTTCTGTCCTCGGACCACATTGTTCCTTATTTTCTTTTTCATTCTTCCATAGAATCCCTCCATATTTAAAATCATCTTGAAAATCTCTATGTCCACATTATCGTCTTACCTTTTATCATTTCTTTCTAAAATCTTCTTTACTTCCTAAATCCAGCTAATTGTCCTTTTCTCCCTAAGGTACTTGAATATCATTTTCATTAATCTAGAATCATCCATTGTGATTAGTAATAAATATTTCATTCTTTTAGAGAGAAATATAAAAACTGCCATTCCGACAAGATAATATTGTTATAAAAAAGGACATATAAACATAGTTTGGAATCATAAATCATGTTCTTTTATACATTTAATATAATGAATAGCTTTTTAGATAAATTTTACGGGAGCTTTTAGAATCCTGGACTCTATTACTATTTCTCTATATATTTTAACTATAACACTTATTGTGTTACATTGCTATATTATTTCTTTATAAATAAAAAATAACAAGATTTTTTTCTTATTATTTTCGTTATATTTTCATTGTTTCTGTATGGTAAATCATTAGATTTCTATTTCTATACTTATGTTATCTTCACTGGTCACAAGGCTTTTCTCATTATTCGTCTTTCTAGTGCCACAAGACTATCTTATTTAAATATTAATTAATACTAGGCCTTCACTCGAGTAAAGGCATTCCGTCCGGTTTTACCACTGTAGTGAAATGCCTAATTTTAAGATTTTTCTGTAAGATGCATTTCTGATGCTTTTATTATTATTAAATTATACAAAAGTAAAATGTTACAAAAATATCGAAAGATAGAGCAGTGTTATTGTACCTATAGCTGTTACAGCATTGCAGACGACGATTGCAAAAGTGAACGCTCTTAGGAAGGCATAACAAAGTATCAAGGAAAAGTCGCTGAGCAGTCCAAAGCCCTTATCCTTTTGAAAAATTCTGGTAAACAAGTTGCGAGAAAATCGGAGGTAAATGATACCCTATTACGTTTGATAAAGACTTCAGAAAGGAATTGATGAAAAACATACTCGTATTCAGGCTTCACAACTTTAGAGGCTTAACCATGGCTGTAGGCCGTCTCAGTTATTGAGGATAATCATAACATACCTCCAGTATTCCAACATGGAATAAACTTAAATATTTATTTTATTTTCATGGTATTAACAGTATAAATACAGTCATGTTTTGTAAGTATTTAAATTTTCAAAACAAATACACATAACAGATATTTCGTTCAAATATAAAGTTTTTGCCTCTTATAAACTCTGTTCTGATCAGTTTTTATCTATGCACTAACTTGGTTTTACTAATGTACTAGTTTGACATTATCTATTTAGTGATTTAACTTTTAGTCTTATTTTGAGATAATGGAGCAATATTTTTTCTTTTTTGATTATTGAAACACTTTTTATACAAAAAATAAATATTGTAAAATTTACTAACTTATTCATCTTACGTGAAAGGTAACGGAACTTTATGCATCAACAGAACGAAGTATATTTACATAATTTTTAAATTCGAAACGTCCATCATTTTTCATCGTGTCATCATTTTGATTTATTGAAAAACCTTTTATTCACATATTCGGGCCAATACTAGAGTGTTTTTCCCAATATGAATGTTGCCAACCTTAAAATAATAATAATAAAATAATATAATAATATATAATAATAATAAAATAAAATATTCTATGGTTTGTATTGGAATCAACGCTATGCCTAATAATCCTCAATTTTGGTTTCATTTCGCACAAAGTTCCTTTGTCATACAATATATCCGACAGGGAGACTGAAACGCTTCCGGGGCAGGGATCTACAACAGTGAGATGAAACACGCTAGAAGTGCCTTCAATAAGTTTTTCTATTCTCGGTTCCACGTGACTCCCTTAGGGGTGGTTTTCGAAAGGTCAAAAATACAATATGTGACACATGACATTTTTATTATGTCTGTCAATAAATAAGTATTTATTATTATTATAATTATTTCATACGAACTTTTCAAGAAACGCAATTTATATTCTTTTAATTTTTCTTTATTTATTCCTGATAATCCTCTGAGATGACATAAAAGAAGATACAGTTGTAAATTACAATGAATAAACTATAAAAGAAAATATTTTTTATTTATATTAAAAGACAGGAAAAAACAAATATTCCTAAAGAGTAATTTATATCAGATATAAATGAAGCTTCAAACGGAAACGTTTCATTCCTTTAAACTTCTTGAGCTTAATTAGAAATAAATTATTTCTACTAACAGAATTATAAAATATTAGTATATTTTGAAGATAAATAACACACTCACAACATAAATGTTGAGATAATGCTATAATTTAGACAATAAGGTACATGATTTAAGAAACTAAAATACCAATGCCATTTTAACTTCGTTGTCAACAAGTGCATTCAATAAATTTGGGGATAGTCAAATTTTATTTATTGTTGATAGGTAATAATGATATTCTTAAAAAAATTATCTAGCTGTTAGAATGGCTCTAAAATATTGTCATGAAAGAAGTAGCAGTTTTTAAACAATATTTGAAAGAGTGAGTGTCACCCAGTCTTATGCGGGGCCTCCTACACTCCTGAGGAATACTTCAAGGTGTTCGTTCTTTCCTTGTCGTTGACTTTCCTGGCAGAGATCTTTCAGCCTGTGACTCCTCGATCGTACATCTGCAGAAAGCGTTATTCTTTCTTTGGAAGGTCCTTCATACCTGCAACTCAACATCTAAACCCTGTCTGTTCCAAACCTCGGGTAGTCCAATGTTTGTCCTCCAAAGCTCCTAAACCCTTTGACGTAGCATATTCCGTTTCTCTTGCAGATACTTTTTTTTTTTTATTAAATTCTATGAAAAAATGTTTTCTCTTAAAACGAAACCGTTATATATTTTTTTTTCAAATCAAGATCGATAATAAAAACGTTTCAGATTGTTTTTTATTTTGTTTTCTACTTTTATTAGGATTTCTTTCTATCTACACATGTTGATAACTCAACCTCAATGATTATCAAAGAAATCATTACTTTTTATTATGTCATTTATTATTTATTTATTATTCATAACCTTTTTGTCTATTTTTTTTTATAATGTAGTTTGT
This sequence comes from Arma custos, assembly GCA_037127475.1. NCBI lineage: Eukaryota > Metazoa > Arthropoda > Insecta > Hemiptera > Pentatomidae > Arma > Arma custos. The sequence continues at coordinate 72,155,534 of CM073764.1, forward strand.
TTATATAAAGTTATAGGGTTTTACGTAAAATACTTTAGGCAAGATTCATTAAAACCCTCTTTATCGCAGACCTGACCCATGAGAGACCTGTTTTTCACCTCTAGTGATATCAATCAATTTTTGTCATTGTTAAACCATCTGAGGACCAAGAAAATGATCCAGTTAAATTCGGCAAATATTGGTTCAGTATTTTCGCGGTTAATGACACAGAGGGATAAGATATTATGTACGATACAGGTCGATAACCGATACAAGTAAAGTTCATAATGACTGTTAAGGATTCTTAACAAATGTATAATTTATTTAAAAAGAAAACCAATGTGTAAAAATAAATTAGACATTATTTAATATGAAAAATGTCGTATTTTTTTAAATTAAAATAATCTATTGATTATCAATATCTGTCCATTTCACTCTACAATAGAAGTAAATTGGTTAATTAATCTGGTCATGGTGAAATTGATTACTTGATTTAAATTACTCGATTAAAAAAACATACTTGGTTTATAATAAAACAAGAAATAACAAAACTTTGGTCTTTACTTCTGTCAACAAGGAAAACGTACATAATGAGCATTTATTTTTAAAGTGTGTTATACGTTCCTGCCTTCACCAGTGCTAAGCTAAAACAACATAACAATGATAAATTTCGAGCAAGTCAAATTATACAATTAAGAAAATCTAAGGATTGTTGCAGAGACGATATAACACATATAGTAATAATAATAAAGCCTTTATCTATTCTGGGGCAAGTTCCTTTAGATTGACAATGCAAGTAATAGTATATAAGCTATAATGTCTTAGAGTATATTATTTAAATAATCATTACAATTAAATTAATAAATGAGGAAGAAATTAAGAAATTAATGGGAAAAAAAAATAAGGACCCTGTCGGACCTGCAAAATCTCTCCCAGGGCTAACCCAGATTTTATAAAGTGGATACTCTAAATTGGGATAAAAAACTTGGTGCTTGTTTGTTTATTTAATAAAATGTATAAAAAAAAATGACCGTTTTATCAAATTCCAGTGTTCAAAGTCTGTAAAGATTTTAATGGTATTTATTATTTACTAGCACTTAATATCCCTTTAGTGCATTCTCTAAGCTTGTTTACTAACACTGGACTTCTTCAAAAAAAGCCTCAGTTTAGTTATTTATTTCAAAGAGAAACATGTCCTACGAAATTCTCGTAATTTTAAGACATTACTGGAAAAACACTTTCAAAGCCGCTAAAACAACTCGTTAATTTATTAAATATGAAGGAGGAAGGTGACCAGCACACAGCGCGAAGTTGATTTGAAAAATTTAGCAGTAGAGATACGACGTTGGAAAGGAAGAAGGTCTCCGGGCGACCATTAATGGATATTGATGAGGTTCTGAAGGAAGCTGTTGAGTCAAATCCGTCCACAAGTACTCGCGAACTTGCCAGGGAGTGTGGTGTGTCGAAAGAAACAATAGTATAAATATTTGATTAAAAAGCGGTCTTTTGTTTATAAACACTCCATTAATAATAATAAAGTCTTTATTTATTCTGGGAATAATCCCTTTAGGATATCAATACAGATATTAAATTGTAAGCTTTTATGGCTTATAGTGTAAAATAATTACATTTAATTAATCATTACAAATAATTTAATAAGCGAGAAAGAATAAAAAAAGTTAATGAAAAAAAAAATGCGAATTACCTCCAATAATAATATTTAAGCGTTGCAAGGGCTATTTCAGACTGTATGGGATACCATGAGAATCCCGGAAGATTGGGAATACAGTGTGATTATCACTATCCACAAAAAAGGAAGTCAAACAGACTGTGCCCATCATAGAACAATTAGCCTCTTGTCTGTGGCATACAATTGTACACACACATTCTGGAGAAAAGACTACGAAGAATTGTGAAGAAACAGCTGGAAGAGGAGCAAGCAGGTTTTCGCCCTGGGAGGCTGACCCAGGATAATATCTTTGTCATACGAAATCTATTAGAAAAATCATGGGGCAGAGATAAGAACACATATTTGGCATTCCTGGGCCTTAAGGCTGCTTTCGACTTGGTCCCACGTCAAGAAATATGGAGCGCCCTTGCAGTAAAAAATGTAACAAGAGACCTCACTACTGCCATGAAATCTGTTTACATGAATTCAAAAGGAGTGGTAAAAATTAACGGAACATAATCTGCTCCTTTTCCAATTGACAGAGGAGTAAAGCAAGGAGACAGCTTGACCCACCTCTATTTGCAGTGTTTATAGATGAAATCCATAAAATTTGTAATAGGCGAACTGCCCGAACAATAAATAATACGAAACTGGAACATGAGGACGATACTGAGCCGGTCACTCTTATATGCAGATGATATCATTCTCATTTGAGACACAAAATAAAAACTACAGCAAGCTCTACAGGAATGGCAGGAACAACTTCAGCGAAAAGGAATGACCATCAATGCCTCTGAGAGCAAGAAGATACTGGTCCTGTCCCGAGATGAGGAGGATTGGGATAATTATTGTTATATAATTATTATATAAGAGAAACAACTTATAGTTACATAGATATCAAATTTATGGCAAGCAAAAAACAAAAAATAATCAAGACAAAATTGAAACAATAACATCGGTAATTTACACTTATTTTATCTACACTTATCAAAATATCTAACTAGATGAGTGAACAGCCACATTACATACATGTGTACGTGGTTTATATCCCACACACTTATATGTATATATACACATATATTCACACTGACATGTGTCCCAAACTTTCGCCAAAACCTTGCCTATCTCCCAATCCCAAAATCAGTCATTATCCAGTTCCACACATCCATATAACCCATCCCGCCGTCTAAACCGGCAATGGCTCTAAGACTTGTTATAATAATGTTATTTGGAGTACTGGCACTAGTCAGATTATCCACTCACGACCTGAATGTGTGTGTGTGTGTGAGTGTGTGTGTGTGTGTGTGTGTGTGTGTGTGTGTGTGTGCGCGTGTGTGTGTGTGTGTGTGTGAGCGTGTGTGTGAGTGTGTGTGTGTGTGTGTGTGTGAAGCGCCCTTAACCAGCTTCCATTGGAGTTTATGCCAGTGACGCGACTGGGAAAGGGGCACGGGCCTCCCGAACTCCTGCTTTGCCGTCATTCCTCGGGAAGAAGCTTAGCTCGGGGACCCAGGCAAATTGTAAATAGGGTTTGAATGTGTACATTATTTTGTTTATTTTTATTTGTATTATTTTTTATCTAGAATTTATTGTATTATCATTTTTGCATTAATTTCCTTTTATTACCGCATGTATATGTATATTTTTTCGTATTATATTTGATTACATTCACTTATTTTATTTTGTTTATATCACTTTTTTGTTTTGTTATGGAATGGTTGTAGCTACATAGCACCATTACTTATTGCCCACAAGTGGCAGATGAAGTGGCAGTGCACAGCCCAGAAGTGTTTAATAAAAAAAAAAAACATGTGTCCATTAAAACTTTATGCTGTAATGGCCAATCGGATGATCCAGCAGTGGGAGCTCTAAATTTTGTCTATGCAGGTTTAATTAAGATTGGGATTTTTAACGAGTACGTGACATCGTGCAGGCTCGGGACCCCCACTTAACGTCCATTCGGAAGGACGGCATAACCAAGGATTTTTTGTTACTTGACGGTTGAGCCTGATCTTGGACAAGTCACCTCCCCGGACAATTGAAAAATAAAAATATGAGCAAATAGAACTTACAAACTAATTTGAAATAAAAAATAACAAGAAATGAATGAAAAAAAAAAAATATTAATATTAATAAAGTGTTTTGAAGATGATTGGTTGGAGAGTGACTAATCACATTGCATACTATTGAGACGTTCTGAGAGGTCTGTTGTCACTTGCAGAAGTAGCTACTACAAGCAGACTTAGCTGTCAGTGTTGGATGCCTCTAGCGGGTTCATCTGTACTCCACTCTACTTGCCTCTTCTCCTGGTCTATGGTATTGTGGTGAAGGTAGATGACATGCATAGTAATCTGCCGTAATTAATTGTATTAAATATTTTTTATTATTGAATTAATTCAGTTTGATCTAAAAAAAAGTACAATCGATAAAATTTTCGTTATGAATATATGCGAAATATTTATAAAAATAACGAAATGATAATAATCTAGATGAATTTCACTATGGCTCCGTAGTGTGTTTCAAATGAAGTCATGCATATGACCTCTTTTTTTTATTTTTAGTTGTAACACTATAACCAATGGAGTGTCTTGGATTCATTAAATGGAGATTAGAGACTGATCTGTTTCTTAGACAATAGTTGTGTAGGTAGGTAATTCGTCCTAGATCTCGCTCAACCGCCAGATTTCCCCCTTATTTTGGTTACTCGCTTTATAGAGGCTGTGTGAGGCTTAGGAGGGTCCTAGATCTCATAGGATCCATCTCCGGCTGCAAACAGATTAAGTAAAAATCTGCAAGTGAGCGGGACCTTCGGCACGGCAACTCAGCACTCTTACCATTCCGCTCCCTATATAGTTTGTTTTACCTTTATTTATTTAGGGAGCAGGATGGCTCAGAGGTAGAACACTGGGTTTCTAACCGTTAGATCTCGGATTCAATTAAAATTACATTTATTATGTTTCTTCTATTCTAAAAGAAAATTTCTTTTAAAGAAAGGGTGTAAAAAACATATCTGATTATTAATAGAAATCCCGAATGTCAAGATAAAATATGTATCGTTACGAAATGCCTTTCTTAAACCAAGTTAAACTTGACCGTGCTTTTATAAATCAAATTTATACTCTACGGACTTATAAGACGAATTGAGCAACTCGGTAAAAGGTTAAGTTTAAAATATTAATATGAACATGAACTTTCCCACCTGCACCTCTAGGCTTCACACTGGTTATCGCCGGCAGCTAAGTGAAAGCAGTTTATTCATTCAAATGGATTCTTAGGAAAAGGTCTTTTACTTGCTGACTATATGGAAATAGGGCGACATATCTATAGTCATGTCTGGCGGGACAGAACCCCTGAGGACTTGAGAACTGTGTTATGGGGCGCCACTAAGCGGTTCTTCGTGTTTACCAGATGTACTTCCAGAAGTACTCGACAGGTTGTCTCTTTATAGAAGGAGGTTGTACATTTGTTGCCGAATCGAGGCTATGAACTGAAAATCTCCCGTTATAGCAGTTATAGTTTAAATAATCACGGAGCCTGTTTAAATTCTTAAGTTTCGCTTAAAGATGAATAAATAAACGCTTATAACGGAAATAGATGCGTAATTACAGATGGGGCGTTCGGTTTCAGAATCGGGTACATCCATTTTTCTGAAAATGTTTTTTTTATACATTTTATTTTTATGATCACTATTACAAGAATAATGAATAAAATATAATATTAAATTTACGTAAGACAACGATATCCTAATTAAAGTAATCTTCAATGAACATTCCCCTTATCCATATTAAACATTTTCCTAAATAACTGTGTGTATACTTTGTATAATTATATTGATTAAAAAGATTTGTTTTTAAAAATGTCTATTTTATTTATTTATTAATTTTTCATCAACCATAAACTAACCAGATATTGGTATTTTCTGAACCAAGTATATCCATCATATTTTTTTAATTAAATGAACTTTAAAAAAAAGAGATCATCAAAATTTTTCAGTAATTATTGTTTGAAGTGTATTTTTAGCAAAGTAACGAAAAATAATAAAAACAATTTGTTAAATTGACTAATTTTTAAAATTTAATCTTTTTTTGATCAATCCTGAAAAATTTTGGATAATGGATGTAGCCGGTTTTGGAACCTAACTCCCCAAATACAACATACAACATAAAATATTTACATAAATGTTGAATATATGACCTCCATTTGAGTTACATTAAGGAAAAGGTTGGAGTTTATTTAAGTGTAACTGGTAATATCGTTATAGAATCTTCGAAACATGGGAAAATAGTAACAATTATATTGAAAGTAATACAAAGGTAGATAGCATAAAATTCTTCGCTAATTATATTTCGTCTATCTAATATTTTCATTTCATATAACAGTTATTGATATTATTGTTACTCTGGATGTGGATAATGATTTCTTATTGTTCTGTAATTTACACTCTTACTTTTCAAGATAGTTTGACTGAAAGTAGTAGCATGAATCTTTCAATACGTGGGTATTTCATTTGCATTTGTGTTTCCTTTGAACCTGAAAGAATATTCCGGGTCTAAACAGTTGTCTGCATTTTACTTTTATTGTCTACATTTTCCTTGCCACTTATTCATGAGTTATAGCTTTCTGGAACTTTTATTTCTACAAATAAACGATTTAAAGTATGTCCTCAATCTATATTGAGAAACTTACTACTGTCATAATTCTGATTTAATTTAATGACCGACGAAAAAAAATGGAAAATGAGATAAAAGAATAAATGGACTCCATAGGGTTGTATCATTATTCAAAGGTACAACTATAATAAAACAAATTATAAATCCTTTGGGAATTGATATACAATCATGTTTTTGGTTCACAATACGCTACCGTGTCAGTCTACCGACAGAATTAGTGATTTAGTTTCTTAGAGTATGTTTCGTGGAAAAAAATAGACGAAATCTTGACAGATTAATGCCTTTTTCAAAAGCAGTGTGATAGATAGCTCAATAAAACACGATATCGTCCTAATTCACTCATGTTTCAAAAAGGACACCTAGCAGATGTCCTTAAGATTTTTTAAGGGGAATAAAAAATCCTTAGTTATGTCGTTCTTCGGTGGGCATAAAAAATGATGATTCCGAAACTGTGCGACGGTTTTATTTGCTCGTTAAAAATTCGTATCTTAATTATGCGTGGATTCTCTAAATTTATGACTCGCGCTGTAGCATTTTCCCATTACCTAGCTTTCTAATGGAGTAAAATGTGAAGTTAAATGAATAAACAAACAACTGCATATGAGAAGTCAAACATATTACTGCAGTAATCTTGCCAACTGGTATAAAAACACACACACTCAACTACCCGGAGTGACCAGCTCTATTGGGAAGCGAAGTTCGACGTTAATTCCTGCCACTTGATCTTGAGCAGTTCTTGTACAATTGGGGTGTCGAAGTTTTTGAATACATCTCTCCATCTTGTTGGCTGCCTTCCTCAGCATCTTTTCGAGATGTATGGTATCCAGTCGGTGAGTCTACGTGACCATCTCTGATCCGTAGTGCGCATTAGGTGCCCTGCCAATTTCCAATTTGGTATTCTGATGGAAAAGTTAGCATTTCTGAAGTTCGTTTGCTTTCTTATTGCGGTACATCTCACGGCATCCCTTTTCCTTATGATATAGTAAAACTCAGTAATTTCCATAACTATCTTAATTTGGTTTTGTTTATTTCGATTTTTTCAAAACAAAGCTAGCTTATTGGTCTGAACTAAAACAGCCCCGAAGATAAGTTATGGCCTTTTGCCCTCCAGTATGGCACATAGATAAAATATTAGGTGTGGGACAGGGTTCAATAAGTACGTATGTAGCATTTTATTTACTCGTTAAAATTCGTATCTTAATTATGCGTGGGTTCTCTTCCATTCCCTTCTATAAATAAAATAAATTCCATGTGTAAGTAGGTAGCTAAACCGTCAGTGAAGGGTATTAAATATAGAAATTTTATGGATATGTGGAAAGAGGTTATGATGGCGGGAATGTGTATGACAGGAGGAAAAATTGGATTTTACGCACAAAAGCTGAATAATATAAACTGAGTTCTTTATATTAATACGGATTCAAGGGGGGTAACCCTTGTCTGCCTAGTGGCGGGCCAACCCCTTTTGTTCTGTTGCATAATTGTTGTATTGTATAGTCTTCTATCCAATGAAAGTATAAAAAAAAGTTTATTTAATTGTTATATGATATAATTTTTTTATTTTTTTAAATATTTTATTTGAAAAGAAAAGATATGACCAGAACCGGGACTCGAACCCGGGTACTTCACCTCTCCGTGGTGATGCCTCAACCATCTCGGCCACCCTGGCACGTTTCCCGACCAGCCCTATCAATTCTTTTCATTGATCCTATATCTCTGTGTTCTCGCAATTTGCGATGTATACACGGGGAGAATGATAATTGAACATTCCTTTATTTTCTTGTTGACTTTAAGTCATTAATATTATTATACATAATTTATTTAATTGTTATATGATATAATTTTTTAAAATATTTTATTTGAATGGAAAAGATATGGGAGATATAGGATCAGTGAAAAGAATTGGCCGAGAAACGTGCCAGGGTGGCCGAGATGGTTAATGCGTCACCACGGAGAGGTGAAAAACCCGGGTTCGAGTCCCGGTCATGGCCATATCTTTTCTTTTCAAATAAAATATATATAAAAAAAAGTATTTCTTACTTCCCCATTAATTCAATTTTAAAAAAAAGGTGGAATAATAAAACTGAGTCATAAAAATTAAATAAATTAGGAAGAAAATAAAATATCACACGGTGTTTTAAGTGTTTATTCGTTTTATTTTGCGTATTTTCCATAAATAAAAGTTATCTTGAGATTTGGTATGGAAATGAGAATGCTATTATGAGTAGATTTCGGTAATCATTTCATCAAGAAGTAAAAGTTTCAACAAACATTTCGAAGTATAAATGATGGATGTTTGTTGACACTTTTCTAGATTTCTAGATGAAATAATTACCGATGTATACACATTTCCCATAATTACATTAACTTTTCCATACCAAAGCTGATGAAATATAGCGTTTTCGGAAAATATTAAAAGGAATATGAATGAATAGTTAAAACTTGTTGTGACTCAACTCGAAGCGACAATCTGCGGAATAATTACCTAAACTTTTTTATGTAATAAACTATGGGGCTTCCCCATTTTACTAATTGTATTAATGTTCATTTAATTGTACTATAGAAGGTACTTAACGCAATAGAAGTGCTCTGAAATTATTCTAGAACTTGAACATTGATTGTATAAAAAAGTCCAGTTCAGTAGTTTAGTTATTTTATATCCCCGTAGTGGGACTTTTGAAACATGCGTACCCACATAGTAATGTTTTGAAATGCTGAATATTGTGCATTAAATAAAATAATTAAGTGCTTTTTATTTTCGGTTTGTTCGTAAGATAACAAAATTATAGAGAAGAACTATGCAACCGAGTCGCAGCATATCTCTATCACTTTAAAATTTCCGTACAGGCGAACATTGAACCCCTGACAATTGGGTATTCACAACCATGGAAGATTCTATCTATTAGCAATTACAAAAAACTGCAACCAATTTTGAAGATCTCAAACCAGAAATGATAAAATATAGGTATGGAGAAATCACATTCAACCAATTCCCTAATGAATTAATTTTCACAGACGGATCTAAATATGAGATCAGTGCAGGGTGTTGTATTGTGACGGAAGCAAGCACTTGCCAATGGCGAATGAACGAGCTAAACTCTGTCTTTTCGTGTGAAATAAAGGCATTGAGAAATTTGTCATAGTAACTGACTCACTATCAGGGATAAATGCATTAGAACGACTTTGAACAAGAAACTTTTCAAAGCATGGATATGGCCTATAATAATAAAATAAATAAAAAAATATATAATAAAATAGTTTCACTATTATGGGTCCCTTCGCATGTAGGCATAAGCGGCAACGAACGAGCTCATGCTGGAGCTAAAGAAGGTGCAGAAAGTGATGACGTTCCCTTATTAGGATCCACTTTTTGTCCGCACGGCTGGCAGTGATAAGAAATAAAATTAAAGAAAATTGGGATGAAGAGTGGGAGAGCCTTCCGTAAAATCATCTCCAGCAAATAAATGAAAAAAAGCACTGCTTGGATCCCTCCGAACGGCCGAACGCCAAAAGAATGTAGTGCAATAAGCAGGTTAAGAATTGGTCATACTAAGCTTACAAACCTCCACCTACTTTTAGGGCAGTAGAAACAAACCTGCCAAAGCTGTAACAATGTACAAATTTGGAATTTTAAACGTACCAACCCATCAAAAATAACAATGAACTGCAGAGGACTTTGATGTACCTAAAATTCACAACTTAAATCCAAGAAATATAAGTGGGGCAGTCATCACTAATGGCCCCAGCAGTTGAAGCGACGGTAAAGAAAATCAAAATTATAATTTATTTTATTGATATGTCATATAATAGTTCAGAATCCCTGGTACATTTTTGCACTTGATTACTATCAAGCTGAATCTTCGTGAATAGCTTCGTTTTGATGAGACGCCCAACAATTTCCTTTCCGAAAATTCTCGGTTGTGGTAGCTAACAGAGGTAGCAAAGATAAAATATGTCGATTTGATGATTCTCCAAAATTTAAGGATAACGTACCACGCAATTTGTAGGACAATATGACTGTTAAATTATATAAATATTAACTAAGTAAAAAAAAAAATTAGCTGGTTAGTAATCATTTTTGATGACCTCGTTATCGATCAACATGTATAAGATTCAGCTTGATAGTAATCAAGTGCAAAAATGTACCAGGAATCCTGGACTATATTTTTTTTAGATTTAAAAAAAAAATTTAATAAATAAAATCACTTTTCAAATAAAATATTTAAAAAAATCTAAACTTTATAAAAAATGTCAATACAGAGTGAAATAATGCATTATCTGTATTGAAATAACACTCCCAAAATCAAAATATTGCAATAAGTTCTAGCCAGTTTTATTTTCTATATCGATCCTTACCATTTTCCCATTTAAATTAAAAATCAGTTTTATATTCTGCATAAAGTAGTCAGGAACAGTGGCTTTATGATAAACCATTTTAAAAATATATTTATAAAGTTGATCTATTGATTCTATTGATTAAATCTTTGATTTAAAACATGATTTATCATGGCAAAAGACTATTCAAGAGGGAGTTCCTCGATCCGCTGATAAGCAACACCGATAAAATATTACGTCACTAACTTTTTTTTATATAATATTGAGATATCTGTAAAGTATCAGCAAGTTCCAAAACATTTTTTTCCTTATTAATTTTATAGATAATTGGTTCGGTAATCATTCTTTTTTTTATTCGTTTCTATTTTAATTGCCAATTGCGACACCGTCTCCTGCCTTAGTGTCAAATTTCCTTCTGATAGATAATTTTCTTGTTTTTCATTTACGAGTTTTTCACATCCAAAGGTTTTGATATAGCCTTGTATAAGTTATATGTTCTGAAGTTTTTATGGAATAATACCAATTTTACTATTATTATATTTTTTAGAATCAATTATTTTATTTACTGCATATATTTCGACAAGATAAATGTTCGATTACAGTCATTTTCTAATTTTTTTTATTATGTGTAACAATGCTGTATTATTTTCTGTTTTAACGTTAAACAGAATATACTTAACGGCTTAAAGAAGTCGGGAAAATTGACTTCGTGATTTGCCAATTTTTTTTAAATATATCGCACTCGCGTTTCTAAAGTGACCCATGTCAAAAACGTACATTTTAGGAAAAAACGGGAAAAACTATTAGTAGTAGAACAAGGTATTCTTGAATTCTGAAACACTCTCGATTTCGAAACTCCAACTAATCCACTTTAAACTTTGTTTCACTTGTGTTCAACACAAGATTCAAGTCTGAACTTAAAATGTGTCACTCTTGCCTAAGGAAGATAATAGCATTAGGGCACTATGTGAGATACAAGTGACTTCAAGACCGGAAGCCAAGCTCTGGAAATAGGTCGAAACAGTTTTGATGAGTGATCAGTGATTTAAAGTTCGTTAGGATGCGTATGAACTATACTGTCTTAATTTCAGTACATAAATAAAGGTAACGGCTTAAAAAAATCAGGAAAAGTGGATGTGTGATTTCTTTTCATAACTTAAAAAAATCGATTTTTGAGTTGTATCACTTTAGAAATACTGGTACGACATATGATTTAAATGATCGAGAATGAGAAACGACAAAAAGTAGTTCTCGATCCGCTACTAGGACATACATATTGTGGGTGATAATGTGTGTTTGTAAGTGAGCATAAATGTATAACTGTAATCTGTTCTATCTGCTGACTTTAACTAACAAGAGATAATAGTAAATTAGATCAAATAGTAAATTAGATCTGATGATAATTTTTTATAAAATTAAATTGTTCATTGTAATTTACAACTGGATTGTTACAACGCAACAAGTAAATGGCAGGAATGATACATAGAAGCATGGATAAAGGCAAATAGTATGAGAAGATTAGGCGAGGATACTGATTTGAGGATCACCAGCAGATTTAGAAAAGAGATGAAGATACATTATTGTGGTTTACTTCGAATGACCTGTTAGTGAGTTAGGACTGAATAATGAGAAAATGTGTAGGGGGCAGGAATATGATAAAATTAAATAAACACTAGAAGATATTTTTTTTTTAATGTCGAGAAGACCTGCTAACACAATAAACCTGAATGAGAGACGATAAATATTACGCCTTAGGTCCAAGATGGCTGCTAATAATACCTACTCCATCAATCATGTCACTGCGCACTTAGCCCTGAGGCGCAGCTCCAGACCGCAAGGCAATCCGATACCGAGGAAATTTAATATATGCCAGGACCAATCCACAACGAGATTAGTTTTTGTCCAAGTGAGATAAGTGACGTTTCAGAATAATTCCGAGATAAATGAGAGATAGGAATTGTAACGGAGCATTCTCCTGGGAGGTGCCATTTCCATTTGCATATCCATGTATCCATGGTCCTATCTAATAATCTATAGTCTAATGAGCCGAAGAAAGAATAAACTTCGGTGACTCGGCGAGACCGAACATGAGGGGACTGAGATGCCTCGCTCAGGAATTTTATCTGGATCCATAAATCACCCAAACTGATGCCACGGCCTCAACCAGCGGACCTAGATTTGTTATATGACTAATCACTAATTAAGTCATGCACACAATGAAGAAGTTTTTTTAAGTTAAAACTTCTTTAGCCGCGTTTGATGACTTTTGATAAGGGGGAAACTTGTAGGTTCGAGTCAGCAACATGATCGAGACTGGCGACCTATGCATGAGTTATAATTTTTTTTTTTAATCAACTTCAGTTTAAAGGTTAGAATTTCATTTCAGGTCCAGGTTTCCGAGGAATATGTCAGGATGGTTTCCACTACGGTGTTTATTTTCTTGTATTTCAAAGGATCGGATGCAGCAATCTGGTAGCCTTTCGGACTAGCTCCACCTTTCTTCTGTCGTCATGCTCGTGCGACCCGGTAGCATCTAAATAAGAACCCAGGTACGTGAATACATTTACTTTTGTACAGGCCTCCCTGTCAACCAGAAGCAGACAAGTATCAGTATCCTCCGATTGCCATATACTCTCGGTCTTTTTCGAAGTTTATTTTTAAGCCCACCGTTTCTTTAGGGCATACACCATCATTTCAAGGTAGATGTTCGTGTCAACAAAAAGAACAAGGATAGTAGTTGTTCGCCATCAATGAACTGCCCAACATTCCCACACTGCCTGTACTATGGTTTCACAGCCTCGTGAAGGTATCTTGAAAAGAGTGGGTGACATGCTACAACCTTGCTTCAATCCCTTAGTACGATGAAAAGGATCCAAAATTATAATGTCTCTTTTTGCTCACTTTTATTATATTTTTATATCTATCCTTTGTACACAAAATAAATCGAATTGCAATAACAAAAACAAAATTATATTCATGAAAATAGGTTTATAAAGTTTGAAGAATCATCGTGATTATAATTAATTATAATTGAGTTCCAGGGTATTCAACCCCGGTAGACTCTCTAAAAGTTGTGGTTAATTATCAGAGATTGTTATTAAAAGGCCGCCACAACGGCGGTCCTTTTCTTGAAAAACCTATTTAAGGGCATTATCATTCAGGTATTAAATTAAAGACATAAAATTAGACTTTTTGCTACCAAATGATATTTGTATAATATTAACTAATAAATTGTTATTATTTTTTTAATTGCTATTTTCATAAATAGAGAATTTATTAGGTAATAATTACACGCTACTTTTTTTTAAAAATCTTGGCCGAAAAAATCTTTTATCTAACTTAAATATTATTTTTATCAAAATTATCAACATCAAAATTTAGCCTATTGTATCTATTTCGGTTTGTGTTATCGTTCACTACTATTTTTTATATCTTTCATTTTTATTTTAAACATTACCACTATTATAAATAAATATACATTCTGGAGTTTACAAACAATTGAGGTGATTTTTTCCGCATAATTAGAACTGCCTTGTCTTAAGAACTGTGCTTAACTAAAATTATAAAAAGAAACGACATATAATGTTGTGTTCGTTTATGTTTGGCTTTTCATTATTTATAAAAAAAAATTAACTTAATCTTCGAGATGGATTTGGAGATCGTCAAATTTGGACAAAGGAGCTTATAGGAAAACAGAAACTGTTTCTAAATAAATCAAACTTACCTAACAAATATTCTTGAATGAAGGAAATTTTTTTTATCCGAGAATAGAAATCTAGGCATGGGCCCCCAAAACACTCCTGTGTTATTAGGGATAATGTTTTTTTTCTATTTATTTTATTAAAAATACTTTATTTATTTCATTTATTACTGGGCTCTTCAGTCCTTGAAGAACCTTGGCCTCTGCTAATTTCTTCTGCCATTCGCCTCTGTCCGACGCAAGGCGCCTCCAGCGTTTTATCCCGATCGCCTTCAGGTCATCCCTCCACATCGTCGAGCCACCTCAGACAATGTGGAGGGACCTCCCTCTTAATCTTGAACCCTCATTCGGTATCTCATACATCATCCTTCTAGGAGTTCTCGTTGGGACCATCCTCTCCACATACCCCAACCATCGTAGTCTTTTGAGCTGGATGACTTAAAGTAACAATAAAATAAATAGTTTATATTATATTAAAATATCAATGGGCAAACTATCAGTTTCTTAAGAAGAAAAGACAAGATGAAATGATATTATTTATTTTTGGACAGAGGAAAAGAGTGAACGAAGATCGTTTAAAGTTAATGAACTTATTAGTGAAGGTACTTGGCTTTTCATGAGACCCATTGAACACGGAGGGTTAAAAAACCACTTGCTCAAGAAGAAAGGGATGAATGAGGAATATGAATGGGAATAATAATAAAAGGGGAAATTGTAGTACTTATTCCGAATAGCTTTTTCGGAGAAATAATTCATTTAAAGTAGACCCTTACAGCCCACGTACGTATTCAAGGAACGGAAACAAATACCCTGTTCACAGTTTTATTTATTCTAAGTATTTTTAGAATAATCCGCGGTGATATGGGTGAGGGGTTGGGGTAAGCGTTCTTATGACAGGAAGGAATGCCATATGTCGGAGGCCATAACCCTCAAGAGGATGTTAGACTAATTATAGATATATATAACACAGCGATATAGGATCAGTGAAGAGAATGGATTTGTCTGACTGGAATGCGTGCCTTGGTAGCTCAGTGGCTAGAGCACCGCGCTAGAGACGCGGGCGACCCGGGTTCGAATCCCGGCCAAGACATAATCTTTTCTCTTCAAAATTAAAAAAAATATAAATATATATATTATTTATTTCAAATCTTTCTTTTTAGTCTTGGAAATTATCGTGGCAATTTCATTTTATATTTAATAACAGCGTCTAACATGCGGTGCATGTGTGCGTCTAACAGTAAATCAGATTAAGACTTTTCATTGAAAATAAATTTAATGGTTAATATTGAAAAATAAAAAGAGACCTTACATAAATGTTAAGACCGTGGAAAAATTCCAACGAAATTACATGTTTTTACCTAACCTTACCCAGCCGGGTAAAGTGGTGGGTGGTAAGGTGGAGGTGGTGGGATGCTTCTTGGGTGCATTATTCATGTTTTTTTTTGTTAAGCCCTTAGTCTCCAAACTAAAAAAGAAATTGAAATTATCTGTCCAATATTTCGCCCATTCAGGCATCCTCAGGGTAGATAGAGAAAAAAACAAAACAAAAGAACAAAAACAAAACAAAACATGAATAATGCACCCAAGAAGCATCCCACCACCTCCAAGGCTCAAATGCAACTAATGAATCATAAGGAAGGTTACTCGACCCCAGCTGGGTAAGGTTAGGTAAAAACAGCTGATAAATACTCGAGAATTTGAAAATTCAACATACACTCACCAAACTACAAAAAAGCACAACAGGAAAAAATAAATAATTGTAAACAACACAAAAAGATAAGACAAAAATCCATATGAAAAAATGAAAGTAAGATTGCAATGAAAAGAAAACCAACATTATCAAGACACCAGTGGATTTATGGCTATTCCACAAAATATATAAATATTGAAAAATAAAATAAAAGACCTTACATGTTTTTATCTAACCTTACCCAGCCGGGGTCGAGTAACCTTCCTTATGATTCATTAGTTGCATTTGAGCCTTGGAGGTGGTGGGATGCTTCTTGGGTGCATTAAAGCACTGCCGCAGTCGAAGGAAAAATATAGTTTCTACCGTGTACTGAACCCCAGACCCTTCACGGAAGGTAGTGGTACAGGTTTGGTTTTCTTTACTTAAATTTAGGATCTCTTAGCTGTGAGGTAATGACTTATGCTGATGATCTTGTGATTTTTGTAAAATACTTTAGTATATTGATCCTAAAAGAGAAACAAACAAAAATAAATGACAGATTTTCTTCATTAGCGGTGAAGGTAAACTTTAAAATGATGTTTCAACTATTGGTTTTGATCAAGTATTTAGCGGCTTTTGGCGTACCGACAAAATAACACCTTTGAGAATTATTATTAATGGCCTAGCAGGTGTACAGACTCAAGCGTGGGGTTATCGTCTTGCTGTATCGCGCCAATGACTGCTTTAAGTCACATTCATCTATTCTTTAGTAATTATAGAAAAACGTTTACATTTTTGAAAATAAATAATTATAACGGGCATATTACATTATGTGTTACATGCGTTTGTAGAAATACTAGTTTTATTTAATTACAGAAAACTTCATGTGCGAGTTCTGAGCCCCTTAAGAGCTACGAATAGTTCAGATTCTAACCTGAAGAGTTTAGTGTGTTTATGGAACACTTTTTTGTTGAATATGAATAACTCAAAACCTATTCGAGGTAATTAAGTCATATTTGTATCGCTGTATTGGGCCCAACTAACCTATATAAAGTGGATACCTGTCGGTCGAGCATGATTTCCGACAAAGCACCTCCCTGCACAACCATTGTCTCTACCATGTACTGAGCCCAAGGCTCGTCTTGGGCTGTATTGGTATAGGTTTCTTGATAATTACACGAATTTTTATGATCAGCATAAATTCAGTTAGTATGATGAAGAATCCGCGGTTTGATTCTTTAAGGAAGCTCATTCTTGACCTTCCAAAACAAACTGTACCACTGCAACCACTGATAGGTCTTGAATTCAGTACGTGATTGAGACAGGAATGTTTCTAGATCAATGGTTGTGCAAGAAAGTGATTTATCCGAAATCACGCTCGACCGCCAGGTTTTCCTCCCCACAAGCCCCAATAACCCACTTTATAGAGACTGGGTGCGCTCTAAGAGGGTCTGTAGATCCCACATTGTCCACTCGTTTGTGTTAAAATATTAAATAATTTATCTACCACAGATGAAACGAACCTGGGAACCTTAATCTTAGCAAATCAGCAATGTACACAATGTGATACCCACTCCCTTCTTATATTATTTAAATCAAAATGGACCTATATGTAATTCCATTTTTCAATTCCAAATTCAAATTAAATTTTCCAAGCTTGATTTCTCTCAACTTTTTTTAAATTTTACTTTATACACAAGGGAAAGAATGTTCATTGAACATTACATTAATTAGGATCATGTTGACTTACGTCATTATATATTATTATAATTTATTTTATTTTATTTTTTTATTAATTGTTATAAATTATAATAATATATAATGACGTAAGTAAACAAGATCCTAATTAAAGTAATGTTCAATGAACATTCTTCCCTTTGAATACATCGCAAATCGCGAGAACACGGAGATATGGGATCAGTGAAGAGAATGGATTTGTCTGATGTACGAACCAGGATAGCTCAGCTGGTAGAGCACCACGACGGATACATGGGAGACCCGGGTTCGAATCCCGGCCCTAGACATATCTTTTCTCTTCAAAATAAAAAATTTAAAAACCCGTGAAAATAGTCTTAAACAGCAAACTAAACAGTAAAACGGATAGAATGTTTTAATTAAAAAAGTTGATTTAATTTCTGGGTCAGTGCTAATAAAGAGCGATAAGTGACAGATATAGCCTCTGGGTTCAAAATCGGATAAGAATGTAGCTTATTTATTCTAGTAATGTACATTAATGGACCCTCCCGACGCTCACCCAACACCCAACCAAGAGGTTTTTCTTAGTTTTTGGTAAAACCTGAATGACAAGCTGGTCAAATCTCCTCTCTGCCTAGCAATTAGCTAAGAAACATTACAGTCTCTACCATATTCTGAAACCAATATTCTTCGGGGACTATAGTGGTTTAGGTTTAATGTGTAAGAAAGCGCCTGTCCATTCTTGAACTTCCTAATACTAAACCGAGCATTCGACATTTTATTATCCAGACGCTCTTTTCCAAGCGCCGAAATGACAAAATTTTGACTGACCCAAGAAGCATAAATTTCCTGTAGAAACGGGTTATCATTAACTGAAAACTGGAGAATAAATAACGGAAACCTTTTAAAAGTGTTTACATCAAAACTGATATTTCCGCAAACATGACTTATATAATCTGAAGGAACGGCCCCGCATCTCGCCTTCATAAAATGTCACTGCGTGGGGTAGAAAGGACCGGTAGTCTCTTATCTTCAATAAACCATCTAGCCAACTAAATCTTCCAACTAGGAGCATAATTAGGCTGTTTTGGCCGAGATCTGAGCTACGAGGATTGCGAAAAGCTCCATTAAAAACCAGTCCGTCATTGCGATCCCGTACTTCCCATTCCAACCGCCCCCTCGAACAACAATCCGACCCGTTTGTTCGGAGGTGGACAGGATTTCGTTCAGTAGGAAACGGATTTCTTTCATAACTGATGATCCGAAAGATATCTTAAAGGAGCTTCTGGGAAGTTAATACATTATTCCTTTCGCATACATTATTCCTAGCCTCTAATTTGGCGGCAAATAAATATTCCTGTTCCCGATGCGCGTAGGAATAGGCGCCGCCGGTAATTTTCATAATAAAATTCTGCCTTCACTGCTCTGGAGGTCGAATGATGCACTGCGTGCATTCGCAATCTTTTCATTTTATCATATATAGGCGAGTAAAAATAATTTCACTGAAGTGTATAATAAATGAAAATTACAGTGATTTCTTAAAGGGTGAGCAGGTTCTTATTAAGAATCACAGAATTAGGTTTTTAAAATAATAACATTAAATAATATATCATTAGAGAAATCATATTAGTATTGGACAAGTATATATTAGAATGCAATTAGAAAAATTAAAAAAAGCAAGTCTCAAAAACCGCAATTTTCGCATATGTACATTTTTGATTGGTTATTTTTTTTACTTTACCTGTACCACTACAATCCGTGAACGGGTCTGGAGTTCAGTACATCGTAGAAAATGTACTTTTTCAAGGACAACGGTTGTGCAGGGAGGGGATTTTCCTAGATCACGCTCATCCGGCAGATATTTCCCCCTTATTTTGGGTACCCACTTTACAGAGGCTGGGTGAGCACCAGGAGGGTCCTAGATTCCATCTCCGACCGCTAAAAGACTAAATAAAAGTCTTGCTAGCAGCGAGATTTGAACAATGATGATGCCAAGACCTTCGGCATGGCAACTCAGTGCTATACCACTGTGCCACTCCGCTCCCCGGATGAAACTATTATTGTAGAGTTTGTACGTCTATATTTAACGATACATTTGTTAATCTATCTATCTATATATCTAAAGGCGTTATGATCCTTGCAGGACCTTGGCCTCCTCAGTGATCCTCCACTCCGACCTGTCTTCGGCTGCATTCTCCATCTGTCGACACGAAAGGTCCGAAGATCCACTTCCACATCTTGAAGTCTAGGTCTCTCTCTTCTCCTCCTTCCCCCAGGGTGTCCCTCCATCATCATTTTTGGTAGTCTACTTCCTTCCATTCTTTGTGCGTGCCCCAGCCATCTTACCCTGGCACTCTTAATCGTGGCAACAATATCTAGTGAAACATATTGATTTCTAAGTTCCTCATTTGTCTTCATCCACCAGCGATCTCCTTCTTGTGTAGGACCACAGTTCTTTCTGAGGATTTTCTTTCCCACATGCTTAACAGGCTTTCATCGTTGCGTGTCAGCGTCCAAGACTCACTTCCATTCATGACCACTGGTTGAAGGTCTGTACGATACCATCTTATTTTGAGAGCTCTGGATATATTTCGGTTTCGAAACATTTTCATTAGAGACCAGTAGCATAGCAGTGCCAGCGGTTATCCCTGCCTTAATTTCTTCTCTAATCTTATTATCTTCAGTCATAACCGTGCCCAAATACTTAAATTGCTGTACTCTTTCGACACATTTGTTAATATTTTTTTTAAATTAATTATTTTATTTTTGGAAAAAAAAATATATGTATATCAATTGTTGAGTTGAGGTTTCTTGGCCAATGTCTTTTTAATCTTTTTTTATCAAGTTCAGGTAACAGGGAGTAGGAAAGCGGAAGAACGAGTGGGTTTGGGAGATATTGTATCGATGAGTGGAATGTTATATATTTGTTATGAATATATGATTTTATAGTGGGAATGTTCATGTCGTTGTGTATAGTGTGATTCGAAACATACCATGGTGCATTAATAATTTTTCTGAAAATTTTGGATTGTGTTGTTTGTATTTTGTGTATAAGAAATTTTTTTGCTGAACCCCAAAGTTCTGCTCCATATGTCCAAATAGGTTTTATTATACTATTATAGATCAGTCGTGTGTTCCTCAAGTCAAGTGAAGATCTGTAGTCCAGAAGATGTGATAGTTGTTTGTATCGTCTGGTCATAAACGCTTCAAAATCGAGCAATGTAAGCTTCTCTCTACACAAAGCTTCGTGTCAAATTAATTAAAATAAAAATGAGGTAAAATTCAAAGAGACATGTGAAATGATTTTTAGATAATCATGTTAACATAGTCATGACATAAGCCTCTAAAACAGAGTAAAATAACTAATCAGTCAACGTCGTTGAAGATCAAGTGCAGCATATCTCACGTCATAATATAACCCGGCAACTGCACTGCAATATCCAAGAAGTTAAATCCCAATTCCTTTATTTTTGTATTGTAGTCTATGTCCTAATGATGCCTAAAGTAGTTAAACAGCGATTGTTTAGTTATTTTTCGCTATTTTAGTCTTATTATGTTAGTATTCTTCTTCTTCTATAAGTGCTTATCCAAGAAATCTCGAAAAGATTGAAAATTTCCAGTAGCCAAATAAAAAATAATAGTTTTCTGATAAAGTATCGTGAAATCTCCATCAAACTCATTAAAAAAAAAGTATTTTTAAAATAATAATAGAGATATGAAGACAAGATATAAATAATGTCAAAGTTCTACCGCTGCCAAAAAATAACTTTGTTCCAAATTTTGGCAAGCAACTGAGTTTATTACTCACTGAATAAGGAAACAACTTCATTCACTCTGGTGTATTTTATATTTTATTTTAAGAACATTTTTATTGTTTCTTTAATTAAATATATTGGTTATAACGTTACTGATTTTCGAAGAGCTTAATACAATTGAACGAGAGTAAATATAAAAAGAGTGTAATTTATACGAGAGAAATTGGTCGAGAGAAATTTAGGTGACAGGCTCTCTAATACTGCGTAGGCGAATAAAATATTACTTCATTTTACTTATACTAGCGTTTCTTTGCGTCGTTTCTTTCCTATCTCCATCTCCATTTTTCAACTCTATTCCTATTTAAGTTAAATTTGGCACTAATATATTTTTTAACAATGATTATATTTCTATAAATTATTTCAACATCTATGTCATTCTCAAAAATGTATCTTCTTCAGTTGAATTATTTTTTACGACCATTTTTTTCTATATTTTTTACCTAATATTTTACACATAGGAAGCGTTTTATATTTTTATTGTTGTTTATTTATTTAATGACACTTTTATTAAAAAGTGCCGTTGCTAAGGCTAATCAGACGGTGCTAAGGTGGTAGATCTAAATTTTGCCTATCCAGGTTTAATTAGGATAGAGATTTTTAACGAGTATGTGGCATCGTACAGCCTCGGGATCCGTTTAACGCCGCTTCCGAAGGACGGCATAACCAAGGATTTTTTACTCCCTACCAGGTTAAGAACCTGTAAGATCTTTGGATCAGTAGGTTGTTATGCCAACCAATAGACCACTGGCCACCCCACATTTTATATTTTATCCCAATTATTTAACATATGATAGGACGATTTTGTATTTCTTGAAAACGTACTCAAACAACGTAATATCTTCATTGAAACAAATTTAAGGAACATGGTTTTCATACATAGGAAAGATGGTGCTTTCCTTTCTGTTTCTATATTTGTATTCATTTTCTTAACAATTAGCAGTTCATTCTAAATACATTTTGAAAAAGGTTTTTAAATATAATAATCAGGAAGATGTCCAAAATTCGGGTTGTTAATTCAAACATTATTGAGCGAGATGTGATCAAGAGGCGTATAAAAAAAAGAAGGCTTCCAAAAATCACCATAAACGACTAGAAAATTTTCAACGATGTTTTATTAATAAATATGCCAGATTCGCTCGCGGCTTTGGGTAATTAAAATACTTGAGGATTTGGAACTGCTGCGAGATTTAGGTTGACCTTCAAAGTTACAACGCCTACTTTTAGAATATGAACGAGATTATCGACGAAGTTCGTTGACATGGACTGAAAATTGTCTAAATTCGCGGAGGAGTTCGTCAAACGGCGAGCGGGTCAGTGACGATCGAGGGATGACGTAGTGAAAAACTTCTTTGGTGGCGTCTATTTCTGCGATCTTATCAGCTTACAAGATTTATCAAGATCATCTTGACCTGTGGAGGTGAGAATAGCTTGGATTCGGAAGATAACGGAGCCACAAGTTGCTAACGATTTTTTTATGATCGTATACAAACGGTGGGCGAATTGTAAGAAAGATATAGATTAATTAAGATGTCGGACAGATGATATGGATATACAAAAGACATTCTGATGTGAACTAACTAGAGTACTTATTGTCATCAATAAACTTATTGACTATGGACTACATCTAACTTCTAAGAGAATATTCTCTTATGTATATATATATATATATATATATATATATCCTTTCTACTCCCTTACCATCTCAACCTAATCTTAGATGTATATGTAAATAAATATATAAAAGAAGAGTGGAGGTTAAAGAAGTTACATGGCTGACAACACGGAAGATATTTCACGATGTATGGATTATAAGCCCACAATAACCTTTGACCATCGTCGCAATGTCCATGTTGATTGTATAACCAAGCAGGTTGATCATTGAACAAAGAAACTATAAAGAACATTGGATAAAATAGTCGAATATACCTAGACTCAGAAAGTTTGAATGGGCTTTCGTTAAATTATTTCATGGATACTAGGAATTGGATGGCATTCATCAATTCCTTAGTTGCCATGATATGCGAGGCCATTTTTAATATATGGAAACCCAATTCGACTTATGCGAAGTTCAGTTTTTAGTCTTTGATAATACGAATTACTGGAATCCGATCGTAAGCACCTTTAAAAAAAGACTTCAGTTATTTCTTGTGAAGTCAAAAAGTCTTTCAAATATTTAGTTAAGTTATCAAGTGGTGAAAATTTATTTTTTACTTGTTTTGTTTTTTCAATTTTGAATGAGTCTTTCCTTAAGGCGATTCTAGAAATTTTTAATGTTTATGCCACCAATGGCATGAAT
The DNA here is from genome assembly GCA_037127475.1 of Arma custos. Lineage (NCBI taxonomy): Eukaryota > Metazoa > Arthropoda > Insecta > Hemiptera > Pentatomidae > Arma > Arma custos. Next base: position 72,179,356 of record CM073764.1, read on the forward strand.
CCATGAATCCATATTTTACATGAGTTTCATAATCAGTTTTGAGGAATAAAAAAACAATCCGACAAATGCGAAACTCAATAATTCACTAAACTAATTAATTATCGTATCCCAATATTATTGTACGATTAATAATGAGCAGGATTGTCGAGGAGGCCTAGGTCATTCAGAGATCAGAGTATTAGTATTTTTTACTTTGTTACTAATCTTAGGAACTGAAGAGTTTTGCTGTCGAAAAAGGAACAGTAATGGCACTAAAGTGACACTACTAGTTGTACTTCTTAGCAGATCCAAATACTTAGACACGCACATCCCCTGGCACTTACAGCTGAATATATCTGCAGTCCCGCTGCATAATAGTCGAATTTCGTCCAGATAGAGTTAACTGTATTGAGAGAAGCAGAATCGTGTCATTCCCGTAGACATTGAGTTGGAATATAAGCAATAACTCCTTTTCATGCATATGAGTGGAGGCCTTTGTTAACTATGAAAGTAGTACGATTCTTCCCTTTGTAAAAGAAACTCATTTTGAAGAAAATTCATCTAACCACTTGTTCTCCGGGGCTTTAGTAAGGTCTTCAATTCAATGTTACTTCACTAATCCCTGAGAAATGACTTGTTGCAAAACGCATCTGGCAGCAGAGAAATGAGAAAAAAAAAAGAGCAGAGAATGTTCTTAAACGAGTTGGAAATTATTCAGTGGATCTAAACGGGAATAGTCGAAATTGGAGAAGACTTTCTCGCCATTTTGGCAGAGGCTGGGTCCCACGACGAGCCGAGAAAGTGAACTGCCTAAAAGGCGGCTGAGACTAATCGCTAGCTATTAGGTAAATTGGAGGAAGGCTTGGTGAACCCGTCCTGTATAGCCACTAACCTTCACTACTTCATTGCATCATTGGAGCTCTTCAAAGTTATACCTCCTAATGTTATGATCTTCATTCAAATAATAAAATATTAATTAAAGAGCATGATATCGCATAGAATACTAGCTACTGCACTAAAGTGACATAAGTCAAAAACAAAAAACGGGTAAAAATATTAGTGAGCTTGGAATAGCATTAAGACACTAAGAGTTGCATAAATGCCTTCTGGCAAAAAAGCTCCAAAGGTAGGTTAATACAGTTTTGATAAGTGAAAAAGTGATATTTACCAATTTCTTTCAAGGTCATACCTAACCAACGAAAAAACACCGACATTAGAGCTGGGAAGCTTTTATAATACTAGTGCGATAGAATAACACTATATGTTAGAGAAGAATGGTGGACTGTAACTAATATAAGGAAGAAATAGTTGGGGATGCAGTCAATAAAAACACCTTAATAATTTACACTTATTAAGGTGTTTTTATTGACTGCACCCCTAACTATTTCTTCCTTATAAATAATTATTAACTACAAATAGCAGTGGTCTCCCAAATTTACATTTGTGAACGGGCCTATATGCGATAATAAATTATCGATAAAACAGCTATTAAATGTAAAAAAAAAACTCTTAGCATCAGTTTCGCGTTAGTTGTCCCTTTTATCTGTGTTCCCAACCAACATTTAAAAAGGTCTCAAGAAAGGAAAAAAAAATAAAAAACTACACAGTATTGTTTGTTTATCTAAAATCAATTTTTTTTCATATTTGTACTCTGCTTCCTCTTCATCTTTAGTCAGATTTTCCACTAATAATGAATTTATGGTTTTCATCATGTGCGTCTCTTACTTTATCCAAATAATTGTCATCTTTATGTAGCAGGTCACATACATACTTCTTAAAATTTAATAATTTCCATTTAAAATATTTTTCTGTTAGAGATTTAAACGTGAAATTTTGAAAACATGAGGTGCAACCTATTTAGATAATAACACAACCCAAGACTTGAATTTAAACTTTTTTGGACTACCAATGATAAATGAAGTATCTTAGAATCCTAAATCCAAAAGTAAGGTTTTTTCTCTAAGAGTGGGTGGAAAAAAGGATACATAAATACGACATATTTCTTTATTCATTATTTTCTATTCACTAAAAGATTTAACACCTCAAATTAGTTTTTAAAAGACCTTTTGACTGAGAACTACTCTATTAAGTCAATTCAGCGAAAAATAACGCAATAACATCTTCTTCTTCTTGAGCTGCCTATCCTCTTGGAATGTTGGCGGTTATAAAGGTCCATCTTATTTTATTGATCGCTGCACGAAACAAGTCTACCGATGTTAATCATGCCCATCGCCTCAGGTTTTTTAACCAAGACGCCTGCGACCTGGACCCCTCTTTCTTTCAATCTTGCCCCGTATGTTTAACTCCAGCAGGCAGTACCTTTCATTTCTCATCACATGACCAAAATATTCCAATTTATGCTTTCGTTGCTGACGGCACCCATGAAGCTCTTAGCATAAAACGATAACACCTCAGAAAGTGTCCATGTCTCTGATCTGAACACTGAGAATACTTGACATCTGAGTACTCTGATTCGGGTCTGCAGGTTTATATTTAGGCAATAATATAAGCAGTATTATTAGTGAGCTGGTTTGAGAGTGATTAACACTTCTAGCGCTCTGGTGATAAGTAATTGGTGAATTACAACAATTTTATCACAATTGAATTATAATTTTTCAAATCCAATCAAATATCATCATTTAATTTAGTAAGATAGATTACCCAAATTTTAAGATGAAGTTTTTTATTTACCCCTTATCAATAATAGTACAATCAATAATTTTTTTGTTCTCAAAGTATAGAAAAAGGGAGATAAATTATACTTTTATTGTTAATTAAATAAATATAATTATATTTGTATTTCTACGGTTTTGCAAAAAAAAAAAATATATTGGCATATCCAATATTTTGATATCAAACAAAGCAGCTTAAATTAATTATTCGGAATAACCAGATGTAAAAATATTAAACATTTTAGATATTTTTTCAAGTTCCTCCCCAATCAATGGAGCTTTGTAAAGTGCAGAGCTGCTGGACTTCGAATTCAGCTGTGGCAGATGAATATTTAATTTGTTAACGGCTATAAATAGATCCTATGGGATCTGCAGACTTTACTCCGGCCTCAATAAATTGGGGGATGACCTGGAGGTTAAGCGTGATTTCGACCAAAAGGTCAGAAATGGTCTAAAGAGACCTTGTTAGAGAGGCCTTACCCTTAAATTTTCTACTGGACCACTATGTGTCAGCAAAGTAAAAATTAAAAGAGCTCTAGAATTTGTTAGCTTAACACAAACAAGTTGTAAAATCCCAAGACAGATCCATGACTTCTAGAAAATGAATCAATTATATAACCGTCTAGGATATTACTTTGTTTTATGTCGATTGAATTATTATTATAATAATAATATCTATGATCATATAATAATATTAAGGCGATTTACTATTAGATGTCAATATTATCTAACATTCTATTAAATCTCCAATCGTTTCTTTCACAATCAACAGCTTCGATTTTGCGTATTTTCATCACCACTATGCTTACAAATGGCTAAAAAAAGATAGCAAGAGTGCTATGTTATCCTACGCAATAATAAAAAAAATATGTATCAATTTATATAACAAGGATAGTTTGATTTACGATCAACTCTACTCCCGATTTGACTCGTGCATTTCCTCAACATTTCTCCGTTCTTTTAGCTTACATTAAAAAGACCTCATTGAACGTCGCATTTCCATCTCCACTTGTCAAGAGACACTTGATCTTCTACTTCAGGGTACGGTCATAAGACACATGGAGTTGTGGTTCAGAATATGGTCATTTCCTGTTTGACTTTCTTCCAGCAGTAATTAGAGCGCGCAGCAGACTGTAGGACTTATTCGCGGCGTTCTCTAGTGAATACTATTTCGTGTTTCCATTTTTACGACTAATATTAATCAACAAAAGTTATTATACTCTTGTTTTAAATGTAACTGGGTCAAAGAGAGATAAGACCGCGGAAGTTAGTTACCATATATCATTGCTTGGAAAAGTATAAATAATAATAATTTAAAAACTAAAAATGAATGTTAGTTTTAAAAAATACCACACAACACCCCTTTATAAGCCACCGAACTAAACAGTAGAAAATAAAGAATACTTCACGCTTCAATAGTAAAAAAAACTAAACTAAAGTAAATAATATAAAACTGAAGTTATGAACGAAAAAATCAATTTATTGTAAAAATTGCGGTGTACTTGATGTTAACTGTTGCAAATATTTAATTGATTGATATCGGTAAAATAATACAAATAATATTTTTTTGTTCATCACATTAGTCTTACTTAAAAATTAATTTCTACTTTTTAGTCCGGCAAACTATTATTATTATTTTTATTTTTTTAGCAAAATATACGAAACCCTCCATAGTATCCTGCCAGTAGTCATATGCTTGTCTCAAAGATCCACGGCTTGGTACTTACCAAAAGCCACTATCGTGTCTTCGGATATGAAAACTCGCTAATTTAAAATGAAGATCCTGTCCAGGATAATGAGTTTATTTGTTGAAGAAATTGGTCCGGGTAGAGGTCACTGAATGAATTTTTCGTGTAATTTGAGAAAAACTTTATTGATAGCCAACGTTTCAACCTACGTTTTAGGTCTTCTTCAGGGCTGTGAGGGGGGGTTGGGGAGGGGGTTCTCACTGGCTATGAAACACAGACTTGTTTGACTGAAGTCTGAATAAAGTTTTTCTCAAATTACACGAGAAATTCATTCAGTGACCTCTACCCGGACTAATTTCTTCAACATATATTATCAAGGTCAACAATTATCATTCAATTATTAAATTATTCGACTTTAGTTAAAAAAGTTAAAATGATCATTTTGTATAACTTTAATATTTTATTTGTATTATACATCATTCAATCGTCCTGTCAAAAATAAGTAAATGAAAATCATTCTTCTAAGAACATGCTGTGTTGGTTTTTTGTTTTGTTTTTTTCCACGAAAGGCCTTTAAAACCACATGAATATCATAACTAATGCTTCTTCATCTGTTTCCTCTTTTCCCAATATGTCCCTCATAAGCTTTGGGTTCCTGAGTTTTCTTTCCTCAAACCAGGCGACCCTTTTTGGGGCGCTTTTTTCCCACAAGCACCTTTATTCCCTTGAGCGTCCTCCTGAAATGAACCAAAATTCAACTACAGTTAAGCGAGGTGAATATCTACCTCTCAAATTTATTTTTTTTAAATTTCAGTGATTGTGTAATTTTTTATTTTACATATCGTCGTTGTCAAAACCGCCTATCTACAACTTTTGGTGAAAATGAGTTGGTAACGGTAACGGACGTATTGAGGTCAGCAACATGGCAGAGTATAATTTTTTTTTATACTTCTCTTCAAACTTTTTAGTAATAGTTCCAAAATTGTATAGATAAAAAAATAGATCATAAATTGCCAAGTCTACAGGTTTTTTTTCTCTCCTGTAAAATCCCTCAAAGTGTACTTAGGCGGTATTGTTTTGACAGCGACGATGTGTAGTATAATTGGTATGTAAAATATTATTGGGATAAATTTATTTCTTATTTCCTGCTTAAAATACATGTCGAGAAATATAATACAATCTGAACAGAATAACATGTACGTATCAGAATAACGTAAATTACAGAAATAATATTTGATCGATGAGTTGTACAATTAAAATGGGTACCCCGTAAGCTAGTTTAGAAAAAAAGAAAATATAATACCAAGGTGCTGCCAAGTAAGTGGTGTTATTGTAAGCATTAACAATTAGAGTATGAATGCTACACCATTTCATTTCAGAAAACCATAAAAATTCTCCTCTTTTTTTTAAATATGTACATATTTACCCAAAAAGAAGAATTCTGTTTACATTTCTTTAAACAAACACAGCCATCCTCCATTTTAGATCGGTTTTACTCTTCCCGAAACGTTTTAATGGTCCTTGAGAGATTTCTGGCCTGTCTGTTTCCTGATTCTTTTCCTATTTCTGCGATTGCTATACAAGTATAATTTTAGCCATTTAATAGTCCAGACAAACTCTATTTTTCTTATTACCTTGACTATATTTACAATATTTTACTTGGGCACGAATAAGTGATCTTGTTGAAAACGAACGGATAGGGATATTCATGTTTTAGCTTCTTTGTATATATAGTTTTTTTAAGAAGTCGACATTAACTTCAGTTGAGTAGTTTTTATACAGTTTCTTAGCAGAGTTCTTGCCCTCCTTAACGGTTGAATATAATGACCCAGAGAAAATTACGAGTGATGCCATTCATAATACCAAGCTTAGAAAAAGACCGCGTCTTGGATGGATGGCGTAACGGAGGTAGCCCAGAGGATCCTGGGAGTTATGACTAGAACTGCGTGTAAACTGTTTGAAATTATTGGAGGAGGCCAGGAAGCAGTAATGGTTCAACAGACCATTACCGTTGAACCATTGGAACAGAAAGAAAAAACGTACAGGAGTTCTGAAAATTCTCATAAATTCTATGGGTTCTTGTAGTTTGAATTTAGTTACATTTATATTAATCATTTATCTGAATACAAAGCAGTGCCTAAAAGTGGCGTCCGTTCCATTATTTTGAAATAATGATAAGAGAAATACCTCCTATAGATTTTAATATTTTGTCTCGGTCACATTTTAAACCAAAAATCTCATCGCTTGTACCGCTGAAATTTAATTTATTTCTAACCAACCTTTTGCAAAGAATTTATAATGAGCGTTCCTATAATAAATTTCTGTCTGGCCTTGAGTTTGTAAGGTTTCTTTGCAGGTATTCTCCTTTCGCTGCGACTCATCCTAGTTGCAGTTTTATGGATTCACCTTAAAAGCCTTGGTTGCGATGCAGTGCATGGTAAAATGTTGCGGAATTTCTGTTTCTGATTGGCATCTTAGGCAGTGCTTTCTTTTACCGACTTTTCTAAAAAGAAGTTAGTTGAATTTCCTTGTTTCCTGTGTAGGGATTTCATTTCTGAATAAAATGGAATGTCAGCCCGAAATGATGTATTATCGCTTTTTGGTTACTCATATAATTTCGCCCTTCCGATTGTGTAGATATGTGGTATTCTCAATAACATAAGATTAATTTGTATTTAATTAATAAAAAAATATTGCTTTTCTACTTATCTTAAGATTTCGTTTGACATAGCTAAGAAGTTCCAGTTTCAAACCTGCCTGTTTTGGTAACTTCTTCCTAATACGTTGTTGTAAACTTGTAATCCAAAACGGATCAATTTATTCAGTAAAAAGTATCCTCTGGGTAATGTGCTCATCAAACTAAAATAATTATTTGAATTAAAAGCTGGAGAACCATGTAAGCTATAGTTAATGTAATCGACTAGAATTATATAATTAAAAAACCCACTAAACCCAACTCTAGATTATACATGAATAAAAAGAAGTTACTCTTCAGTAAGAGCATAAAATTGAGCTTGTAATTCGTAATTATTGCCTCATAAACAGGAAATAAGTGAGTCTCTTTACATATAGTGATGCATATATCGTCGGGTATCAATAACTAAAAATAGCAGGCGATGTTGTAACTGGGAGAGTTACGTGTATAATAAAATTAATTCGTCTAATTTTCTCATTTCGCCAATCATTCATACATTGCATGAAAGAACTCTTGCATAAGGAACTGACGCAGAAGGATTAAACACGGATACGAGAAGGGAGGACAGGAAATAGCAGAACGGAGTTGTAATTTTTATCGCGGACAAATCTCGCAAGGAAAGCTCTCAATTCCAACGGCGTACACAACAGTTGATTAATACATCGGAGTGTAGGGTAGAAATTTATTAATTAGTTATCCAGACGGGATTGCAGTCGGGCAACATTTTAATCCGCTATGTTTGGAGCGATCCATTCCGACTGTCACGCCGGATACAACATTATTCAGGGTAGTCGTTCCGCCGTTATATATCATGTTGGAACGCGAAGCTTGAGATGTTGTCCGTCGTTCAATCCGAAATTTCGTTTCCTCCAATACACATGGTAAAGATAAAGGTCGACTTTTTAAAGGTATGAAATGGTTCGGATAAAATGATTAAATGTGATAGTACCTAAGTCATTCATTCCAGTAATACAAAATTACGGCCAAAAATACGGTTAAAAACCCGTTTGGTCATGAGAAATTTAGTGGAATTAAAACTCTAATGATAGTGTAACAATAAAGAATTCCTTTTTGATCTTTGATTGAAAGAAATTGAAACTTAACGATGATAATAATGCTGTCGTTAATGAAAAAATAAAGTTTATTAACATCTATGTAAATAAAATACAAGGTACAAATAATATTACTATATACTAATTATAATTAGTTATAATTATTGAACAAAAAATTATTACTATATATAAATATCAATAATTATTGATATTTTGTATTGAGATGGTGCAGCGCATCATATGTTTTGATTAATAAACTACTTTTTTTTCTCTATTTTATTCATCCACACCAGTCAAATGAAAACAATGACAATCAGCAGATTGGCTGATAGTAAAATAATATGCACTGACATGAGAGGATGAAAAAGAACAGTACCCAGCGGTACCTCTCCCTTGGCTTGATTCAGTTTTCTATTGTAACAGATCCCTCATCCACATTCTTTTTAATCTCCTCGTAGTGTTCTCAGGCATGAGAGTAGTGGTCATTTGTTCTGCTAATGGGTTGGGATGTCCATTTAGTTTTCCAAACCCAATTAAACTGCTTGAAAATGAATATAATTAATTGATTGTGATTATTTTTAAATATTTTTATTTTGAAGAGAAATATTTGTCTTGACCGGGATTCGAATCCTATCAAATATTTACCAATTTACCAAAATGTTTACTTGGTATGGGACACTACCGTGCCTTAGAATAAGAAAAATCGCTAATCATCAAGACCCTGGTCAGGTTAATGAGATAAACTTATCATATTGATGTATTGTGATCGGTTCTTGAGAATTGTGCAACGTTTCAATTTAATTATATGCTTTGAAGATCCCGTTGCATGCATATATACGTACATACAAGTAAACCTAATAAAAAGTGCTAGTAAGGTTTTTACAGCGTTAAGATTAAATCTATCTTTCGTTTTAATAGACATGCTTACAAAAGAAACCTTATAAGAAGCATAGAAGACAGATAACTTACAAGTCAACCAAGCTCAATCTCATATAAACCAATCTTCAAATCATCAAGCAATACCCTCACAGTTTAATTCCATCCCTATATGCTCATGTCGATAAACCAGACTCCAGATTTTTTCAGCCTTCGTAGCTGAAGAATATCGTTGACGATCTGTCGTCGTGAAAAGTTATAAAAAAAAGAAGAAAAAAAACAATTTTGAGAATGCTTCATTAGTTAAGAAACATTGGGATGATAAACATTTTTTTCCACAGACTTGAGCATAATTAAAAAACAATCGATTGCATAACAATATCTTATCAAGCAGATCTTAGGTAATTATTTTTTAATAATTTACTCTTCATCGAAATACAGTTACGTCGTTAATTATTTTTTCTGAACTCTCAACTCAAATATTTTCTTAACATAAAATAAAAATGCCTTATATAATTATGAAATAATGTGTTTTTAGAGTATTGCAAGCAAATGAAAAATATTTGTTTATAACAGATTTTGTAACAATATTCATAAATATATGGTTTTCTGAAATCATTACCACTTTAACTTTTATAGTGTAAAATAATACAGTAGTAGTTTTGTTTTTTCTAACTATCTTGATATTTGCACGGGCTGCTGAACATTTTTGGCAAATAACAATCAGTGTAATCGATTATTTAAATATTGAATTTTTTCCAAAAGGAGTTTAAAATACGAGATACCTTATAGTTTAAAAACAAAATCTACTTCATTAACGCAGATTTGTACCTCGCCAAAATAATCTTAAAACATATAGATAGTTTGTTCTAGGACTGTAGTAAATTAATATCTACTACAGTCCTATCGATAAAAATGGGTTAATCTGATAATGGATTGTCAAACATGTTCGTAAGTTCGTGAATGTTAAATGAAATTTGAAAAAGTATATGTATGTAATTTAGTATAATAATAATAATAATAATAATAATAATGTCTTTATTTATTCTGGGACGAGTCCCTATAGAATAACAATACAGGCATTGTAAGCTATTAAATCTTAGAGTGTTAAATAATTACTTTCAATTAATTATTACAACTAATTTAATTAGTGAGAACGAATAAAAAAAAATGAACAAATAAAAAATGTGAATTACCTACAATAACAGTATTTCAAAAACATATTAGAAGAAAAGAAAGAAAAAAAATTAAAATAAGTTTACAATAATTATATAAGAGAAACAAATTTATGGTCACATATATCAAATTTATGCCAAGAAAAAAAACAAAAAAGAAAGATTAAACAAGATTATCCGAGATTTACCTTTCATCCCTTTTTGTCCTTTTTAATATCTATCTATATGACATTAATAATACATATGTACGTGGTTTAAATTCCACACACTCAAATATATGAATACAAAATAACACACACAAATGTACATCTAAAAACATCATTCATTCATCGAATAAAGAGAGCATTAAGTCAATACTGATCCCCTACTGTTTTCGATTTTTTGGGAATTGTAGGGATAATAGGTGCTGGAATATACGGGATTTGAAGGTTGGAAGATTATTGGAACGACGAATGGAAGAAGGTATAGAGTTCCAAAGGGAGGAGGATCGGATCAGGAAAGCTCTGTCAAAAGCTGCAGTTCGGTGGGATGCTGTATATAGATCAGAGAGCCGAGAACGGGTGTTGCGGGAGAGGACTGTGGTTTTGAATTGAAGGAGATCGAAAATGTAAGATGGTCGACGGGATTGGATAACTTGGTAAAGGAAAGATGCTAGGACGTACTTACGGCGGTAGGAAGGGTAGAGCCATTTCAATTCTTCGTAATATCGGGTCACCGAGGCATCTCTACGGATCCCAAAGATGAATCGAACGAAGCAATTAAGCAACCGCTTTAATTTTGCTTCGAGATCCCCAGAGATACCCCCATACACCGAACAACAATAGTCAAAATGGGGGAAAATTAAGGAAGAAACTAGGAGTTTACGGATTTCAAAAGGGAACAGGTGACGAAGGTAATTGAGACGCTTTAAGGTGGAGAAGGTACGACGAGAAATTTCAGAGATATGGTTTTTCCAGGAAAGGGTCTGATCAAAAGTAATTCCAAGGTTTTTGACAGTTGGGTAGAATTTGATAGGATTATTGTTTAGAAAGAGGATTGGATTATGGGGAATAGTTTTAAGGAAGTAGTTTGACCCTATTATTATTGCCTTGGTTTTGTCCACGTTCAACTTTAGCTTGTTATCCATTGCCCATCGATTTATTCGATTCAGGTCATCTTGGAGTTTTTCGGTGGCTAATATTAGATCGGAAGTGGAAAAGGATAGGTACACCTGAAAGTCATCGGCATAGAGATGATACTGGGAATGTCGGATAAGAAGTGGAAGGTCGTTTATGTAAATGGCAAATAGGGTGGGGGATAGTGATGAACCCTGTGGGACACCACAGGATAGCGGAAGGGTTATGAAGGGAGGTTGACCGGGGACCAAAACATATTGGGAGCGATCTGAGAGGAAAGACTTGAACCATCCTAGAGCACTGTTGGATATAGGTAAGTTTCGTAGCTTGGCGAGAAGGATATTGTGGTCTACTGAGTCGAAGGCTTTGGAAAAATCTAAAAGGATCAGAATGGTTAATTTTTGCTGTTCAATTGCAGTATGGAGATCATGGGTGATTTTGAGGAGAGCGGATTGAGTTGAATAGCCTGGACGAAAGCCGGATTGGAGAGGGTTAATGAGGGAACGTTCTTCTAGAAAATTTGAAATTTGGTTTTGGGCTAGGCGTTCTAATGGTTTTGAGAGGTTAGAGAGAAGGGAGATAGGGCGGAAGTCATTTGGAGAGGAGGGATTTTCAACTTTATTTAGCGGGCGCACTAACGCGGTTTTCCAAGGCGTGGGAAATATGGAGTTTTGTAACGAGAAATTATAAATATGATGTAATACGGGCATTAAGACAGGAAGGCAGGATTTTAGTAGCTTTAAAGGAATATTGTCGGGGCCATAGTCACTGGTGCGCGATTTCAGAATGGCGTTTAATAGTTCGTCATATGATACATGGGAGAAAAAGAAGTTATCAGGGTTAAAGTTTATATGATCAATGTCGGTAGCGGATGAGGATTTAGGAGATGTGATGGGTACGAAGTGGTTATTGAGATTGTCTGGCGTGATTGAAGAGGAACAGAGTTTACCGGATACTGTTGGCGATAATTGTCGGAGTATTTTCCATTTGGATTTGGGATCGGTTGCATTGGTGAGGATGAATTGGATGTGGTTTGATTTTGCACGACGTATTGCAGATTGTGTTTCATTGCGAAGTAGTTTGAAACCTGTATAGTCTACTGATAGACGTGTGCGACGAAATTTTCTCCTTGCTGCTTCTCTTTTCTTCATCATTTCTTTTATTTCCGGGGTTTTATTTTCGGGGTTTCCGTTGGACGGCGTAAGGTAAGGGTTTTTAAAGGAGCATGGATGTCTAATATGGATTGCAGATTGGAAGTCAAGGTGGAAACCATCTGATCGATGGAACTATAGGAGTAAATGACGTCCCAGATGATGGAACTTAAATCGGATTGAAGTGATTCGAAGGAAAGGAGATCCAAATTGCGATAGGACACCGTTCTGGGAGTAAAGGATTTGACTGGTAGGTCATATGAAATTTTAATGAGATCGTGTGATGAAAGAAACGGAACAGGATGTTGGGACGAGGAAAGAATTTTAAGAGGTGAATCAGAGATAAACAGGTCCAACCAGGTATCCGAAAATTGGGTGTGATGGGTTGGAGAGTAGGGAACTAGGTAAAGATTGAGAGAGAATATTAGATTTGAGAAAAAGGATTGATTGCTTGAATTCGAAAGCATATTAATATTGAAGTCACCACATATAATTATATTGGTGTAGGTAGAGACTAGTTGAAGAAGAGAGGATTCGAAGTGGTTGTCGAATGGAACATGAGGAGGTCGGTATACTACGGCATATAGAAGAGGAGAGGAGGAAGTTGAGATTTCAACAAATATATATTCTAGGTGAGGAAAGGTTGAGGCGGGAGATTGAAGAAGGATTTTAGCTTTAAGGCTTTCATGGATATATATACCAACTCCACCTCCCCTGCGGTCAGATCTGTCATGACGTATGAGAGAATAGTAAGGAAGAGACAATTGAGAGGAAAGAATGATAGGTTTGAGCCAAGTTTCGGAGACCGCTATGACATGGTAAAAGTTATCTTGGAAATATTTCTGAAACTCATCAATATGTGCAATAAGGGATTGTGCGTTAATGTGACAACAGTTCAGTAAATTAGTCATAACTAAGGACGAGAGAGAGAAATGACAGGTAAACGGAATACGGATTGAGGGATAGAAAATGAAAACTTTTCGGGCACAGAATAAATTAAACGATGATCATAATGAGTGAATGATGCGAAGATAGTTTTGAGTGATATGAAAATTGTCTTTTCTGAGAAAAATGAAAATAAAGAAATTCGTAAAAATAAATAACTGTTGTAAAAAAAAAGGAAACTGCTTAAATAAAAAATAAGTTTCAAATAAAGAAGCACTTCTCTACCTGAATGAAAAAGGAAATGAAAAATAACTATAAAAGAGTACAAATCTATATAAAAAAATAAAAGTGAAAAGTTAAGGTGACTATTGGACGACACTCAGCTGAAAACGTCCAGATCACTAGGCTTGCTAATTGTCACTGCTGGGTAACCGTCCGACTGTCTACATCTGACTCGGCCTCCACTGAACCAAACATACTTAATTTTTGCAGATAGCTGCTTCTGCCTGGCTAGCCAGTAAAGATGCTTGTTGGTAGGAGTCATTGCTTCACTGACGTAGACGCGGTGCGCCTCATTATCTCCCCAGCCTAGGTGTCGAGTTGAAAAGTCCCTTTTTATTTTCCTCTGACGAACCAATTCGTCCCTTAGGGCTTGTCGCACGAATCTGGCGATGATGGGGCCAGGAGTTCCTTCTTGTCTTGCTCTGAGCCGTACGGCGTGGTCCAGATCTTCGGGGCACAGTTTAACGCCCAGGGCTGCTCCGACGCTTAGTATTAGACCTTCAGTGGTCTCTCCTTGCTTTTCAGGGATGCCCCTAATTTCAATAGTGTTTTTTAATTGGTACTGCTCGGCGTGGTTAAGGCGACCCTCTAGTACTGATACTTTTTCTTTTAAAAATTTGTTCTCTAGCATTACTCTTTCCAGTTGTTTGTTCTGCTCTTCAAGCAGGTTTTCAATTTTATGAAGTCTGTCACTATTTTCAAAAGATAGCTCAGACTGTTTTTGAATTGTTTCTTTTATCTCTTTCAGCTCTTCTAAGGATTTCATTTTAGCTTTCATCTCTTTGAACTCCTCTGTGAGTGATCTGGTATTGGTCGCTAATAAATACTCAGGGCACTTCCATAATTTAGCAATTTCTGAGTCCATAGAATCAATTTTCGCACACTTGATATGATACGACTGAAGGCACGTAACGCAAGCTACTCTTGCCTTCTCATCACGGCCTGCTGATTTGTTACAAATTTTGCAAGTAACCATCTTAAAAAACGAAGAGATGAAGAAAAAAAAAATATATATAATCAAGTAAATTTAAAAGGCTGGGAATAATTCCAATCTGATTGTTTACTTACTGGGAGACTAGTAGGATTAGCACCCGTAACAACTCTCACTACTTCAATGTTGTTGAATTCCTTAATTGTTTATGAAATTTAATGTCACTAATAATTCTTTAACACGTTACTTGCTATTAATAAATTAACTACGGATTGATACTTTTTCACTAATAAGTTTATAAAAGGAAATTGAGACGAAAAATTATAGAGGAAACACTAGAAGCACTGCACTCAACGAGGGATACTCTAAGACTGACAGTATAGGTATGTACATATAAATTCTGGGAGACTTGAGATCCTACATTTAATAAATTGAAGAAAAAAATTAAAGAGAAATCGAAATTTTAAAATATATTTAAATAGGGTAAGAGAAATAAAACCGTTTTCCAGTTGTTGTTTATTCTTAATTTTTAATAGCATTAAAACACCAAATTTTGATCTTTGAACTATTAGATGCTTTTTCAGTTCTATGAAACTTTCGGTTCTATTTGACCATGGAGGACTAATGATCTCCCAAGAATTTTCAAAAGTATGACTTTCCAGGTACCTATACTTATAGTGTGTTATCTTTGGACATTTATGTTAAATTATTTATAATAATGTAATTATTGTTAATTGATTTATTAAAGTTAAAAGATGCAGGAGAAGAAAAAATTCAGAATGACACCATAGTGTCGAAACGTCTCTAATAGAGTAAAAATTAAGAATAAACAACAACTGGAAAACGGTTTTATTTCTCTTACCCTAAATAAATGAAGAATTAAATCCAGTTTATAAAAAGAAAAAAAATATATAAGAATATATTAAGAACAATTTACAATAAACCATCGAGAAGATGTTGAAGTGGAGAATCAGGACAAACCACTTAAATCTGAAACCAGCAAAAAATATAAGATCCCTTAAGTACACCAAAAACTCCACGTTTTCTATCTTCATAGATTGCATAATAGAAGCACTTAGTGAGCTTAGGGTGGCACAAAAGAAGTTTGGAGAACAAAACTGAAAAGGACTAGAACAGACCGAATAAGAGAAAAATACAGAACAAGAGAAAATTCCCTGATTCTCTCTCTTACATCGACATAAAAAAAAATAATTAAAAAATAAAAACCCCGACTTTTAAATATTACAGCCGTTTTCATCCTATGGTACTGAATAGACTATTTATAGTTAGCACGTCCTGTTTGAATGTAACGAATTTAATAATGTTAATGACTATGGATAACGAAACTTGTTGCAATAGTTTATAATTTCATAAAAAGTGGATAGCTCCATAATTAAAAAATTGAATTTATCACTAATTTAATCAAGCAATGCTTTATGCTGCCAATAATGCTTCAGGCTAAGTACCACACTTAGACCATGAGAAATAGGATGCCAAAATATAGTGCTTAACAAAATTGCATGACTAAATTAGCGAAAAATGTGAAAAGTCTATTTTTCAAACTTCGAAGTTTTCCACTTTTGATTCTGAACGTTTAATTTACTATTGATGATTACAATAGACGTCGAATGCGTCTAGGCACACACAAATTAAGAAAAATCTTTGCTTTTGAGGATATAAACCAACGTAGAGTAAATTAATGAATAAAATAAAAAACAATACCTGAACAAAACAAATAGTTCAGCACATGCCTTTGGCTCAGTACATAGTAGAGGCTGACTACTTCTAAAAAAAGGATTGTGCAGAGATGTGATTTTTCTGAGACCACACTCGACCGTCAAGTTTTCCCCAAGGATATTCACTTTATAGATACACATTGAGCCCCAGGAATGTCCATCCGTAGCTGTTTTTTTACAGAATTTTTAAAAATTTGTTTCTTAAAAAATAAAACTGTATAATAGAATGCATCTAGTAAATATAATGAATGATGTATAATGGCACGATATAAGTAGAGAAACTACCCAATGGTTGTACAACCATAACAAATTACATAGTAGTATTCGAATAGCAAATTCTTAAGTAATTTATCTGTCAGGACCAGATTTGGATCTCAAACCTTCAGCCCAGCGACTCAGCGCTCTATACACCGAGCTACCCTATCCCCAGATAACATATCAAATCTCATTAATGTATTGGTCAGCAAGAACGGGAGTGTGTGTGCTCAGATGATGGGGTCTGATTACTGTGAGATTTCTGCTAGAGTCGGTATTTGATGTCATACAGGTAATATGTCCGTGTGAAATATCATTTTTTCCGTTTCAGCAGAAGTCTAACTCATGTTATGTAATAGCTGAAAGATCAGCAATTCACGGTTTTGTGCTTAGTGGAAGAAGGAAATTAAAAACCTTTTCGGGGTCATAAGTTTGAAAAAGACAACACTTTAAATAACATAAGAATAATTACATCAACGTTTTACCTAGATTAATAAATTTTCCACGTAACAACACATTCCAATATATATGACATATATATCAATCAGTATAATTCCATAAAAACTTCATAACATCTAATTGGTAAAGCGTGATAAAAAGAAACAACTCTAGATATGAAAAAACATTTTTTTTTCTAATTTATTTATTGAAACTTGAAAATTGTATTATAGTAATACTTCGATGAAGTATCGTCCTTGCCATCGCAAAGTAACTAATTGTAAAAAAAACAGTTTTCGTTTTCGACTTATAGCAGTTGCTTTAGGATTGATAATTGATATAGAAGCACCTATTAGTCACAAAAACCATGTAAAACTAATGTCATTGGTTTGACTATAGGAACTTTTTTTTTCCATTTTTTATATTTATTTCTTGTATAATTTGCTAAAATTCACAAAATAAAAATGCTAAGAGTCTCAAATTAAAAACATGACCAAATTTAAATATGTCTGTGTGGAATCATAATTTGCAATGACAGAAAAAATGTATAAAAAAACTTCCAACAGAGAGAAAAAAAATTAATAATAAAATAAACAAAAATTGTAACTAAACTTTCTTAGTAACTTATATACATATATATAAACAATGAGAATGAAATGAAAGATATCGGTGTACTACAATAATAAATGTTTTGTTCGTTTATGTATATACCGGTTTGTACTATTCTTTGTATAGTTCCAAATTTTGTTTATAAGTGAGTTTTAATTGTTTTTACACATAAAAAAAAATTGTTTACATAGTTTTTTGATAAATACATTAATGTAAGGTATACTTAATTCTTTATGCATAATTTTAACTTTAGTGTCATATGTATAATTTCCAGCAATTCTATGGCATTTGTTTTGGAATATTCGTAATTTTTTGTAATTAGTTTTAGACATGTAACTAAATATTGGGCATGCGTATGTTAGTATAGGTCGTAAGCAGGCTTTATATAATAATAACTTATTATCTGTGCTTAATTTAGAATTTTTATTAAAGTAAGGATATATATTACACAGAGCTCTGTTAGCCTTTATTGCACACATAATCAGTGTGGAATGAAAAAGTTAACCTTTTCTCCATGTTAGGTCCTAAGTATTTAATCTGCCTTGCCCAAGGTACAGATGTTCTGTTTATCTTCAGTTGGGGGTTTTTATCCGATCGTCTCTTTGTAAATAATATAGCTTGGGTTTTATCCTGATTTATTTTAATTTTCCATTTATTGTAGAATCTCTCTATTTTTTTTTAAGCTGTAGTCAGTCTATTTGTAATTGTGTCTGTTCTATAACTTGTAGTATAAAAGGCTGTATCATCTGCAAATAAAAATCTGTATCATCTGCAAATAGACTATAGGCACTAATATTTATTGAACTTTGAAATTGCTTTTCTTTAATTCTCAAAAGTAAAGATTTGCACTGAAAATGGCAGGGACGATATAATAAAACATATATATGATGACATTAAATAAAGTAGAGAAACTACCCAATGGTACTCGAATAACAAATTCAATTTAGAAGGTCACGAAGCCATCTTCTTTTCAGACGCCTCGGAGGACTATCGGGAATTGAATAGGTCGCTAGGTTGATACTAGTGGGTTTGAGTGGGAATGAACTTTGTGACGAAAATATCGATATCGGATTCAGGCCAAAACAGTAAATAATGGGGCATGAAGGTCATTATAGATGACTATTCGTAACAAATTAAGGATTTTACGAGAGGAACTCGATGTTTTTGTGGAGCTCCAAAAATCTACTTCGCAAATCCAGATGGGTCTTTTGTAATTAAGTGAAACTTAGTAAACGTTTGTCTTTGTCTAGTAAATGTTGAGGTAGCTTGAAACGGCGAGATGTTTCTGGTCCTTCCTGGAAAACCTTAAAATGAAAATTATCTGAAAGAAAACCTTAAAGAGAAAATCTAGCATCAAGTCAGGAGACAGTTTCACAGTTTGGAATTGAAATATAAAAGGACAATTTATCGATAAAAAAATTATTACCTAATCAATCATCGATAAAATGATTGAGGAAAAAACTGTATAGCAACGTGGGGGTGCTTTAGAGACATCTCCCTATTATATAAAATGATTTAAGTGACGTAATATTTTATCGGTGTTGCCTAGCAACGTGTCAAGAAACTACTTTTTTTTATAGTCATTTTTCGTGATCAATCAGTGAATTATAATTGTTTTTTTAATTGGCAAAACATCTCTGTTCATAACTTTTTGAAACATGTTTCAGCCTTAGCCTCGTATATCATCTTGGCCAGCCCGTAGTTTCTCATTCTTAAAACATATCCAAACCATCTTAGACTGTTTTCTTCAATGACTTTTTCTGTTGGCTAACAAGAATATGTTAATACGGGGAGAAAAGTAGATTTGTATAACCTCAACTTAGTGTCCTTGGGCAATTCTCTTTTATTCAGGAACCTTTTATTTAGTGCATGGAACAATTTACTAGCTCTAATATTTCATTGTCCATGACTCCATTCTCATCAAGGTGTGCTCCCAAATATTTAAAGCTTCTCACCTCTTCGATGGGCTTGTCCTTGATTCTTATCACTCTCATTTTTCGCCGAGATATCCTGCCAGTTCTCATAACCTTTCTTTTGTCAGGATTTATTTCCATATTGGTCTTCCCTAGTTCATCTTGAAGAACCCTGATATTGTGCATTAGGTCAAGGAGCCGTTAATCCACACACTGAAATACAAAAATCAAAAGGAAAGAAATGAAATGTTGTATAGTTCGTAATATGGGCGTTGGTCGGCCGACAGAGTTTTATAATAACATATAAAACTCAAACTTAAACGATATTATAAAAGTATATAATTAATTACCTAATTCTTGATCGTTATTTGCGTTAAGCTTACTAATTTAAGCAATTAAGAATAGGATCAGGGGAAAATTACGTAAAAAACTGGTTAGCTAAATTCCTTTCGACTCGTATTTAACTAAATGACTTCCATTTGCTGAAATTTGAATAAATACTGTCAACCTGTTGCTAACGCCTTGGATACACAGGATTTGGTCAATACCAAGCTAATGACAGCTCCATTAGGGCAGTTTATTATTCCTAAAAGTGGAGGATTATTTTAATAAAAATTCAACCCGGGTTTCTGACTAGTAATGGATACCCATTATATTCCATACATCAACGGCAATCCCTTATAAAATAAGCATAAAAAAATAATAGCACATTCGCCATAATAAAAAAAAACTATACCATTACAGCCCATGAAAGATCTTCAGTACCCGAAAGAGACTGAACTGTTTCAACAACGATTGTGCAACCGCCAGGTTTTTCCCCAATTGAGGGTACCTACTTTATAAAGACTCAGTTCCACCAAAGTCTGTAGATGCCATTGGATTCATCTGTGGCTGTTAATAGTTTAAATAAGTTATCTCCCGTAGCCAAAATTTGAACCAGGGATCTTCTCCATTGCAACTCAGATTTTGATTACATTACAACAGCAAGAAATAAAAATTCTTGTCTGAGTGTCCCAACCCTGTATAACAAAAGAAATTATAAATCAATAAAAACATTTATATGAAAAAAATTATACGATATCATTAGTAATAATTCTTTTTAATCTAAAATTTTAGCATTTGGTAATTATAGCGAAATGCGCACAACCAATCTAGGAATCCACGCACTATCCATCCACACTTGGTAAATTGACAGCCCAAGAAAACAAAGAAGATTTTTTTTTTAAATCGACTTAAAAAATTACATCTTTGTACTGAAATTGAAGTCTTCCAATTTTTAGCATTTTTGTAAAACCCTATCAAGTCCCACAATCGAGTGCACGATCAGACAAAGGTACAACTCTTCCTTCACTAATCGTTGGTATAAATTCTAGTACTTCTCTCTTACTTGTAATTCAAGCGAAACACAGGTGCCGAGATTAATGCAATTAGGAGAGGAATGTGATCTTTCAGTTGAGGATCTACTTCTTTTGAGACAATGAACCACGTGTAACTTTGGAAGGTTTAAAGGTATCCTACATCTGTAATCGTCAAAGGAATGATCTATAATACTAATCTTTATAAACAGGTTTTGAGCTCAAAAAACATCCTGTGTAATGAGTATAAATGTATACCTAATCATCATGTTATTTATATGTATCATTGTGTACAACCCGTTAAAAACGTATGTTTTTCTGTTTTATTATGTTCTTTTTGAGGGGTGCATAGATGTTTTGAGTTCTATGTCATAATATTTAAGATTTGTTTCAGATTTTCCAAATTACATAGACATTCCGAATCCAAAATGTGGCGTTTGTGAAAATTCAGGGATCTGAGAACGTTGGCTCTGAATTGCGATTGTTAAAGTAATATTTAATTTATTAATGAAGAATAATTTCATTATTAACTATTCTTTTTACAATATAAGCAAATGGGAGTATGAATAAGTGACAGCCATCTTCATCTACCGTTTCCCGATCACTAAGTAATTGCAGCTCAAGACCATGATAATGCAAAATAGATGCTACGAAAACTATGTGAGACGTATCCTAGTAGGGAAAATATGGGTAGAAGTAAAGGAAATCTTGCACGGTATTGAACTGAGAAACTAAGACTTAAAAGGAAGAATGAAATGGAAAAATAAACTAAAAGAAAACCTATATAAGAGGAGAAAACTCGGTACAAATCAAACTAAATATTTTTTTACAAGGTTGAGCAATCTCTATTTTTCACAAAATTTCAATACCTTCCTTTCAGTTACAATCCAGGATTATTTTCAAGAGGTTTCGGTGTGTTCTTTAAAAATATCTATGAATATATACATATTTATTAAATAAGAAATTAATTAAATAACTAAAATGAATGATGACTTGATGTGTAATGGACGTATATGAAACACCAGTTTCACCTGAAAAACCTGTTAAGAACTGGAAGAAAGAGGACTGGAATGGAGGGTTATTATAGTATATTTCGCTTAATTGGCCATTAGAATAAAATGTGAGATAAAATTGAAGTTTTTTTATTCTGATTTATGAACAGCAGTTAATGGAGAGATCTAAGTAAACTTAAAAGATTTGAATTGTATTTAAAAAATAATTTCTCTTTATAAAAGAAGCCATTATAAAGGGGTTTCTCAGTGCTTGATCTGACGCAATTGGGACTGTGTTGAAGAAGCATCGTTTATCTCGTCCACCTTATCCCCAAATTTCATCTTTTTTATTTCATGATCTATAATAAAATAAGAACTGTTAATATTGTCGATAATCGAATCTGAAAAAGCAAACATTTTTCGTTTTCGATCTATAGACATTGCTTAAAGATTGATAATTGATATAAATCCGTATCGAGTCATCCATAAAGCAGAAAACCACGTATAATGATGGGTAAAATACGTTATATGATAGGTAAAGTTCATTATGAACTTTGAAACAGTTTTTTCATTCTGCAGAAAAGTGGTGTTTTTCATTTTCGGTACTTTGTATTTGTACATCGGCGATATCGCACTAGTATTCTGCAGTGACATGACTCAAAAATCTGTGTTTTTTCGGGGGCGAGTTATGACCATGCACGAAATGGGTAAATATCTCTTTATCCCTCATCAAAACTGCATCGACCAAGCTTCAGACCTTAGGTGCTTGCGTCACTCTTAGTGTCCTATTGCTATTCAAAGCTCACTAATAGCTTTTCCAGTTTCTCCAAAGATGCAGGTTTTTGAATTATAATATATATAATCAGCTCTATTTATGAAGTTATGAACAGCTGAGTAAATTCTACTAATTTGATAGGTACTAGTATTAGCTGGATCGAATTTCTTCCACATGCGAAATTTTATGTTACGGGACCCCAGTAGGAATTGAGTATCCTGTTTTAAACATCAATATGATTCTTTAATAAACCAAATTTACACCATTATTCCTAAACAAATACATTTATAGTTCGGCGGACCAGATGGCCTCGTCTACTGGAAAATAAACTGCTACAACCGTAGGGATATTCCCCAGATGGGTTATGTCCAAGGAGAGTGAGTCAGCCTTAAAGGCGTAGGCACCCAGCACCTACGCTCAATGCTCTTGGAACAGGTTTCCGTTTCAATTGCTTCTTTATAGGGACTTGGGAGGAAGTATGGTCATCCATCCAGCAGGTGGACGAAGGAGGAAAACTGAATGGCCGTTTTAGGATGTTTCGTCGTTGGGAAGAAGCATCTAAGGGAAAAGGTACCATAATTCTGCATATTTCTAATTACTAAGTCAAAATATAGGCTCGTGTTAATAAAAGGTTAACATAAACATAGATAAGTTTTGTTTGTTTATTGATTTATCGTCACCTTATGCTACCATTGCTAATCGGACGAGGCTACAGTTAGAGTTCTAAATTTTGACTATCCAGGTATAATTGATCATTAACGAGTAGGGAGAGCGCTGAGTTGTCCAGCCGTAGATCCTGGATTCAAATCCCGCTGATGGCAAAACTTTTATTTAGTCTGTTAGCAGCTAGAGATGGCTCCTATAGGATCCTCCTTAAGGGCCCTATTTGGGTCCTCTAGAATCTATAAAGTGAGTTCCGAAAAAGGGGGGGATTTGGCGGAAGAATGTGATGTAGGACATTGTAAATCCCCAAAACCGTAAAACCGTGGTCCAAGAAACAGGACAGTCCTTATCATTTATTGAACCCAAGCCCATTCACAGGTTGTAGTAAAAAGACTTTAGCTGAATACCTGATGCTGCACAGGCTCGGGACCGCTATTTTACGTCCTCTACGAAGGCTATAGATCATCACCTCTCATTTTAAAAATATTGCCAATTAAAAGAAATAGATTTCAATAACGCTGCATTCTAGCTCCGTTGTCCCTCTTTTTACAGGTGACACTAGGGTTTTACTAGTTAGTAGTTTTCAATGTCTTTGTTTATTTTGTCTACTTTAAATATTGCGCTTTTTAAATATTTTAACATACAAAAATTGAACAAAAAAACCAAACAATTTTTAAAAACACAACCTAATATAATAATCACAAAAACAGACAAAACAAACCAAACTATCGCGATCAACAGAGACGAATACATAAATAAAACTCAGTTATTGCTAAATGATGCCCAAACTTATAAAAAGGTCGGTTCCAATCCTACACATAAATTGATGACAGATACCAACATAACTCTAGGATTATTAAAGAAGAATAATTACATTGATATAAAAACATACAAAAAACTCATTACCAATTCCCCGACTTCCCCTAAATTATATACAGTTATAAAAAATCATAAACCCGGAAACCCAGTCAGAGCTATAGTATCATTCATAAATTCACCGACGTATGAGCTTTCAAAATACTTAGCTGAATTGTTAAATCACTTATCTACAAATAAATATAATCTTAAAGATTCATTTGAATTTCATCAAAAAATCACAAATATTAAAATTCCTAAAGGTTATAAATTAATCTCATTAGATGCCTCGTCTTTATTTACTAACATATGCATTTCCAAAATAAAAACTATAATAGAAAAAATTGGAATAAATTAAAAACGCATACAAAAATCCCCAAAAAACTATTTTTACAATTACTGACCCTATGTACAGATAGAGGATATTTTCAATTCAATGAAAAATTTTATATCCAAAAATTCGGCTGCCCTATGGGATCTCCTATTTCACCTATCTTAGCTGATATTTACTTAGAAGAACTGTTAAATACAGTCATACCAAAAATACCATTTAATATCCCGTTTCTATTCAAATATGTGGATGATATAATAATAGCGATACCAACTGAAAATAATGAAAAAGAAATAATTTTAAATGAATTTAATAAATATTCCACTCGATTAAACTTTACTATTGAATTTGAAAAAGATAATAAAATACCATTTTTAGATGTTCTCTTAATCAGAAAATCAAACGGAGAAATAGAAACTAAATGGTTGCAAAAACCTATTCACTCTGGTCGATACATACACTACACAAGCCAATGCCCCAAAAGATATAAAATAAATACGGCTAAAAACCTAATAAATCGCGCGAGAAAATTATCATCCCCAATACACCAAAAAACAGCCGAAAACAACGTAGTGGACCTCTTATTAAAGAATGGTTATCCTCACAGCCTCCTTCGCAATTTGTTAAAAACAACAAAAACACTTTCTAGCCAAAACAACCTAAATGAAACAAATCCTAAAAAATACTATACATTACCTTATATACCAACACTTTCAGAAAAACTAGCAAAAACACTCACTAGTAATAAAAGTAAAAAAGACTCCGCAATTGCCTTCAAAAACACAGCCACTGTGTCAAGACTATTTACAAAAACCAAAGATTCGGATAAATTAGAGCTAAAATCAAATGTCGTGTACGAAATACAATGTGAAGATAAATGCGGTAAATCCTATTTCGGAACATCGGAACAATACTTAAAACGTAGAGTGTACCAACACAAATATAGTTGTTATTCAATAATAAAATACCCCAATAAACCAGATCAAACAGCTCTCACTACACATTTTAGAAATACATAACATACCTTTAAATTTGATAAACCTAAAATAATACACCAAGAGAAAAATACTTTCAAACGGAATATAAAGGAGATGATAACTATAGAGAAATATAGAAATCGCGCTGTAAACAAAAAATCGGATGTTCAGGGTCTTAGCTCGTGTTATGCAAATTTAATCAATTCATAATATATAAAAATAACAATAATCTAATATGATTCAACAATTAAATCAACTGCTGTTCCTAAAAAATGGATTACTTGTTCATTGATCACAGCAATTACAATACAAACAATTTATGCTGTTTTAAGAGGCAACAGATTAATGAAAAACTGATTCATTCTTTAGAACATGTAAGTACACCCTATCTTACACAGGTCATTTTACATCTAACCAGACTACCATCTAACCAGTCTCGAAACGTCGCCTGAAAAATTAATAAAGAAATAAAAGACTGAAACTCAAGATTTAAATATTATTATATATATATATATATTGTGTTTTAGATCTTGAGTTTCAGTCTTTTTTTAACTTCTTAGGCGACGTTTCGAGACTAGGTTAGTCTCATATTCATGCCCTGACAATGAACAAATGAGCTTTTAGTAAAAACATTAAATAGCACACTAAAATAGATGTAAAATGACCTGTGTAATTTGTAATAGATAGGGTGTACTTACAAGTTCCAAAGAATGAATCAGTTTTTCATTAATCAGTTGCCTCGCAAAACAGCATAAAATGTTTGTATTGCAATTGCTATGAGTAAGTATCAATGAGTAAGTAATCCATTTTTTAGGAACAGCAGTTTATTTAATAGTTGAATAAAAAGAAACTCAAGATCTAAAACACAATATAATTTCCATAACAGTCAAGATAAGTAGAAACCAATGTATATGTATATTGTTAAATAAAGAGTAAAAGGTAATAGGGTGCAGGGAAACAACAGTACGAGTTATTACGATACAAGCACAGAATTTATTATGATATAAACACTTGACAAGACACTTCACACAAAATGGCAAATGCAGTCCACACTACAAACCGACGCTAACTGGGGGACTCACAACACAATGGCTGTTGTTGCCAAGGACACTGTAGTGCACAGCCAACATGATCTCCACTGCCACTACAGTGTTATCTGTCTATAATACAATATATACATAAGAGGAATTACTTCAACACACCCTCCTAATTCCGCATTACAAAATACAAATAAAATACACAAAAGGAATTATTACAGCAAGCCTTCCTAATTCACATTATACAATATAAATAAAATAAATGCAACTAATTACTTCAACAACCTAATTCCAAATAAAACAAATACAGGGAATCACTGAAACAGAATTACTTTAACATCCTGATTACAAATAAAACAAATACAAAGAATTCCACATTACACAACACAAATACAATTAATATCCTAATTCCATATATACATGTTCACTTTCACAGATTTATACCTAAAGTCCAATTCCAGTCCTTTATTATAACAATTTATTCCAATTTCGGTGTAGACCTGAATAATTTTTTCTTACTTTCCACATTAAAATATTAACATTATCATCTTTATTACTAGAACTTCTAATTATATTGAAAACACTATGATAGTTTATTTTGTCAACACTTTTCAAACTCTGACAATTGGCCTTTCTTTTATTCTTATAAATGATATAAGGGAAACTCACAATTTCTTTATTAGACAGTCTTGACATGTCTACTGATTCACAATGTACCAAAAATTCCTTAAACGAGCACATTCCCTTATCTCCTGTTGACTTTAAACTTGACCAATTAAACACAAGTAAATTATCTGCAACTGTGTCTTTCATCTTGTTAAATTTGTCCGAATTTACCTCTTCTTTCTGATTAAATACTTCTGACCTGTTCATTATTTCCTTAATATTTAACTCTTTCATCTTGTTTAATAAATCTGGTTGGTTTGCTTTGACTTTTTTATTAACTTCTTCCAGATTTAACTCTTCACTAAAGTTTATTTCTTCCGGATAGTCTGTTCCATCTTGATGACTTACTTCTTCCAGATTTATATTTTTATTTAAGTTCATTTCTTCTAATTTGTCTATTTCTTCTATCTTCACTTCTTCACTATAGTTTGTTTCTTCCTTTGTATTATAAGTTTCTTCTGTATAACTAATTTCTTCAAGATTTATCTCCACACTATGGTTTATTTCTTCTATAAAACTAGCTTCTTCTATCTTCACTATAGTTTGTTTCTTCCTTTGTATTATATGTTTTGTTTTTTTTTGTTTGTTTTTTTTAATTTGGCTTTAAGACTTTATTTTCAAAGTCCTATTTTGCCAGTTATGTTATGTATTTACTTGGTGCACTGTTAAGTTAGTTGCCGACAGCACGCGGTTTTTACCAGATGGTTACCGCCTGTTTTTCCCAGGCGGTCACCCATCCAATTGCTAACCACGCCCGACGTTGCGCTTAACTTCGGTGATCTGACGAGAACCGGTGTGTTCAACGTGGTATGGCCGTTGGCATATATGTTTCTTCTGTATAACTAATTTCTTCAAGATTTATTTCTTCACTATGATTTATTTCTTCTATAAAACTGAATTCTTCAGCCTCAGTTACAATTCTTCCATAAATTAAGTGTAAGGCTTTCATATATCCCTTTGCTGTATTTTCATGTGATATCATAGCAGGGAAACAACAGTACGAGTTATTACGATACAACCACAGAATTTATTATGATATAAACACTTGACAAGACACTTCACAAAAAATGGCAGATACAGTCCACACTACAAACCGACGCTAACTGGGGGACTCGCAACACAATGGCTGTTGTTGCCAAGATACTGTAGTGCACAGCCAACATGATCTCCACTGCCACTACAGTTTTGTCTGTCCATAATACAATATATACATAAGAGGAATTACTTCAACATATATATATATATATATATATATATATATATATATATATATGTGTGTGTGTGTGTGTTTGTGTGTGTGTGTGTGTGTGTGCGCGTGTGTGTGTGTGTGTGTGTGTGTGTGTGTGTGTATGTACTAAAACAGTCTTTAAAAACATTTTAATTTGATTAGAAGAAACTTCGGAAAACTTATCCTTGTTTCCCGAGAGAAGTCCTTAATTTTCCGGCTCTAAAATGATCTATAAGGAAAGTATGATTTCTAAGTTTCTGGACTAATTTTAACATTTTTCCTTATGTAAATTTTATTAAAACTTACTCTGAAGGTAATATTTAATTTTATTAAAAATAAAAAAATAAAAAAACTAATTTTTATTAAATTTGATTCAAAGGACACGAAAAAGAAGTTTTTGGATTTTTAAAGCTAATTAATTAAGCTAATACTTTTTCCGATGTTGGTTTAAACGAAAAAAAAATGTTCTGCTTTAATTCAAGATTTTAGAATTTATACATTATATAATGCCTTGAAGAAATTAGCCAATTATACAGTTAACAATTAAAAATATAACAATAAAACAAAGCCACAAAATATCGGTTTTAGAATTAATATAAGAATTTAACTTCTATACTTTATTATACTGAAATTTCTAAATTATAAAACCTATCGTATATTATCTATTATTATTTACTATGTATTTCTTGGGTGTATAAAAACAAAAACCCTTTAGTCCAAACTTCATTTGTTTCATCTATTCTTTATAAACGTTTCGACCAAAAATGGTCATTTTCAATATATAGCTTTCATCATCACTCAAAAACAGTATAAACTCTATCTGCAAAAAAACATCAAAAAGAAAATTCAAACAATCACAAAATTTAACATTATAAGCATTTTTTATAAAGCAACAAATTTCTTAACACCTTAAATTAGTTACCCAAATATACATGGTACCGTCAAAATGCATTCCATAAGTGTTATAATTTCTACATTGTTATTGTCCTTATAATAGCACATAAGAGATACCTTTTTCTGTAGATTAATAGGTGGAATGTTTGAAAATAAGCTGGATGTGTTCTATCCCATAGTCAGTTGCTATAGCTAATAAGTAGAGCTGGGAATTAGTCTAGTCTGGATTAGTAAAATAATAATAATGGCTTATTACATTTAATTAATTACATATTAATTTTTACTTTTAGGGAAACAAAACATTAGAGGTATTTTAGAAATTCTGTTTATTAAAGAATATTGAGGACTATCTTTTAGTTCTATTTTATATATATCCGAAAACAATTTGTTTAAAATTACTGAATTTGATAGACAGATTTAAGGAGAAGCGTAGGGTGTGTTAAAAGGTTGAAATCTTTTATTTATATTTTATTAATATTTTAAGCTTTTGAAGCTGATGATTTGTAGAAATTAATTTTTATTTTTTTATTTTTTATGGAGGAGTGGTATTTTGCTAGATCTCCACCTTCCTTTCTGTCATTTACTATGTTATTTATATTATCAATTATATAAAGTGCCTCTAAGCATTTGCGTTTTATATATTAACCTTCAGGCGTGTATCTTAATCATTTTCACAGCCAACATGTTTGAGAATGCTTCAAGGAGCTACTTGCGTAACTGTAAACATTAATTAAGACAAGAAGAGGTGCGTTAAGTTAGATAATAAATGTAGGTAATTTATAAACTTAGTGGAATTCACAAAGTAATTTTTGGTGGAATCTGTGAATATATATACAAAAATCTTATTTATTAAGTCTATCTTTAAAGGTTATTATTGTGTATCGAATTATTTAAAGAGATGATTAATTAATTACTAAAGGAAAAAAATGATTTTATTTAATTTATGTTTACGTGTCATGTTTCTGTAAAATAAGTTATATGTTATTTTTTCCGATTGGTATAAAAAAAAAAACTATTACACGTTTTACATAACTTTCTCTTATCTCAATATTTCAAATCAATTTTAAAATAATGGTTGTTAAGGAAATGGTTAAAAAGTAGCGCAGGTGACAAAGTTGCTGCTTTCTATAAGTAGGCATTTATCTATTTAATTTATCCAGGTTTCTTGAGATAGATTTACATACACACACTCATGCCATTTAAATTAAATTAAATTTAAAGTGTGCAATAAAGTGAAAGTAAAAATTATAAATGAGGTATATATATATTCTGTTCTGTGCTAAATATATTCATTTTATTTAATACCCCTAAATACTAGTAATTTCAGTCGAAAAAAATTTACATCTATTAAAATTAATAAGAAAGAAAATTGTGTCGAAGGAACCTTGAGTTAGGTCTCGTTTTTCTTGCTCCAATTCCTTCAAGTTACCCTGGGTTCAATTTTTCTTCCGCCATATCTCCTTCTAAAATATCGGGACACATTCAATATTACTCTTATTTTTACTAGAAAAAAACAGGTTTATGAAAGATGTGAGCTTGTTCCAGACGTTACTTGAATGAACAATAAGCCAATAACCATTATATATAATATTACGTTGACTATTTAAGGTCAATTTAATCTAAATTAAATTGTGAGAATACTAAAGAATCAAAATAATCGGTTATTTATTGTTTATAATAATGAAATTCATAATTTTTCTAACATGCGTCTTAAACACGCAATTTTTAAATCAAGCCATGGGAGGTGTACCGCAGGGTATTGTTCTTCTTCAAGTCTCTCATGTCATTTTATGTTATTTTACTGACGGGCAATATGTTGTCGATTTGTTCTACTTGACAGATGTGGATAAATATAAAGACAAAAAAATGTCTAATGAAATCTATCAATAAATAAATGCAATAAAACAAAGTAGACCTAAGATAATAGATAGAAAATCAGAACAAGTTAGGTTGATCATGCAAAATAAATATGGATGAGAAAATATTAAGAAAAACGTTAAATGTTTTGTTTATCAAGTGTAAAAAAAAAATCTGTAGCAGTACAACCCGTTTGGGGTTCAGTACATGGTAGAAACTGTACTGTTTCATGAACAGCGGTTGTGCAGGGAGGTGAATTTTCCTAGATCACACTCATCTGCTAGATTTCCCCCCTTATTTTTAAAACCCACTTTATAGAGGCTGGGTGAGCCCCAGGAGGGTCCTAGATCGTTTATGATCCATCCAGCGGAATTTGAACCAGAATTTTCGGCATGACAACTCAGTGCTCTACCACTGAGCCACTCCGCTCCCATCAAATTTAATAGTAACAACAATTAAGATGTTTCCTATCAAACATTAATATTGTACATCTACCGCTCTAAAGTAAGCTGATCCGTGACGTCCACAATTATTATGAAAGTTTATTATTGTGTTTTACTATCATTTAGTATGCTATTATGTATTATGTTTATTATTATGTATTAATAATATATGTAAGATTATATAAATATTTGGGGGGAGCCGAGTGGATCAGTGGCAGTGCGCTGAGTTGCCTTGCCGAAGGTCCTAGGTTCGAATCCCGCTGCTTGGAAGAATTTCATTTAATCTGTTAAGCAGATGGAGATGGATCCCATGGGATCCAGGACCTTCCTGGGGATCACCCAACCTCTTAAAAATGTGGTGGTTTAGGGCGATCATGAACTAATCAGCTTTCACAACCTCGTCCAAGAAACAGCACAGTCACTACCACATTCTGAGCCCCTGGGTTCTAGTGACACGTTATTATTTACATAAATATTTCTTATTATACATAAATTTAATAAGTATGTCTCTATACATAAGATATGTATATGTTGGTATAAGTTTTAAGTGTGATAGTTATTATCTGTATTGTCTTGTGCGGATAATAGTAATCATTACATATCCTTTTTTTTTTAAATCCCGCGCAAAATATGTGTGAATAATCGAAGTTTAAAATTGGCTTGTTTCAATGGAATGTCCTTCCAAATAATTTTTATTTTTATAATTTTCCAAAATATGTATAAAGCTTAAAAAGAAAACTCCTCAATTACTTTTCAGTTGGTTGTGCACTACGGGGGACTTGATAAAGTTCATGACACACATGCATCAAACTATATATAGATTTAGATATGAACAAATTCTTGACAAACATCTTAGGTTCACCATTATATTTCTAGTATTTGTTTATGGAAATACCTCTACAGCCACAAATCATACAGTTGCCCGTGGCTGGTGAATACAAAATTTATATTTACTCTATCTGGTAGGCGTTGGATAGAACTGAAGAGCCTAACAAACCATTTTATTATATTTATCATCTCGATCCTTACACGCTTTCATACTTCTAAAGTGTCTATATTTCACAATAGTTTTGAACCATAAAAATATTCAATCACCATAAAAACGCATAAGTTTTTTCTTCCACGTTCCACTATAGTTTCTTTCAATCCTATATGCGCCAACGGCCATACCACGTTGAACACACCGGTTCCCGTCAGATCACCGAAGTTAAGCAACGTCGGGCGTGGTTAGCACTTGGATGGGTGACCGCCTGGGAAAAACAGTCGGTAACCATTCGGGAAAAACCGCGTGCTGTTGGCATCTAAATTAACAGTTAACAAAGTACAAATAGGACTTTGAAAATAAAGTCTTAAAGCCAAATAAAAAAAAAAAATCCTATATCCGATCGTACCAACATTGCTGAAATCATTAAGGAATCTCATGTATTTTTTTATATAAGTCCATACCCATAATTACCCGCATTACCTCCAAAATAACGTTTTCTAATTAAAAATTATTTTTTCAGCTATATCATCTTTAATCTACTGTGTTAACAATATTTATTTAGGCTGCAACAAGTACCTAATAAACACTGGTTAATTCCTACAAAATATGAACTTTTTTATATATCTTTACTTGCTGCCTATATGAAGTATAAAATTTACCTCAGTTTCCTTTTAGTAAGTATGAAAACAATACCTCCTAACTTAAACTGTAATAATGAGATTTTTATCTCATTTTATATAGTAGAAAAGGTAGGGATAATTTGCACTATTCTCTATAACTCTCAAAAAACACCTGAAACTGGTAGGTAGTTCGCAATAGGTTGCTTTTTTCGGTGAAAATATCTAAGAACATAAGTTAAAGTTCCATTTGAGCCTTGGAGGTGGTGGGATGTGTCTTGGGTGCATTACTCATGTTTTGTTCTGCTGTTATTCTCTTTCTACCCTGAGGAAGTCTGAATAGGCGAAATATTGGACAGATAATTTAAATAAAAGTTTTAGTTTGGAGACTTAATGGCTTTTCTCTTTTTACTTTTCAATATTAATATATTTTGTGGAATAGCCATATGTCCACTGGTTTCTTGACAATGTTATTTTTTTTCTTGCATTTTTACTTTCGTTTTTTCATATGGTCTTTTGTCTTAAGGTTTTGTGTTTTTTACTATTATTTATTTTTTCCTGTTGTGCTTTTTGATGTTTGGTGAGTGTATATTGAATTTTATATTTCTGAAGTACCTCCTATCAGCTGTTTTTATCTAACGTTACCCAGCCGGGGTCGAGTAACCTTCCTTATGATTCATTAGTTGCATTTGAGCATTCGAGGTGGTGGGATGTTTCTTGGGTGCATTACTCATGTTTTATTTTGCTGTTATTCTCTTTCTACCCTGAGGATCCCTGAATGGACGAAATATTGGACAGATAATTTCTATTTCTGTTTTTGTTTGGAGACTTAAGGGCTTTTCGTTGGAATTAATCCAGGGTCCTAACATTTATGTAAGGTCTCTTTTTACTTTTCAATGTTAATAATTTAAAGATATTTTTTCTATATCACTAGAAGAAAACTCCGTTTTTTTCGCTTTTCAATACCTTATTTATTTATTTAACATTAGAATAAAACCTTTAAAATACAAGGAAAACAATGATGCAATATCCAAATTCCAATGATATTTATATTTACTTTTATTTAAAAAGAAAATGTCTCACATTTTATCCCTTACATTTCCAACTCCAATTTATTTTGTCGTGGTTGATATTTATTCCCTTTAATCTACCGCATCAATTTTAAAAATAATTCATTAGACAACAAAAAATACCTGATACCAAAAAACACGAGTTATTTTGCACCAGATTTCGGTATATAATTTTTTTTAGATTCCTCCTTTTTACCCACTTAAAATCCAATAACTTATCTCAGTTTCATTTTAGTTAGCATGAAATGAAAAGCTCTTAATTTAAACCGCGATAAATAATAAAAATAATTATAGTAATATTGAGTTTGATTGTCCGCTCTTGAAATTTTTAATGTATCAAAATATTATAAGGAAAAGAATAGATTTCTAATAAGGAAGTAACACGGTCCGAATTACTAATAATAAATAATTAAGGATTATTACGTATATAATTATGCAACCACAATTTATATCATCATTAATTAAGAGAAAGCCTTATAGATATTATATAAAATTTATATTTATTATGGTTTGTTATGCACAAATAATATAACTCATTCTGTTAGGGTGAACTTTGGTACTTCTATCGAATGTCCCGTTTATTAGTTCAGTTTTCAGTTTCAGTTCAGTTCAGTTAGAACAGTTTTTACCTTCTGTCTTCCTACAGATCTGCTACTTTTCAACTATTTATATTATGACCAGTCTTTTAGGAGTTGATGCTAGTATGCTGTCAGTCAGTAAACAAGAATTAATAGTAGACTTAATAGACAAGATAGTAGCTAAGTAGAAATAGTCGAATGCAGTTGTTTTCAGACTAAATCACATTTTATTTGGGAAATTTAGGGCAAGGCCCTGCTTTAGGGGAGACTTAAGTTTACTAATTTCCT
This sequence comes from Arma custos, assembly GCA_037127475.1. NCBI lineage: Eukaryota > Metazoa > Arthropoda > Insecta > Hemiptera > Pentatomidae > Arma > Arma custos. The sequence goes on from CM073764.1 coordinate 72,214,419, forward strand.
GTTGGCCCCTCAAGAACCAGGCCTTCAAGAGTGTTGCTGAAATTACTGCTACTTTATGATGCTCATATTATTTTTAAAAAATATATATAAACTGCAACCTATAGGTCTTGGGTTCAGTATATGGTAGAAAATGTACTATTTATAGGCAACGAATCTGCAGGGAGATGATTGGTCCGAGACCAACTTCAGCCACCAGGTTTTTCCCGAATTTTTTACCAACTGTATAATGGCTGGGTGTGCCCCGTAGATTACACTGAGTCCATCCGTAGTTGTTAGTTGTTTAAAGAATTTATCCGCAACTACCGAATTTGAAACCCGCAACCTCTGCATTGCAACTCAGCACTCTTTACACTGAGCTTACTCGCCCCCGATATTTCCTTGAAGTATGAAAAATTAATTTCCTTATCAGGTAAATTAGGAAATGTACGGATTAGAATAAAATCAGCAAATAATAAAACAGCATAAATATAATGCACAGAATAATTTATAATTTTAGTTCATTCTAAATACGTGATTTTCTATGAAGAATGGAGAAAACGACTGAGGCGAAGGAAGGATAAAAAATAAAACGGCCATATATCGAATATATTTCATAATGTATTTCAACGTTCCTGCCTAAAGAACAGGCCTTCATAAAAAAAAAAAACAAGCAAAGAAGTTATTCAAATTAAAACTCGGTATTTTATTGCTTAGAAAATTAATTTACTTAATTACACATATTTTTATTAGATACTAACTTTCCGATATGTTCTCCTTTTTATCTTCAATTCCCTTTCTCTTTCCACGTCAACTAAAACTAAAGGATTTGTTTGTTACATTTAACGACATATTATGCTACTATGGCTAATCGAACTATGCTAAAATAGGAATTATAATTAGGGGTCTTTAAAAAATTTCTGGCATCCTACAGGACAAGCACGGGATGGCCATTTTATGTCCTATATGAAGGGCGTCATAAGTAATGATTTGTATCCCCTTTTAAAAATGTACAGTTAGAATAGATAGGCAAGGCTGCAACATTGTAAAAAATTATTTATTAACTTGCCTTAAAGCCTATACCCTACATACTACACCACAGGTGATTCAATATAAAACTTTATTCACTATTTACAAATGATATTATTATATCTTGCATGGATTTAATATTACGATGAATATTAATTTTCACATTTTCCATTTATTGTGTTTATTTTTATTTTTCCTTTTTTTCTATTCTCTTCGTATCTTTCGTTTGTTTTATTTACTTCAAAGCATCGGAGCGTATGAAGTACATTAATGCTGTATTATCGACCATTACTCCTCCAAATAACTATCAACTTTATTACATCAATAAACAACCACAGTAAAGTATATCACAAAACCGAACTTCACGTAGTAAAGTCAAGTGCAATAAAGCAGTTACTGGTATAGCTCTAGGCTGTAACTAATTAAACAGAAAAAACCATGCCCTACAAAAGGAATGCAATATCCATTAAGGGATTTGAGTGCGGCGTGGGCCGACAGTGACCAAGCCTCAATCCCAACCAGGACGATATTTCAAGTTAACGAGCGGGGAACTGGTCTGGCATATCCACCAGGAGGTATATCCACTATGATATCTCCCAGGAGAAGAAAGGAACTCTTCTGTGGGTGGGGTCTACAGAACCGCGAGCTTAGTCAAGCGGAAAACGAAGCTCAAGCTTAATATTCTCGAGAGAACTTATTTCATAAGCAGGAGCTTTACATCTATGAGCGGATCTAGCCGAGCATAGCAGCATTCATCTTGCATATCAGCCTGATTGCGATCTACCGGCTACTTCAACTTTTACTTCTGAGTAATTACTCGTTTTCTAACTATTTATTTTAGTAAAACCGTTTTCTAATCCTACAAAGCGAAGTTATCTTATAAAATGATTTCTAGGCAAGTAAGAAGGTCGATGTATGTTGAGATTTTTTTCAACAATACAAATGGGATCTGTGAGACAAGCTTATGACTACTGGCATGATCAATTGGGGAGTTTCGTGTATTTTACAAAAAAAAAAAAAAATGATGACGGAAGTGCGATGATAGTGATAGTGAAGGTTACAAACAGCTGAATGAACAAATATTATTATTATATTTTCTATATTATAAATATTATATTTCAGTGGCAAATCCATAAGTAACCAATACCCAGCTGTTCTGTTGTGTTACTGATTGAGTGCAGGATTGTTGTGGTGTATTTTTTCTCTTTTATGACTTGCTTTTATTTGAGATTTCGACCTGAATTTGTTACATGGCTGCTAAATAAACTTTTTCAAGTAAATAAGCTATTAATAATAAAAATCTCGCACCTAAAGCAGTTTAAAAAAAACAAAAAAACATACTACATACTTTTGTAGCTAGCCGAACTAAGTTTCCAAAACTAAAAAACACGCATTTGTAGCTAGACTACTCTAAAAAATAGAAAATAATTTTCAATAAATTTTGAAATAAGAATAAACTGATGAATAAAAAAATTTATTTTACAGTATAAAAGGGGGTCCTAAATGTTAATTGTTGTAAATATTTTATTGCCTGATATTGATAAAAATAGAGTTATTATCAAAACCTCTTGAAAAGTACCCCACGCTTTTTTTTTAAATAAAATGATTATTTTTTTCGTTCTTCATTCACTTCTAAATTTTAAATTTATCGAAAAATCCTTAATGCTCCTTACTTTGTTACGAATAAAATCATCCCTAATGAACTTAATGTCCCATTTGTTGCTGATTAGGCCCGAACCTACACCAGTCTTTTCATGACAAACTTTATTCCTACTCAAAGCCATAGATAGTTTTAAACCCGTAGATATTCCTCCCAGGCGTCTAACAAGGAGATGGCCTCGTGGCTCTATTTAAGTTGAATTTTTTATTTGAGTACCATTACTGGGTAAATTCTCTACTTGCATTTATCCATGCTATTATTTATCAATTCTGCCATTATTATTACTTTGTTATTGTTGTAATACAGTTGCAAATTTCAATAAATATATTTTAAAAAACATTTATTCAAATTATTTTCTATTTTTTAGTTCGGCTGGTTATATACAAGTGTTCTTTATTTTTTTTAAACTAATGTTCATATTCCAGTCATTAGTTCGGTTAGCTACAAAAATATGTTTTTTGGTTTTTTAAACATTTTTTTTTTGCAAAATATAAAGAATTCCCCAGTTGATCCTGCCAGTTGTCATATTCTTTTCTCAAAGAGTATGCCTTAGTATTAAACACAAGACACTACAGTGTCTTAATAACACAACTCATTAAATATAGTATTGTCATCGATCCTTGGAAAATGTGAAAAGTTTCAATTTAATTCGATGTTTTGAAGTGACCGAAAATTGAGTTCAAAGATTCCATTGCATACATATTAGTACATTCCTTGTGTCCACTAAAATGAGTACCTGACCTGGCATCAGTTTGTATTATTCATGAGATTGGAGTACACTACTAATCAATGCAGTGGAGGGGTACACCCGGAAGAGCTACCTGCATTGCATGACAAATCACCAACATTATTAGAAATGGATAATATTTTTATAATCATAAAAGGATATCGGATTTTATTTCAAATAAATTTCAATGTGAATAGACAAGTCTTTAAACTATACTGAAAAAGATTTAACTCTGTTGTCATATATCATGCAACGAGGAGTAAATGGTTTTTTTTTTTTTAATTATGAGTAAATCCCGATTTTTTTAAAGATGAGTTAATTGTACTGAGGGAAGCGGGAACATTCTCATGGTCTTTGGCTTGAAATAGAGTTATAATATAAGAAATAAATCCATTTCAAACATCCAACTACTTGCAAGCTGTAAGTAAGTAAAAGTGCGCAATTTTGATCTCTTCAATAAAATTAAATCATTTAGGGAAAAATTCGACCAAGATTCACAGGGGATCTAGATATGCTTTTAAAATAAAATATGAATTAAATATAATAAAACATAAAAAGCACTGCTGTTAATTTGTTTGCTATGGGACTAGTTAAGAAATAATGAATATATTACTAAACTAGAGAGCACATTATAAAATGCAATTAATAGAAACATTTTAGTCTCTTTTCATATATTCCTTTATACGGATTATGAATCGTTATATGATTACTAATCTTTGGAGACTGTTGGCAATACAAGTTATTAACTAATAATAATAATAATAGTGTTGAAGAAGATGCAAGGACCCTGCTCGGAGTACGGAATTGGAGAGCAGCTGCACTTGACCGGTTGAGCTAGCGGAAGCTGCTTGAGGAGGCCAGGACCCAGTAATGGGTTGTTGCGCCGATTGGAGAAGAAGAAGAACTAATAATATAGTTAGTTACATAAGTTAACTATTGATTTCGTTTTGCATTGTAAAGTTGATTATTCTGTCATGTATTATCTTTATGTTTATATTGTGTAGATGGTTTCTAGCCTATTAATCATAATTTTATGTTAAATAATGTTTCCGACTAACTTAATATCTAAATACCATGTTAAGGATTATCACCTATATTATTTTATTGCTATATATCAGTGTATATATATAACAATTAGTGTATTCTTCAAATTAGTGTTGTATAAAAATAAGTGTGTATTTCACATTAGTGTTGTATATCAAATAGTGCATAGTTCACTTTATTGCTTTATATCAGGTAGTGTATAGTTCACATTATTGTTGTATATTAATTTGTGTACGGTTCACATCAGTGTTGTATATCAAATAGTGTACAGTTCATATTACTGTCTTATATTAAGTTCACATTAGAGTTATATATTAAGTAATGTATAGTTCACATCACTGTTGTATATTAAGTTGTGAATAGTTCACAACAGTGTCGTATATTAAGCAGTGTATAGTTCAAATCACTGTTGCATATTAAGTAGTGAATATTTAAAAAAATTATTTGAAAATAAAAGATATTTCTAGGACCGGGACTCAAATATTTTTAATCGAGAATATTTAAAAATTATAACAACTAACAAAAAAATAAAATAAATAAGTAACGTAGTGAATAGTTCACAACAGTGTTGTGTGTTATGTATTATATATTGTATTTTCAGTAGTCTATAGTTCATATTTTTGTTGTATATTAAGTAGTGTATATTTCACTAATCAATCGGTGATCACTCTATTTAATAATTTTTTTCATAAGCCGGCGAATTAGGATACCCCAGGAAAGGCACGCTTCGATTTCAGTAGCACGTGCCAATTTTTTCCCGGTCAATCGAATGGAGTTATTTATACTTGCATGAATACAATCAAGGCTTCATCCAACAGGGGGAAATTATAATTAGTGAACAGCGTGGAATCGGAAGTCAATGACCTTATTATTGTGAACAGGTACTTAATTAAGCTCAGTTATGTTGTTCTCTGTTTAAACTGTATAAGTTCATTAAGTAAACAGTAATTACTCGCGGGTTCAGAGAGGACGTAAAATAATTGTCTCGAGCCTGTACGATGTCATTTAGTCATAAGTAGCATAAAGTGACGTTAAATGAAACAAACAAACAGGATAAAGATGGATTGTTTACTTCATACATCAACAACATACAAAGAAAAAAGAAAATTAAAACAACTCTTTTTTTTGTTGGCTATATTGAAAAAATATTTGTAGGGCGTAAAAAAAGGAAACAATTTACTTTTAAAAATGTATTAAAACGACTAATAGTAACATAAGTATTTTATGTGAATTTAAATATATAAAAGTTACAGAAAAAAATTATTATTGGTATGTTATCATACTAGAACATAATGAACTATAAATCACTGCTTAGTGTACCTTGGACCATTAAGTAGAATTATTGTTTTATTACAAAATATAATATGACTGTGTCAAAGTACAAGCTAAATTTTCCTTCAGTACAAAAATACCTTATCTTCTTGATTTTACAACATAAAAAAATAAAGAATAGTATGGAGGATGAATAGTCGATAATAGTGAATAAGAAATTCCACAAAGTACTTAAATAATAATAAAAGATTTATTATAGAAAGCAATTGCTTGAAAGGATAAAAAAGAAGTTGCCAGACTAGGATCTGATATTTAACTAGAAACTTAAGAACGGGGGAAAAGTGATGTAAGATTGTAAGGATAGCTTGTTACTATTTAGACGTAGAAAATAAAGAATTATAAAAAGATTGTAGTGTGAAATCATCATTTGTCCAGTCCATGAAGGCATGGAAACAGAAAAATAAAGAAAACTTCCTAAAATAAATAGATATTGATGTTTTTTGTATGCCATAAACTTTAATATTTCACCTTTATATTTCTTTATTTATTTTTTTTTAATTTGAGTAAGTAATCCAGTGCATTTATGTTTCATACTACAATTCACCCATGAAAAAAATTTCTAGTTTTCAAATTTTTATTATTCTATTTATTTATATTATAACAATATAAATAAATATTATGGATAATATATATTGGGATGTCATAAAGGCAACTAAAAAACTACTAACTGGCCTAATAACAAAGGTAAAGCAGAACGTCCGGGGGACATCTTTTCAGACGCTTCGTAGGAGTATTGGGAATCGAAGAGGAAGAAGTTTTGAAACTAGTTGGTTTAAGTGGGAATTTAATGGAATAAGGTTTATCAAGAAAGTATTGATATAGTATTCGGGCCAAATTAGAAACTAATGGGACATTAAGGTCATTGAGATTAGCAAAGTGAAGAGCATTGAGGACTTTTCAGGATTTTGGACTGTAGGATTGTATACGAGAGGAATTCGAACTTGAAGCAGCCTGAAACGGTGAGTCTTTTTCTATTACTTGATTACGCACTGGATTTATTTTAACACTCCCAGGGTGGATTCAAACCCGGGACGCAGCAGTTATGAGAAGTAAGGTTGAGGAGTTATAAATTAAAAATTAAGCTAAAACTTTTAGAACATTTTTTTCTTTGGATGACCAATACTGAGTCTAATCCCTGTCATCCCTCATGAAAAAAAAAATAGCAGAACTCCAGGCAAAATCGGTTAAATATGACCTCTGTGGTAGAACGGCTTCGAACCTTTATCTGAAATACGAAACTCCTGACAGGAACGAATGGAGAAGAGAATGAGGCAAAGTAGATACATATCTCCCGAACCGGTCCGCTTCAGCATCATTCATAATATTATACAATCATCGATGACAGTGAACATCTAGCTAAGTATGTCCACAGGAGACGCCAGACCTTGCTGATGTAAGCTTAATGGATTGTGAATTTTAGTCGCCTACATAGCCTACACTGGCCGAAATATGATGGTAATGAGGAATTCGATAACAGTTGCATCAATACAAGATTCGAACCATGAATAAAACATCCGACAAGTCTAGTTGAATGTCTACCATCTGTCTTGAGGCTGTGCTTGTAAAAAAATATAATAGCGAAGGAATGGGTGTGTTCTTGCCTGAAGGACACACTCTTTTCTCTCTTGAAAACACGATAGAAAACAATTGATTATACTTTTCAACAGCATTAAACCTTTTCTTTATCACAAAGAACTCAATTCTAAATCAGGTGAATGATGTGAAAAAAAACCTTTACCACTACAAACCTACCCATCAAGGGTCTGGGGTTCATTATATGGCAGGGACAGTACTGTTTTTTGGACAACGGTTGTTCAGAGAGGTGATTCTTCTTCGATCACGCTCAACCGACAGATCCCCCCTATTTTCAGGTACCCAGCAAATATGACAATTGATAAAGGTGTGGTCTTGGGTATCCTGGTGTATGCATCCCCGGTGTGGAGCCATAACCTCACACAGCTGCAGAAGAGGAGACTGGCCGACATCCAGAGACTGCTCCTATTGCGAGTTTCGAAGGTCTAATGGTGTCGCATGAGGCGGCACAGGTGCTGATAGGAGTGATTCCCTCGCCGAGGAAGACTTTCCATGTCTTATCGAGGAGGATAATTATGCCTACTTTAGAGAATTTGTCTACGGGTGGAAGGAAGTGGTCGGGCCTGCCCCGTATTATATGTATAATAAGAGTTTTTTTTTTAATAAAGAGTTTATTATTGGCAGTGGTGGGCGTGCGTAAACCCGACGCACTAATCCGGCACTGCGGAACTTCGTACGCCAGAAATGGCAGGAAGGGGGGAAAATGATTACCCTATTTTGGGTAACTACTTTAAAGAGGCTGGTTGACCCCAAGGAGGATCCCATATGATACATCTCCGCTGATTAAGTAAAAGTCTGCCAGCGAGCGAGATTTGGACCCAGGACCCTCGGCACGGCAACTCAGTGACAACCTTCACTAGCTATTGCATTGGTTGAAGCTTTTTAATTCATGAACCACATTTTAGATATTCCATTCCCAGCATGTAATTTTTTTTCGCGTCCTCCAAGATTTTATTTACAAGATAATATAATTGTCATAATACAATTGATAAATACAAGAAATACCTGAAAATACTTCTATATAAACCAAAAGCCTTCTGTTACCTTTCGGTATTTTAAGGCGTTACAATGGGCTGAGTCCGCTGAAGGCGGTTTTTACTCGAACCGGCTCAAAGCCGCTGACTTTATACAATACAAAACAGGGAGGGCCCGTTTAGCGGGATCAAGAAATTTTTTTATTTTTTTTATAGTAAAATCACATTTGAATTTATTTGGCAATGAAGTTTTCCGGGAATAATGACTTATGTTAAAATAACATGTTTCAGGCTTTTAAAAATGTTCTTAATGATTATAAGAGATACCGTGTTACATAAGGTTATTTGTGTTAAGGTTAATCCTTTTGCAATAATGGACGAACCAAATCCTTATATTTATAAATGTATTCATGTCGATTTTGCCTAAGTGGTGTTATTTGTATTTAATCCGTCCTCATTAAGGGGAGCGCAACTGAACATAAAATTTTGTTTAGAACATGTAATCATCTGTTTTGGCCGCCACTTCGTCCGCGTTGATTTTAAATTGAAATTTAATTTGTGTTTAAACGGAGAGAGAATTGAATTCCATAAATGACTTAAAGCGTTTGTGAAGTCATCCAGCCTACCAATACTTATCCCTTTGTTGATTGATTTTAATAAACTGTCATATTATATATTAAATGGCATAATTACAAAACTATGTATTATGGATAAGTTTTCTATTGAAAACCACCATGTAATATCCAAAACTGTAATATGTAGGAGTTGATTTTGCAAAATCATGAATACAATTATTATTATTTTAAAATGTAAAGCCTGTTACTTATTTTCACATCTCTAACTTCATGTTTAATGTAAAGATATAAACTTTACGATATAAAATGTACCTACTGGTCCAAATGTCAAGTCTGTAGCTTATGCCGTTTTGGCTCTGAGATGGTCTTTTCAGTCAGGACGAACTCTTTTATACATATAGACCATAATTTCTCACCATGTTAAAAAGATCCTTTGTTGCGTAAATTATATATGTGACGCCTCCACCGAGAGATAGCTTTCTGCTTGACCGTAAGATCCTGTTATTTACTTATTTTTGTCAGCCTCAAAAAGTCTTGTTTCCCCGGAACACTCATCTGTTTTTTCTAGGCCTTCTCGTTTCTACTGTCTTCTTATTCGACCCAGCTGATTTTTATTTTCGTCTCCTCAACCGTTATTCCTCAACTGTTCTGCCTGTGACCTTGTTAGTCATGGACTTATACTCCAGATCACTAATTTAAAACGATTAATTAATTCAAGTGGCCACAAAATATATATCGAAACCAACTCAGACTCTTATTCTTCTCACTAGAGCTGTCATTCAGTCTCAAAATCCACTTCCACACAACAGAGGATACTATTTCAGAATCGTCAGCAAAGTAGAGGAGGTCTGCCTGAATTAGCTCTGAAATCTTGATAGCTATGTTAATTTATTCATTCAATGTTTCCTCTCTCCTAGTGGGATGTTTCCATTGTAGTGGAAAGTATTTCCATGGAAATTACAAACTAACACGCTATATTTGCCTACATAACTAATATTTCATTAAAGGTGATGATGTAATTTACTATTGCTCGTAAAGTAAAAAGGTTTTCGTTGTTAAACTGAGTTTTATAATATATTTTAGGAACCTACTTTTTTGAATTAGCGGCATATATTTTTGTATTCGTTTTAAACCAGTGTTAGGGTTAATCTACTTTAGACATGTGTGGGAGATTCCAGGGCAGCGTACTTGTAAAAGGACATGAATGTAACCAGGAAACTGGGTCACGCAGGCTCTACCGAACCAAATCCTTATATTTTTAAATTTATTCATGTCGAGATTTTGCCTAAGTGATGTTATTTGTATTTAATCTGTCCGAATTAAGGTGAGCGCAACTGAATATAAACTTTTATTTAGAATACATAACTTTTTTATCGCATAACATATTTTATCGTACAAGAAATTCGACTAGTTATTGTTTACAAAAAATTGCGTCGTGGTATAATGATTTGAATACTTGAGAATTACATTTCCTGACAGAATTGAGTGCAATATGTAAAATTGATGTCAGGTCAAACCCTTTCATGTCGTATTTACTGACATCTGTTTGTTATTAATTTATTGTATTTGTTATCTATACTTCGCAGGGCCATTGGGTGCATGTACGTTATGTTAAAATTCGTTGTATTAATTTAAACTAAAAGTTCTGATCGAGCCACCCCTCCTCCCAAAGATCAGATACAGGATGCCATCGACATCAAAAGGGGTGATGCCTGACCTGACAAATAGTCGAATTATATGAAAAAAGGGTCAATCCAAAGCAGTTACTATGAAATGGGTTGGTCAAATCAAAACAGATCTGAAACTGGCCTATGTATACCAGATATCCGAAACCAGATAATCTGTTTATTCTAAAGCGACAGGTTGACCAAGAGGGGAACGAAAGAAATATGAGCACAAAGAAAAGTAAATACACACATCTAAGTACTTGTAAATTGTTAATATACTTTTTCGAATAATAATTATAATGAGATATATATTTATTCTAAAAGCGTTATTAATCTCCTGTACTGTTTGCTCTCATTGGTCATCTATTAATAATTTTTTTTCTAACTTGCAATCCAGAGAAAACTGACAGTTTAGCACTTGTCGTGCTCATTTCTAGAATTTACCAATGAATTTATTTATTTTTTTGTCAGTAAATGTTCCAAACTAATTAATCTATAAATGCCATATTCATCACCGATTCATTTTTGAAAAACTTTCAATAGGTCGCTTTCAAAGTCCCTCACCTGCGTTACCTTAATTTCTTACTTAATGTCATAAATAAGAATGTCATATTTTTCCTGTTAGTTACTGTCCATTTTTTCAAACAGAGGTTTTGTATTTAATATTATTCAGTTAAATTTTCCCAGTCACTATTTCTCTCTTGGAATATTTAAAAGCATATAGTATTTGAAAGTTGCAATTCTTCTTAAAGGTTAAAGATTAACGCTCATAAGAAAAACATTTGTCCCCAGATTTATCCAATAAGTTACATCTCAATAATAATTAATCCCGGTGGACCGACACTGATTCGGTGAAATGTCGATAAAAGTGCTAGGCCACACCAAGTTAGTGCAATGTTCCACCTTCAAATAGTCGAATTATATGAAAAAAAGAGTAAATCCAAATCAGTTACTATGAAACTTGATTGGTGAAATCAAAACAGATCTGAAACTGGCCTATTTATACCAGATGATATCCGAAACCAGATAATCTGTTTATTCTAAAGCGGCAGGTTGAACAAGAGGAAGTTATTACTTTGAATAATAACTATAAAGTTACTACTTTGAAGTAGACAAATGCCTGCAACAGTGTCCTTGGACTATCCTTTTTTTATCGTAACAATTTTCATTATCCTTGAGACTAATCATGTTGTCGTTTGGTGTTTTGCTGCTGTGTGTACTTGTGAGACTACCTTGCTTCCAGGCTTAAAAAAATTTAGGGTAGAACGATATTTATTTTAATAAAAAGAGGAACATTAGCATAACAGTATCACCTATATACTAAAAAAGGAAATATATATTTCCTTTAAAGTAGACTATTATATCAGACTGGAGAGAAACAGGCAGGTACACGCCAAGCTAGAGAGATAGAGAGAACTGCGAGGCGAGAGCAACAAATTTATGCCGACTTGGAATTAGCTCATCTTACCTAAGGGACATTAACCCTGAGAATGCGAACTGAACCGGCCCCTATGCAATCCTATCAGGTCGATGCACGATAAGCTGGGTAACTTTATTAGCAAAACTACACATCTCTCTCTCTCTCAGAGGTATATGTGTGTATATACAGGGTCTTTCAGGGTTAAGTAGCCTAACTGAAAATTTGAACTAAGGACCTCAAAAAAAAGAAAAAAAGTCCATATGTAGGTATTACCACAAACGCTTTGTTTAGGAGATATTCAAACCTGAAGATTTTCATTTTTATGATTTATTACATTACATGTTATATTACACATTATCCCTTTTACATTACTAACAAATCATTTCACAAAGATCTCAACATACTTCTCGTGACTTACACAAGTAAGAAAAACTATAAAAAACTTCATGACACACGCTGTACACCCAAACACTTACTGGCATAATCATTACTGACAGATACATTACCGCAGAATCCGACAAGGAGACTGAAACGTCTGTGAAGAAGGGATCTACTACAGAGAGATGAAGCATGTTAGGAGTGCCTTCCATGGGATATTTCGCCATACACGCTTCCAAGTGAATCCCTTACACAATAATATATACCAACTGGTATTTGTATAATTTATTAAATTATTATTTGTATTGTTATTGTTATTAAGGCATCGTAAATGCATAAAACTTACTCTATTTTTTCCAACTACTTTATTCATGGAAAGTAAACATTCCTTGAGCATTAAGACAGGCGTGACATCATTCTTCAAGAGCGGCAATGGCAGAACGGCACTGGATATGTGTTATTGTTTCACAAGATTCAATTATCTGTCTTCGTTAAGCATTATGGCCTTGAAAAGCCTTTCGTCTAATGTCACCACAAACAACAAAATCCAGTGATGTCAGGTCTGAAGAGCGTGCAGGCCAAGCCACTGGTCTTGCATAGCCAATCCATTGATTGGGGTAATTAACATTTAGCCATTGTCGTAGACCTCTTACATAATGTGCAAGACAACCATCTAATTGAAACCATATGTTCCTTCTCAGTTGTGCAGAATATCTTCAACCAAATCATAGTAATAATTATAAAGAAATACCAAAAATGTGACCGCATTGAGTCGAGGTGGTAAGAAACACGGAACTATTAACGTATTGTTCACTATCCCCAGCAACACATTGTACTAAAACTCATGCTGAAAATGATGCTCACGAATAGTGTGGGGATTTTTATGCAAATATAGATGATTATTTTCTGATTGGAGATAACTCTTCTTGTGAAAGAAGTTTTATCTGCCTAAAAAAATTCAGTTTTTCGTCTAAGTACATACAGTTCGAAATAAAGTACATAATTTTTAGGATGTACATAGTCGTTGCTTGTGTCGTTTTTCAAATCGATGCATTTTTCCCATTTGAATTAAAAAAGCTTTCTGAAACTTAAATACCGACAAGATAGTAACTTATTTGTCACCAAATACCTTCGATGAATTTGGGACTAGTCATATTTTATTTATTTTTGAAAGGTAATAATGTAATCTTTAAAAATACGTAAAATCGTAAAAATTGCGTTATAATATTGGCATTAAGGATTTTGTGCGTATATAATACAGTAGAACCTCGATTATCCGTCAGGGTACGGGACCAAGATGGTGACGGATTTGGGAAATAGACGGATATGGGAGTGAGTCATATGTCTCATATATGAATAAATATATTGAGCAATATATTTCAAATATTCGACATTATATACGTACTCGTAACTTATTTACGTACTAATAAGGTATACACATGTAGTAAAAATACTTTTTTTAAATATAATAATTACGTACATCGATGGCTAAAAGCACAATCATTGTATGTCCAATTTTTCTCTCTTGATAAATTAATATCAATTTTAAGGTGGAGTTTAGCTCTTTCCTCGTGCACAAACATAGTAGGCCCCTTCTTAATAATCATTAAATGATTATATAGAAGGGACATACTCTAGGGGTCCCCCGCACGTTTTATATCATTAACCGAGGAATATCACAGATTTTTGTTAAGATTGAAGCACTTTCACCTTTTCGTAAACGTTTTATCATTTCAAACTTCAAGATCTAAACTCTTCCTTTGTCTTTTTTTCCGACATTATTATACGTGCTTTTAAGAAAACGACAAGTACCCGTAAGACAAGGATGAAGACTGAAGGTAGTTCAAATGCGGAAGCTACATTGTGTACGAGGAAGCCTAGGTTTTGAGTAAACAACAGAATCTAGGCTAAAAACGAGTTGTCAAGACACAACGATTGATTCTTAGCCGGCGTCTATGACTTGCAACCAAACAATATATATACATCTTTTTTTTTTCTCAAACTGAGGTGACGTTTAACAGAGAGTGAAGGTAAATAGAATGACGGATAATAGAGGTTTTACTGTATATTGCTCCAGCAAGAAATTTATTTTTGCAAGAACACTAATTCCTATGAGCATGAGTCGGCACTACAAATCAACGTTTCAACAAAATATTTTTTTCATATCTTGACATTTGACCGAAAAGGCAATAAATAAAAAATTCTGAATCGACTAGCATGATGAGCAACTAGATATTTTATTTAGACCATTGTATGCATTCTAGCTGGTTCATGTCCATGTGGTTACAATACAATGTAGCTCTACAACCCTGTGTGGGTTTTAGCCTCCTCAAGGAACCTTCGCCAGGCGGCACTATCCAATGCAGCTGCACTCCAGTTGAGGACGTTTAAGATGCGCCTGGCATCCTGTGCCACTCCATCTGCCCATCCCAGCTTTGGTCTTCCTCTGGCAAGATCCAACTTTCCCTCCAATACCTTCTTCGCGGGATTCCAATAGCTTCTCTTCACTCATTCTGGCAACATGGCCGGCTCACCTTACTTATGTGTCATAAATGTATGTATGTAAATATATGAAAGTGTGTGTTTTTATTTAATATTTTGACAAAATTATAATTCAAAGAATAAAAATAAACTAGCTGACTCGACTGCCGTTGTCCTGTTCAAACTTTTAAATCCGAAGATAAGAAAGATAATTTTTTTAATTATTTGTAATTTATTGCTAGTAATTATTTGGACCGTTTCGATAAAAATATATGTAAAAACAAATTTATTAAAATATCTGGCGTGATGGCATCAGTTATCAGTTAATCCAGGGAAACAAAGATACTGCGATAAATCGGTAACAGGTTGCGAATTGTTATTCGCCATTGCCACTATAATGTGATAAGAAGTTAAAAATATATAATAACAGAAAACGTATATTGATTATTTATATCACTCCATCGAATTTTGTGTGGATTAGAGACTAGTTTAGATTCACAATTCGAACCGACAGGAATGTTTTTTAATTCGTTAACTCATTAATATTTTTATTGTTTTATTGAATTTTATCAGTTGATATAGATATAAAAAATATATCGATACATTTAGCCATGAAAACCACTATAAGATTACAATAAAACGGTAGAGTTTGTGAAAGAAACCACTATAAGGTGATAAGATGTTGAAAAATAATATGATAAAATTAAAAACATTTATTGATCATTGATAAACACTGCATCGAGATAGTTTCAATTTTGTGTGGATTCGAAAAGAGTTTAGTTTCACAATGCAAACCGACCGGTAATGCTTCATAATTAGTTAACTTATAATTTTTATTGTTAGTTGTTCTATTGGTTTTGATCTGTTGATATGATGAAATTCGAAAATAGTTTAGATTCACAATCTGAGCAGACAGTAAATGTATCTTAATTAGTTAACTTATTATATTTTTAATTGTATGATGCTTTATCGAATTTAATATGTTGACATAGATTAGATAATTAGAAGCCTGTATTTATAATCCGACCCACTGAAACAGATGTTAACATAGAAACAATAATGTTATATTGTTTAATTAAAAAGTGTAATTGAAGATATAAATATCGTACTTGCGTGTTAGAGCGTCTAGTGCCATTGGTACCAGCTGACCCTGAACCACCTGAGAATTTCGCCTATCTCGCGTGTAATCCAAGAAAGGAATTTTACTGCCAACATCCCTCTCACAGAGGAAGAAGACTATTAAATTTATTCAAATTTACAAGATGTATCTGATTTGAATATGAAAACACAATGAATAAATTGTTTCTCAGAGAACATTTTATAGTTATTTTTGCTAATCAAGATAAGGACTGCAGTGATGCTGTATAATTTAAAACCATGTAGTATCATTTGGACTTAGGGAGTAGAGCTTTAGCACTAAGACATCGAATTGCACCAGTACCCAAGCCTTTCTATAAAAAATCCTTCGTAAAATCGTTAATCCTCCTTACTTGGTTACGAATAATGTCATCCATAATGATCTTAATTCCCGAATTGTTTTTGATTTGGCACGAGCCAGATATCAGCCCTTTCATGATAAATTTCATTCCCACTCAATAATCCACCAGTTCCAAACCTAGCTACTTCAGCAATAACCGATAATCCTCCGAGGCTTCTGAAAAGAAGATGATCTCTTGATCTTCTAAGTTCATAATTTGTTATTTGAGTACTACCACTGGGTAGTTTCTCTACTAGCCTTTACCACATGCCTTTATGTAACATTGATTATATTTACTTGTTGTATATTATACAGTTGTAAATATCAATAAATAAATTTGAAAAATAATTTGAAATTTTAAAAATATTATACACTGCATAAACAAATTAAACAAATACGGAAACTCTATAACTAATATAATATAATATAATATAATGTCTTGACTGATGTCAAGGAACATCTGGGATTAACAATTTGTTTATTGTTTTTTAAGAAAAGAAAAAACAGTAAGCTACGACTTTACAAATTAACTAAAATAACTTCCATCTACAAACTGTAAGATAAATTGTAAGCATACATTTATTACCATATGATGCCATATTGTCTATTGGTTGTGTTTTGTTTTTCACAGTAAGTGCCCGTATAAAAACAGTGTACAAATATTCAAGGACAAATAATATTTTCATTAAGTACAAGGGTTAATCGATTGTTAAAAACAAAGCATAACATTATAAGGTTGGATTATCCATATCAAATCTTAAATATAAAGTAAATTATCCCTAAAACCAAAAAAAAAATTAATAACAGTCCTTTAGTACACTGGAATATTTTTTACTCTCCCATTTTCAATGAATAACAAAACACAATTAGTCAGATGGTAATAACACACATGTTTACATATATAATACTTGTTTGTAAATATTTCATTTTAATATTAATGATAATTATTAATAAATTAAGTATAATAAATAGTGATATTACTAATAACATATCGCTCTTTAAATAGAAAAAATGTCATAACTCAAATATCCTACTATACTCGTAGTTAAGCATACCATACAGTAGCAAATGTATTGAAACTTTTCGATTAAGAAATGGCATATCTGATTTACATAATTATTAATTATGTAATTAATAATTACATTTCCATGATATGATTTTTTTTTTAATGAAGTCATATTTTTAGTTGAATCTGAATTTATATTTGGATAATGACAAGATAATTTAAAAAAGTTTTAAGCTTTTAAAAATGTTTCTAATGATTAATAAAATAATTTCAATACCAACATTGCTATAGAAATGCTTTGCTTTACCAATACTCAAATTTTTTGTTTTTTTACCTCACGTGGAACTTTCAATTACCTAAATTGAATTTTTTTTTTCAGTTATAGCATTGTTCTTTTGAAGGGGAGATATGTTCATGTAAATGGTCATATAGCTCCTAATTTTTTTTAAGTTCAAAACTTTTAACAAAAACTCTGAAATAAAAATCTCTCCTACACTGAATTGAATCTTCTGTATGAAGCAATATATTTCTAAACCAGACGAATATTTATTTGATTTTTTTTCGTAAAGAGTTGTAGTAGAATGTGTTGAAAATCTCAATTTTTTAAACGAATATACAAGAATAGACCCTGTGACAAGAGGATAAATAAACTGCATCAATGACATGGCCATAATGGGAAAAACGGACTGATAACTTCTCTGGCAGTCTGCAGTGTAAATCACATGTCAACTACGCCCACCCAACGCTTTGATAAAATTTTCCAATTAAGTTACCCAACAATAATGCCAAGTTGCACCTAAACATGGAACATAAATACACAATATTTTAGCATATTTTTTTACGTAAGAGTATTTAGTAACTGAAAAGCAAATCTACACGACTTTGTTTCTGAATAACGAGGTCGTGCTGTTTATTTTTATCGGGTAATTATTAAAGTTTTCATATTGGATTCGATGCTCAATTAAATTCAATAGATATAAAAAATATATTCATTTACTATTCTCTGTGACTATAAATGATTTAAACTTTCATAAATCATAAAATAATAACTTCACATAGGACTTGCCTTGGGTGATCGAAGGGGTTGGCTTCAATGAATCTTATTGATTTAATATTCGGTTAGGTTAGGTTAGGGTTTGAGTTCAGGCGTTTAACTACAATGTTTTTACGCCATTTTTGATTTCGTGTTACCATACTGCTATGAATATTCCAAGCATATGTATGCAGAGTTTTGTATTTTTCTCTTTCCTAAAAAGTATATTTTGTTTCATAGCAACAAACCAGGTATTTGAAGAGGGTAAATGATATACATGTATACATTGCAATACATTCCATGATATGATTTTTTTTTAATAAAGTTTTATTTTGAGTTCAATCCGAAGTTTGATGGGAATAATGACTTAAGTTAAATTAAAAAAAGTTTCAAGCATATAAAAATTTTCTAATTCTTAATAAAAATTATCTATACAATCACTACAACAGAAATGATTTGCTTTCGTTTTGAGTAAAAAGTTAATTCATACTTATGGATAATATATCATCATTTGGTTTTGAGGCAAAAATATAAAATGTGCAGATAATCCATTCCGTTTGAATCTCCTGCAGCTACCAAATACTGATACCTCTCTAACTCTTCAAAAACATTCCCGCTAACAGTAAATTACTGAAATCGTCACTGTTCCTAATGTATTCTAACATGCCGGCGTACAGACTACTGGCTTTAAGCCAATGGTTGTGCAGAGAGGTGCTTTGGCCAAGATCATAGCCAATCGCCAGGATCTTATCACTATTAAAGGTACCCACTTAAGAGGGTTGGTGAGTTCCAGGAGGGTCTGCATATCCATCTCCGTAATATGGCGTAATATACTATGACAGTTAACGACACTGAGCCACCCCGCTCCTTGTATAACAAATAAATTCTCCAATTTCAAGGAGTGAAATCATTAAGTTCCAAGGGCTTCCAGTAAGGCCAAGTTCACAATTCTCTTCTGGCCATACTTTTCTGTACTGTTGAGGCCACAAAGCCAGAATGTTTTAAAATTTTATAATTATGGTTTGAGATTTTTAAATTGTATAAGTTATTTTTGAATCATTCAAATCTAATGAGTAAAAACCCTTTTTTTTGTCAAAAATGTTTTTCGTTATTTAAAATACGTTTCGACTTACTTTGGTCATTTTTGATTTGATTTCCTTATAAGTCTATTTTTATTTAATTTAAATATGTTTACTGATAAATTTGTACATAGTGTATAAATTAATAGGTATAAAGTATATCAAGTTTGTTTATATACGAGCTGAGCAGCCGATGCGTAAACAGAATTGCTTATTTATTACGGCAACTCGCACCGCCAGACGGGATTAACACACGGTGCAGAGTTCCTTCAGTTCTGCCGTTACGTCCACAGTGTCCACAGTGGAATAATATTGGGACCGTGTCCGCATTTCAGCACTGAAGCATCTTTCCGCGTAGGAACACTCGATGCGATACTGGTAGCGATGTGATTTTGTCTGGACTCATAAACTACTGTAAACGGTTTTATGATTATTATTACTTTTTTATAAATACATTTAATTTTTATTAACATTTTTTTGTATAGAATATTTTTATTTTGTTATGTCTTTTTTATTTTATTGCAATTATTATGTGTTTTTTTTTTTTTTTTGTCATTAGTATGTGTGTGTGAGATATTATTATTTTCATTTTTGGTTTCTCACAAGACATCATTTATTTTGAATAAGCAATAAATATTTTGTTATTTTTTTATTTTATATAAATCTCATTATTTTATTTCCATGAAGAGCCCATTGCACTATCCAGCCACTTTAACAAAACATTTATTTGACGGTTCGTGCTCAACCTTTTAATTTGTGAAAGGCAGACGGCCGCCACATTTATTGGTCCTCCGGGGTCGGATCGTGCAATTTGGCTTTTTTAACGTCATAAAATTTTTATTTTACTTAGATTGTTGTTATATTATAATATTATCATATTATAATGGTATTATGATGGTATTATCATTATAAATTCTATTTTTAAAATTATTCTATATTATAATATTGTATCATATATTATTATTTAATATTTTTTCTTTGTAGAAAAATTTATAGGGGCCTTAAACTTGTTTTGTCAACATCTCGTTCCCCAAATTACTTTATTTTACAATTTAACGTCACCTTTTTGTCTTTTTTTCATCGTAGAATTATTCCATTGTTTATAAGATACAACATGGAAAACTTAAGCGCTGATAAGCTGGCCAAAATTACGCCCCTACAAACGAAGTTACAAAGCGTAGGGCACAGGATTAAGTCCATTACCGAACAAGGACGCTTAGTTGCTACGGACAATTCACAGTTATTTTTATTTAAGGGTATGTACAAGGAGCTCAAACCCTACTTTGATTCATTTAATGCCGCCTGGGATAACATCATAGAGCTTATGGCTGCATGGGGAGTAACGGACGCCTTTCCAGCACAAACTGATAAATCGCTACGCCAAGCAATAGAGCGTTATTATTATGAATCCTGCGCTATTTATGAACATCATATGAACCCTACACCATCAGCGATCAATGCTACAACGGCACAGAATTCAAACATTAGCGCGCTAAATGACTCTCGAACAGTCCGAGCCAGGCTTCCTCAAATAAATTTACCTTCCTTCAATGGAAATCAAGGAGATTGGCCATTGTTTCGGGACACCTATCGGTCACTAATCCATGATGAGGATTCAATTTCGGATATTGAAAAATTTATCTTTTTAATCTCCTGCCTGAAAGGCCCTGCACTCACGCTAATTAAAGGAGTTGAGCTGCAAGAAGCCAACTATCCCCAAGCTTGGAAGCTGCTCAACGACCACTACAACGACAAGCGGAGACTAGCCAGCGGTTATCTTAAAACCTTGCTAGAATATAAACCGTTCCAGAGCAGACCCTCTGCAAGTGGTCTAAAGCACTTGCTCACTACTGTCGGTGAAAGTATAGATTCATTCAAGCAGTTAAATATCCCTAACGCCGATAATTTCATATTATTCTTTCTTCTCCTAAGATGCCTAGACTCAGAAACTAGGAGAGCTTTCGAAAAACAGCACAGTAAGATTGAATTTCCCACACATCAAGATTTAATTAATTTTCTCAAAGTCGAATGGAGATCCTTGGAATTAACATCTGAAGAAACACACCATAACAATGACAACAGCTCAATAAATTACCTCAATAGTAGGCAAAGACCATCTAATAAGGGCATGAAGACTTCTTTACTTGCCGATAAACATGGAGCCTGCCATGCACTCTATACTGATACTCATGCTCCCGGAGAAAATTCAAATTTCCAAATCAACCGATGTCATGTGTGCGGATATCGTCATACCTTGTGGAAATGTGAACGATTTCGCAAAGCCTCCCCAGCAGAAAGACTTGTACTTGTGAAAGGATGGACGGGCTGCACTAATTGCTTGTCAGATAGTCACACGAAAAATAAATGCACCTCCCACAGAAGATGCAAATTCTGTGGCAAATTTCACCATAGTTGGCTACATGACGGGCAACGACAGGAAGAGACAAGCACATCTGCTTCCCCTGCACCCATCAGTACGAGTGGTGTAGTACTGGGCAGCCAATCTCACCATGGCGAGGTTTTGCTAGGGACAGCGGTGATTGAAATTCAGGACGCTAATGGTATTTTTCAAAAGGTCCGTGCCGTCACCGATAGTGGTAGCCAGCACTCCTTCATATTGGAAAGCTGCACGAGGAGATTAGGTCTAAGGTTAGAAGCATCTACGCAAGATATTTCCGGTATAGGCCATGCACCACTCACGGGTATGAAAGGAAAATTGAGTTGCAACCTCCGTTCAAGATTGGCACCTGAAGCTACATCCCACCTTTGCACTGAAGCAATAGTCGTCTCTCGTATTACTGGAAATCTTCCTCATAGCGTAATTCCTACCTCTACTCGAAGTCTGTACAAATCGTATGTTCTGGCCGACGAGGAATTTTGGAAACCTAATTCTGTAGAATTCCTGCTAGGGGCAGATCTTTATTATGAAATAATAACGGGTCGTCCGATCACCATATCCCAGGATGCTCCTAAACTGCTACCAACGATTTTCGGATTTATAGTTGGAGGCCCTTCTAAAAGCCATTCTGTACCAAAGGGCACATTCAGCCTCATAACGCAGTCAACGGAAGAGACACAAGAGGTTATGTCAAAATTCTGGGCGCTAGAAGAGGTTCCCAAGCGGCCCATTGAGTCAGAAGATGAAATGGCGTGTGAGAACCATTTTTTATCCACTCACTACAGGCTAACCTCAGGTCGTTATGTCGTATCTCTTCCTTTGAAAAAATCAGTCGATACTTTAACCAATCCTAAACGACAAGCTCTAAGTCGTCTCAGGAATCTGGAGTTCAAACTCGAAAAGGACCCGCTGTTAAAGGCCGAGTACCACGATTTCATGAAAGAATACTTAGCATTGGGACACATGAGACTTGCCCCCGCTGGCACCTCAGCATACACAATACCACACCATGCCGTGGTAAAAACGCAAAACGGCACAAGAAAATTGCGGGTCGTCTTTGATGCCTCCTGTGGTACAAATTCAGGGTCTCTGAATGACCACATGTATGCCGGACCCAAACTACAATTAGACATAGGGGACATCATTTCAAACTTTCGAATACACCAATTTGTATTTACAGCAGACATTGTAAAAATGTATCGGCAAATTCTACTGAACCCAGATGACAGAAAATTCCAGCATATATTTTGGAGGTTCAGTCCGAACGACAACACACAGGAGTATGAATTATGTACGGTCACCTATGGAGAAAAGGCATCAGCATTTCTGGCACAACGGGCAATCAAGCAGCTCGTTATCGATGAGGGTGCCTCATACCCTCTGGCTGCTGTTGCCCTGTTGCAGGACATTTATGTCGATGACATTGCAACTGGTGCTCAGACAGTACCCCAGCTCATACAACTAAAAGAAGAATTAGTAGCGTTGCTGAGCAAAGCCGGATTTCAGCTTAGCAAATGGTCAAGCAACTGCCCAGAACTGATTAACACATTAAGCGAATGTGATGTAAACGACTCACGTATTAGCCTGTCTGATGACGAAGACTCTCGTATCAAACTGTTAGGCATCCAATGGGATCCTAAGGAGGACATATTTTCTTATGAGATTCAGACGCCGCCAAGAAATCCCACGAAAAGAGCAATATTGTCGTCCATCGCGAGGGTTTATGACCCCCTAGGATATCTTGCACCCGTAATTTTCTACGCTAAGATAATATTGCAAGAGATGTGGAAATCCAAGGTAGATTGGGATGACATCGGCCCAACTACAATTTGTAACAAATGGAATATACTCCTTGATCAACTCCACCTGCTAAGTCAAGTCAAGATTTCTCGTCACTTCGCTACAGGAATTCCGGTGTCATACACGATAGTTGGATATAGCGATGCATCCGAACGAGGTTATTCAGCGGTTCTATACTTGCGCGCGGTCACTTCAAATGGCTGCCAAATATCGTTACTTAAGGCTAAGACAAAACTAGCCCCAGTCAAGCCAATGACTATACCTCGTCTAGAACTCTCCGGGGCACTGTTACTGAGTCGTCTCTTTCAAACCTGCAAGCCTCTCATGAGCAAATTGGATATCAATACATCCAAATTCTTCACAGACTCTCAAGTCGTATTGGGTTGGCTTTCTCTTCCACCTGAAAAACTCAACACTTTCGTAGCCCACAGAGTTGTCGAGATATTGGAACTAACAGAAAGGAGTCAGTGGAATTATGTCCGCTCCGAAGAAAATCCGGCAGATTGCAGCTGCCGCGGAATTTTACCTTCAGAACTCATCCACCATCCATTATGGTGGGCGGGCCCCGTATGGCTCTCAACAAAAGAAGACAACTGGCCCTACTTCACCACAGCAGTCTCCGAGAACCTGCCTGAAATAAAGAAAAAATGTAGTACAACGTTGACTACCACAGATAGCTCAAACCTCATTGATTGGATGGAGCGCTTCAGTTCTCATCCTAAGCTTGTACGCGCCACAGCCTATACACTACGCTTTGTGGATAAACTTCGGCACCGAACTACTTCACATGGTACGATTTCGGTACCTGAATACAACAGAGCCGCTAAACTACTTCTGAAATTGACACAGGACCAGTTTTTGAAAGATCGTGGTAAAATATCCAATAATAACGCCATCCGCTCCCTGCTGCCGTTCATTGACGGAGAGGGCTTGGTTAGGGTGGGCGGTCGCCTTCTGAATTCACAACTACCTTATGATGCCAAGCATCCATAACTTCTACCAGCGAGTTGCCACCTCGCAAAATTACTTGTTGATCACTACCACATAATATACATGCATTTAGGACCAACCTCACTTCAAAACATATTGCAGCAAAAATACTGGATTATAGGAGCCAGAGGATTGATTCGTCGACGGGTTTTTAATTGCATTACATGCTATAAGGCCACTCATTCACCCCAAGTTCCCATTATGGGGAATCTGCCATCATGTCGGCTTGAAAAAGGTCAAGTGTTTGCTCATGTGGGAGTTGATTTTGGCGGACCATTCTTCATCAAGGAATCACAGCGAAGAAAAGCATCTCTAGGAAAGGCATATCTATGCCTCTTCGTATGTATGAGCACAAAGGCCGTGCATTTAGAAGTTGTCTCAAAATGCTCTACTGACGCCTTCTTAGCGGCATTTCAGCGCTTCGTAGCCAGAAGAGGAAAACCATCTCATATGCACTCTGACTGCGGCACTAATTTTGTCGGAACGGCCAATCGACTCAGAGACCTGATGCTCTTGTTACGATCCTCTGAGGCCCAAGAGAAAATCACCCGACACTTAGTCCCGCAGGGGATTCAATGGTCCTTCAATCCGCCCTCAGCACCTCATTTTGGCGGTCTATGGGAGGCCGGCATAAAATCTTGCAAGACGATATTACACAAAGTTATAGGGGAAACCCCCCTTACTTTCGAAGAGCTTGCAACGTTATTTTGTCGCATAGAGGGAGTCTTAAACTCTAGACCCTTAGCCCCTCAAGGATCTGATCCAACCAGTGTGGATTGCTTGACACCGGGTCATTTTTTGATTGGGAGGCCACTCATCGCTATCCCAGAGGAACAACTCCCGGACAATGAAAGCATCCTGCAACGTTGGAAGATTGTTCAGCAAAAGGCACAACACTTTTGGTCAAGATGGCGGATGGAGTACCTGAATCAATTGCAGCAAGAAAAAAATGGACGAAGGATCGTCCCAATCTCAATATCGGAGATCTGGTCATCGTCAAGGAGCCAGGCTCACCCCTGAACTCATGGCCATTAGCTCGAGTGGCCGAAACTCACCTTGGCAAGGATGGAATCGTGCGAGTAGCCACTATCCGCACCTCCACAGGTCTCTACAAAAGGCCAGTAGCCAAACTCGTCGCACTAACTCCCATCAACGACGCAGATTAAAATAAAATTTAACTAAATTTTGGTGGGCGGGATGTTGAGGCCACAAAGCCAGAATGTTTTAAAATTTTATAATTATGGTTTGAGATTTTTAAATTGTATAAGTTATTTTTGAATCATTCAAATCTAATGAGTAAAAACCCTTTTTTTTGTCAAAAATGTTTTTCGTTATTTAAAATACGTTTCGACTTACTTTGGTCATTTTTGATTTGATTTCCTTATAAGTCTATTTTTATTTAATTTAAATATGTTTACTGATAAATTTGTACATAGTGTATAAATTAATAGGTATAAAGTATATCAAGTTTGTTTATATACGAGCTGAGCAGCCGATGCGTAAACAGAATTGCTTATTTATTACGGCAACTCGCACCGCCAGACGGGATTAACACACGGTGCAGAGTTCCTTCAGTTCTGCCGTTACGTCCACAGTGTCCACAGTGGAATAATATTGGGACCGTGTCCGCATTTCAGCACTGAAGCATCTTTCCGCGTAGGAACACTCGATGCGATACTGGTAGCGATGTGATTTTGTCTGGACTCATAAACTACTGTAAACGGTTTTATGATTATTATTACTTTTTTATAAATACATTTAATTTTTATTAACATTTTTTTGTATAGAATATTTTTATTTTGTTATGTCTTTTTTATTTTATTGCAATTATTATGTGTTTTTTTTTTTTTTTTGTCATTAGTATGTGTGTGTGAGATATTATTATTTTCATTTTTGGTTTCTCACAAGACATCATTTATTTTGAATAAGCAATAAATATTTTGTTATTTTTTTATTTTATATAAATCTCATTATTTTATTTCCATGAAGAGCCCATTGCACTATCCAGCCACTTTAACAAAACATTTATTTGACGGTTCGTGCTCAACCTTTTAATTTGTGAAAGGCAGACGGCCGCCACATGTACAACATTGAATAATCATTTAAAATCTCAATACATTTGCTAACCTGAATTCAGCATGCTAAACAGTCGTATGTCCTAAATTATCAGCAGCACACAACTTACGGTTACCCATCAAATTAGAAGTTTTTTTTTCAATGGCATAAAAACAAAAATAAAATGTGGTCTAGTGGTTAGCGTAACAAACTACTAAAACCCACGATCGCGGGTTCGTAGCCCGGTAGGTGGCCCTAGGATTTTTTAAAGAGAGTAAAAAATCCTTAGTCACGCCGTCCTTCGGAAGGTACGTTAAACGTGGGTCCCGACCCTGTACGATCTCAGGTATTTGTTAAAAATCCCTAATCTAATTAAACACGGATAGGCAAAATTTAGAGCTCCTACTGTAGTATCGTCCGATTAGCTATACCAACATAAAGTGACGTTAAATGAAGAAACAACAACAACAAAAATACAAAAATATAAAGTTAATGGATAAATAAAAAAATAAAAATTAATATATACTAAAGGCACTATTATTAAATATTGAGATCGAAGAATACAAGGTTAAACGCCAATTAAAAAAATCCAGAGGTAGAAGTAATATATGAAACATTTATTTCTCAAAGGACTACATTTAATTAAATTCTATTCTTTGTTATTTTCAATAAGAGTATATTATGTTGGACTATCATTTTTTGAGCAATACATTTTTAAAGTTTATAGCATTGGTGTTTATACCATAGCGACCATTGAGATTCTACAGCATTGGGCTATTGCGTACATCAATAGCAGATTTTAATATAATAATTTTTTTCAATATATAATTAACCTCTAATCGATAGTTAGAGCATCTAATCATTCAACAAGTCTTTTCAATAATAATAATCTTTAGTAAATATCATTATTAAAATTAATATTTCAGAAGTTAATTTGCCACAATTATTTACTATTTATGTTCTTCGTACATATTTTTCATCTGCTCTTTCTTTCTCAAAACGTTTTGTTTACGATTTTCTTCAGTCTAATTGGGTTTTGTACCACCCATTTTTATTTTATACCACCTTATATATTTAAAAATATATTCTCCGGCGGAAAAAGTTTTTAATTATAAAAAAAAAGGTTAATTATTCTATATATTTTAGTTTTAAATATGTTTGTATCTTGTTTATCCAGCCCAAAAGAAGACCGGTAACGTGGATTAAAACTTTGTTTATCATAATTAGGTTTTTAATTATTAGTTTTATTAGGTTTATAATAATTATAATTCGTTAATCGGAATTGTTTTGTTTTTTCCTCTCCACCACTCTATTCTCGGAACATTATATTATCCGTAATGATAAGGTCAAGTAGTAATTATTTTTGAAATGATCTCAGTTATGTACTAAATTGATTTCACTATCAGACATATTTCAATTCATTTAGGATTATACCTAATCTAAGAATTTATTTAAGTAAATAAGGGAAGTGGGGTGGCACAACGGTAAAGCGCTGAGTTGTAGTTCCGAAGAACCTAAGAAAGAAGTTCAAATCCACCTGTGGCAGATAATTTTTTAATTGATCTATTAACGGATCTGGAGACCCTCCGGGGGCTCACCTATGGGAACTATTCGAAGCTCTAGAAGCAATCAATTCAACATTGATTAATTAATTCAATTTTTATAATATATGAATGAAATTTTTATTTTTATCGCGAATCCTTTGAGATCTGTGACCCTCTTGGGGCTCAACCAGCCTCTATAAAGTGAGTACCGATAATAGGTTGAAATCCCAACCTTCCTGCTCAACCGTTTTCCACCTAAATTACCTATGATTACTAATAAATTACCTAGTAGTCCCTACAGGTTTTTTTTTTTTAATTTTAATTAAATCAGTTAATCCATTATAATAGTTAATATCACCCTGGTAATAGTATTATTTTAAATAACTGACAAAATCAAAAGGAATGTTGAATAAAATAAGATTTTCAACGATAGCTACTAATTATTTTCGCTATCAGAGACACATTCCTTGACATTCCAGTTGATGTGCAACAGCGCCACGATAAATCAAAACTAACTATCGGGAACTATTGAAATAACAGTTATAACTGTTTTTAAGAATTTTATAAAAAGATCAAAAGCTTTCCAAGATTACGAAGAGTTTAAATCATTTTGTACGACTCTTGGCATCTTCTGCAAGGCAACTAGCACAAGGAAAATACAGAAATGGACAGTGAAATATTTGGGAGTTTATCTGAAGGATATTATAATGGAACACAACATTATTTGAAAAAAAGAAATGGTCCAGGTAAACATTTCTTAAATAGTGATAAACAATTTATTAGAATCAGACGTTTCGACCCATATTGCAGGTCTTCATCAGGGCTTGTAATGTAGGTCACAAGTATGGGGCGAACCTAAGTATTCTAATAAATAGGTTACGGGTTCAAACCCGGCTGTGGCGGATTTTATGCAATCTTTCAAAAGCCGGAGATGGATTCTTTGGGATATGAGATCCTCCTGGAGCTTACCCAGCCCCCACAAAATAGAGGAATCACTTTCCTGCCCAACCCTTGTCCAAGAAACAGTACAGTCTCTTCCACGTACTGAAAACAAGACCCTTCATGGGTTGTATTAGTAAAAGATTTTTTTATATTTTTTTATTGGAAACCAAAGTTACTGGTATTTCTTCAAGGCTTAATGGATAAGATACAATGATATTTAAAACTAAAATTAGAATAAACTAAACTTTATAATTATCAACATTTGATTTTTAAGATTCGGGTTAAATGTATACTTCAAGTTAAAATATTGTTATTTAAAATTGTAAATATTGATCGTAAAATAATATATGTAAATATTGTTTTATTCTAATAATGTAGTCCTTTGGCCTGATACATATTTATAAAATTTTGTTCATTTTTGTTATTCTTAAGGGACCTGGTCCCAGAATAAAATTATTTTTATATTGTATTCTATTCTATTCTATTCTAAAAGGATGCCTCTTTTTTTCAATTTTTTTTCTCAATATCATATATAATACCTCGCATCTTTACCTAGTGAAGATACCCTAGATAATAACGAGATTAGTAAAATATATGGCCTCATATATATATATTAGGATAGGGATTAAAATAAAAATTGTTAGGAAGAAAATAAAAATTGTTATGCCACTTTTTTCAATTTTTTCCTCACTATAATATATGTGTGTGTGTAGTATATATATATATATATATATATATATATATATATATATATATATATATATATGTTTACATGTTTAAATATATACATATAAGTTACTTATCTTGACTGTTATGGAAATATTATGTTTGTTAATATTATATAAAATATTATGTTATGGATATATATATCTATATATAAATCAGTTTAGGATCACCCTCATTATTGTGGTGATGACCAACATAACAAGCATAACATACCGACATAACAAGCCCAGAAGAATAACAAAGTGGGTCTGATTCTAATCGTTTATCATTATTTAAGAAATTTTTACCAGGACCATTATCTTCTCCATATTTATAAGTTAACTAATAATTATTCAAGATACAATATTATTTGTTATTAAAACAACAGTGAAATGATAACTAATAATAACAGTTTGTCCCAATCAAATCAAAATAAAACCTCACATCATTAATTACTCATATAAAAACAAGATCAATAAAATATATGACCTGATGGATAAAAGTATTAGGAAGATTATGAATTGTTATATTTCAATTCATACGCAATGATTTATTTCGGAAAATGATGTAACCAGGACTGCTACTATGTTTTCTTGAATCTTAAGCAAACAAAAACTCAGAGCCCCACGATCTTACGCCCTATCTTCCTCCAGCCCTTAATCAAACAACGCCACTTCTGACGTAAGTGGAGAAAAGGGAGGATTATATAAAATATTTCTATAAGTAAAAGTTATTTTAATTTTCGCGTTTCCTATAATTGCGCCCTTTTGTTGGTCCACTGTCCCCCAGAATGTCATAGCCGGATTGTTAAGAATCGACGAATAACTGATGGGGGTTCTACTGAAAACGATTAATGATTAAATTAATAATTAATGTTTTTTAATCATTATGGCTGGAAAGAGAGCTTACTTCGCCGATCTTAAACCTCTCATATAATAATTCATATAATAGTTGCCTCTAAAAAAAAAAAAAGCTAATTTAAAACTCTATAAATCTCACATAAGTAACTGGTATTTGTCTGCAGTATATTAAAGTATTTAAGAAATTATTCTGAGAAGAATTTACAGCGTGAAACAAGTAGATGGTAAGCAGAGAGTGAGTAGCGATGCAGACATTCTAATTCATAGCAACTAAAAGTGCTGGCAGAAAACTGGAAATGTATTAAAATTTATAAAAACAAATTGGCTTAACAGGATTCATAGAGAGGTAATTTGTCCTATATCACACTCAATCGCCCAATTTCCCCTCTTTATTTTGGGTACCCACTTTTTACAGGTCGGATGAGTCCCAGGAGGGTCCTAGATCCCGTGGGATCCCTCTCCGTCCGGTAATAGATTTAATAAACCTCAGCCAGCGAGCAGTATCCGAACACAGGATCGTCGGCATGTGTCAGAGCTCTATCACTGAGCCACTCCGCTACCAAACAATGTTGAAAAAAACTTAAATTCCCAACCAATCTTCCTCTGAACATTTCCGATTATAATTGTTATGTGACAACAGTAAATCTAAACCAGGCTCTACGATTTTATTTTAGATACCTCTCTTACATAGAAATATGCTACTAATTTGAATAAATATTACGCCGAACTTCATAATTCATTGGAACCGAAGTTTTCAAACCTCAAAATAAAATCCAAGTAGGTATATAAAATTGGATATCGTTATTTAATGGTTTAATGCCATTTTATGATGCTATGGCTAAACAGATGAAGCATCACTGGGAGTCCTAAACTTTTCCTACCAAGGTATAATTAGGATAGAGATCTTAACAGATGCCTGAAACCGCACCCCATTTTGCGTACCTTCTGAAGGACGGCATTTTAAACGATTTAACCCCCTTTGAAGAATCCTAGACCCAACTGCCGGGCGAACCCGACACCTTGAGCATAGGGGGTCGTTATCCTAACAACTACATCAAGTGTGTAAGCCTCTGACCACTAGTTCATTAAAGGATAAAAACCAATATTACCACAAAATTTTTATTTTACTTATAATCGATTGACAAAAATATTTTTGGATCTTAATATAGAAAACTCCTATTGTTATTAATTATTACGGTATTAATAACACTTTTTGGTATTCAAACAAATATAAAGAGTCGAGACTCATAATTACATTTTATTTTCCTGAATTAATTATCAATACAATTTTTTAATAGATATTGATTTTGTTTTCTCTCTTTCTTTTTTTTTTTTTTTGGTATAGAACATAGTTGCATCCGTAGTCGATTATAGACTTAATTTTGCTTTACCTTGATTTCATGCTCCAAAAAAAAAATTTAAGCAAACCATATTTTTCTCGACTCTCAAACTCCTTTTACTTCTATGCGAAAGAATTTGGCTACTTACGGAGACATTTCGTAAAAACTACGCCTAGCCTGGGACCCTTAAAAGGGAAGGAGAGAGTCCTTGAAAAAATCACCATTCATTTTATTCCTGGAGTAGTTAAAGAGTTTTAACTTTCTTTCTTTCTTCGGAGTACTTTTAGAATAGAACAGAAAAGAAAAATAATTTTATACTGGTACCTTAAGAATAACAAATTTGTACGATACTAGTAGAGCATACATCTGGCGCAATGGGTGCATAATTAAAATTAGATGATATTAGTATAACTGCTTTAATCGTACTTATGTCAATACCACAATTTTAAACATAAAATTTAAAAATATAATTGAAACATAATATTAAGCTCTTATCGTGAAAAAAATATTTTAAGAGAAAACAATTAACAATAGGTCATATTACTTACTTATAATGGTGGTATTTATAACTGATTACAGAAAATCTGTGTGGGAATTAAGGAGATCTTATAAAATCATGGATTAGAATTAGGATAGGGAAGAGGCATGGAGGATATTAGATGGAAGTTCCAAAATGGATACAGAGGTTACCTGTGGTCTAGTGGGTAGCATAAAAAATTACTAACCCCAAGATCGCGGGTTCTTAGCCCGGAAGGTGGCCCTATGATTTTTTAAAGAGAGTTAAAAATCCTTGGTTATACCATCCCTCGGAAGGGGCGTTAAACGGGGGTTCTGAGCTCGTACGATGCCAGATACTCGTTGAAGTCCTTATTCTAATTAAACCAGGATAGGTAAAATTTAGAGCTCCCACTGTAGCATCGTTCGATTAGCCATATCAGCATAAAGTGACGTTAAATAAACAAACGAACTGTTATGGAAGGGCGAGAAATGAACGTGGGAACGAGTGTGAAGGTCCTAAATAAGTTATCTTGTTTCTTATTGAAAAGGCATCCACGTAAACCAAAGTTGAAATGATAGAAAAGAGTCTGCCAATATAATCATAAATATCAACTAATTCTGAGCAATTCCTCTTCTATTGATTTTTAGGATGAGTATGAAAAAAGGCTTTTTATCTCCACGTAATGTTTTCAATGGTCCACTCCACTAGAGTAATTGATGATGGCTAAACCCGTTATCCTTTATTTCAAACTAATTAATTCAGTTTCAACTTTATTCTTGCCCTGGCTACGGTTGTTTTTCACAAGTATCGATGGCAGGAAATAATCGATACTGTGTATTATCGAGAGTAAATTGACTGGAAGTGTATACACGGACTGATAAGGACCCGGCGCTGCAAACAACATGGCTGTCTAAAATTAGAAGTTTGTTATTTCCAGAAATTTATTAATTATTTTTTGTCAACAGCGGAATTAGTTAAGACCGTCAGAGCACTAGTATTTATTAAATTATTAAATAAAATATTCAACTAAATTAAATGAAATTCAAATTTTATATAATTTTTGCAATATCTAACACGTCTTCTGTTGGAAACCTTATTTAATTCGATCACACACATAAAAAAGTATCTATAAAACAGTGAATTTTGTTTTATAAAAATATATATATATATATATATATATATATATATATATATATATATATATATATTCATTATAACAGAAAATTAATAGAGTATTTATCACAAACAATTTCAAACCTAGCAGCAGACATACATAAGTATACAATGATTGAAATTACTATACTTACATAATATTGGACTTCCCACAAGACATATAAAAATTAATAATTACATACAAAAAGTCAAGTGAACCACACTAGGAATTAGCCACGAAAAATTATACCAAAAGCGAAGTGAGTTTTTAAACAAATAATTTTTGCGAAACAAGGTATAAATGTGGATACTCAGATAGAGTAAGTATAGAAAAAAAGAACGTCAGAATGTTTTGCGCAATCCTCTTATGTCCATTCAATATAAATAAATACACCGGATAAACTTTTTATTGTTTTATCAACCCTAGATTGACTCTGTGGCGACAAGAAACGCTTCTGGGATTCACCCAGCTTCTCTGACGTGGGAAGTCTTAATTAGTGAGGAAACTTGGCAGTTGAGCGAGAACTACCAAATCAACCCTTTGGCTTCGAAAGATAATAAGCACTGCTATGTATGGAACCCATAATCTTCTTGAGGAGTTTTTTTTTTGTGTATATATACATATATATATATATATATATATATATATATATATATATATATATAGAGAGAGAGAGAGAGAGAGAGAGAGAGAGAGAGAGAGAGAGACTGACAGAGACATGGGAAACAGGATTTTACGAGAACCTGAAGCATTTGATTTTTTAGACTAACGCTTTGTAATATTTCGTGTAAGTAATTGCTATTGTTTTAATTAACTTTTATTATATTAACTTATTAATAGATTAATTTATTTCTCAATAAATATATATATAAATATATATATATATATATATATATATATATATATATATATATATATATATATATATATTTACCTACAATGATGCAGAAAATAAAACAGACTGTTGTAGTTGGTTACATCCAGCTCATTATTCACTCATAAACTCACAGAATAATACTTCAATTACTAACAGTAGTCACATATACACAGGCGGAAGCAAAGATGACGACAAAGTGGGATGTGCATGGTTTGGAGAAAATAAATCTGGCTTCGTTATCGAAAAACTGCACAAATTGAGCTCCTTGTGCTCAAACAACCAAGCCGAGAAATACGCTGTTCCAAAGGCTATAGAATTTCTATATGAACATCCATCAAAGATTTACACGCACATTAAAATACACACTGACAACAAGAACATCATTCATTCCATTAAAAACGCTGACATACACGACCCTATAACAGAAAACATTAGATTAATTTTGATAAAATTGACGGCGATCGGAAAGAGGGTAATGATAGAATGGGTTAAAGCACATGCAGGGGATGAGGGCAACGAAAAAGCAGACCGTTTAGCTAAAGTGGCAGCCAACAGCGAGCTCTTGCCCTCTTACAGTAAGTTCCCAATATCTTACCTCGAGAACCAGCTGACAGAAGAGACAATTAAAAAATGGAACACTACATGGACTTCATCGACAAAATCACCCAGCCTATACAGATACATTCCTCGCATAACACTCGAAAATTACCAACAATTACACAGTTCAGACTTCAAATTAACACAATTTTTAACTGAACATGGAAATACAAAACAGCATTTGAAAAGATTTAACATTATAAGAACAGACGCATGTGATGAAGATGAACAGATCCACACTTTCAGACACATACTATATGACTGTTCACGATACGACCGACAAAGAATTAAATTGATAAAAAACATAATACTCAAAGGAGGGACTTGGCCGGAGACAGAACATTTAATTTTTTCTAAATTTAAAACTGACTTATTATCATTTATAAAAGACATACATTTTTATCAGTTCTAGGACATAAGATAAGAAGGGCAATTCACCAGATACCTGGTTTTTCATTTTTAATTGTAACTGTTATGAGTATAAATATATGTGTATACATTTTTATTAAGTAGTGTCACTAATCGTAAAGTATAACTTATGAATTGATTTTTTTTTTTTAGTTACATCATTTATATTATAAAACCTTTCATTTTTGTTTATTTGTATATTTGTTAAATTTATTTATTTTTTCATTACATAATTTAGGATTACAAGTTTAATTTTAATTTTATTCTCACGTGTAAATTATCAATTTAGTCAAACTATAAATTTTGGATTTCTTGTATTGTTAAATTATACTAAAATGTATTCTGTAATTATGATACCAAATTGATCTGTAATTATTAACATCACATGTAATGACATGTAATATGCTTACTTAAGTATGGAGCATGTCCTAATATTAATAAACGATCCCTCCATGGGGTTACCATGGGGGGAACAAATTAAAAAAAAAAAAAATATATATATATAAGATATAAAATTACCAATGTTAAAGATACTGGTCTGATATACTAGTTATGACAAATAATCCATCATCCATTCAAAAAACCTCTAAAAACATTGATTGCGCTGACAATTTCTTGCAGTAGACCTGACATGACCCCAATGGTGGAGACAACAGTACGAGATCTTGGCCGCAAGTCAAGCCATCCCATTAATAACAACCAGACATTCTAACAGAACACTTGCAGAGCAACGCGAATTGGAACAGTGCGAAATTCGTCCAAACATATAGATCACACCCCCGAGTTTAGAATTAAAGCTATAATTACTAAAGAGGTTAGTCGAAAGCCACTGAAATACACCTTCAGAACGGCAATGATGCGAAGTAACGTTTCTAAAATTACTACCCGGAGAAATTGAAAAACAAAAAAAAAGTTTAGGAAAGATATCAGAGAAAATTACAGATATTAGCGCGGATTCACGGCGAAAATTATAACTGAAAAGTAACGGAATAGGTAAAGAATGGCAGTTTCAAAATGAAAAGAGAAAAACCTGTTAACAGTAGAAAGGCTTTCCGTATATCTCCTCAGTTAGCTACCAGATTAAAGATGTTATTATTTAGGAATTTATCGAAAATATTAATATTTTCAATTTTTTTTTCAATATACCCACTTTGATATTACCCATATGCTTTCATTAGCATCGCCTGTAAGTACGTAAGTATATACCAGAATCTCTGAGTTTAATTTTCAGCCACTTCAAAACATTTAATAAAATTGAAGCTTTGCACACTTCTCAAGGAACGATACCAACAATTTAATTATTTTGTCTCATTAGTTTTCCACCAGAATCTTTTCGATGACAAAATAGTGTATTGTACCAATTACTAATGGCATACATGGCTATATTTTTGAAACAAATATAAGTCTACTTGCGTAAGTAGGACCAATTGCGGAGTTTCTTTTATTTCGTAATAAAAAAAAAATATGGTTTGAATAAATCATATTTTAAATAACTAAAAACCATAGTTCAACAGAAAAACAAACAGAAAGGTAAGAAATAATTAATATTCTTAAAAAACACGCTTTAATAGAAAACAAAGCTAAAACGTAGAAAATATTTTTAAATTTAAAATAAGAATATTTTTATTTTAAAGAGAAGAAATATGCCCCCGGCCGGGATTCGAGTACCTCTGTCTGTCCGTGAACTCTGTAACGGAGAGACAGAGGTTACGGGTTCGAATCCCTGCCGGGGGCATATCTTTTCTCTTTAAAATAAAAAAATTTAAAAAATCAAAATAGCTGACCAATAATTAAAAAAAATATTAAAATAAGAATAATTTGTGTTAATATAAATTCATACTTATATAACTTTCTAATACGTAAATAATCAAACATTTTTACATCATTATCTGTAATTTAACTATGTTTTCCTTACTTATTAAGTCTCACCTGTTTGACATAATGTATCTTAGTCTTTACTTTTTCATAATTTATCTCATTCTTTGTATTTCTTTACATTATTATCAATTATGGCCATAAATTTTATTAGTCATACATAATCCTATTATAATTTAATCTTACGCTCTGTATTTCTTTACTTTACTATAAATTGTGTAATTCTTACTTGGCACTGCAGAGATTTATATAATTTATATATAAGATTTATATAAAGCTATTTTCTGTTTCTTCCTTGCCCTGATGGACTACCCCCGTACGCCGAAACTTTGGCACAATTAACAAATAAGTTCTTCCTTATTTTGTGTTATCTTTGATGGCACCCCCTGTTCAATTCAATCCATCATTAAATTGAGAATAGATTCGTGAGCAAAAAAATTCATTGAATCGTTAAAAAAAAAAGAAAGAAAAAACGTGGGGTGATTTTCAAGGTATTTTCATAATGACCCTACTTTTAATAATATCAATTAATAAAATATTTTCAACAATTAAAATCAAGCTCCCCTGTTTTATTACTTTGTTTAAATGGATTTATATGTTCATCGCATTATTTTTTAAATGTATTTATATGTTTATCACATTTTTATTTAAATGGATTTATATGTTCATTACATTATTCTTAATTTAAATGGATTTATATGTTCATCACATTATTATTTAAATGGATTTATATGTTCATCACATTATTATTTAAATGGATTTATATGTTCATCTTCTTAATTCTTAATTTAAACTAATTAGAAATTATTTTCTAATTTTTAGTTTTTTAGGTTATTTATTATTTTTTACATTTTAGTTTGGTTTTATATTAAAGCACGTTTTTTAGTTGTTTAAAATCTTATTTATTTTTATGTTATTTTCGTCTTACTGATACCAATACCCCGAAGAACCAATCTACACTGCTACATAGAGCTGAAAAGACTGGAAGGACTGATTTCTACTTGCCCGATTTATAAAATTATTTTCTCTTTAAAAATACTTTTTATCGAGGTAGATTTTATTTATTGCATCACACTATGACCCACAGAGGCGGAACAGTGCCCATCAATTAGCGAGAATAAATTTGTCCACTCTGCGTAGCTACTGTTGTCATAATCCAATCGATCCGAACTGTTATATAAAGGTGCAAAATCTGTGTCATCATACGTTCAGGCTAAATTCAGCAATACATGTACTAATTGAAAAAAATAGTTAACATCATATAATTTTGATACAGATATATTTGATCAATAATAAAACACAATAGTCGATCAAATCTAACATTAAATTCTTAGACCAGGATCTTATCTAGCAGTGATTAGCATAACAGCATACAATGTCCAAGATTGCGGGTTCGAAGTAGTGCAAGTGGACATTTTTTTTTAAAGTGGGTAAAAAATCGTTATTACGATGTTCTTCGGCGGAGGCATAAAATGGTCCCTAGCTTCTGTAATGTCACGTACTCGTTAAAGTCCATATCCTAATTTAACCCAGATTTGGCAAAATTCAATACCTCCACATTATTGCTACCGTTCCGACTAGGCATGGCAGTATAAAATGACGTTGAATGAATAAACAGGTAATTCTTAGATTTATACACCTAAATGCAACGATATCATGAAAAACAAATACTTCTACAACCCGTGAAGGATCTGAGATTCAGGTGCATGGTAAATACAGTACTGTTTCTTGGATAACGGTAGTGCAGGAAGGTGATTTGATCGCCCTTATTTTGGATGCCCTTATTCGGGGTTTGCGATAAACATCTTGTTTTATTACAAGAACATAGGCCTATTTTTGGCCTTTAAAAAAGCAGTTACATATAAATAAATTGAAAAGATTAGAATAAAATCTTTAATCAATTAACACATGAAGTTACGTCTTCAGTTAACAAATGTAGTTATCAGTTTTCATTCTCAATCTCCTAGGTTCCTCAGTCCTGGATCTTGTGCACCCTTGTGTGCAATTTTTTACCTACAAGAATTTGAGACCAATCGAAATGAGATTATCTGAGACTGCATTGACAACATGCTGACTATGAATGATTCTGGGAAAGTATTTATAGTTGTCATAATGATATTGTCCTCAGGTTTTTAAAGTATTTTTTATGAAGAAGACTGAAGTTACATAAGAATGATTAAAGGGGATATTATTCGCATCATTTTGAGGTATCGTAATGAACAAAGACGTAATAAACTCTTCTGGGATGAAAAAAAAAATTAACTTGGTTCAAAAATCTTGAGAGTATCAATACATCATACCTGGAAACGTATCTCCAATTAAGTTCTTAAGTCTCGTGTTTGGTGAAATCGAAAATTGTCAAAAAATGTTGTTTGCTTCCTTCTTTTTAATCACTCTGCATCAAATCATTTGTGGTCATTCAAATCCAATAGATCAAAGAAATAAAACCAAAATGACAACGCATGGCTCCTCTGAACTAGAAACTGCTAGTAATGTATAGCCTTATACTTCCCGGGTCTAATAATAAGGACAAGGATTATTGCTGCTAGAGCATTCCACGATGCCCTCAAGGCGTAGGACCATACCAGGTATGTCCGCAAAAATGTTCCAGCATAGACACTAGGCGTTACTACAATCTCCAACTTTATATTTCCTAAGAAAATTTAAGCAAAATGTAAAATCCTACACCTCCTACAATCTATCACACAATCTCCACCCTCTGTAGCTTAATCCATAGACCTAACAGTCCAATCAAAAATAGCAAATCGTCTTGAAAATTCTAAACTACTCAATCCATTATTCCCGAAGTATACAAGTGACATGCTAAGTGCTATAGAGGCAAGAAATAACAGTACTCACTAATTCTCCTCGACTTCTATTAAGTTTCCTAAGTTTTCGTTTTCACTTAAGTTAGGTTTTTTATTCATTAGAGCATTCTATACTTTTTATCTAATTAAAACTTTTTTACCTAATTATTTTTTTTACAGCTCTACACTCAGTTAATTCAAAGCAGAAACTCAGTTTTCATTCATCGGTATATGTTCTCAATTTTTTATCTCCTTTTTTATTCCTATATCAGTTACCTTCCTATATATCCTGTATCCTAACGAAGCGGAGTTGCTCAGTGGTAGAGAGAGCGCTGAGTGGCCATGCCGTAGGTCTTGGGTTCAAATCCCGCTCGTTGGCAGAGTTTTATTTAATCTTTTACCGGGTTGCGATGGATCCTATGGGATAGGGATCATCCAGGGGAAGGATAGGGGAGGAATCACTCAACCTCTATATAGTGTGATCCAAAATAAGGGGGGAGGGAATCTGGCGGTTGAGCGTGAACTCGTACAAATCACCTCCCTGCACAACAGGTGGCTAAGAAACATTACAGTCTTTACCATTTACTGAACCCCAAACCGGATTGTAGTGTTACAGGAAAATAGAAAATATATCAGTTACCTTCCTAATTCAATCCACTGTTCTCTCCACCGACATTATGGCACATGTTCACGACTTCCAAATCCACTTATATTACCGTAAACGTAGATAAAATACCAGCAATGGGAACATAAAAAAAGAAATAAAAGCTAAAGCTGATTATAAATTGTTTATTACCCCTGCCGTAATAGGTGATAAAAACGCGAAGGGTTGAGACATTGAAGGTTATAAAATTGATTTATATTCACCTTTTTTTTAACATTCCGTAAATTGCAGGACTTAAGTCAAACATCATCCTATTCAAAATTAAACTACTATTGACTGTAAAGATGATTCTTTACTTTTTCTTTAAAAAATCTTACGCCGGCAAAAATTA
This sequence comes from Arma custos, assembly GCA_037127475.1. Taxonomy (NCBI): domain Eukaryota; kingdom Metazoa; phylum Arthropoda; class Insecta; order Hemiptera; family Pentatomidae; genus Arma; species Arma custos. The sequence goes on from CM073764.1 coordinate 72,255,715, forward strand.
TTGAATTTCCACTTTCAGTAAACATTGTTCCAAAGACCGTTAGCAGTGGATAAATCGCGAACCCAAGCAATAAAATACAGTATTTGCATATTCATGAAACTCGTATCCTCGTCATTATCTCGAACCAACTCAATAGAGGGAAAATTAACCTTGTCGAAGAGTGAGAAATTGGAAAAACCACTAATTTAATCAAGTGAGGAGGGATCGGGGTAGCTGTGTGTTGAGTGATGAGTCGCTATGGTGAAGAATCCGGGGTAAAATCCGGCTGTGGCAGATAAATATTTAATCTGTAAGCAGGCATGCATGGACCCTGAGGGATCTGCACATCCTCGAGGGGCTCATCCAAACTCTATAATGTGGGTAGTATTAATTGTGGGAATAACCTGGTGGCTGAGGGTGATATCGGACATTACAAGTCTCTGTACAAGCAGTAAAATTTCACCCTAGTAAGAGTACTGTGGTGCAGGTTAATTAATAAGTCGAGTACTTTAGCCCTTCTCTGCACACCGATAAATTAAACTTTTTGGCAATTCGCAAGCTAATTCTAAAGAAGTCTCGATAGAAAACTCAGCTGCATTTACTAATAATAATTCTTGGTTAAATTAATAATGAGCTTTAAATTGTTGAAAAGATAAACCATCATTCTGTTCTCGTATTCAAAGTACTCGATAAGAAGAAAGTTAGAAGAACTGTTACCGTCCAAGGACTCGCTGCAGAAACGCTCGTGGACGTCATTCCATGCGGAAGGAGAGGAATGGTGAAAAACTTATTTCTATCTGTAAATTTATAATTGTACAATGGTGTTTTATATATATATATATATATATATATATATATAAAAATGAAACAATATATGAAACTCTAGAAACAATCACTCTAGTATTGTTAGAGAAGAAATTGACTGGAACTTCTAATGTAAGGATATAGATAGTTGGGGGTGCAGTAAATTAAAACACCATAATAAGTGCATACTTATTTATTGTGTGCCGACGTTTCGACCTACATTGTAGGTCATCTTCAGGGCTGTGAGAGAAAACAGACATATATATATATACAACATAAAAAACTAATTTTAAACCAGCCCAACAGAAACCTCAGCTTCATTTAGATAAATTTTAAGCTTTAAATAAAATTCTCTCTGGGAGACTAGAATCCATACATTAATAGCGAGCTGATAAAAGTGATCACATCAAAAGAGTGAATTGAAAAAAATCACTCAGTCCTTCAGTATATTTATTCCTTATACCAAGACAAAGCTCTTATCAATGTTTCAAGAATTACCTGACGCGGGAAACTCTGAGACTTTTTACCAAAACTATGGAAAGATTAATAAGCAATGGACAACCTTAAATACGATCCCTTAAATCGTCACGGCCAATATTTTGAATCTATTCATCATTACTTCTTCTTGTTTCTACCCAAACCCCAACAGCTATAAATAACCAAGTATAGAAGGGTATTAACAACGATCTCAAAAGAACTTTGAGGAATCTGTAGGAAGAAGGTTGTAGAATTGGAAACCCAGAACGTGGAAATTAGTCACGAATATACAATATCGCCAGCAAAACATTTATTTTTTACTTTTATTTGTTTGGAGTTGATATCTACTTTTAGTGTAATACTATCCTTTGCTGAGTTGTTAGTAATCTATAAATAGATTCAGTGCCTATGCAAACCTGAATTGACGTTATTTAAAATTTTTTTAAAAACTTATTCATCAAACCCCTTATCCACCATATCGCCCTAATTTCCCAAGTATGCCCTTAGGTCACGAGTTATTCCATCTTCCTAGTCACCTTCTTCAACATCCTACTCGCATTCTCCTAGGTATCCTTCCTAATCTTGGATGTTTTCTAAACGCCAAGTACTTATTTTTTTATTTACTTTTTAAAATTCATCACGAATACTCTTAAACAACCTAGCCTCATCTACACATTACCTACATCCTGGCTTGACCTTTGTCCTTGCCACGAGATGTCATCTAATAGAAAACCGACGCCGGGAAACGTCCGAGGCCCATCATACTCCAGCGTGCCTACGTCATCGGCATCATATGAAAACCATCGATAATATAATATATCAGATAATAATAATGGGATAGGTTAATTGAAGTATATGAAACTCAGGACACTAGAGTAATTCTGAATAGAAACATAAAATTAGCATAATTTGAACATTACCAGTCTTGAAAAAGTAGTTCTAACATTAAGTTTTTCTGGAAGGTTTGATATTAAGCTGTGAATTAATTTTATAAGTCCTGCCTTTCGATGCATAATATCCATTTATGTGATAATTAGGTCAATAATTAATTAATTATTAATTTTTTATAGATCAACTATTCGGGCGCGGAGTGGTAAACCACTGAGTTGCCATACTGAAAATCCTGGTTCAGTTCTCGCTTCCAGCAACAGTTTTATTTAGTCTTTTAGCAGCTGGAGATGGACCTTAGGGGATCTAGGACCCTCCTTGGACTCACCCAGCCCCTATAAAGTGGGTACCCGATATAAGGGGGGAGAATCTGGCGGTTGTACTGAAACCATACATGTACTGAAGCCCAGACCCGTTCATGGGTTGTAGCGGTACAGGCTTTATAGGTCAACTATTATCCATATGGTGGAATGAGTAATCAAGGTGAAGTCAGTATTTCCACTTTGGATAGCGACATATCAGGCCAAATCTTTGATTAATGAGTTGTTTCGAAGAAGTTGAAAATGGAACTATTTGAAACTCTAGAAACAATCACTCTAGTATTGTTAGAGAAGAAATTAGTTGGCTGGAACTTCTAATGTAAGGATAGAGATAGTTGGGGGTGCAGTAAATTAAAACACCATAATAAGTGCATACTTATTTATTGTGTGCCGACGTTTCGACCTACATTGTAGGTCATCTTCAGGGCTGTGAGAGAAAACAGACAAACAAGATAACTATAAAATTACATTACAGTACCAAGAAAATGATAATATAATAATTCTCTCACAGCGCTGAACAATGTAGGTCGAAATGTCAGCACACAATAAATAAGTATGCACTTATTATGGTGTTTTAAGTAACCACCCTCAACTATCTCTATCCTTACACTCTAGTATTGATTTAAAGTACATTTAATTTTTACAATGTACAAATGAAATTTCAAGTTTTAATTTTTATACAATCAATAACACCATAGTGATAATTAACTATTCAAACTCAAGGAAATTTCATGAAAAATCCAAGCAACAAGTATTTTCCTCTTTTTTTCCTCTCTTTTTTCCTCTCTTTTCCTCTTTGTAAGTGAGAACAGTACTGTAATTAGTTCCTTTTCAGGCCAATTAATTGAAAAAACACATTTTCGACTATTGATATATGTATACATGTCAGGGTTGTCTAAAGTAAGGAAACAGCGATTTCATTATAATTCTTTTATGATTTTTATGTAGGAATTCTACCTACGATGCCAATGTGTACCAAATCGGAAACCCAGTGTGCATCATAGCAGCTCTACATCGGCTGTTGACGTGTTTGTTCTTAGCTGAAGGTCCAAAATGCCTATAAATGTTGGATTTATACTTACTTATAGCCCTTAAATTAAGTTCACCTATATAATATATTTTGACGAACAAGTTACTTGAAATTAAAATAAAGCTTTATTGATGCATTAATTCAAAATGTAGAACTTAAATATTTAAACGAATGTAGAAGGAAAAATTATATTTGAATGAATATAATATTTCAATCGGTATCAAAAGCATACTCCAAAATTTCAGAAATTTTTTCATATTTTTCTCTAACTTACTCAAGCAGTTTTGTATAACACGTCATTTTGCCGCCATATTTCTCAACGATTTAGTCCGGTTCTGAATCTGAAGTTTAAGGAGCATTAAATTGCTGTACTAAACTAGCGAAAAATGTGAATTTTTTTTTTTAATTTGGAGTTATCGGCTTTTGATGATGAACGCCTCATTTGATCTTAATTTTTACCATCAAAACTGATCAGTACACATATATAAAATATATGAAATAGTACATCAGTATTGATGTAGTATTTATAAGGTATAATGTTTTTCTAAATTTATTCTATGAATGTTCCCATGAAGATTTTAAATATATATATATATATATATATATATATATATATATATATATATATATATATATATATATATATATATATAATAATATATAATTATATATGTATAATTTTGATGTAAATACAGTTTATATAATAGAAGCTAATAATAATTTCAAAAGTGGGACCATCAAAGAGAATGGATACCTTCAATTAAGTTCAGGACTTGTTGTTTTGGATTGTTATGAGCTCAGGAAAATCACCGGCGAATATTGTTATATGACTGCCTCTGTGCTGTAATGGTTACGTCTTCCAATATGATCCTCCGTAGCAACAAGCCTTCCAGGGCGGTACCCTCAACGGATGTGCAAGAAAAAGGTCAGTTTGTTTGTTTCATTTAACGGCAATATATGCTGACATGCTAATCGGACGATGGTATAGTGGGAGCCCTAAATTGTTCCTATCCAGGTATAATGGTTTTAAGAAAATGGTTTCAACAAAACACCTACATATATTTAGAAGTTATTAAAATGCAAAAACAGCTTTACATAAAAATATTAAATTAAACATTAAACATGTACAATTTTAGATCGTTAAATTTTTTAAATAAAACATTTTAGGTTCTCTTTATAGACTAGTAGACTTAATTTATTAATTTTGATTATAATAAATCGTTGAGATACAAGTGAAATATAACGTAAAATGTATCATTTCCGATGTTTGTCGCTTCATTCAGCTTTATTAAGCCTCAATTTTAACTTAAAAATAAAATAAAAATATTCGTGGTTTTTGGTATTGAAAAAAGAGTGTAATTGTGGGAAATGTGTATATCTCGGTAATGATTTTATTAAGAAATAAACTTTTCAATAAACACTCCGAACTATATACAGCCATTAATAGCTATAATATACAGTCAGTAATAAAATTATTTTTAATTTCTTCAATATTATTTAAAAGGATACGAACAAAAAGTTTTTGTTTTTGGCTTTTTTGTATTTCACTTTTAACCCTTATATTATAATATTATATATATATATATATATATATATATATATATATATATAAACTTAAGTGTCGTGACACAAATAATAATAAAAAAAAAGAGATTAAAAAGGAAGGAAATGAAACTCACTGTTAGACTTTTAGAACAATACTGATTTATTCTCTCTTATAATCCTGCTTTTATATCTTTTGCAGTGTTTACATTTACATTAATGGTATTAGCAATAATACTGTCCTAGTTCCACTTGTAACTCCCCCCTACCAGTTTCCGAACAGTCCTCGGAAACTCTGAAATGCAGTACAAAGTAATAGTAATAAACAAAATAGAATCTTATAACGGATTAAAACAAAAATAAAGTACTAGAAACTTCACGCACTACCAATCGACCTATAATACAATAAGATAGAATAAAAAAAAAAGAAAGACGTTTACACATATAGTACATAATATATAGCTTTAATATACACAACTTAGAATGCACTTGGTACAATACAAAACAACAAAAATCTTAACACTTCTATTAACAAACTTACAAACTAAAATATGACTGATACATGGTTTGGTATCTGTATGTGCGGGAGGATACTCCAGTAAACTACCCGCCCGGCGGTTCTCGTGCTGGAATCTTTAACTGTTCTATATGGACCGTCCTTCGTTTGTGTGGCGCGGTCATGCTTTCAATAGTAACCACATTGTGTTCCCTGATAACAGTCACCCTGAATGGCCCTTCGTATCTCGACAGCTCTTTTCCTCTATTGGACCCTAATTTTCGGTACACGATCGTCCCGATTGACACTCCCCCTGTCACGTCACGCACAGCCAAATTTCCTCCCGCTTCTCTTTCTCGGCTCGAATCCTGCTCTGGGTCTTTTTCCACATCGCTCGCATTTCCATGCGGTTATTGACCAGTTGTTTCTCGTCTTCCGTGGCCCCTCTAAAATCCCTCCGACGCTCCCTCAGGCCGAAAAGAACCTCGAACGGCGAGAACCCCGTGACCGCATGGATAGAGTGATTGTACGCGACGATGGCTTTGACCATAGCAACGTCGGGCTCCAACTCTTTTTCTCCTTGATAGACCCGCAGATGCTCGCTGAGGGTGCCGTGAAGACGCTCAATGCATCCCCTGCTTTTGGGGTGTCCCGGCGTGTTTAGGTGCCATTTGACATCCAAAACGCGCATCTCCTCCCGAATCGCTGCATTGTCGAACTCACGACCACCGTCTGATGATATTTGCTCCGGAACCCCGTAGAACTGAAACCATCTTTGCAGTGCTGCTAACACCACGTCCGCCGATCGTTCCTGTATTTGGTACGCCATAGCTACCTTACTAAATAGGTCTACCATTGTCACCCATTTAAATCCCCTCCAGGTAAATGTATCTATTTGGATGTCCATGAGAGGCGCTTCCGCTGTGGCTGTCTCTTCTTGCATGACCCTCGGTGGATGTCGATCATATTTCGTGCGTTGGCATACCTGACACGTACCAATGAGTTCGCTCACCGTCTTCTTCATGTTCACCCAGAAATACCGCCGCCGCAACGCCATCATGGTTTTTGAAATGCCCCGGTGGTTATTCTTCCCTTGGTGGTAAGCTAGGGTTACCTCTTGCTGCCGCTCCTCCTCCCGGATTGTCTCCACCATTTGTTTGCAGCGAATGAAGCTGCGGTCCAACCCAATACGCTCAGCTCTCCATACCCGTTGGATTTTATCCCAAATAGTGGCATTACCCACGTAGAGATGGTGCACTTTCCCCTGCTTCGACACATCTTTGAGGACTCGACAAATTTGGTCATCTCCAACCCCAGGCTGGGACCATACCGTAATGACGCTGCTCGACCCATATTTTGCGAAGTCAATCTTCAGTAACCCAGATGTCCGCGTTTTCCAGATTACCTGCCGCCTCTTGTCGTTAATAATGTCGTCTATCTCCTCCATACTCTCAGGTCTGTCAGCCGCTGAACTATCTTCTGACGGTATCTCTTGCCCTCCCGTTGCTTCGCCTTCTTCTCTCTCCGGGGTCCATTCGCTAAGGAATTGCCGCACATCTCGTGACGATTCACCCACCTCTTCTACCGCGTTCGTGGTAATGGCTTGAGACAACCAGTCCGCTACAACGTTTTCCTTTCCCGGTTTGTAGACCACTTCCATGTTGTATTTGGCCAGGAACTCCTTCCACCTGGACACCCTCGCCGATGTCTCTTTGAGTCTTCCGATCCATTGGAGTGGCCTATGATCGGTGTGTACTCGGAATCTCCTTCCGAAGATGTACGGCCGGAAATGCTCCACTGCCCACACAATAGCAAGCAATGCTCTCTCTAACGCACTATACCTCGTCTCCGCGTCAGTTAGCCGTCTACTTGCGTAAGCTATTGGACGTTCGCCCTCGGCCTCCCCTTGCGACAATACTGCCCCTAGCGCATATTCGCTTGCATCGGTCGTTACCGCGAAGGGTTTCTGGAAGTCCGGGAACGCCAGCACGGGTCTCTCCTGCAACCGTTCCATGCATTTCCGAATATTATTCTCTATGACGGGCGTGACAACTATCCTGGAACCTTTCCTCAGCAGCTTGTTAAGAGGGACGAGGTATGCCGCCATGTCCGGTATAAATCGCCGGTAGTAGTTGAGGGTTCCTAGAAGGCGACGAATACCCTTAACATCTTGCGGTATCACCATCTTGCGAATCGCTTCAACTTTCGTCACGTCTGGTTTAACCCCTTCCTTGGAAATACTATGACCTAAGAAAGTGATTTGTTCTTCCCCCATAATAGACTTCTCCTTGGACAGCTTGAGACCAAACTCCCTGATCTTCGCGAAAACCCTGCGCAAATGCTCCACGTGTTCCCTCTCGGTTTTACTAAAGACCAGTAGGTCGGCCATGTAAACTTGACAAAAGGATTCCCCTAAGCCTCGAAGGAATTCGTCCATCAGTCGCTGGAAGGTGATCGGGGCGTTTTTGAGGCCAAACGGCTTGCGCGTGAACTCGTAGTGCCCCCTCTCGAAACTAAAAGCTGTTTTGTGCTGATCACGAGGGTGCATCTTAATCTGATGGTATCCCGCTTTAAGGTCTAGCGTACTGAAGATGGTTGCCCCACTCAGCCTATCAAGAATATCTTCAAACCGCGGGATCGGATATCTCTCGTCGACGGTATTGTCATTCAGTTTTCGGTAGTCCACTACCACTCGGTAACGTTCTTTCTCGTCCCTCGGTAAACTCTTCTTCCTAACTGCCCATAGGGGACTATTATACGGCGACGTACTGTTGACTATGATCCCCTGTTCCTTGAGGCAAGTTAATTCTTCCCGAATATGGGCCCGAAGTGCTTGCGGGTATCTTCGTTCCTTCACGTAGGTAATCCTGTCTTGTTTCAGTGGAACCTCGTGCACCGTTCGGCCCGTTACCCTCAAAACATCCCCCTCGTGAAAAAAATATCCCGGAACTCCCTCTGAATGTCCCCCCTCCAGTCACAGATTTGGGTTACCGCCCCTATTTGCGTTCCCTCGCCTCTTTCGATCTCTCTACCGCTGTACGTGCGCGCCCCGATTCTGATATCCCATTGCCCACGATTAATCCTTACTCTCGCTCCTACTTTATCCAACAGATCACATCCTATGATCACCAGGTACTGCCGGGTCATTCCACCCACTACATGGACGTTCACGTTACCCCGTTTCCCTGTCCACCGCTTACTCTCGATGCTTACTTCTCCCTCCACTTTGCATGGCCCGCCCAGAGTGATTAATTGACATTTACACTCGCTTATCTGGAGTACCCTCTGTATCCCGTACAATTTTTCTAACGCCCCTCTGGTCATAATAGTATTAGAACTCCCCGTATCCACTAAACATTGCACTCCCCCTTATGTCTTAATAATTGGCAACCAGTAAGACTCACCTCTAATGTTATTACAGGTCTCAGCGCGGTCGCCTCTCCGCAGACACCCTCCTCAGATTGCTGCATGCTTCCTGCTCCTCACTCCTCCTAGTCGCTGTTCCTTCCGCTGCTCTCCTCCACTGCTCCCTGGTTCTTCCTCCTCCGTTACTGACACATCCGAAGATTCTGTGGTCTCATCCGCTCGTCCCACTCTACGGCTTCGTCCAGAGTTCCTCCGCAGCCTCTGCACATTGACCTCCATAGGTTCGCCCCGGTCTACCTCTCTGCGCTTTATATAAGGGCATTGTCGTGCCATGTGCCCCTCACTATTGCACTCAAAGCACTTCGTGCGAGGGCATTGGGCCATCAGATGACCAGTCTTGCCGCACTCGTGGCATCTCCTTTCTTCTCTTCGTCCATTCCTTTTATCTTTCCCCGGTCGCTTATCTCTTGCAAACGGCCTCTCTTTCCTATACCTTTCGGTCTCTCTTCTTCTCCCTGCTTCTAGTCTTGGCCGGTTACGGTGTATCTCGGGTCTACGGTGCGTAACCCTACTCCATCCTGCTTCTACCTCTTCGCAGTGTCTGGCTTCCTCTTCTCTTGCGCTTGAGTCAACCATCTCCTGGGCGCATTCTAGGAAGGGTTTGTCCCTTGGTAGTCCATCTTTTCTGCCAGTATCTCTAGCGAGCTGGATTTTCAGGATTCTTGACAGAAAATCCATTCTGGCTTCTACTTCCTCCGTCTCCATCACTTCGCGTAATTTTTCTGTAATTTTGTTATATCAGTACTAGCAGTACCGCAGCGTATTGGCCTTGTGTTTGTCCAGGTTTCCGATACTCCCTGAACATCTGGAGCATGTCTTCCTCGGGAGCCCATCGTCCCCCACCAAATGCTTTTTTTAGCCTTTCTTTAACTGCGTGCCACGGCGTTTCCTCATCAGCTTGGATTAGGTTGAGAATGCTCCTCCTGACACGACACACCAAAGCTGTCCTTAGTCTAGTGGCAGTGTGCTATTTAATGCTTTTACTAAAATCTCATTTGTTCACTGTCAGGGCATGAGTATGAGACTAACCTAGTCTTGAAACGTCGCCTAAGAAGTTCAAGAAAGACTGAAGAACTAATACACAATATATTTTCCATAACATTCAAGATAAGTAGAAACCTATATATATATCTATATATATATATATATATATATATATATATATATATATATATATATATATATATATATATATATATATATATATATATATATATAAATTTAATAATATATTTTTTGTATTTATTAAATAGGTTTTAGACAAATCCTATCCCTAAAAATAAAGAATTTAAAATTCTTTAGAACTTCTTTCAAGAAACATATCAGTATCTATTCTACTATATGAGGTCTATTTACGTAATTGTATGAGACACGCTGATATCAAGAGAAACTAGACGAAATAGAAAAATTCTCTTTGGGTTTACAACGTTATTCTAAGATATTAAGTCTTAAAACATTGCACAGGACCCAGATGGTTGAATTAACAACTTTATAGAGGAAAAATTGTCTAATTTTCTCAGCAAAAAAATAAATAAATTGTACCACTGTACCACTCTGCCATGAAGAGTCTTGGGTTAAGTACGTGATAGAGAATGTACTGTTTCTAGAATAACGGTTTTGAAGGGAGGTTATTTCTCCGAGATCGTGCTCTACCGCCAGGTTTTCCCCCTATTTTGGGTTTCCACTTTATGGAGGCTGGGTGAGCCCCTGGATAGTATCGAAATCCTAAAGGATCCATCCTCGGCTGTTTTTAAATTAGTGGCAGATTAAACAATATGTCTTCCTAAGCCGGGTATGAAACCCAGAAACTCAGCACTATACTAGAGCCCTGCTCCCAATGTTTTTCTTAGCAGTCACTACTTATTTTCTTAAAATCCATATTTAATATTTTTGTTCTCTCTGTTTCAGACAACTTCAACACTTACTAGACAAACACACTAAGTTCTCAATCAATTACAAAAGACCCATATACATTACTATTACACCTATTTGGACTTACGGAGTGGAGCTTTGGGCCTCCACTAAACCATCGATTCCCCACGTGTACAATCCTCACAATCCAAAATCGTTCGTAAAATCCTCGAAGCTCCTTAGTTTGTTACGAGCAAAGCCACGTGGACCTTAATGCCCACTATGTTACTGATTTGGCCCTAACCCGATATAAATCCTTCCATGACAAACTTACCTCACAATCTCTTCCTGATAATCCTCCGAGCCCTATAAAAAGAAAATGTCCTCGTGACCTAAGTTGAATTTGTTATTCCAGTACTACTAGTGGGTAGGTTCTCTACTTTCATTAGTCTCATACGATTATATATGTTTCATTTTATTTACTTGCTCTATTATTATTGTTATTATTATTTAAATTTCATTAAACAAACTAAAAATAAAATTATTATATGTGAATTTATAATTGATGATGAAAATAAAACCACTTAATAAAATCTTAATCATTTTACATGTTATAGAATGTCTAAACATGTTAAGCAAGCAGTAGGTGGTATTTCGTGCAACGGTGGTGACTTCCCAACATCGTAGAACGACCCTTTACATAATTACTGACATAATAATCGGCTTGTGCCAAACCCAGGGGGAATTCGTTTGGACCGGTTTGGGGAGGATCGACAACTACAACGGATCAGCCAGAAATAGTGACAAATGCAGACTCGATCGCGCAACATTATATACGAACTTTAAAATATAAGGTACCGGAAAAAACAATACAAAAATAAATTAATAATTGAACAAACAAAAAAGATGAATAAATAATTATGATCCAATTGATTGGTAAAAAAAAAAAATCTAATTGAATACCAAGACCACTAAAATGATTGTTGCCAAATACAACCACCAATTTTATATGTTGACTATGTATGCGCATATATCTTAGGTATGAGCTTCTGACCAGAATAAATTCAAGAAATAGTCATAATTCAAGAATGCAGTCATATCAGTCATGTTAACATTTAAGTGAACATTAGTTTCATGAGAATTAAGTTAGTGAGAGTGAAGAGGGATCTGCAGAGTAGACCTGTCTCAAGGATATAATCTTAAATAGAGTGAATAAATGAGTACATTTATTTACATGCGTATGTTTATTCTTTTAATTTCCATGTAAATAAAACATATTGCCTAATGGATAGTAATTTGTAAAAACAAAATATAATTACTATTCAACTAATTGATTGGTAAGTATACTATTTGTTTAAGCAGCCTGATAGTATTTTGGCAGCATTACTAATGAATACAGTGTTTACATGTCATTGTCACTCGTCTATTTATGTATGTTTGTTGTCTTCTTATGTACACTAATAACGTAGATATAATTAGTAGCCATAGAAGTCGTTAGGAATTCACAAGCATATTATTGCACAATTTATATTTCACAATCCAGTTATTTTTTCATCATGAGAAAATAAATTAACGATCGTTCAACCAATGCTATGCATAGCAGTAAGATAACAAGCCTTTGTTCTTAATTTTTTAAAAACAAAACTTAGCGGAGCATGTTCTAGAAATTAGTTTTGTTGACAAAATTGATAGCAATTATATATTTGATAGCGAAAAGGCTATAAAAATAGCTTTAATTTATAAAAAAAAAGATTGCAAATTCAAGGCAAGAGAACTATATTGTTGCTATGCTTGATATTGCAACAAAATCAATAATCTATACATACTATAAAACAAAGTCCTCGGCCGCGTTTGGTCGCGGTAATCTCAATTTCACCGAAGACGCTGCCTAATCCCGTGCAATTATCTAACGTGCAAGATAATAAATTCGAATATAAAGAAATATTTGGTTTTGTTTTTATTTTTATAATTTCTATTTAATAAAGTAGATTAGCTCTGATGGGAAGAAAGAAATTCAAGATTCCAATAGAAGCCTAACCAATGATATTCGTGTGGTCCTTAGTGGCCGGTACGTGACAAAAAAAAAATACATTACACAGACAAATTATGTAGGCATAATAATATGACTTATTACCCGAGCAAAGCTGGGGTGAGTTGCTAGTTACATAATGTAATTACTACTTAAACTGCTATTGTTGTTTTTGCTTTTTTAATATTTACGATTTATACAACCTCCAGACATGAAATTAACCCACTAAATTATTTATTTGATAACAATTTTATTCCATTTTTTATAAAACATTTTTGTTTTAAAACTATATTTGGACAATATTTCAAAATTGGTTAAAATGTAAATAAACGCAATTATAATTTTATTCTTGACTTCCACTCGAATGACGTCTAAAAAAATGTGTTGAATTGTCTTGAAGAATTGTTATCCCTATGAGGAAATGATTGACTGGAAACAGGTTGAGAAATATTGAAAATGTTGGGGGAGTGGAAACCATAACTTTTACAAAGATAATTAAATCCTATTTTATATGAACCAACGATTCGGCTTAATTTTAGGCTTGAGAGGATTGGAGAGACTAAGATCTTTTATATATATATATATATATATATATATATATATATATAAGAGTTGAGGTTAATTAGACAAATTAAAAATTTTAATATTTTATCCAGAAAATTTTAATATTTCTCAAAAATTGTATCCCTTACGACAAAGTATTTTCAAGCAATTCTTATTCCGTTACCGTATGCTTCTGTAGTAACTTCGTTGTAAGTTCTGGTAGCACTCCTTAAGTTTTGCCAGCGAACTTAAGGGTCTATCAAAAACAACGAAAAGTCATCGACTTAGGAAGGACGAATTCGCAGAGTTAATAAGAACTGTTTCGTCACTGCTGATTAACAATAGTGAACAAAAGTCTACAAATAGAAGTGATTCATTTATATCTCTTCAAAAGAAATAATAAATGAATAATTTTAAGATTTCATAAACCTGCCCAAAGTGAAAATAGAATGACAATAAGTACTGACGTCAAAAAGACTACCCCACCAAGATTGGAAGAGGCAAGGCGTTTTGTTATAATTTCGCTGTATACAGAGAAGCTTCTCATGACGTTAGGATTCAGGAATATTAATGATTACAAACAGATGAATGTATGAAGCTCAGGATAAATTTAAGCTAAAATTTGGGCTGATTATTTATTCGTTTCGATTTATATTATTTGGGCATTCAAAAAGTGATATCCTCTCCTTACTCGAATTTCTTTCGATGCCAAATTTAATTACGAAAGCAACCTTAGGCTGCCAATTGCCTATCAATCAAAATAATGAATCTTTTAATAATTAACACAGACGCAAAAATATTACTTTTTACTGACAAGAACTGAAATTCGTATAAAAGTATAATAATCTTCGTAGTAGTAGTTTCTGAATGTTTGAAGTTATTGAGATAAGTGAGATATGGTATAATATTTTTCATTTTCAAAAATGTTTTCTCAAAATTACAGAAAATATGCAATTCTTGAATTATTGCTTTTTGATTTTTTTAAAGTATTTTAGCATTTATGAATTTTGAGTATGAGTACCTTTTTTACTTATCTCCGTATATATTTTTTTATTTTAAAAAAATAATATTGTTAATTTACTTTGCACTGTAAGTTATTGATGAAGAAATCTGAAATCTCCCCTAGGAGATTGTATGTAAATTGTGTGCATCGGATGAACTCCGCCGGGAAATCACTTGCAAGTAAAGGGCCAAGCCATAAAATTAATATGAACTATTTATCAGCTTAGTATAATTTATTTTTAATTTGAAATCTTCTCTAGATAATTGGTTAAAAACATGGGATATACCTAACGAACTATTGGATTTTATATTCTGTGCGATTCTGTCTTATGATGCTTTGACTGAGTTGAGTTTTATATTTAAAAAAAGCATATTTGCAAAGTTAATTTTTTTATCAGTTAAAAAAATATAAATCTCTAGATATAATTATATTTTTAAAAAAATTATTTTTTAATTTATCAAATTTTATCAAAGAGCCCATTGAGTTGAGTTTAATAAAGAAATAAAATAAATGATCTGTTTAATGGTTTATTATCAATTTAAGTTACGGTAAAAAAATTGTACCCCACCCATTCCAAAGTATTTATTATTTTTTAATGAAGAACAATTAAGGAAGTAAATCACCTTTTAGTTACCAGTCGATCCAATTGATTTGTTGTTTGAGATAAGTTTTATTGTAAAAAATTATGTTTTACAATATAAATTGTTTTATTATCATTATGTTATTGTTAAAACATGAAATCTTCCCTACGTACTACGGACAATTGGACAGTGCATTTTATCTACTGTCCAAATTAGACATCTGATCTCTTGTAATTAAGGAACAAAACCACATAATGCTTTGATCAAGTTGAGTTTTATGTATGAAAAAATATTGTTTTATCTTTTTTATCAATTAAATATATTGTTAAAAATTTAAACCGTATCTAAATACATTATATTTATTTACATACTACATTTTGACAACATAAAAACATAGTATTTATCATTTTGTTATTGTTAGAAAAAAATTAAATCTTTTTTACGGACTATTACATTTTATACATTGTGCGATTTAAGCAGGGAATCACTCGTAATTAAAAATAAAAAAATATTTAGAACATAAAAATATTTTATTTATCACTTTAAGCTATCGTTAAAAAAAGAACCTGATATCTCTCCTAGATGCTGATGTATTTTATACACTGTGTAAATTAAGCTGGAAATATCCTGTAGCCAAACCACTTTCATTCAGTTATATTTTCAATCAAATGTTATTATGATTGAAAAAATTAAAAGGTTAATATGAAGTATTTATTTATTTAAAATATTTCTTGTTAATTTGAAATCGTCTCTAGTTATAGTATGTTTTAAATAAAGCATGATGTGAGCTGTAAGTTACTTTTTATTAAAGAGATAAACCGCTTTATGTTTCGAACGAGTTGAACATGTTATATATAGTGCGAATTTAGCTGTAAATCACTTGCAATTAAAGAGCCAACCATCACATAAATATGTATTATTTATCAGTTTATTTTTTTTTTTAATGTTAAATCTTCTCCAGAAACAAGTATATTTTAAATAATGTGTGATTTAAGCAGTTAAAGTGACACATAATTTAATGTTTCAATTGAGTCGAATTTTTAAAAAAGAAAACAAAAAACAAATATGTTTTACAACATAAAAAAGTTTTATTATTTATTTTTATTATATTGTTGTTTTTAATTGCTTTACTGACATCTATCTCACGACCCAAGACCCAATATATCAAGACCCAAACCACTGGATTATTGAGGTAAGTATATGCATATGTATGAGCATATGTATAAAAAATTACAATATAAATATTTATAAATCTTCTCTAAATACAACTAGATAAATTTTGCAATGAAATAATTTAACTGAAGCAGTAAATCACTTCTTTACATAAGACAAATCACTTGGTGTTTTGATTGAGTCGAGTTTTATATGTATGAAGCACTACAGCATAAATATTGTTCAAAAAAATTAAATCTTCTATAAATAAACCGAATAAAGAGTGCAATAAAGCGTAAAAATAAAGCAGTAAATCATTTTATGTATATGAGACAAATCACTTGATGTTTTGACAGATTTGATACCGGAAAAGTGAATATTACTATTGAATCGGCTCGAAAATAAAAACAAAATATGGGTAAGTTACCTATGATATAGCGGTAAAAATTTAGCGGAGAGAGACATTATTACCCTAGGACGAGAAAGATCGCGAAGCAGCCCGACGGAGAGGGACACGACACCCTCCCCGCGCGAGGGACGACGTCGGAGTGGCGTCCGGTCTCTTCGGCGCCAGCGCGCCCCCTCCCGCGAACTTGAGAGGTTATAAGAACCGCGGAGCCGGCTAGCGGTATCAGTAGTGTACCAGCTGTGCTAGCCTCTCAGTGTGTGTTCTGTAGTGGTTCTCTCTACAATCTTATTAGATAGTTCGTCTCCGCTTCAACAGCATTTCGTTCTCACCCAGATCCGAGAGAGTGAGTAGTGCCATCTTAATATTTATTTGTATCAAAGGCAACGAAGTCTGCAGCTTGTTAATTTAAAATAATTAACAATAATTCAGATCAAGACGTTCCTTACATAAGCTGAATACTCTGTTGCCTGACTTTGTTGCATAGCAATTTTATACAAGTAGTGATGATCCTATAGCGAAAATTTGCTCATTCATTTCAAATAATTCAGTAGCATTAAATAAAAAATGAAATATTAAAACCTATTTTAGGAAGATTAAGTTAGATAGAATATAGCTCCTTCAAAAGAACAACGATATTAAACCTGCAGTAGCAATTGTATTGGTTGAAGATCTTTAATTCAGGAACGACATATCTGATTTTTTTAATAGTCATATTTCGAGTTGTAACATGTTTGAACTTGAAGTTTTCTAGGAATAATGACATATGTTAAAATAAAAAAAGTTTCAAGATTTTATAAATTTTCTAATGATTAATAAATAAATTCAACACCATCATTTCAGCAGGAGTGCTTTTCTTTATCAATACTAAAATATTTATTTTTTTTAATTCACATAGAAATTTTACTATTTAAGAACAATCCCTAAACATAATTACGTGTATTTAAATATTTTTAAAAATGAATTCATATCTATTCCCATGATAAAGACAAGAAGACTGAACTTTATATATATATATATATATATATATATATATATATATATATATATAAATATGTTTTTTTTTTTTATTTATCTGCTTAACATAACTAATTCTTTGACGTGGTGGAATTTTGTTTAAGTTTAATTAACATTAACAACTAAGTAATTTTTAAACACCATCATTGTAATGTTTTTTGCATCCTTTATCTTCCAATTCGTATTGAATTATACACGGATGATAAAAAATAGTAATAAAAACTCCTAATATAAAATATTAAGCACGTGGATTGACTGCTTCGGTACCCTTTAAAACGTTAAGATGGCTGTTATCTAGATTGTCTGGTGGTAGTTATTTCAGTTCTGGATTCCGATCTAATCTGGCAGCTTCAAAAAACTACATAGCTTGCCAAGAGTATCCTCAGGCCAGACTCACAGGTCATCTGTCCAGCGGATCTTGTATGATCCGTGGATCTTGTCATCTGGCGGTATCTAACATTGAGCGCATTACGTAACTTGTACAAGGCATTTGCATTGAAAATTGGAACGATACTTAATTATATTTATTCAGTAAATATAAAGCTAATTTTCAATATTTAAATAATGTTCATCTTAAGTAAAATATCAGGATTGGCAGACCTGTTGTATTATACAGGAAACACAAAAGAGTAAAAGAAACAAAGAAAATGCAAAAGGATAAACATCAATATATTCTTTGCTAGCTTAGTAAACCTAGTTACCCAAAACTATAATTATTGTAGGATGGAATTAGTTGGGGGGGGGGAGGGGGTGCAGTCATAAATAACACCGAGTAAGTGAAACTTATTATAAAAAATAAATTTCAATTATTTGACTTCCCAACTAATTCCATCCTTCATTAGATCTTCCAGTCAACTATTTTCCTCTCTAGTATAATTATTGTACAGTTTTTATCGAATTTTAAGGATTATAAGCAGTCACCTGCTGTAATTAATACGTAAATAATTTACTCAGTCCATTTACAATTAATTAAATGCTTTGAGATAACTTTTAAAATATATTTCTACATACTAAACATAATTTAAGGTCCGTTATGTTTGACTTCAGTGACAGTTTTCTTTAAAACGATCATTCTCCTACAGAGTATGATTTATAGTACATTTTAGCATATAAATTATTCTTATAAAACATTAAAACCCTTACTTTTATGTTCTGCTGATCTTAATTCCGAGCTAGATTGGTGTACATAATCCAATCAGTTATCGTTTAGAATAATAAGTAATTGTAAAAAAATATAATCAATACTGTTCAACAAAAGTTAATCAATAAAAGTTTACTCAACGTTTTAAATTACAATGCACAAACCGAATATCCACTGCAGACGAAAACGGTATTCGCCTAGGGTTCAAAGTCTAAATCTTGCACACTCTTGAATTCCTGGCATATTTCCCACAGTCTTCCCACAGTTAAGGGGATCAACAACTAAAATAACAGCGGGATCTCAGGATTTATAATAAATAAAAACGACTAATGAAATAATAAATACGTTAGATATATGTATATTTATATGATTTAAATCGCCGCAGAGAAGGGAATGACTTGAAGAAGGTAAGACATGAACCGGTGCCAGTTCTATTTCCTCACGCTGCAAAAGGTCAGGGTGTACCCTGTAGTTAGTGAAGGCAACCTGATCAACATTTACAAGGATATAACATGTCAATCACTATCCTTCACAATCGATTATCTCTAATATTCAAATGTTTTAACAACAAGAAAATCCCAGAGATCGATAAAAACGATCGATAATCGATTAAGCAATATTTCATTCCTATAGTAATATTTTTCATACATAAAAAATAAAAAAAATTCTTCTACTATAACCCATGAAGTACCTTGTGTTCAGCACATGGTAGAGACTACGTTTCTAAAACAACGGTTGTGCAGGGAAATGAATAGGCCGAGATCAGGGTCAACCGCTACCTCTCCCCATAGTACCCATTCGTAGCACTTTATAGAGACTGAGTAAGCCCCAGGAGGTTCTAAACATCCAACAGGGTCCATCCATAGTTGTTAACAGATTAACTAATTTAATTTCCACAGCCGGATTCCAACCCAAGACTTTCAGGATAGCAACTCAGAGTTTCATAAACTGAGATACCCCACTCCACTTTTTCTAAATAAAATACATTTTATAAAATTCTTATCACTATCACCATTTAATTCGATTTGATTAAAAATAAATTAAACTAACGTTCATTATTCTTAATTATTAACTATATTTGGGAATGACTGTTACATTAGTTGCCTAACTTGTTATAAAACATTCTTTCATATCGAACTCAGATAAGTTAACAATCATATCGGATCAATTTTAATTCTAGATATAAAATAATTATAATAATATAGACTTCTTAATTAAAAAATTTTTATCTATTCTTTGTTATGGAAAACTTAGAATTAATTATTTCTATATAGTTTCAGGGGGCCTTATTCCGTGGTATGTTCGATAACTTAAAACCAGAGTGCAGGGCGTACCTTAAGGGCCTTCTCTTCGAGTGGCATGCCGTGAGTCGAGGAATTTATTGCGCTTAATTACTAACACTTATTTTAATTACTAACATAAAAATAGCATACGATCAACTAACAACTTCTAACTTTGTTATAAGAGCGTTTACCTGTAAAACGGCAAGGATTAATGATAGTTCTTCACAGTTTCGTTTTAACTGGATTGATATAAACGAGTCTAAAATTACAGCAATTGCATAAAGAATTTACCTGTTAGCAGCATTTCTGTTAAAAGGGAGGGAAAATCACTCCCTTCTGAGAATGGTATAGCAACTTTAAATAATCAAAAGATATCGTTAAACACTTGATTAATTGTGTAAATTGATTCAATCAGTCAATTACTGGCCACTTATCATTGTAAATATTAATAAACCGTAACAATACACACACTCACACACAAATCTATATAATATTCCGAAAAAATAAAAGGTCCAACTCCTTGCTGGCCTTGTTTTGAGTATGAAATTTCATATTACGTTTTCCTCTATTTTTTTCTTTTAATGCTCTAGATCATCATTATGTTTTTTAATCAACTAATTAAAAAAATCGTAAGTAGGGTGAGAGAAGAAAAAAAAGGAGCATTCTAAACAGAAACGGATCTGTAGTAACATGAGATTTTTGAAAGCGGTTAGAAACCACAGACATTTTTTTTTTTTAAATGAATTATATTACACTACTAATACGGAGGCTAATTGAAAATAAATACTTTAATACATTCGTAATATGGGCATCACTATCATATTTGTCATAGAAATATCAAATCATACTAACAATATATTTATTTATAATTATGTATTATTAATTTATGTTATTAATTTTTTATAGAAAATGAAAACAGAAGAGAAGATTTCTACTAACACATCTCGAGTAAGGATTGTTGTCCTCGGAATGATTAGCGTTGGGAAATCAGGTAATTATTTACAATAATAAATTTAATAAATAAAATGTTTTTTATATTTATTTTAAAATAGCTAATTTTAAATATTTATAATTATGTCAAAAATATCAAACCATAAAAATTGTTTACAATATACCTAACATCTAAACAATAAAAAAGTAATGTTAACATAAAATAAAACATCATATAATACACGTATACAAGCATAAACTGTGGCGTTGATAACCACAGGTTTAAAACCTCAAGTCGATAACAATTGCACAATAGGACATCATTGTGCAGGAAGGAACCAAGCTTCAACCCACTTGTTTTAAGTAAACATAATTCAAACTTAAATTGTCTTAAAAAACTTGAAACTTTGCTACTAAGTTAATAGCACTTTTTTTTTACTACAAAGCTATTTTAAGTCCACAACGTACAATATTGAAACGTTGTACTTTTTAAAATGTATTTTTCATTAAAGACTTTAGAGACAAGGTGTATAGTTCATTTCTATTGATATAGTAAGCACTGATATTTCATTTTTGCATATGTTTTGGCATGGTTCTTTTCTGCTAAATGTCGCCTCGTTTTAAGTCCATATGGATTATAAGTTATTAAAATAACAAAAAAAATCATTGCCTTCTTAAAGAATGCGGTCGTTAGAATGTTAGTCGTTGAGCTTATTTAACAACAAGCACTTATTCCCATATTACGTTAGGTTTCATTAAGTTAATTAGCGAGGCTGTATATATAATGCTTAAAGTTACGAACATTGCAGGAACCGATTCATTAGATTTCGATGTTCGCATATCGATGCATGAAGGCACTGCAAAATGATATTTCTGCCAGGGCGCATTCACCTCGATTCGATCTTACTCGAGACAGAATTCTCAGTTAGAGCGGAGTTTCTTCATTGAAATCTTACTGCCTTCCTTCTTCTCTCTCTCTCTCTCTCTCTCTCTCTCACACACACACACACACACACACACACACACATATTCCTCTATCTCTCTTTCCCCCTCCTTCCAACTCAGAAAAACCGGTTTCTTAACAGATAGCCTCTGTGACTCAGTGGCGTCGCCTCTTCCCTATAAATACAGCACGAACCTTTCTATAAATAGAATCACGTACCTCCGCATTACATCCTTCCTCATTAGTGATGAACTTGCAAGAGGGTTAGGCGTACTAGTAAATATATGTAAAACATAAGGATAACTGAAAGAGAAGCAAGGTGTTCCTTGGAAAGGTTCCAGATAGTGTTACAAAAAAAAACGAAAAAAAAAAGTATAAGATGCAATAAGGATTCCAAAACGCAAACCAAAGAATACCATAATTATTATTAAAAAAGTTTACTTAACACTTTTATTTCGATGAAAGAAGACACCATTAGTCGTATTTCGCGAAATTTCTTCATTCTTGAAAATCGGAGTAAACACAATACGATCTGAGGGTTGAGAGAGCCGTGTAGTGTTACTTCTGCTCTTGCCAGGAGTCAAGATAATCTTCTGCCATTTTTTTTCTTAGTTATTATTTCGTTTTATTTATTATTATTACTTTTTTTTTGGCAGGCTTAATTCTTATTGGAAAAGGTTCAAGGTTTTTTTCTAAGGCAGTAAAAAAATATACGAGCCAGCTCTGCTTTCTTCTTTGTTTTTACAATTCGGAACACCCATTTTACGTATAGAGGAAATGAGGTAATGAGATCGACGATTAGGTTTAGGTTTTTTATTTATTTATCAGGGAATCGTTGGCTTATTGAAATATCAGTTGTTTATTTCATGGTGACGTGGTAAGAACTCCATATAAAAGAAGAATTTCAAATAAATGGCACGAATTACTTCCAGACCAGTTTTATTTACGAAGATGAAATCATTTCTTCTGACTATGTAGAAACGTACGGTATGAGGGTTTACAATAGTAATATACAACCACATACATTTATTCTGACATTATTTATGAAAACTGTTATTATTTATGAAAAACTGGCTAAGGAATCTTTTAAAAGAAAAATGAAAAATTCTCCTTATAAATAAACGACTAGTTACTCAACGTTCCAAGATGAGGATCGCGGACGTCAAAGCGCCTCTGCTAGTTGGTCTCTCGCCATGTTAATAAAAGGGCATTGGTTGGTCTGACGCCTCTCGCGACCGATTTCTTTTCTTGGTTATATTATAAAATTATTTTAATATATAAAATAAATTTACATTAAAAAAAAGTAAATAGAAATGAATTATATTTTTTTTTTATTGTTTCAGCCTTGACTGTGCGCTACCTAACGAGGCGATATATTGGCGAATACCGATCGAATACAGGTGAGGATATAATTTAATATACAAGTTACATTTAAGCACCAATAAGATTAAATTAATTGTTAAACATTAGAAAATCCCCATGAATATTAAAAACTCACCAACACAAGGGACCAGTGCGTTAATAATCGATTTCCCACCCAGGAGATTAATTAAATCGTAGGACATCATATTAACAATAATTATGACAATTTACATAGAAAGGCAACTATTGATATAGTTTAAATAAAGAACCGGTTTCGAACGACTTGCGTAACCGTTTTATTTATTAACGCGGAAGAGCTTTTAGGTATTAAAAGTGAAATCAATGAATAAAAATGAGATATATTCAATAGGAAATACATTTTTTTTTCAGTCCCGTAATTTTATTTTGGAATTAAGGCTGTCACGCGAGTTTAAATAAGATAACAAATTTTCAATTACTTTAAATTAAACATGAGTAGAGCAATATATAATTCTAGACGACATCACAACAAACTCCTAAATAGCCTAAACAGTTATGAATGGGCGTGATAGATGATTTACAGTAAACAGGATTTGACTTGACTTATATTTGAATGGAAAAAAAAGGTTTTGGAAAATCACCATGTTTCCAAATACTTCGGAGCTGGGGCATTGGGCAGACACTATTTGTGCTCGTATGTGCGCAGATGTGTGGGTGCCGCTCAAGAACTAAGAATAGAGTAAGTCAACAGAGAACCCTAATGTAGAAGTTAGTTAATTCGAAGATCAGGGGCAATGTTTTGTAATTCACATCAGTAGCAAACAATAATTAAAATAATAATAACATTTTAAAAATAACAACCCTATTAGTATAATAATACCAACAGTCTCCAAACTATTGAAAAATTCGCATTCATTTTTGAAAGTGATAGCATAGAATGGATCAGTCGAATGCGTAACACTGCGGCGTTTTTTAAAGTGTAAATTCACCGTGATAAATCACACTAATGTATGTAAGGTTTATTTAAAACGAATTATGGTACGTATTAATTATTTTCAATGTAAAGAATAGAATAATCTGGAAATTTTGAACACTAAATAAGTCGAAAAACATACACCGAAGTGTGTTGGGTTAGGCGGGTTTCCACATTTAAGGTTTCGAACTATCAAAAATGAAACTATTCTAAATTAGTTCAGAACCCACTTTTCACCCATCAAATAACATTAATAGTTAACGATAAAATATTTCATATATTCATATAGCTTCCCTTTGAATTACATACTCAAAGAACTGTCTCAAAGATATTTAGAGTGGTTATCTTTTCATCATGTTGTTCAAGTTCTTTTTGTTTTTTAAAGTAATAGTGAGCAAATTTCATAGAAGCATATATTTTCAAAATATTAAATTTTTCAAATCCGCGAATCTAGGGTACAGTGTACTCAATTAAATGGAATGTGTATTAGCTTAAAATACAATCTGGAGCCATCCCAGTCTAATTTAACCGGATAGTTCTAAATATAGATCATGTTCTCCTCCCCCCCAATTAAATCTGCAAAAGTGCGGAATGTTATAAAAGTTGGCCACATTACTTTTCGACGAGGCATCACCATCTAAATAAAACCGCACGGTTTACCGGCCATATATCACACCACGCGACATGTCCACCCGGTGTTTCTGTTCTATTCCCAACCTCACGATCTTGAAGGACCTGTTGGAAACGCAGCGGAGAACGGAGAAAGAGGCTTCCTTGTTCCAGTCGTTGGCGCCAGGTCGCGATAGCTTTCTTGTCCGAGTTGCATCGAGTCTCTTTAAATAAAAAAAAAGGAGGAAAAAAGTCGACACTCAGCTCGCTAAGGCAGAGACACCTGAAGCAGCTCAGTAACCGCGCAACTTTCTGGCGCCTATATTCCGGCAGGCATCAATCTATTTGCGGGTAAGGTCGCGGACATCCGGTCGCGTAAACAACGGTCGCTAGCAGTGTCAAATGTCAATAAATATAGCTGTCTGTGATAACTACATGGCTCATATTATAAACAAACAAAAATAATAATTCGTTGCTAACAGGTAAATATTTATTAATATTCAAGGTTTTATTTTGTTATACTTAATTGAGAGGTCAGAAAATAGGTAACATGTCATCCTTAGTATTGTGAATCGGGAACGGGAGAGCTCAGTGGAAGAGCGGTGAGTTGCCATAGCAAAGGTCCCGGATTCAAATCCGGTATGGCAGGAATTGTATGGTCTGAGACAAATTACACCCCTACATAGCTTAATATTGTCCTAGAAACAGTACAGTCTCTACCACGAATTGAATGTAAGATCCTTCATGGGCTTTAGTGGTACAGGCATTTTTTTATGGACTACTAATGAGTTTTATGTTTTTTTTTTATTTGGTGCGTTACACGTATCATTAGGAATGCTTAATTTATCAGGACTAACGGTCCCGAGGAATTCCCATCTTAATCTTAACCATCCGAAATATTTTAATGGATTCCGAGGGTTCACAACCCAGCGGCCGGATTGTTCTGAAAACAATGAACCTGCTAGAACAATCCCTTTCCGGTTAAGGGAAGGACATGAGGTTAAAAATCCACCTCGCCTTTGTGAGCTGTTCCTCGTACCTCGAGCAACAATGGCCGACCATTTTATGCACTTCATTTTCACATGTGATTAAAAACTCATCCCGCCACCATAATGAGTTGTTTGTTTCATCGACTGCGTACAATAAACAGAGCGTGTTTGAAGTCATTGTTCATTAATTAAAACAAGACAATAAATAAAAAAATAAACGTGTTCCGCGTGCTTCAGAGCTCAAAGTGCTAACCATATGCAAACTTCCTTAAGAAAAAAATAAAAGTAAATAAAATAAAATTATAGTAATTAAAAAATATTCAAAAAAATATACTTATAATTATAATTTAAAAAATTGAAATGTTAAGGACAAGTTGACTAATCCAGTTGTCCCTGTATTTATTTTTACTATTTGATTTAACACGACTGGAGTTTTATATTTGCGTCCGTCTTTGAAAGGGTCCTCACTTCCTATCTCAGATGCCAATGGTTTCAGTTCCTTCTTAGAGCGCGGCTTAGCAACAAGATATATGAAAAAACGATAAATATTTCTTTAAATTAAAACATGAAAAAAACAGAAACAGAATCATATAAAAAATAAAATAGTCTAAACTGTGTTGTTATTCAAATTTAAAATAGATGTTCTAATAAATAAGGATTTGCACTCCTGCCAAACAAACAGGAAAAAAGGTGCGCGTACTATTTCCTCTAACAAACAACAAATAGCAATATTACAACGGAATAAATGCTTGAACATTTTTTTTTATTAGTTTATTTTGGTTTATCCGTAAAAACATTGTGTGAAAAATTAAATATTAATTTCTTTATAAAGATACATTAATTTCTCTGAAATCTAAAAAAAAAATAATCACCTACAATTATCTGAAATAATTTAAAAACTGTTTGCCTACGACAGAACTTATTAATATAAACAATATGTTCCAAGTAATCGCCATAGACGTAAGACCTAAAAAACAATATATGAAAGGAAAAAATGTTGATGAGGCGTGAATCCGGACTATGAAACAATTTTTTATTGACTCGCTAATTAAAGGCAAAGTCAGTCAGTGAAACAAAACCCCAACTGAATGGTAGTAATTCTTTATAATTGCCAAGTTAGCAATAAAAAACTAATGACTTTCCTGCCCCACTGTTTCTTAACATTAATAAAAGTCTTTTGTGTTTAAGACCTTACAATAAACAAAAATATTGTTAATAATCCTGGTTCATCATGGATGTTACTTTGTTATTCTCATTATAATTTGATGAGAAATTATAATGAATGCACTAATATACTCGATTAAATGTTAAGTTCGGGTGCCATTTTCAATTGTTTGATAAAATATAAATTCCAGAGAGCTCTAGTTAGTGTCAATTCCCGATTAATATTCATAAATGTAAATACACCCTGAGCTCGAAGGCTCAAGGTATTAATGCAAAATCCTCCATCCAAAGGCCGATGTGACAGCGAAGTTCATTGGCCAACTTTAAATATGAGTAACTTGCAATGATATTTTATGAAAAAATCTCGAAATTGAAAAAAAAATATTTAAAACTTTCCAATATAATGTTTCATAAAACTAAATCCAAACGAACCGATGAAAGACTCCGAATTGGTTTGTGTTATCGACCCGGCACGCGAGCTATGTGGAACATAGATAAAGCCTGAAGTGCTTCCAGTGTAGGGTAAGGTAGGATCCTGAGTTCTAAACTGAAATAGAACATCTTGAAATAATCAGGCATTCCTCGAGCTCTTAACTCGGAGTCTGGGGTGTTATTTTTTGTTCTTTTTTTTCTATTCTCGACAAACATCTTTTTACTAAAGTGGTCCGGAAAGGATGTGTTCTTGTCACCTTTTACGGCATATCTCGTCTAATTATGACAGAATAAGATAGAAACGTTTATTTCGAATATTCTTAAACATGCATAAAAAAAATGGTTTACTTAATGTATTCAGTAATTACTGTTATTCTTCTATTTATACTTCCACATCGATTGGCATTATTAGCGTGGGACGTTGAAATACAAGACGGCACGAGGTTGTAATTAAGCATTATCCAAGTATAAATGGGATGGTGGGATACGGTAAGTGGCTCCTCGGGTGGGAATGCACACGTGGTCCCATTGACAAAGACCCAAATCACCACACGACAGATCTCACATGTTATTTTTTACTTGAGAATTGCCTTGATTCAACCAAGACACTCATTTCTACATCCTGGCTATAATGGCTCGTTTATTTTTGTTTTGCAGACCTTCTCTACAGACAGACTGTCACGATCAACAATTCCCCGGTCGAAGTTGAAATAATCGACGTCTCTGGAGAAACGGTAAGGATATATTTTCATTAATAATATAAATTAATTATAATTTTGTTCATTAAGACTATACTCTACTACAATACATACTATTATTTTCAAGTTACCCAGCATTTGCTTTATCGGCATTTTTATTTTTATTTTCAGAGAGACTCTAGCTTTCCAATCGAACAAGTCCAATGGGCCGACGGCTGCATAATTGTCTACTCCATAACGGACAGGCAGTCATTCCAGTACGCTGTCGAAGCCTTGGAAAACCTGCAGAAACTTCGCACTGTCGCATCCGTTCCTGTAACGCTCCTAGGAAACAAAGTCGATCTGGAACACTTAAGAGAGGTAAATATCAAGACGTTATTAATTCTCTGTTAATCCCCCTCTCATCAGAGTTCCTAAAGCCGATTACGATCAAGAGAAAGTTACGCTTGCTTTTAACAAAAAAAAAAAATGTTTTCGATTAGTAAGTGTATGATAAAAAAAATAAGAAGAAAATATGAATGCACCGTTTAGGACCTGACCCATATAAGGGCAACAAGAGATAAGGTTAATAGACACGAATTTTTAGCGGTCACTTTCACACTTTATCTGCAAATTTCTCTGCTCTCATTATCGATATGCAACCAGACCTATTTAAGATCGACCAGCTTTCTTCGTTCTTAATATTATTGTAAAGCGTTGCCTTGAAATAAAGTGGAGAACGATTCGTTCGGTCTTTTGCAACACGTCTGGCGCCGTTCATCTTAGAAAGCTGAAGAAAAAAAAGTAGGTACTAATTTCGTTGTTTCAACACGAGATTATTGCCATTCTCAGATTCAGGTTGCCTCTTAAACGTGGGTATATTTCTGGCTTGAAGTTATCTAATTATATGATGTATAATACATAGGCAGGTTACAATTTTAGTAATGTAGTATTATGATGCATTAGTGAAACGTTCATCGACTATTTGTAAATTCTGATCCGAAGGTTGGGAATGTTACACCCTTTACATACTCGTGCAAGTAAAGGAGCCTGTGCAATAGACTAAAACATATTATGTATACCATTTTTTATGAGCTATTTTAACAGATTTTTTTTCTTTTTCTGTTCAGGTTGACGAAACTGAAGGTAGGAGCGCAGCTTTGAGAAACGGATGCCAATTTTACGAAGTGTCCGTCGCCGAAAACAGCGCGGACCTCTACCAGGCCTTCGAGACCCTCCTCAACGAGACAAGGGGCCAAGTGGGCGGCAAGAGCCGCAAGTTCTCAGTGACGAAGATGATCGGGACCCTCATCGGGGGCGGCAACAGCAAGGGGCAGGGGCAGCAGGCCGGCGGCACAGTCGTCGTCTGTCACAAGTCCGACCTCCACAGGAACCGGGTCCTCAAGAGGCGTCAGAACTTCACCGCAACGGCGTCCTTGTGACTCACAGGATCTCAGACCGTCTCAGACTCCTGCTGAGGAGCCGAGTAGTACCTTGATGTGGAGGACTCATTGATTGTTGTGAGGCCGGCCGGGAGGGCGTGCAGGAAGGTGCCGAGGGCCCGTTCATAGGGCATGCCCTCTCCGTAGGTCCCTTCCGAGAAGGGAATGTTGTTTTTTTACTTAACCGGAAGCCAAGACTGAAGGAGTATCGAGGACAAGAACAAGATGAGTTGGAGAGTTGAGAATTCCTACTTCTCTATCGTTATGGAAAGATTCAATTTATAAATACTTGAATGTTTCGTGAGCATTGTAATCTAAATCTAAGTTAATGGACTAATTAGACAAACTAGAATAGTTCATTTTTTCTTTTCTTTTTTTGAGTACAAATTAATTTAAATGGTAACTGTTAAAAACTCAAAATATTTTTGATAGTTTTTGAAGGTCTTCAAAAAAAATTGAATGAAAAATAACTCTGCAGTGAATAATATGACACCAAAGACTTGGTTATTTAATAGTTACCAGTTTTTAAAAGTATAAGATCATGACACGTTTATAAAGTGGAATCTATGAGAAGTAAATACTTTGTCGAGTTTGAGCAGGATCTTAAACTTTGTTGTTGATGCCATGCATGTTTATCCATAAATTATCACCTATATGTATTATACTTGCCGAGAAACGGAAACTATACTAGATATAGTGTTTATATTAATAATTTAATTGATTTCATTATTGAATGTTAAATGGCTGTGATTAGTTTGTATTTTGAAGTTATTTATATTGTCCCAATACTTACCTACGACTGCATTTTGTAAAATAGTTTTTATGGAATGCTTATTTTGGAAAAAACCCAGACTGTATTGGATAATGTTTTTTATTATTAAAACATCTTTTTACAATAAAATATTTTTGGTGTAACTGAGTTGTTTTTTAAATACCTATAAAAGTATAGAAAATACCCTTACATACATTTCACAAATTCCAATTCAAAAAAATATTAAAGTAATTACCGAGATCACATGACTGATTTAATCCCATTTAAAATCCAACACAACAAATTTCATAAATTATATATAAATTACAATTCCTCGAACATTTAGGTAAAATAAAATACTAAAGATTTAATAAAGCTTAACAGAAGTACGCACAATGTCACATTAAACATGCATATGACTACTATCTCTATGTTTCAAGGATCCATACTAAGAGATAGTAACCGATTACATGCTTTCTCTTACACTCTTCAGGAGTTGTTCGAAACAAGGCTGCAGAAAAAGAAGACTCTAAAAATATTTCAATCATAAAAACAACGATTTATCAGAGCCCACTGCTGAAGATCATTTTAAAACATTGTATATTTCCAGTTAATTTCATAGCAAGCACAATTGATTTCTAAGGGCATTGAAAAACCAATTATGATAATATTTACAAAATGCTAACAGCAAGTGAGATGAATGGTCTACTTGATTAACTAAATTGTAATTAAGCAGTTGTAGTTAAGTTGTAATTAAGTCAGGAAGAAGAATCATTATTATATTATATTTAAGTGTGATTTCATTGAGGCATAATAATGCACGCTTCTGCTATAACTACTGGTACTAACTGCAAGCTTCTCTTAAGACTCAAATAATAATTTGAAGTACATTTTGGAAGATAATAAAGTTTTTTTGCCCACACTGGACAGGAACGATATATTTAAAACGAAAAGAACGAACAAACTTAGAAATGCCAAATCCAGGTATGAAAATATTTACGATTACATTACGGTGAAGCAGTGAAACATTTCAATCTAAAATCAACAGTAAAAAAATTTCAAATCGCAAAAAAAATTTTTTTTTACTGCGGATCTCCTTTGCCTTCCTTAGATTCTTCGCGTCTCTCCACTTCTTCCTTCCTTGGAACCATACATTTCAAACTAAAATCTTGAGAAAAAATATTTCGAAACGCATAAAGCATCTTAATATATCGCTCCTTCAAATGAACGACATAACTAAAAAATTGGCATTTTGGAATCAGGCCTTCAGTAGCAATTTTATTGGTTGAAACTTTTTAATTCAGGAACGAGACATCTCATATTCCACTTCCAACATTTTTTTTTTTTTATGAAGTCATATTTTGAGTTGAATCATGTTTTAACTTCAATTTTGATTGGAATAATGACATAAGCTAAAATCAAAAAAGTTTTTATCATTTAAAAATGTTTTACGGTTAATAAAATAATTACTCTAGGAATGCTTTGCTTTGTCTATACCCAAACTTTAATTTTTTTAACTCATCTGGCATTTGGAGTACTGGCACTGGCCAGATTCTCCACTCACGACCTCTGTGTGTGAAGCGCCCTTAACCAGCTTCCATTGGAGTTTAATTCCAGTGAAGCGGCTGAGAAAGGGGGCAGGGGCCTCCCATACTCCTGCTTTGCCCTTATTCCTGGGGAAGAAGCTTTGTTCGGGGATCCTGGCAAATTGTAAATAGGGTTTAAATGTGTGCATTATTTTTATTTATTTTATTTTTTTACCTAGACTTTATTTTATTATGATTTTTGCATTAATTTCCTTTTATTACCGCATGTACATATTTTATTACATTCACTTATTTTATTTTGTTTATATAAGTTTTTGTTTTGTTATGGAATGGTTGTAGCTACATAGCACCATTACTTATTGCCCGCAAGTGGCAGATTGTAATGTTTCAATAAAGTGTTTAATAAAAAAAACTCATCTGGTTAGTTTGACAAGAAATGAAACTTTCAAATAGCTCTACCTAAAATTTAGGTTTTTTGAGCTATTGTATTGGCATTGTTCTTTTGAAAGAGCGATATATTTGTATCATTGATTTTATGAACATTAACAATATGCGCTCATTTCACTCGAACATTAAAAACTACTTTTAACCTCCGATATTATTTCTTTCATCTTCATTCCTTCATCAATTTTTATTATAAACACATTCAGAAAATACCCATTTTTCTGAAGTTCCAGATTAGACTCAATGTAAAACCGAGTGCTTTTATGATATTGCCTTTCGGATTTGACGACTTAAGCCACACGCATAACGTTGTAAACCGAAAATAAACAGTTGTCAGATAAATATCAAGTTAAAAAAAGTTACCAAGTGAGCTACCTTGTCGAGAGGTTAATCTCAACTTGTCACGTGCAATTTACGTGTTCTTCTCAAGTGTTATTCGCGTGCAAAAGCTCGAGGGTAATTGTGATGCAATTAAAAGGAAGCAGCAAATTGTCATTTAATGGTTTATTAAATCAAATATAAGATATACAATAAATATATTTAATGGGGGATGGAGATAGTGGGGCGGGGTTGCAGTAAAACAAAAACAAATAAATCGAGACTTACTTTTATTTGTGCCGAATTTTCGACCTACTTTGTAGGTCATCTTCAGGGCTATGAGAGAAAAAACAAACAAAAACAAAAAACTATTAAAAAAAACATTACAGTACCAAGAATATAATAACATATAGAGTAATAGAAAAGTAAAAAATTGTGAATGGATATCTAATTAAGGATAAGGAATAAAAAAAATCACGGAATAAATTTAAAGAAGGGTGATTATGCAAACAAAATACAAAGAGAAAAAAAAAGGGAAACAGAAAGTTAAAAAATGAAAAATATATAGATATAACAAGGTGAGATATAAGAGAGAGATATACAAGTATGTAAAACCTGGTTTAATACAGATAAAATATTTGAAATTTTATTTTAAAATATTTTATTAGCATCGCCTGTACGAACTCGTACGTAAGTGACTGAATCTTTGAACTCGATTTTTGGAAACTTCTAACATCAAATTAAATTAAAACTTAGCGCATTTCTATAGGACAAATGAAAATACAATAGTTCTCATTTCAGCCCTGAAGAAGTCAGCAGCATGGCTGACGAAACGTTGGCGATAAATTTATCAACACGATCTAAACCAGAAGATATCAACAAAGTCTTTTGCAATAAAAATTATAGTTTGAAAAACTAAATATACGATTTAATAGGAAACAAAACTAAAAGTAAAAAATAAGTTTAAATAAGAAGTGATGAAAAAAAAATCATTTTATCTTAAAAAAAAAATGCTTGATTTTAATTGTTGTAAATATTTTATTGACTAATATACTGTATTGGTAAAAGTTATTGCCATTAAGACATTATGAAAATATCTTTAAACCCACCCCAGACTCTTATTAGGATGAAATTTTTTTTTTTGTTCATCGCGCTCTTCTTATTTAGCCTTTTGAAAATTATTTTCTACCTTTAAGTTTTGTTTTCTATTAAAGCGTGTTTTTTAGTTTTTGTACACTATTATTTATTTAATTGCAAATTTAAAAACAAGATTCTTAGCATTTTTCTAGTATCATGATCCAATTGGCAGGTTCTTATTTAATAATATAACGATTAAAAAATTACTATTTAAGTTCTTAATAAGTTAAAATGCTGGCAAGTTCTAGCAAAATTGTATTACTAGGCGTAGTAAAAAATAATTTAAGGTTTGAATATTAACACTTAACTGTCTACACAGTTTAATGTCGCAAAGGGCCGGCAGCAATTAAGAAAAATTTATTTTGAAAACGTACATTCATGAAATAATTCAAAGTGTGCAAATATACATTTATACAACAATAATACATTTTATCTATTTGTAAAGGTATTTGTCAAATATTACAGATAAAATAAGCAGGTTTTCTAATTTTATTCGCATAACAAACACGATAATTCCCTTGAATATCCATTTTTATTTCGGAATAAAATGGACGATCAGACGATCGTAAGCACAAAACAAGTTAATCATAGCACAATTCATTAAATAAAAAGAAAGTTTATTAGTCCGTTTTTTTCAAATTTGATAAATGAATTATATTTTTGTTTTATTATTTCTATTAGTACTAGTACTAACCCGGACGGCATAGTGTTAATTAATTTAAATGATTAAATTAAGACAAGCAATAAAACAATAATTATCTAAAAGCAAAGACGCAATATCCAAACTTGTTCATAAATCACCGCCCAGAAATCGTTGTAATGGACAAAACCGATAAGCGGTAGCACCACCACACAGCCAGAGCGCCCATTTAAGTGTTCATAATAAAACATTTTAAAGTTTTAATGGGTGCGTGTAAATGTTATTTGTTTACAATACATATCAAACTTTTGAAATCAAACAATTGGCGCTGATGTCCTCAGCGTTTATGCCTTTAAATACCAACAAACTACAAAAATATTTTAATCGTATTTCGGTCAATAAAGTATTATATTACCGAAGGTGATATTTATGTATAAGAAAATATAATACCGTTACAAAACTTCTGAATTTTATTACAGAGGTTGGAGGAATGGAAAATTATCGGTAAAATTAAGCTAACCCCGGAAAAATCCTAGTTTCGGTCTGGGTAATATTTCAGGGATATAGGCCCCACTTCCGGATGGCTTGCCAATATCTTCTTGATAGCCTCTACTAAACTGGAAATAAGCGATAAACGATGGATTACGGAAGTAAGTTAAGCCCTTAATAAACTGTCCAAAATAAAAACTTTCTTCCCCCCCTCCGCCCTGAAACTTTATGAGACCAGGAAGTGATATTAAAAAGGTCTATTCGCTTATATCCTTTCTGTTAAAGACAAATATCAACTAAATACCTACTTGTTTATTCACTTAACTCCTTTAATAGTCACTTCATGACTGCTAGGACTAATCAGACTAAGGTACATTAATAGTCTTAAATTTTGCTTTACAGGCATAATTAGGATAGGGATCTTAGGCTATAATAACTATTATAATAATATAATAGCTATAATAATAATATAATAGCTATAATAATTAGGCTCGGGGCATCCATTTTACATCCCTTCCGAAGGACGGCATAACTGAAGATTTTTTCACTACTTATAAATAATCCTAAGGCCACCTGCCGGGCTGCGATTTAGAGCATACTAGGTTGTTATGCTAGCCTAAAATAGTCACTTTAGTCAATGATTGCAAAGAGCTTGTTGGTGAGATCACAAAAATTCAGCAATAAAAAGAATTCAATGAGATATCAAATTCTGAACATTTAGTTTAAAAATTTAACATTTCATACTTCATTTGTTTAACGCATTTAACCTTTAGGACTCATTTTGTCCATCTTCAAAACCTTTATTCATTTAATCTTCAATTTTTTTTTCTTCAGTTTTATCCAATAAATAAGAACAAACAGTTTCTAAGTGTTATCTTAAATCGTTTATAAGTATTCAAATTGAATGCTTGTTCATTTACAGTCTTACTAAGAATGCAACAAATGTACAAGAGATACGGATTTTGGAAGGCTACTAGAAATTCCAATTAACATAATGTTATAGACAAAAAAAAGTCCAAAATCTTCAGTCTTCTCCAGGATTATGACAGCTACTCCCCATTCCCCTGAGGTGTTTTGTAGGTAATCCAGAAAAAGACAAAATGCAAAACGGAACAATGCTAAAGGTGGATTCTTACAACAAAAAAAATGCAACTTAGGGAGCCTTTTACTCTCTTAAAAAAAACTAATTGTTAATAATTATCGAACAAACTCCATGGACGGAGCTTAAATTCTGTTATTGTGAATACCAGAGATTAATTTTAGCCAATAACTTTTTAAAAGTTTTTTTGTTGGAGGCAACCTTATTTTTTTTAGTTTTGCTGAGTCCCCTCCTCCTCAAGAGTTCAAGGATTATCCGTAATAATTCTTGTACTACAGTAATGCTAAGTTCAACTATATCAAAGTTGAAAATATTTTGGAGTTGGGTCTGTCAACCCTATCTTTAGTAGTTTTTTTTGTTTACAACAAAACCATTTCTAAAAAAATGTACAGTTAACAAAGTAAGGATCAGAAGTTCCCACTCATATCTTAAGTTTTAGACATGAAGGAACAGCTCCATGACTATCTATATTTAAATTGTTGTGGTAAACATAAATATCAATAACCCGATTTTGAAGAAATTTTCAAATTTTAGAAATTGGAAACATTCGTCCCCCTTAGATGGGTCCATGTTACAACAGAAGAATAATAACTTATGTTATTTGTAATGGTTAGTCAATATGGAACTTTAGAAGGTTTCCAATTTTTTTTAAAGGTGTTAATGTTTTTATTTAATTAGGAATTCTATACATTTAACAAGTGATAAAAGAACAACAATGTTAAAACTTGAAAAATGGAAATCAATGAGGTCTAATAGAAAAAAAATAGATACTTTAAATAAAAATTATATATTTCAATATTTAACAATTTCTAGATAAACAATAACAAATCAACAAACTAGAATTTAACAAACATTAGACATATTATCTCTAAACTACTAACACTTAGAGAAGCTTATAAAATTGAATCGAGGAGCCGATTATGACATTTTAAAATACATTATCACCAATCATGACCACAAAAATAAAGCAACCTTTATTTAAAATGACAAAATAATCATCTAATCATAAAAATAAGAAATAAAAAATATATCAAGATAAAAAATACCTCTGATCTCAAACAACTAGAAGAAACTCATTGTAATGAATGGAGTACAATCTTATTTCTTCTATGAAGTAGAATTAAAACTACTTTTTTCTTACATATCAGTTTTGTAAAATAATAAAATTGTAAAATACAATATAACAAGGAAAAAGACATCAATGCATAAACTAAATAAACTTAAAAGAAAAACTATTTATAAATAATTAAAAACTAGTAATTCATAATGTCACAATTTTAAAACTGGAGTGTGATAATTTTAGTTCTGTTACAAGTAGAAATCCATAAACCAAATATTCAAAGAAACTGCAACTAACAACTTTTATCTCCAAATTGACTATTTATGTTTTAGTAAAATTAAAGAAAATTGCTAATGTAATACAGTTGTTATTTTCGTCATGTTTCTTGTAAAATCTGTTGTGTTTATTCCTCCTATGAACAACTAAATGACTGTTCAAGGAATGATTATAATAATATAATAATTAGAGAAGGGGAAGGTAAGTGTTAAAAGCAGCTAGTATTTTGGGAGGTTTATTCGGGATTGAGTGCTAAGAAAGGGTCGTCAACATATTTCTTAATAAGGATGATGTCGCGGAAGAATAGAGGGATGATGGAGTCAAGAAGGTCATTGAGTACTAAGTTGGAAATGTCTGGAGCAAGTCAATTACCCATGGCAAGACCTGAGATTTGATTGAAAAATTTTTCCTGGAAACTGAGATATCCGGTTTTGCAACTAAGTTGAAGGGTTTCAAGGTAAGAGGTGAGACAAAGATTGGTATGGGTTTGGATAATGTTCCAGTTTTATTATACATAGAATTTTGTCAATAGAGATACTGTTGAATAGACTAATGGCATCAAGAGAAGCTATGGTAAAATGGTTAAAAAAGAGAGTTATTGCTGTTTTAGATGGAAGGAATTGGATATGTCATAGGTGTTGCTTACCTGAGGGTTTGAAGAGAAGGAAGGAGAAATTTGCTGAGTTTGCTGGATGGGGAGTTAATGTTAGAGATGATGGGGCAGAGTGGATATCCTGGTTTGCGGATTTTGGGTAATCCATATAAACGGGTAGATATAGAGTTGTAGGAGATTAGTTTATGTTGTAAATAAGTATTGTAATTATATAAAAATATGTATCTCTTTGTAAGTTGATAGTATCGATTTTTGTTTGTATGTGTGTGTCACTCTTTCCCACTTTGTTCTTGTTCTGGTTGTACGTTATGGCTTCCCCAATAAAGCGTGTTGTTGTTGAAGTATTTTTAGTTATGAACAATTAAAAACCTTTTTTTTCCAATATGTTTTTTGATTTTTTGGGTTCTGTGAAGATCCTGTACGTGGTGGTTAAATTTGGCCATGAGAGGGAAGCTGGGATCATGGGGGATGGGTTTATATGTAGACATGTCAGATAGGAGGGAAACAATATGTCCTTGTCCATTGTATCCAACATTACAGTCATATTGCCCTTGTCTGCTTTGGTGAAAGTAAGTTGTGGGTTGGATTTAAGGAATGAGCAAGTGGTGGCTATTTGAAAAATAAAGGGAAAAGTTGAGAGAGGCGGGTGGGGAGCGTTGCAAGTGGTTATTATATTATTATGGTTGTTATTATTATTATTAAATTGGTGATGCGGATGCGGGAGACTTCCTTCTCATCATCAGTGAGAGACTGTCATCTCTATATATGTGTTGAAGTCAGTGATGAGGTTGGGAATGAGTTTGGTGACGCTAGAGGAAGCGGTGGAATAATTACGGCCTAAGCTCAGGATCTTGTTTACTTGGGGAGGGATAGAGATGTTGTAGGCCCATTTATTGTAACATGTGGGGTAAATTTTCTTGGCGTATGATGCGGTGTAGAGGTCTTTAAATTTAGAAGTGAGGGATTATTTTTGTGGTTTTTAATGGATGTGCCAAATTTTTTAATAAAAGAAATAAGTATTTTGATGTTTCCTTCACCGATGTGAGCAGAAAGAGATGTCTTGAGGGAAGTAATTTGAGTGTGGATTGAATCAATTTGTTGGAAAATTTCTTTTATTTTAAGATTTAACAGTTTTCTTAAATAAAAATGTGGAACGGTAAAATTTATTGTTTAAGTATTGGCAGATCTGGATATTTTTAAGGTAATTCTCTATTAGTTTTGGAAAAAATGAATTATTTCTACATTTGAGGAGGAAATTTTGTTATTCTATTTTTATAGTAAGGAGTTTGTGTAAGATACAAAATAAATTTCATTTCATTTTACAACGGGAAAATTTGGATTTAATAGAAGCGAAAAAATTAAAATTATTGTCAGAAGGTATAGGCGAATCTGTGGTGTTAGCAGAAGTGTGTTGGTGATTTAATAAACATTTCTCCCTATTTAAGAGAAATTCATTGACCTCCACCGGACCATTTTCTTCCACATATATAATCAAGGTCAATATATTGCCATTCAAGAAAAATTTTAATATTTCTATTCTGACAGGCTAATTACAATAATACAATAGTGATATGAAACATTAAAATTAATTATACCGTAAAATATACTAATGGAAGCTTGATTTTATAGATTGCTTTTAAAATTTACAATAATTAAGTAGTCTTGTTATGAGTATTTTTACCGAAAAAATGTACAGAAGAACTACATTAATTGGGAAACATTTAAATACTTTCAGCCAAAATGAAAAAAGATACCACAATTGAAAGACTGATCAAAATATATGGAGATTGATATCAATAATAACAGAATAGTTCAATAATAATGTTTACACACTACTAAAAAACAAGAATAAAACAAAAACATGTAACTTTAAAATTTTAGAAGGAAATTGGGCTCAGTACATGGTGGTAGAATCTGTACTAGTTATAAGTTAACGGTCGTGCAGGGAAGTGATTTGGACCTCATCACGCTCAGCTACTAGGTGTCCTCAAAAAAGCAGGGTCGGTCTATATCTGTTCTCAGATTAAATAATTTATCTCCCATAGCCAGATTCGAACCTGGGATGATCTTTAGCTCAACAGCTCAGTACTCTACAACTGAGCTATCCCACATCCCAATCTCCAAGAATGAGACCAAAAGAATAAAAAAATAAGTGCACACTGAGATGAGAGACAAAAAATTTGATCCATGTATAACATAAAATAAGAAGTGAAAAAATATCCCCCTTGTTATTTTCTATTATGAAACTTATTTAAACATTGTTTCAATGTTTCAGAGTTCTGCCCTATCACCAGGAACATATTTATTATACAATTAAAATTTAATTTATTCAAAATGCTATAAAATGTGTTCTCTTCCTATAACATAGCATGCATGTCAAAAATCTTACTAAATTCACTAGACAAAAAACCTTGCACCAATTCCAGATGTTGGATGTAACCCAGAGTTAATACTTAAAAAAATGTATGGCATGTTTATGCATAGCCATCTATAAGAAAAAAAAACAGCAAAAGAAAAACATTTCAAGTTTTTTTGGCAAACTTGAATTGAATTATAATAATAAGATCCAGACATTGAGGCAGAAATATTAAATAAAGTTAATGTAAAAGTTTCATGAAAAAAAGTAGCAAAGAAAATATATTTTTCAAGTCTCGCTCACTCATCAAAATTAAAATCTTAGTCATAACTAATTTGAATATAATATAAGCATATCCGAAGCCTAAGAAAATCAGTAGTTCCTTTATGAATATTCATATTCCTATTCCTATGATTATAATTGAAGACTATGGAGGAAAAACAGGTGTCCAAACCATTTGATAGATAAAAAATAATATATAATTTGACTTTTATTCCCTCTTTGGGTTAATTTTCGAATCTATTTTTAACTATATGGAGTATAAGATACAGAATCATATTCCTGAATAAATGTACAGATAGAAATGTATTGTTTTTCTTCATGTATTAACAGAGAAAGGACCTTACCATGAGTACATATGCTGAAGATTCAATAGAACAAGCAGGATGAAAATCAATTCATTCTACAAGACAATGTGGAACAAATATACTCATTCAGTGAAGGGTACATTCCTCTTATACAGGCACCACTGATAAGGTTGCTGGTTAATCAGGTTAATAAGGTTATTATGTTTCGACACTAGTAGTTAGTTTAGGAGTTATTACTTTAAAAAATAAAAACGATAACATTTATAAATTATTTACATGCCAAACTATGGCTATAATATCTAATAAAAATTGATTAGCATATTTTCACCTCTTATTTGACAATCTTAATTTTATTTCAATCCAATAGCACACAACTCCCTCAAACGCATTCTCCACTCTGAGAACGTCTTTTTTGACATGCTTAGTTCTTCTGAACAAAATTTAGCAGGTGCCATTTCCCTACACCACAATAAATGAACATTATGGTATTAACAAATGATACTCTTGTCAAATCAAGCCAGGTTCCGACTCTTAAACTGCACTTACTTCTGCAACTTCTTTATGATACCTCAAAGTCATTGTTTTGAAACATAATTTCATTTTATGACACTTCTTCCAAGGCAATATCCCTTTTTCTTAGAAGAAAGATACCGCTTCTTATCTCTGTTTTCGGATTTATTTATTTCGGAAGATCATGTTCGTAAATACGGCAAACAGAAAAAATCCACAAACACTAACAAACATGAAAAGGTTAGAAGACTACCATATCATCTCTCCTCATAGTGATGAGGCCCGTATAAGATGAAATATGTATAAAAGTGTAAAAGTGAAGTAAAATAAAAGTAAAGAAATGACATAACCTCTGGATAAGTTGAAGAACCATTTGAGATTGGGGGCAGATGATCTTAAAAGTTTTGCTGCAATAGTTACTAAGAATTTTACTTCTCATTAGTTCATTCTTATGAATATTTGAAAATTAGTTCATTCTTATGAATATTGAAAATTTTATTGCATTTTGCATTAACCAAAGATCTTTAATTTTTGTTCCCTTTATTTACCAAACATTGTAAATGGTGGAAGAACCACATTAAGCTTTACAATTGGTTTTTCATTTTTTTTCACTGAACATGAGCACTTGCTATCTACTTAGATAGAAGGAATGGTAGAGAGAGAGAGGTGGTAATGAAGACAAACTCAGAAACCACACCATCACAATGCTCATCCATACAACAATAATGTAAAACAATAAGCTATTAATAGATTCATGCGAACTTAACAATAAATATATACATCTTCATAAAACAGTCCATAACTCATTTAAGATCCACAATACCAGAATAGAAAAAATTTCTATGCCCGTTGTACCTTTGTGTCACACTGCATATTGCTTATCACAAAACAATGTAAAAAAAAATTTTAAAAGGTAAAAATCTAGAAGTAAGCATTATTTTGAACAATAGAAAAAATAAAACAATATTAATTTAAAGGATAAAATAATATTACTTTCTGATTCAAGACATGCATGAAATGACAATGAACTCTAGTACAATAAATTATTAACAGTAAAGCATGTTATTTAATGATCTTATATTTCAAAATACAGATGTGAATTATACTTATATTCCTAATGTGTTTAACTAAGAGTGAAAAAGTTTAAATGTGGCAATAAATAAAACTCTAAATAACTTATATAATAAACAATACTTATATCATTGAAACTGTCTTGTGATCCAAAGAAGACCCTAATGGAGGAAGAAGAACGATGGAACAGTACTTAACCATTACCACTTAAATTAGTTTTATCATTACAAAAGAAAAATTAAGTATCGTAAATTAATCATTAACCACATATCTCCCAAGCCAACAATCCAGGAAGTGATAGAAAATAATGAATAATATTGGCCGGATACATTAGGAACTTAGTCTATGATTATATTGTTTAATGTAAAATTATTATTTAAAAAATATTAAATAATGATTACCAAGACTTTTAAGTATCAACAATCATAAAGTTTCTTCAAAAAATCAGAATAAAAAGTTTGATTATGCTAATCACTATCGATCACATTAGATCCAACAGATGTAGCAAGCATACTTTACTTCAGTTTAAACACTATTTTTACAGATTTCAACTTTTAAAAAAATTGTTTTCCAAAATCCCCAATAATAGACAGTAGTATTCAAATATAATCCTAAGTTTATTAGAATAAAAAATTACATT
The DNA here is from genome assembly GCA_037127475.1 of Arma custos. NCBI lineage: Eukaryota > Metazoa > Arthropoda > Insecta > Hemiptera > Pentatomidae > Arma > Arma custos. The sequence goes on from CM073764.1 coordinate 72,298,721, forward strand.
TAAAGAGGTTTAAAATAATTTTTCCATTTACCAATTGATGGAACTATTTATTTATGGAACTACTATTTTAATAGTATATGAGTATTCCCGTAAAGGAATTTCCATAATCTTATTTAGCCATAAAATACAATCCATATTTCGTTATTATATTATATTCTTATTACTAATGATATTTCATGAGCACCTAAGTAAAAATGAGCACCTTAAAAAAGAGGTAGCTAGTAAAGAGTTAACATTTTATAAGCAAACACTTTTCCACTTCTACCGCCAAATTTTTTTAATGTTTCTAGCTGTCTTGGGTTTGTAAAAGAGGGAGTTTATTAATACTGCATTATCACAGTATAAAGTTAGCAGTATCCTTCAAAGACTAAAATCTATACTACCTCTAACTATATTTCATGTAAGCTTCTAAAACATACGCCATAAGGGAAATTTATAGAATTGGAATTAACAACATAGCGCTAATATAATAAAAAGAATAAAAATAGCTACTTTTTTTACATGATATTAATTGGTATTGGTGTTAAAACAGTCTTATAAGTTAATGGAGTAGGTAAGAAAAAAAGCCTAATTAGTCTGATATATACTTAGAAGTTAACAATTATAAAAACCTTCATTAAAAACTAGGCTACCCCTAATTGTTCAAAAAGACTTAGCGACTGCAATAAAATAACTTCATTACCAACACTAGTCCATCCTGGAAGGAGATATCTTGCGAATAATTCAAGACATTTCGAATTTTCAGGTAAATAATCTTTCAGTATATCTGTAAAAGGAAAATAAAGATAACCAATTATCTAAAAGTATATTTGATAACAGATTTTAAAAATATTAGTTATAATAAATCAAACTACTCCGCTATTACCAGTCCCAAGCTTCGTCTATGTGACGTGGAGAGTTGTTACTCGTTAAAAAAATCCTAGATCCAACTGGCTGCGGCTATTAGTAACCAGTGAGGAGTAGTACTTATGGTCCGGGTTATAGGTGAAACCCAGACAACAATCTTGAACGCGTAAGAAGAAATCTTTACTTCCCAATGACTAAAAGAACATAAGAGCCTAGTGGATTAAACCACAAACAAAAAATCAAATTTCAAACCAACAATCTTATCTTATCATGGAATTTAATTCATAACTTTCTGTTATATACAATTTCAATTGCGGTAATGAAAGTCCACTAAATGATTGCACTAACTCACCTCAGGTAGTGGATGGATTCAAGAGTGAAATACATCCATTTAATGCAGTTTATCAGGACATTGGATTTTGTCACAACTGCAATCAGAAGGTTGAATCCGAACAACATCTTACTAAAATCAAATTCAAAATGAAATTCCTTTTAGGCACTTTAAATGTATATTCTCTATTCCAGACTGATAAACAAAAGGAACTGGAAATACTTCTGTTATACTTGTACTGGAAGAACAATATTAAATTTCTGGCAGCACTCTGAAGTACAAGGTTCCAAGATGAAAATGATGTAGATATTTCTAACTACAGGATCTTTTAAGGTGAAACAGCAATCAAACTTATGAAATGGATACCATTAGGCGCACATTGGACCAAGCCCACGCATAGCACACGCCCAGCCCACGTACAACCCAGACCGTGGGATGGGTCAAGTACCGCATATTGAACCCAGTTGTTGTCACCCAGGTTTCATGATGTCAGCGTTAGAACTCCTCCTGGATTTAGAATCCGAGTCAGAACATGAAGAAATGGTTTTCCTATATTCGTTAGTGAAGAGGAGGAGAAGTAAAAATATTTATTTAGCTGGGAGGAAAACATATGGAGAGTTCAACCTTTTTCAGGAAGTTCCTGATAGTGTTTTTAAAAATAGTTTTCGGCTCAGCCGGAAGCAGTTTAGTGAATTACATGAACTCATTAAGATTGACATAACTGGAAAGGAATGTAATGCCCAGAAACCAATTGGGAGTAAAGAAAAGTTAGCAGTATGCCTTAGATATGTTAATGCAACCCTTTTTTCAAATTTTTCCCACAGCTCATTCTTCATTTTGGATCTCATATAGTCGGCATGACTAGTGTCAAATAGAACGGGATGGCTTGGAACGATTTCTATTAACTTTTCGAACTCCATTGGTACCCACGCCCACGAAATCTGTGCGAAGAGGACAAACATTTCCACGCGTGGATCTCAACAGACTGGGCTAGCTGTGGGCTGGGTCCAATGTGTGGTAACTCATTCAATTCTGTGCTTCACAGAACCACTCAGGCGTGGGCTGGGTCCAATGTGCACCGGGCCTTACTGGTTACAGCATTCTAAATTCATATAAGTATAAATAAGACGTGACAGAATTTAATTCTACTTCAGAGAGAATATCTCTTCTATCAATTAAATGTAAAAACAAGATATAGACATTTTTTAATTGCCATGCTCCAATTAATGAAGATAATACGAAAAATCCGCAAAAAAAACAGCTGCTTTTAGAAACTGAAACATTTAAAATACCCAAAATGAACATTATATTACTATTTAATCTTAAGTGAGCACTTCACCAATAACTACTTAATTCAAAAGACATTGTAATTGTAGATTTCAAAAAGATCTTTCATTCTGTTTCATTAGTTCCTGGTATAGAAACTATAAATAAAATAATTCAAGATTTTGGTAAAAAATCTAAACTGGCAAACATAATATTTGAAACACTGATAGAAACTGTCTCTATTTTACTAAACAGTAAAGTTTACTGGAAAAATCACACTGCCTTTCAAAATAAAAACAGGCGATGGCCTTTCTCCATTTCTTTTTAAATCTTTTGTTTAATAAAACACTTATTGAATCTAAAATTCCGCCAATAAGATTTACCATGCACATATATCATGATCAAAGAAAATGTAAATATTTCATGACAAAATAATACTGACCTATAAGAGGTGGTTTATGAGAGTGCAAAGCACTTGGCACACTTAAAAAACATTTGAATTCTTCCGGATTTTTGATATTTCGGTCTCGAGGAGCTCCAAATATAATTCTTTCATATGGTCTCTTCCCATTCGAATTACTAAAAGAACAAACAGGTTCTCCGCTTTCTGTAACCTACATAATTCAACAAAGAATACCATAAAGATTAGACGAAGGATATTATTATTGAATATAAATAATATGGAGGAGGAAACAATACAAAATATAAATAAATGTATACATACTTTTATCCAAAACCAGGTAGCTACATACTCCAGCTCCCACCGAGGGAAGTAATCTTCCTTAATGGCTTTAATATGACTAGAACCATTTGTACACCAAATACCGACCAGTCCGGTCCCCTCCAAGTAGGTATTAACAGGAATATTTACTATGTCATCATCCCTCATCATTTCATATCTAAAAAAGTAAAAAAAATATATAATAATTACAATCTAAGCAATATCTGTTACAGTAAAATATATCATTTATAATTGCTGGTCCTAGGAGTTACAGGATACCAAGGATTTATAGTTGACTGGTCCTATGAGACATCACCTTGACGTGGCGGACCAGCTTGCTAGTACTGAGAATGTCTCAATCGCTTTTCTTTAATTATTTTCTTTTCACGTCTCTTTTTTATATTGTTTATAGAGACTGTGCCTGTTGTCAGCAACTTTTGTTATGGTTCCATACGCGAGTTACATCCGCTTAAATTCAATATTGTTGCCCACCCAACGGGGGGTCATATTGTATTATCATGCCACGGTGTTTCTCATTCTCCTTAAGAATTTTTCCTTATAAGGGCTGTATTGCTGAAAACCCACGAAGTCATTGAGTCTTCAACAGAATATAGTTCCAGGTAATTTTCCGATCACGAGCTGGGGACATTATCTCGATGATAACAGACATGAGTGGGGGCCGAACGGTGTACTTGAAACAGTCAGGAGCAGGTATCATTTCCTGTACCAACCACCGGGATCCTATTTGTGTTGTGAGTTGCGAGGAAGCAAGAACTAAGTCTATATGCCAAAACATATTCCCGCACCTTCATCTTGGCAATCTCTTCATACTTTTTCACATTATAGTTTCTTAGAATCATCCCGCTCTTCCTTTTGTTTATGATCTGGGTTTACCCCCCCCCCTACCACCCTCTCCAGCAGTGTTTTGAAGATTTTGGATGTCATAAGAGACATCGCCTTGACGTGGCGGACCAGCTTGCTCGTACTGAGAATGTGTTCGCTTTTCTTAAATTCTTTTTTAGAATTTCACGTCTGTCTCTGTGTCTGGTCATAGAGACTGTGCCTGTTGTCAGCGACTTTTGTTATCCTGATTAAGAGGCGACCCCTGGTAGCTCAATTGGTAAGAGCACTGCCACAGAGAGGCAGACGACCCAGGTTCGAATCCTGACCAGGGCAAATCTTTTCTCTTCTAAATAAAAATAAGTAAAATATATAGTTTGTGATAAGTAATTATTTTTATTATTTATTTTAATTAAGTGATTATTTCATCACTGTTATTGATCACATAAGTTTTATAAGCCTACCTGTATTTATTGTTAATGCTCAGGGAATAAATAACAATAAAAAATAAAATAAGAAAAAATAAATAGAATTCATTGATAAGTACCCAACTATTTCTTCCTTAAATTAGAAGATACAGTCGACCAATTCTTCTCTAACTAAGATTATTTTATATTTAAAAAGAAAATATTTTTACCGATGTGAAAAATAAAACTAATTTACAGCTACATAAAATATATAAACTCAATTTACTTATAAATACCTTGATTGAGCCCCTCATATCCAAATTAATTACATAACTTTTTTGTCCCATAGGAGACCATTTATAGTTAACTTTTTCGTAATTTGATCACACCTCCAGAGAATTAATTTCATCATTACATTATTTTTAGTTGTAAGTTTAAATTGTCAGTTGATGCATTACTTATATTATATTATTTTTTATTTAATCATTTTTCTTACTTTCATCGAAGACAGTTAAATATTGCATTAGTCCAATAATAACAGTCAACTGTAAACCAATTTTCAATATTTTTTTTTTCAGGATATCGAAATGTTATTTTTACAATTGATGCTGTGGACTACCATACTAATGTAATTGATATTCAGTTCAAACAACCAATAACTATCCCAAATTAGATTTAAATCTTTTCTCTTCAAAATAATATTTAAAAAATAATTTTTAATATTTAAAAATAATCGCCATCAAAAGAATATCCTAATATCCTAAATTGGGTACCTTACAGAAAAAAACAAAAAACCTGAACCACTAAAATCCAGGGAGGGTCTTGGTTTCAGTAGTAGAGAATACATTCTTTCTAGGGCAACGGTTGTGCAGAGAGGTAATCTATCCTTCATCACACTCAACCATCCGGTTTTCCCCCTGTTTAGAGTACCCAATTTATAGAGGCTTGGTTAGCTACTCTTCAGATCCCACAGGATCCATCCCCAGCTGTTAACAGATTAAATAAATAATCTGTCACAGACAGATTTGAACCCAGGAACTTTATCTTCATAAAACAAAATAAAAATTGAATTATTTTGTATACATCATTGATAACATCAATGTGATGGTTTTAAACATCATTAGTTAGGTTTTTTTCCGCTGTCATAAGACAAAGGCCTCAGGACTAAGGAGTTGTATGAATGGAATCAGAAGGCCAACAGAGAACTCCAATTTTAAACAAATAATGCATTGGCGTATTTTGCAATAGAAAATATTCCAAATGTTTTTAGATAGTTTAATCATTAAAATATCTAACTGCACTGCTGTGTTTTACGTTTATAATTTAAAATATAGTAATATATTTACTAAATTAAAAAAGTAATATATTTACCCCTTACAACAATTATTCATTTTTTTTCTCCTGACATGCTTATTCCACCAAGGGGGATCGAGCAAAATAAAATCAAACTTTCTATCTTTTTCATCAAAATTATTTAAATTAGAGCAAATAAAACTGGACTGAGGAGGCATAACATAAAGCCTTTTGTTAATTTCAACAACTTGAGGACTTGCAATGGTATTGGATCCTTTAAGTAAATCCCATTCTTTCATAATTTTCCCCTCTTTTTGTGATTCATAAAATCCATTTACAAAATTTCTTGCTGCCTCATTATTTTCCAATACATCAAAATGAGTGACTGATAACTGGAAATGAGAAATATTCCTTGCTTGTTTCAGAAGAGATTCAAGTGCTTTTTGAACTAATTGTACCTAAAATAAAAAACAAAATAACAATAACTTATTTTAAGTATTCATTATTACTAAATACGGCCTCCATCACATAAGCCCTTTCAGATTAAAAATTCTACTTAAATATTACACTAAATATCAAGTCAATGAATAAACATAAAAACAATGATTATTAAATTTGCGGTGAATAAAATCTCTACACAATATATTTACTGTCGGACTTGAGAGGAAAATGAAAGAAGGATGGAAATGAAATACATAAGTTGATGGACAGATATTTTACCAGATTTCTCTACTGTTAATAGAGAAATGAGATTTTTAGATTATGTACAGAGGATAGAATCTCCAAGATGATTTTGGAGACCATCCAGGTGGAAGAGCAAGATTGTACTGACAGAAAAGGTGGAAACTGGTGTAGGATGATGGACTGGAGATGAAATGATGGAATGAATAAGGATTGTATAGAAGGCCCAAATTCTTCACAGACTAAGCACCACAGAGAAAAAATAAAAACTCATAACTAATACTGATGATATAAATAAATTAATTGAGTAATTAGAAGTATTTCGATGTTCTATTCATGCTCTGAAATTGGTTTCCATTTAAGATAGACCTTTGTGGTCCAAAATAATAAACTTAATATTACTGGATTTTCTTACAATTCTTAATTACTTGAATTACAGTAGGTCTTACTTCAATGTCATTTGTTGCTAAACATCTCCTCTTCCTAACTTTTCTTAATGAACTGTCAGAGGATAAAAATGCAGCTAATTTTTCAGCTTCTTGGTCCCTCATAAATGGGGTAGTGATTTTGAAAAGGTTTTTGTTATAAACTAAATCAATATTACCAGTTGGTGAATGTACGTTTCTATAAAGATTTTTTGAATAGTCATAATGGGAAATAACCCATCCTTTTTCACTACTGCACAAAATACTCATGATAGTTACAATAATGAAAAAAGATAAATCATAATTAGTTTAATTAATAATTCGTAATTAACATAATAAATACAGCTTCCTTAGTCGGCTGATAAACAGTTTTTACGCGATGCAGAGATTTTACCGCAAAATTATTACCCGCTGAAATACAATCGATTAAACCGTAGTCAGATATCAAAAGAGCTACGCTTACTGAAGCGTCCAACACATTGCGGTTATCAATATTTATAACGTGAAAATGCTTTTAATGATGGATTGAATCATCCAGTCAACTATTTTCCACTTGAAAATGCTTTTATATGAGCTACTAGAAAAGTTCTTCAATAACTTGTAGTTTTAAATGGCATTATTGCAATGTAGCTTAATATAATGATACACTATAACAAAGCAAAACATAAATTTCTAACCTAGGGTTTTACTAACTGATAGAAACATCATTAAGATCATCTATAATATATTATTTAAAACTCAACAATGAACGAAAAGTCAGTGAATGAAAAGATATTCCCCAATTAAATACAGTAATTTAAAACTATAAGTTACAGAGGAACTTTTATAATTACTCACCTAAAAGCATTTTCACATTATAAATGCTAAAAACCGCAATGTGTTGGACGCAACATATTCCAAGACATGTGGTTTTATTTTAAATCGTCAACTTCTGAGCGTTATTGTTCGAATGGAAAGCTCGGATGCATCCTGCGGGAAAAAAATTGAAGTTTTGGCTAGGATGCATGCTGATCCCCTGGAAGATGTTGATGTTGAGTGTCATGCAAAAGTCATCAACTTTCTCCCATCATGAACTTCTCAGCATTGCTTTAACGGTTCACTCAGTTACACCATGAAGTCCACAAACCATGAAATACTGTGTTTGGTAAATGCTGTAATTAAGAAATCGTTTATGAAGGAGTCCATCGCCCCAGGAAGATAATGATAATTCCTTGGTCTGAGCAGGTGCATTCACCATTATCTCTCCCACATCTATCCATGCAGATGTAAGCTCCAGAATTAAGAGAATTTGTCTACTGTTAGTGTTAGCTGCTTTAAGATTACTTGTGCTTATCATGTAACATGTAGTTCCGTTTAACCCATTCGAGACGACGATTCTTTTCGAACACGGTCCCCAGGAGCGTAAATTATTTTTTCATTATATAGTTCATTTTTAATTTTAAAAACTTGTTTACTATGGAAGTCACCCAATTCGTAAGTGAATTCACATAAATAAGATCATTGCACACCGGGTGTGCAGCTCTTTTCTCGGAAAATTTTAATTTTATTATAAGGTAAAATGAAAATACATCATTAAAAAATGTATAAACATTTATTTCAAAAATAGTTAGATAAGATAAAATCTTTATTTTACTTTCAATATTAAAGAACAGAATATAATGCAAAGAAAATTTTTAAAAAGTTAAAAAAAACAAGTTTTTAGATTTTTTGGTACACAGTAAAACCATTGCCAAATTTTGTTTTCCTGTACTTTACAGATTTCATTAGTTCAAGAAAAATCTTATTTCGACGACAAGTTTACTCAGCATAACTGATAATTGCACATTACTGTTAGTGCAGGCCGTCTTATAGCCTCGGAAATCAATTGTACATACGGTGTGCAATCGGTCTCGAATGGGTTAAGACTAACTTTTCTTCGACTTCGATAACTGCTCCCAGGTTTAGGTGTATTTGTTGAACATCAAGGATATCGACCTCGGCTATTCGCTCTCACATTGAGTTGGGAACCGTTCAATTTTGGAATGAAGAATTGACTCAGAAGAGAACTGGCTGGGATGTCCGTAAATACCTGACAGCCACTGCAGTGATTGGTATCATTTCCTCAGTAATAACCATCCAAATTTTGGCTTTTGTATCTTTTAAAGTGAAGTGGATAGCTTAGTGGTAATCATCGAATAGTTTTGATGATAGTTATTCTTCATTTCAACGTGCTGCTACTAAACCATAGAACGAATCGCCCATTCCATTGCCATTCAGTCGTTCAAATGTATGCTATTCACCAAATACAAATAAACGGAGGCTCCTTTCCTTGTGAGTCAGTCTTTTTCGGTCAAAGTTATTGAAACTTGAAATATACATCACATATAGGGTCCATAATGATTCATTAATGATAAATATTTTATTAAATTTTACAAACCACTTTTATTTCATCAATAGAAGTACTAATAAATGGCACACCATAAGTGTACGGCGCCTTATCTAATTTAAAATTAACGCCTGACGGAACACATACAAACGCTTTCAAGAAAAACTATACTGACACCCAAACCCATTGATACAACAAAGGACCACGACTCTAATGCCTGAGAACACTAGGAGAAGACTAAAATGAACGTGGATGAAGGATCTATTACAGTAGGAAATTAAAGCAAGCCAATGGAGAGGTACCGCTGGGCACTGTTCTTCGTCATGCCGTATTATTTTCCAGTCATCCTATCTGCTGATTGTCAATTACTTATATTTGTCAGATGTGGATGAAAATATAAAGAGAAAAAAAATTAATGCCGAAATATTAATAAAGCCTAAATATTGAAATCTTTACTAAAAAATAAAGGAAAAATTATTTAATTTTCAGCTTAACTCTAATTGAATTTATATCGATCATACTCCGTCACAATCGATACATGAGGTTGTATAATTCTGGGAAAAGTTTTAGAACAACTCATTATTTACTGATAAGAATGGTAGACACAAATTCGGTGTTTCATTAGTATGTCAAAATTGACACTGATGTTAATAGTTGGGTTCAGTGATTTTTATACTTCTGATACAAACTTTGGTATACATCATTATGTTCCATAAATGACCAGTGTAATGTTAGTGGTGAATTGTTTTCGTAACCTTATCTTTTGACAGAGACAGTTCAGAGGGAGTGCACTTTTTGGGTAATTTTATTTTGAATTTACATTGATTTAAACTGCTGTTATTCATCACCATTAGATGATTTTACAGTTGTAAATCAGTGCTTTTATATACTTATGTGGTTATTCATTGATGTAGGCAAGTTCTTGTTTAAGTTGTTATTCTATTATATGTTATTTTAGAATACTGTTTTTGATGATTTTATAAGAAGCCAGTCAGAATGGAAGCAGTACCCAGATTGCCTATGATAAGCTTCGAGTTAAAAGTGAGCTCAGATCGGTACCCTCCTGAGTTTGTCAACTTGAAGCAGGTATTATTTCATTCGTATCACTTATGAAATGTGTTATTATATTGTAATTATTGCCCAAAGATGTTAATTTAAAGAATTTATTTTAGTATATACGTGATTTCTACAATGAAGATTCTGAATCTTATTCGACTGAAATTAGGAATTTAGAGACATTGAGGGCCAATGCAGTTCATCCTGCTAAAGATGCAACAGGTTGTGCTGTGATGAAAAAATATTTTTGCCAGTTGCATTTTTTACAGAGCCGGTTTCCAATAGGGCGAGAAGAAAAAGGAGCCATATCATTTGTGTGGTTAGTAACATGAGTCATATAGTGATATACAGATCAGCTTATAAATGGATAGGTGATGATTTCTGTTAACTGATATCAGATAAAATTTGATCTATTATATTTGAGCATCAAGGATTTATAAAAAAGATATTTCAATTAACTTTCCTAATCAGCGATATATCTTTATTTTCTAACACCTTTGAAAATCTCTCTAGACTTGGGATTCTCTTATTCCTAGATATGTTGAGTGTTGTTTTTGTTCTCGATGATCTGGTGTTGATTAAATTTTTAAAAAATTGCTTGTGCTAAGTATCAACATTTTTTAGTTACAGTTTTATTTGTCTGTAGTAACATACTCATGATCTATTAGAGTGAGTCCCAGTGACTAGGATAAATCATGTATATCAATCTAAAACTATGATTGGTTTTTATTGTTCTTTTTCTTATTTGTGTTTAAATTTATTGCTTAGCTCTTGATTGATTTTTTTTATAGGAAAGATGCCTATGGTGGAATTGTTTGTACAACATCTGATATTAAATTTGAAATGGTTAATATACTTTATAATATTGGAGCTCTTCATTCATTACTCGGTGCTGGTGATGACAGAACAACTCCCGAAGGGCTAAAAATGGCTTGTACTCATTTCCAGTGTGCAGCTTGGGCTTTTCAGGTAACCATACATTGCAAAACGATCTCTTAACTAAATTATAATAGTTTATTTTGACTTTTATTTTGATTCTTAGACTTAATTTCTAAGAATCATAATAAGAATATTCTCTTAGTGTCTGAGAACTAGAGTATTTTTTTTTTGTTTTTTATTAATATAAATAATTTGTGCTTAGCAGGGATAACAGAGTACTCAGTTATAGTCCTAGTTAAATTAGATTGCTAATTGAATTAAGAAAAGTAAGTCTTGTCAGTAAAACCAATATTATGTTTTACACCATCAAACACTAAACCCCAACTTATATAATCGTTATTGTGAGTAAACAAAATTGAAGCATTATTTTTGTAGGTTGCACTTTACCTGCCAATATGCCAGTTATAGGCCTTAACAGTCATATTCTAAATAATTAAAAGTAGATATAAATGTATTTTTTTTTTGCTTTTTTTTTTCTATGAATCTGGAAATCATTTCTTATCTTTGGTGCAATGTCAATGTTCAATGCCTTTGGGTTTGGATAAGCCATGTTATATATTGATGATTATTATTGCTTGTAATTATTTATAACTTAATCCTTGGTTAGATATTTTAATTTAATTCTGGCTTGCTAATATTGCTTATGTTGCTTATGGAAAAATCTTTCCTGTTGACTCTACCTTCATCGCATCTACATTTTTATTTCTTCAATCATCTGAAGTAAAGTCCAATCTTTCATTTGACATTTGGCTTTAAAAATTTTATATCTTTTATGTAAATCATATATGATCGAGTACAACTTTTTTATATGACTCATGTATATAAAGATATGGCTGTAAGCTTGATTAATTAAATATTAAAATAAGATTTATTCCATCAATCTTATTTCTAGGAACATGTATATTTTTTATTAGGTTGAATTATTTTCATGCATTTATAGGTAAAAAGTCTTTGCAGAAACAAATCTGGTATTGCTTTGATTTCAAGAAAAACATGATTTCAGTTTGTAAAAGATTTTGGCATGTCTAAAACCTTGAAATGTATAACAGAAAAAGAATGGAATTATTTGAAAACGTAACCGGCTTATACTTTTTGTGATCTTTACAAGTGCAAAATAAATCTTTAGAACAAATTAGGGAATATGAAAATTCAGTTTTTATTAATAATTATTAAAATTTATGAATAATTTAAACCAGGATTATCATAAATGTAGATTTAAATGTTTTTATTTCATACTTGTTTAAGTAAAGAAAAAAAAATTACTTGTTCTTTTAAGATTTCTCCTTCATAGCACTCAGTTTCTTTGGGGCCTAGAAGAGCATTATAACAATGCTTTTTCTATTATTTAAATAGATCGTTAGTGCACTTATTTGGTTTTTACTTATTTTCAGCATTTGAAGGACAGTTATCCTCAACCACAGGGTTTAGATTGCTCTCCTGACTTAATGCAGTTCATGTATCAACTTTGTCTTGCTCAAGCTCAAGAATGCATCCTTGAGAAGAGTATGACAGATAACAGGAAAGCAACAATTAATGGTGAGTAAGATTTATCAATTTGATATATATATATATATATATATATATATATATATATATATATATATATGTATATTTGGTTGGAGTATTTAAACAATTTAATTTTTTCTTTTTATTACAGCAAAAGTCGCTGCTCAGATAGTCGATTATTATAATTTGGCCCTCAATGCTCTCCTACAGGGTTCTCCTGAGGATCCTGCCATAATTGACATTGTCGGCTCTAAAATTTTTAAAAGTTGGAAAAGATACATGAAATTCAAAGTTTCATATTATTGTTGTATATCACTTTTGTATCAGGGTATGCAATCAGAAGAACAGCAAAAGATGGGAGAGAGAATAGCCTACTATCAAGGTGCCTTAGATAAACTTAATGAAGCCATAAAATTGTCAAAAAACATTGATCAAGGAGTGGTAAGTTTGATATAATTATTAAATATTTATAATGTTTTAACCACTTGATATATTTGAAATGCGGATGTATGTATTTTTTATATGATTGTTTATTGTCTTTCATTATATTATAATGAGATAAACATAAAAAAAAATGAATTATTTACATCTTGAGTTTTTCTTCTGTTTTTTTTTACACATCACCACTAAAATGCTGTAATGCATTCGGTAATTATTCTGCAGATTGTAGCTTTGAGTTGAGTCACTACAAGTTTTAACTTTTCATGTATTTTCCTTTTAATATTTTTCAAAAATACATGTTTTTGTGAGTTTTAGTATGGAATGTAATTATTGTCAATGTGTATACTTCAGTAATAATTTTATCTAGAAATGAATGTTTCAACCAACATATATCATCTGTACTTCGAAATGTTAATTTAAACTTTTATTTATTGATGAAATGATTACCGAAATCAACTCATTACCCATAATTACGTTCTCTTTCCCTTTTTAAAACTTGTATTTTTAGAAAATATTAAAAATGATACAAATAAACACTTGAAACATGTTCTAACTCTACTTGAAGCTACAACCTGAAGAACAGATACTCTCCATTCTATTGTTTCTTTGAATTATAAATAATATTGAGTGCCTTTAATTCCAAGTTATGGTTATGTCTGTCTTCTTTTAATTTTTGGTTTATATATTAAAAAAACTATTATTTACTAATGTTACTTATATTGTTATTAACTAATGTTTAATTTTATTTGTTTTTTTTTATTGACAGATTGTAAACGAAGCTTTAATTTTTACAAGAGATGTTGTGGAAGGTAAAAGAAAAGCAGCTAAAAATGAAAATGATTTTATTTATCACGAAGACATTCCAGAGTTAGATACATTACCCCCTATAAAAGGAGCTTCATTAGTTAAAGGAATTCCTTTTTCTGTTAATGATCCTGAAATTTCAGGACCGGATATTTTTGCTCGCCTTGTTCCCATGAAAGCCCACGAAGTATCCTCATTATATAGGTAATCCATCTTTTTATTTAGTATTGATAATTGTAGCAATTTTTTAAAGTTCTGTTATTTATAAGTTATCATTATCAGAGACCGTTTTTAATTTGGTTTATTTTTTCTTTGTTTACTTCCATAGTTTTTGGATCAATGTAGCTATTAAAGAGTTTTTACAATGCAAAAGAGTAGAAACTTTTATGGTGTTAGTGGAAAAAAAAAAATGGGAAACCAAAAAGCCTTAAGTCTCTGAACTAAAAAAAGGAATCAATATTACCTGTCAGTATTTCGCATATTCAGCCGTCTTCACTTGAATATTGACAGGTATTATTGTTTCCTGTTTTTATTTAGAGACTTAAGGCTCTTTGGTTGGAATTTTTCCAATTATATCTTAACAAAGGTTTTTTATCTCTTTTGAGTTATTGTTTTTCTGTATTATTAGAAACTTGGTACCTGTGTATTAACGCCACCGCAGTTCTACGCAGATTTGTGTACTGAGCAATCTTGTTCGCACGCACAAGCAGTTATATTTTATAACAATTATATTTCTAATAGCTAATTTGTTCTTGTTTGCTGATTTGTTCTGGATTTGTTGTTGTTTGCTTATTTTTAGTGCTACGAAAATGCGTATTTGGGATTTGCCAAAAACAGAAAAAGATGAAATTTTATTTTTTCAGGAGCGAAATATTTTACCGAAAAAACAAAAATGTACCAATTCGCATGAAATGAAACTTTTTTTGGTCAACGTAACTTTTGGAAATGTCAATCAGGTGAAAGAAAATAGAGACTGTTTTCAATCCACATTAAACTGTATATCGACCCATTTTCCACCAAAAAATCCGATTGACTACTTTCTTTTTAAATACATTTTTTTGATTTTTAATTGTTCATGATACATTCCATTATATATTTATTTACAATAACATTTATTAACTTATTATATATTAATAATATATATATATATATATATATATATATATATATATATATATATATATATATATATGTATATTAATAATTATAATTATGTATCTTGGATATACTTTGTTATTGTTGATTAATTGTTGATGATTGTTTACAAAATTTAAAATTCTAAAGCCAATAAATAGATTTAAAAACATTATCCTAGATAACTATTATAAAATATAACTGTGGTGGCGTTAATACACAAGTACCAGAAACTTTTATTTCCGTATACATTTATGAACATGCTAAATCTAAAATTATGAACACGGCTTACTCTCAGGAAACAATTTTTAGTAACTAAAAAAACCTTTAGAATTATGGACTTGTATTTTGGTTGCCAAAAAACCTTTAAAATGTTGTATTTTTTTTTCCATTTATAATTCCTATCTGTATGTTCAAACTAAAAATTTTGGTACAATAAATTAAGCCGCATCACCAATAACATTTTTAAATATTTGTGGAATAAGAAGTCAGTGACAGGGTGGGTTAACAAAGAAAAAAAATAGAGAGAAACTATATAAATAAACTGAAGCATTTCGGGAAAAGTATTAAAAATGTATGTATTCAAAAACAGAACAGTAAAAAAAAAAATGTTCAAAGTCGTCTGAAGATAGGAGGAGAAAGCATTGTGAACAGATGATAGCCTATTGGATGAAAATAAAATAATGAGAAGTAGAAATGTGAACAGGGTCTTAAGTCACTGGATAAAGAAAACAAGATAAAAAAAAAAACAGCATTAAATCATGCGTCAAACGATTGTATCAAAAAGAATTCAATCAACAACTTGAAAATGAAATTATTGAAGTGATTAGAATTATTTTAACATTACAAAAATATTTAAGTAAAATTATTTATTATAATTTTATATTAATTGTTATAACATTTTGTGAGCCAGTGTTTCTATTGTCTAATATTGTGAGTTACTTCATTAATGATTAAACCTTTTTTTAATAATTTATTGCAGTGAAGAAAAAGCGAAGTTACTAAGAAAAATTAGCGCAATGATAGATGCCAAAGATGAGGAAATCGTTAGCTACATGTCCAGTCTTCAGCTGGAATATTTGAAAATACACCTTGATTCCCCAGTTTTACCTCAGGTAATTTAAGTTTTAGAATTATTCATTTCTCATATTAGCATTGAAGTTTGCCACTCTTATAATCATGTAAACTTTAAATCTAAAATCAAATCTTTTTAGGAAGTAGTTGATCGTTGTGCTGCTCTTAGTGCAAAGCCAGATGCTATTCAGAACCTGATAGCTGCCATGGATAAGCTTAGTGACGCATACCATGATGTAGATGGAATGTTACAAGAAGTTATGGAGCTTATAAAGGTAATTATTGTTCTTTTAATTTTTATCTCGATATCCCTTTTTACAAGTCTACATTTATTTTTCAAATATATTAGATTGAGGAAGTTTCTGAAAAAGAATATCAAGAAATAATGGGTCCTCGCCCTCCTTCAATAGTTGCTACAGACCTCACTCGTGAAGCGAATAAATATATGGAAGCTCATAAGAAAGCTGCGGAATCTAATGAAACCCTCCACAAAGCAATGACACAACATATAGAAAATCTTAGGGTTTTGCAACAACCTTTAACTGATATTGCAAGCAATCTTCCAGGATTAGATTCATTAAATTGTAAGTTTTACTTTTTATCATGTTTGTTTTAAAAAATAACACTTTCTGTTACAATAATGCAATACATTTTTCTTTTAAGCATCTAACTATTTACTAATTAGCAGTTAATAAACTTACTAATGGGTATATAGTCATTCCCTTATCATAACTTCAGCAATTCTTATTTTTTTTATCCTCCAAAATTTTAGTTTTTATTATTATTCAGGATTTTTATTTTGTTTAATTTTATAAATATTATTTACCTATGCAGGTCCGTTCCTAAAAAAATTATGTGTGAACTTTAGTTTTAAATAATTTTTCCTTCATAAAATTGTAGTATAAATGAATTCTTTAATTTTTAATATTAAAATAAATTCATTAGATTTATAAATGGTACAGGTGTTTTATGACCTATTCAATTTAAATATGTATGCAATTGTTAATTTGTATATAAATAAATGATGTGTAATAAAATTAAAAAAATAATAATATAAATAACATTAGATCGTAATGAATTTGAGTTAACAAGTTGTGCCAAGCTGAATATAACTACATTGTTATTTTAGTTACTCATATTTTATAATTTTACTATAAACATTGGGTGCTGTATTTTTATCTAATAAATTTAAATTAATTAACTTTATGTTTACAATAATCAATGACTGTGCTACTCAATCTATAATTATTTAATTTTTTTTCTTTTTATTTAATTTTTAAAATATTTTTTTTACAGTGAAAGATGATCCAACAATTAAGGAAGTAATTATGTTAGTGGACAAAGTCGGTGAAATGAGAAGGCAAAGAGCCATGTTAGCATCTCAGCTTAGGGAATCAGTCTGTAGTGATGATATCACAGCTCAGCTTGTAACGCGTATCGATGAAAGAATGGAAGATATTTTTGAGAAGGAGATGCAGAAACACAATAAATATGTAAGCTATATTATTTTTATTTAATTAATAGTGTCATTTATAGTTCGGTAAATTAAAATTTACAAATTCCATGTCATTTACAAAAGGATTATGGGGTAAAAATAGACACCGAATCTTATACAAATTTTGCATCCAAAGAAACCATTACATAAATTAAATAATTGAGCATATTTTTTACAATAAGATTTTTCCTCACATAAGAATGAAAAGACAAGAAACTGCTCAACGTTTTCGCCTACTTCAGCATTTACTGGACAAACGCTCTAAGCTCCCAATTAATTACAAAAGACTCATTTACAAGACAGTTATCAGACCTATTTGGACATACGGAGTTGAGCTTTGGGGCTCTACTAAACCATCCAATTCATCTCGTATCCAATCCTTACAATTCAAAATCCTTTGTAGAATCCTCAATGCCCCTTATTATGTCACAAACAAACTCATTCATCATGATCTTAATATCCCATATGTTGCTGATTTGGCCTAAACTAGATACCTATCCTTCCATGACAAGCTCCATATACACTTGAATCCGCTACCTCTCAACTTGCTTCCTGATAACCCTCCAAGGTGTCTGAAAAGAAGATGCCCTCGAGACCTTCTACTATGAAACTTTATTGGAGTACTACCGATGGTTAGTTTCTCCGAAAGTGTTTTTTTTTTCATGTCATTTGTTCATAGTAGCAAATTTACTTGTTTTAGTATTATTACAGTTGTAAATATCAAAAAATTAATCTAATAACAATGGCCATTTTGTGAATATCTCAACTTATAATCAGAGCTAGAAATAATACTTTGGACATTTATAAGGAATTGTAATTTAAAAGAAGATATAGATTTATAAAATAATCAGTTTCTGATTGATAACCATTTTTGATGTTGATAATTTGGTATTTCATTACAAAAATTCTCCTACAACCTCTTTATGCCAGTTTGTGATAACTTTACAATATTGTGCTACCTTGAGTTTCCAATAAGTCATTGGAGGCAATATTGATGTAGTTATATTCGCATCGAACGAAATTAATTGTAAAAAATAGTCAATAGATTTCATGAATATGCCTCAAATAAAAGGATAACCGTGGCAGATTTATAGAAGATGCATTTTTTGGAGTAGTTTAGTATGTTAATTTTAAAAAATACTTTACTACATCTGTATTTTGATTGTTGAGTTCAGTAGAAATGTTAAAATTATTTCTCCAGTTGGGAGTTAGGTTACTATTTTAACCATTGTTAAACCAAGTCGAATAAACTTGATCCAAACTTTAACTACAGTCCCTAGCCATATTAATGTGACCACTGGATAAATTCATTCTTGTTGCATGTTTGCATTATCTTTTTGTATGTGTAATGATGTAAATTGTGTTTAAATATTAGTTTTATGGGTAAGTTAGTTATCTGATAATAATATGAAATTGAAAAAAATAGTTTCGAAAATAAATCTTTATTTTTTTTTAAATATTTTGTGGTGTCACCCTATTTTACATTTTGATGAAAAAAACTATCAAAATAGTTAAAATATATGATACAAATAATAAATCAATAATAAACATACCAAATCCGACTTGTATTTAATGAAAAAAAAAACAATAAATCCACAAAAATTTCAAACACAAATTATGCACGCCGTCACTCGTAAAACAAAATGGCTGTACTAAAACCAATGCTGCCATTACTAAAAAAAAATACTTTAAAAAACTTATAAAAGTGTTGCTATTACTTAAAACAGCAATTTATTAAGACACGCGAAAGTATATAAAAAAAATTAGGAAAAACAAAAAGGTAATAATCTTTCTTGGTGGTCACATTAATATGGCCAGGGACTGTATACTTAAATTTTAACTAGAGTTCATTAACCGAGAATGTTGTTCTTAATCATAGTTGTTGGGTGCAACTGGTCATGAATCTCCAATTTTCAGTTGGACTGTCTAGTTTTTATTTTAAATATTAGTATTTTTTAGTAGTAAAAAGGATTTAATTCTTACTAATAATTGATCTTTTATTAGATAAATTGTTGACTTTTCTATTTATTAAATCATTATTTTTTTCCATTTTAGGTTTCATTAATCGAACAAAATCTTTCTGCTCAAGAGAAGATCCTTCCTGCATTAACTGATGCTTATGCCAAATATGCTCCTACACGTAAAGCTGTTACAGAAATAATGAGACAGAGAGAAATGATGTTGTCAGCTCTTATCTCCTCTTATGATGCTTATGAGGACCTCATTACGAAATCTAGTAAAGGTCTAGAGTTTTATAGGAAATTAGAAACAAATTTAACTAAACTTCTTCAACGGGTAAAAGGCACTTGCAAGGTTCAACAAGAAGAGAGGGACACTATTCTAGCACAGAACAATAAAAAACTAGAACAAAATTTAGATACGAGTACATCAACGACTTTGAAGCTTAAAGATTATCTTAAAAGTAGAAAAGATGCAGAAAGAGCTGCTAGTGCTGCAGCAGCAGCTGGTTATTATTCAAGCCAAGCTGGAGTTGAGAATCAGCAATCATGGCTGCCGAGTGTGCGCCCTGCTCCTCTGGGATCAGAAGGCACTTCAACTAAACAGGATTATCCTTCCTACAGTGCTGGATCAGGATATGGATCATACCCACAAGCTAATTATGGTACTGATTATTCCAAAGGATATGCAGTGCCTTATAACTATCAAAACATAGCTACTGCGGATTTACAAAATTTACAATATCCAAATATAGCAGCAGGTGTGAGTATGGAAAGCCCTGCCCAAAAAGGCTATGTTCCTAGTGTACCATCTGTGAGCCCTTACAGTTATCCACAGACAGCAATGAACCCCCCTGGCTATGGTCAGTATGATCAAAGTAATACCGCCGCCAACCAATATGGCTCAGTAAGTCAGGATGGGCAGTATGCTCCAGCACAAACTTCCTCCTATCAACCCATTGACAGCCAATACCCTCAGCAACCAATACAGCAGGTGATGGGAGCTCAAAACTATCAGGCCTTAGATGCTCAACAGCAACCTACTTCTATTTCAAATCAGCTTGCAACTCCTCAGGCCAAATCGCAGCAATACAATCCTGAATCTAAAAGTGCTTATACACCTAATGCTGCTGCCACAACTGTAGCCAGTAACACATACACTCCTCAAAGCAGTAGCTACCAAACTCCAGTCAACTATGATTCTTATCAAAACCAATACCAGTACAGTGCACATCAATGGTCTCAACAGAATTATGCTTACAATGCTAATATGTTGGCCTATAATAATCCTAATCAGACTGCTACAAGTAATGTTTATGGCACTGGTTTGGTTCAGCAAAACATTCCATATGTTGGTTCAGAACAACAGTCGGTTTCTGCAAACCAACTTGGTCAGACATATAACCCGGTTAATGCTGTTACTACCGACCCTAGCCAGGCGGCTACTACGTTGCCTATGAACCAGACTTTGAATCCAAGCAATCAAATGCCTCAGGAGTATGGATATATTGCTGGTGGTGGTTATCACCAACAAACTATGCCACTAAACATGCCACCTTCAATGAATGATTATGCTCAGTATTACCAGAACTACACTAACACCTACCCCAACATGCAATTTCAAGCAACTCCTGGAACTGATACTTCTCATTATAGCAATGCTGGAGGAAAATCTACTCTCGAAACTAATTCTTCAAGTGTGACGCCAGAAGGCCTTACTTACGCCTCACAATATACTGCTAGTACAGTACCATCTCAGTACCCACATTACTATACTCAACCTTATGGCTATCAGTATTCTACAGTCAACCTCAATGCAGTAGAGGTAACTAAGGTGGAAACCCCTCAGCCAATGCAACCGAACTCGATGACGTATATGCTGGCTGATGGTAATCAGGCATTGACTATGACTTATAGCCAACAACCTCAAGCCCAGGGCTCTGAGCCGACAACTCCAGAAGTTGTGAATAAACAACCCTCAAATTTGGATCTTCTGACTGGTTTAGATTTTTCAATGACTGAAACTCCACCCCTTCAGCCACAACTGAATAATTCGATGTTGGACACTTCCCAGGAAAAGATGGCAAACTTGTCACTTGAACCTACACCTAGCACTACTTCAGTGGTTTCTTCTGATAAAGTTGAAAATACTAAACAGGTATTGAAGTAAAAACCTTGCTAACAATACAATTTTATATCCATGTAGTATATTTTTTTTGTAATTATAGAGAAATTATATGTGGCATTTTAAACTTCATTTATTTATTTTTTTCTTCCCTTAATTTTTGTTTTTGAAGGTCCCTCCTCTTCTAATTCTATATTACTGTAGGTCATTTCCATCCAATAAAAATATATAGATGTGTGTATGTACATATGGATAAACTAATATTTACATGTTTCCTACTTAAGGTTTAAGGTTTTAACTATGTGATTCGTTAGTAGTTGAAGGAATTAGCATGGTTTCGTTAATTTATTTCCTTGTTTGATATGCTTTCGGCTCTTAACCATCATAATATATGAATGTTTATACATCATATTTCTGTGGCATATTGGTACAGATCAGTCTATCAATCAATACATTTTTGTTGGAATTTCTGGAAGTTCTAACATTCTTGCTTATTTTAATTAGTTGCTTTAATTAATTATATGATTAAGATAGCTGATCACTGAGATCTAGAGATATGATAGTATTACTTCATTCAAGCAATAACACTTACAGTTTCTTGCTTTGGCCCCTTGAGCATCTAGTCACAGGTATTTCTGGAAGCTAAAAATTATTTTTTTTTTCTTCTTTTTTCTGTCAGTTATTTACAATTCAGTCAAATCGTGTTGAATAACTGAATATTGTTTATGCCTTTCTGAATGAAAGCTTTACTTCAGCACTGATATGTCTCGAGTTTTGAAGTGTTTATCACAAACGAAGCTGGTTTTTAATAGTATTACTAATAGTACATCAAACTGCTAATTTTAAGCTGATAATAGATCATATGTTCAACCTGTTTGATGTGGCATTAATTCATAGCTATAATTTTAATTTTATCTTCACTGCTATGTTCAGTGTTATAATTATCTAAGTTCAATTCTAAGTTTTTCCCTGTGTACCTTTTCTTATGTACTTTTATTTTTGTAACTGTCTAACCAAACTCTCTGTATTTTATTAATGTAAAAATCTATACATATAAAATGCTTTGTCCTGAATGACTGAGGGATCAACGCACAGCCTAAACCGCTGGATCGTAGAGACCTACAACTTGGAGAGCGTGTTCTTTGTATGACATTGGCATCCGATAAGATAGGAGTCTCCGAAATTCTACCCCTACGGGGTTGAAAAAGGGGGACAAAGTTTGTATGCTTGCTCACGTGTTTCTTACTCGCAAAATCTATATATTTTCACTGAACAAAACAAATCAAGTAACATAGTTCACTTCTCGCTGCTGCCGTTCGACAAATGAAACCGTTATACTAAGCAATACTTTTCAATAAATTCAATAACATTACATATTAATCCTTTACTGATACGAACAACAGTAAACTTCTGTCTGTCCCGTTTGTTAATCATTGGCAATGTATGTTTCACGGCTGTTCTGATCCGTCTGTGATAAAATTTGATATGGATAATCTGAACCTGGGGAAGAACAGAGGCTACTTTTTATCAACACACCACTCATGTGAAGTTTATATAAAACTGTAACTTGTTTGACTAACACACCCAGCGATTAACGCACAGCAGCCACTGAACTTAGGATCTTGAAATTCACAGATAGATTCATTGTTTAGGTTAAATGAGCACTAAGAAAGGATTTGGACAATACCAACCCCAAGGTTTTTTCCTTTAATATGATAGGGGTTCAAACATTGTATGGAATCCATCAGTTTTGAAGTTAGACATCTGAAATTTCGGATGTACGAGTAACTTATATGTAGTTAAACAAAAAATTATATTAAATACTCTTTCATGTTTCCACAGCCACTATTTATACAAAAAACTTCAGTTGTTTCTTGTAAAAATCATATTATTTATTTAAAATGATCTATCATGAAACTTTATGTAGCAGACCAAATTCCACACGAGCGAAGCTGTGAGGAAAAGCTTGCCAGAAATAAATAAATAAAAAGATCATATGTTCAACCAAGAAATGCTAAAACTAATTATTTAGTTGGATCAGCTCAAGCTTTAAAATTAAAGATGCTGTATTTCAGTAATTGATATATTGGATAATAAATTTTTGTTCTATAAATCCACGTTCTGTCAAAGTTACCCCAAAAAGCTGGCATTTCTTTTTGAACCAGACAGCTGATATTTTTCAAACACACTGACGTAGAGTTTTTAAATTATTAGATTTATCTTTTTTCTCCCAACTTAGAATTAATTTGTATTTTAGCCAATTTGATGCCCGATTATGGTAATTAGAAAAACTTACTATTCATAGCAAATAACTGAAAACATTGTTTTAGCATAGAAAGAACTTTGATACTCTTTGTTAATAATATTAATCAACAACATTCTTTTACTAACTCTTTTGAAGTCCCTAACGCTCAATAATACAGAAATGTTTTTATTTCCACTACTGAATCAAATTTTTATAATATCTCTGCATTAATATCCCATAAAAGTTTAATTTCTAAGTACATTTCTGTATTTAGTTGTGATTTCCATACCATACATGGTATTAAAAATATTAGCTTGTCTGAACAATGTAATTTTATAAATGCAATTAACAATGACTAACACGAAAGACGTGTGAGTTATTGATATCACTATCTGCTATTAATATCTCTAATCTATTGAGTCACTGTTTATCTTTAATGACTAATTAATTAAAGATAGGCTTTATTTATTTTTTCTATTCCACTAACATACTTGAAACCTGCTCACAAAAAAGAATCTTGAGAGTGCATGCTGTTATTGAATTTTTTGTAGTAGACACTCATTACTACTTCTGAGAATTTTACTTACTCATCGCTATAAAATGTTAGATTATGGTATTATTTACATTTTGGCCATTTTTTTTTCTTTTCTGCTTATTTAATTCATCAGTTAATAAAATATCCAAAAGTTAATTTTTGTGTAACAATTTCTTTATTCTCTTTTAAAATATTATTTCTTATCTTTTGCATTTGTATAGTTAGGTTCTGTGATTTTTGTCGATGTTGTTTATTCACTTCAGCCATTATGAGTCATTAAACAACTGTTAAAATAATTCTGATTTGTATCTTGTTCAGCAAAATCTCTTAAGCTCGACTACTTTGATAACCATCTTGTTAAAAGCTTTAGCTCTGAGTTGATCCCACATCTTCATCTGCTTATAATCTTTTTTCAAAAGAAATTTATGTTGAATTCAAAGCGAGGTCCTTAATAGAAATAAGTAAAATCTGGGCTGGTTAATGTCTTATAGATGAGTTTTTTTTTATAAATCCTGTTTAATATCTGTTGCATATCTTACTATTGAAATTAAAATATGTATTAGATGCATGTTTGTGTGTGTTAAATAAATTGTTGTATAATATTCTCCCATTTATTTACTTTTTATTTAAACATAATTAGGTCATTTCATTTCATTAGCTTTGATCCTCTTGATTTTTAAAAATGAAGCCAGATTGACATTTTTAATTTGGTTTAGTATTAAAATATACAAGTTTAAAATAATATTGGAATTAAGTAATTTTGTAGTCACTACTTCATTCACTAACATTTGAATTGACTCATGATTAAGATTAGTAGGCTGCTTCTCAAGTTTTATGTTGATATATCTATTTCAAATTTCTATTCTATTCCATTCATATTTTATCTATTTATTTAAGAGATAGAGAGATAAATAGTCATTACAGAAATCATTATACACATAAAGTATTATTTTTCAATCTGCACATTACAATTATTTTTCGAAGTATAAGTTATACTTTAAGCAATTAGCGCAAAGCATGGCTATAAAAATACTAAAATCCTATATTTCTAAAAATATAGATTCTTCTTGACTAATATAGTTGCTGCTCAAGTTAATTTTTATTTTCATCGACATAATAAGAATTGCACACATTTATCCCTCAGCAAATATATCTTAATCAACAGTGGAAACCAAAAGAACTATTGTGTCACAGGCTTTGTTATAAGAAAAACCTTGAAGCATTCATTAGTCAATTACACAGCCGTTAATGAGAGAACCTGTAGCATAAGACTGAAAGGACACTAAGGTAATATATCCCTGATTAGTGTGCTTGCACCCACAGAAGAAAAGGAAGAAGAAGAAAAAGATAAATTTTACAATAGCCTGGAAAGAACATATGAGTGACAGGATATGATATCAAAATAGTGCTGGGCGATCTAAATGCCAAAATAGGAAAAGAAGAGTTATTCAAGCCCATTGGCGAACATAGTAAACATGGTGTTACAAATAACAATGGCACAAGAATAATAGACTTTGCCATGTCAAAGAGCATGAATATTGTGAACATCATGCTTAAACACAAAGAAATTTATAAAGAAACGTGGGTCTCTCCAGGTAGACTAACAAAAAAACAGATCTATCCTGTTCCAGACATGCATCAAACGCAATGGACACACAAAGTTACCAAGGAGCAGGCTGTAGTGGTGATCACCATTTGATTATACAAAAATACAAGCAAAGAATAGCCAATAAAAAGAAAATATTAAATGAACCAAAAAGCGCAACTCCTAATTTCGAAAAATTGGCCTCTGTAGAAAAAACAAGAGAGTGCTTCCGTAGAGTGTTTCGAAATAAGAACGAAATGTTAAACAGGAATTTGACACAAACTGTGGATGATCAGTGGTCAGAACTGAAGCTAGCAACACAACAGACGGCTAAAGAGGTTCTTGGTGAGAAGCAGAAAAAAGCTAAGAGAAAGTGATGAACTGGATAAGGAACAAATAACTGAGGAGAGAGAGAAGACATTATAGCCATTATAATGAATCTAAAAAATAATAAGGCCCCTGGAGTGGACTAGCTAAATTCAGTGCTTATAAAGTATGGCAGAGCAGACTTTTGGGAAAATATATACCAATTAATGTGGGACTGCTGGATGAAGGAAGATATGCCAATAGAATGGTAGGAAGCTCTTATTTGCCCAATATACAAGAAGGGGGACAAGATGGACTGTGCCAATTACAGACCTATATCTCTCTGATCACAGTTTATAAAGTTTTATTTTATTATTATTATTTATTAAGTTTTAGAGGAGTTTGAATTGAATAGAGGCCTCAGAAAGGGAGATCCCTTATCACCACTTGTGTTCAACCTTATGCTGGAGGTAGCCATAAGGAAAGTAAGGACCAACTCGAATGGTAACATTTACAACAGGTTGACTCAACATCTAGCGTACGCAGACAATGTTCTAATATCAGCATGAACAAAGGCAGCACTATCAGATGCTTTCCAGGAATTTGAGGAAGGAGCAAGGGAATTAGGTCTAAAAATAAACAAATAAAAGACTAAATATATGGAGACCTCAAGTTTTCCAGAGAGGACCAGTCCAATTTGGAGACTACAGCTTCCCTGGATGCGATTCCTTCAAATATATAATGATAACATGTTCCAATGATGTTATTATCTAAGTCAAAGCGAGGCTGGTGGCCAGAAGTAGATGCTTATTTGCCTTACAGAAAGTTTTAAAATACAAGAACCTCTCAAGAAGGGCCAAGGAAATCATTTATAAAACTATTATCCATCCTACAGTCACTTACTGCGGCAAAACCTGGATTCTTACCAAGTCACTTGAGGAAGCTCTTAGAGTTGGGGAGAGGAAGGTTCTTAGAACAGTTTATGGACCAGTCAAGGATAGGATGGCATGCATAAGAATGAGGAAAGTGTCGAGCTCACAGAGTTGTTTACATAACCCGACGTTATTATCTTCATAAAGAAGAGATGGCTGGTTTGGCTTGGTCATGTAGAAAGGACGAACCAGACTCCCCAAGCAACTGTTTTGTAACCGTAACATCCAGGTGTCATGAGAAAACGAGGGAAGTCATGGCTAAGATGGCTGGATGATGTGGAGGACGACCTGCGATGGAGACAGAAGGTCGCAGACAGAGAATGTTGGAGGAGGCCCTGGTCCTACAGGGACTGTAGTGCCCGTCTGTGAGTGAGAATAAGAATTGCAATTGAAATCAGAACAAGGAATGGGATGTTATATTAGACTGCTGTAGGAGTAGAAGATAATCTTAAAGTTAACTATGCAGGTTTTCAGATCTATTCCATACATCCCTTCTCTCTCTTGTAGGATTAAAAAATTACTATCTTTTTGTTAAATAAAGAGTAAAAGGTAATAGAGTGCAGGGAAACAACAGTACGAGTTATAACGATACAAGCACAGAATTTATTATGATATAAACACTTGACAAGACACTTCACACAAAATGGCAGATGCAGTCCACACAACAACCAGACGCTAACAGAGAGACTCAACACAACAAAGGCTGTTGGTGCCAAGACACTGTACTGCACAGCCAACATGATCTCAACTGCCACTACAGTGTTATCTGTCTATAATACAATATATACATAAGAGGAATTACTTCAACACACCCTCCTAATTCCGCATTACAAAATACAAATAAAATACACAAAAGGAATTATTACATCAAGCCTTCCTAATTCACATTATACAATATAAATAAAATAAATACAACTAATTACTTTAACAACCTAGTTTGTATGTAATTTAACCTAACTAATTACTTTGTTAACCTAATTCCAAATAAAACAAATACTACATAAAAGAAATTATTTCAGTAAGTCTTCCTAATTCACATTACACAACACAAATACAATTAATATCCTAATTCCATATGTACATGTTCACTTTCACAGATTTATGCCTTTAGTCCAATTCCAGTCCTTTATTATAACAATTTATTCCAATTAGCGGTGTAGACCTCAATATTTTTTTTCTTACTTTCCACATTAAAGTATTAACATCATCTTTATTACTAGAACTTCTAATTATTTTGAAAACACTATGATAGTTTATTTTGCCAACACTTTTCAAACTCTGACAATTAGCCTTTCTTTTATTCTTATAAATGATATAAGG
Organism: Arma custos; assembly: GCA_037127475.1. Lineage (NCBI taxonomy): Eukaryota > Metazoa > Arthropoda > Insecta > Hemiptera > Pentatomidae > Arma > Arma custos. The sequence goes on from CM073764.1 coordinate 72,327,351, forward strand.
GAAACTCACAATTTCTTTATTAGACACTCTTGACATGTCTACTGATTCACAATGTACCGAAAATTCCTTATACGAGCATATTCCCTTATCTCCTGTTGACTTTAAACTAGACCAATTAAACACAAGTAAATTATCTTCAACACTGTCTTTCATCTTGTTAAATTTGTCCGAATTTACCTCTTCTTTCTGATTCCATACTTCTGAACTGTTCACTATTTCCTTAATATTTAACTCTTTCATCTTGTTTAATAAATCTGGTTGGTTTGCTTTGACTTCTTTATTAACTTCTTCCAGATTTAACTCTTCACTAAAGTTTATTTCTTCCGGATAATAGTCTGTTCCATCTTGATGACTTATTTCTTCCAGATTTATACTTTCACTTGAGTTCATTTCTTCTAATTTGTCTATTTCTTCTACCTTTACTTCTTCACTATAGTTTGTTTCTTCCTTTGTATTACATGTTTCTTCTGTATAACTAATTTCTTCAAGATTTATCTCCTCACTATGGTTTATTTCTTCTATAAAACTAGCTTCTTCTGTCTTTACTTCTTCACTATAGTTTGTTTCTTCCTTTGTATTATATGTTTCTTCTGTATAACTAATTTCTTCAAGATTTATCTCCTCACTATGGTTTATTTCTTCTATAAAACTAGCTTCTTCCATGTTTAAACAAACTTTAGAAATATCATCAATACCAATAACATTTGCAGTGGCCCCAGAGTCTATCACAAAACAAGCTAACTCTGATGAACAAGGGGCTTCAGCACTGTTACCCAAGTAGGCGGTGAAGTGAAATTCGTTATCAAATTTAAGATCGGAAGTGGCAGCAGAATTCTTATTTTTTAATTTCGGGCAAACACTTTTAACATGACCTCGACCTTTGCAGTAATAGCAAACAACATTTGATGTTTTTATGGGGTTAGTGACCTTTGAATTCCCATATTTCCAGAATTTACCTTTAGTTCTGTAGGTTGCAAATACATTCTGTGATAGATCATCCTCCCTTCTCATATTTCTCTCATACTCCGACAAAAGACAGTTTTTCACATATTCCAAACTAAGTCCTGATCTGTCCTTATTGTATACAATGTCTAATACTGACACCAAGGAATCAAACTCTGATGGCATTGCAACAAGTAACTGATTCACTATCTCTTGTTCCAATTTTCCACCAGCCACTTCTACTTCAGATGCCATGGTTTCAAACTTCTGAAAAAACTCCAGTAGAGGTTGGTCATTGTTGTAAACCATGTTTCTCCAAGTTCTTTGCAGCATGACAAGAGACTTCATACCTCGTTTTTCATAGGTTGCTAATAGGGCTTCCATTAATGCCTTTGCCGTCTCCTTCTCTTTAACAGTGCAAAAAATATTGTCTGCAAGACCACTAGCAATAACATATTTGGCCTTTGCATCCTGATCATTAAACAAATTTTTCAACTGAAACTATCGGAACACTTGAACTCACCATTGTAACACCGTAAGCGTCTAACTAAAACAAAATGGCGTAACACTGAATCAAACAAATCACTATTGTTTCACGAAACTGACTGACCGAAAACGTGTGTCCAAAAAGCTATTTCCAAACAAATAACTAACCACCAGTGTCTGTCCCAAAAACTTATATCCATTCCAAAATTCGGCTCTACCGTCAACAAAACATAACTTGTACACATAAACCTACACTGGGCCCATAACCTGTTAAATAAAGAGTAAAAGGTAATAGAGTGCAGGGAAACAACAGTACGAGTTATAACGATACAAGCACAGAATTTATTATGATATAAACACTTGACAAGACACTTCACACAAAATGGCAGATGCAGTCCACACAACAACCAGACGCTAACAGAGAGACTCAACACAACAAAGGCTGTTGGTGCCAAGACACTGTACTGCACAGCCAACATGATCTCAACTGCCACTACAGTGTTATCTGTCTATAATACAATATATACATAAGAGGAATTACTTCAACACTTTTTACAGTTTCTTCGCCTAATTTTAAATATAACAATGAGTTAAATAAACTTCTTTGACCAACTAAACATCGGTGGGCTTGAATGAAGTATTGCCTTATTCTAATTGTCCAAAGCAAGGAACTTCTGTTATGAAACTTCATACATTCTTTTGAATTGATCACATTAGACCTCAGCATCAATAGCCATGTAATCTAGAACCAGATTAAAGTGATGAACATCCTCATGATTCCAACAAACACAAAGCATAAATTTTGTTCTCAGAATCAAACCTGAACCCTGTACCACTACAACCCATGAATGGTCTGGGGTTCAGTACATGGTAGAGACTGTACTGTTTCTTGGATAATCGTGCAGATATTTGCCCTACATCATGCTCAACTGCAAGATTCCCCACTTATTTTACTTTTAGGGGCTGAGTGAACCCCAGGAGTGTCTTAGATCTTATAGGATCCATCTCTGGCTGCTAACAGATTAAATAAAAGTCTCTCAGCGAGTGGGATTTTGACCAGAACCTTCGGCATTTCAACTCAGGGTTCTACCACTTAGTCACTCCACTCCCTTCAGAATCAAACCACCTGAAGCAAAATGGTGTCTAGTTTTGATTTTCAACATTTTGACCATCTACTGCCCCACTTTTCTTTGCTACTTTCTTCACTCTTATGTCTCATATTTATTCTTATTATCATAAAAACCACAAGTTATAATTTTTCTCTCCGACACTTTCAATGACATTTTTGCAATGGATTGAAAGGCAGAGACAGTTGGCATCCATAATTGAATAAAGCCAAAGAAACAAAGATAAATGGAATGTTTTCATCAGAGTTCAATAATAAATAAAATAATAACAGCTTTAATATCAACAGTTAACCATTGCACAAATACTTTTGCTTTTGTATGAAAACTGCTTTAATGTTTGTGTATGCTTGGTCTTATTTTAGCTTCTATATGTGTTGCAAATCTTACTATTGAAATTTAAAATGCATTTTTGTCTCTTAAAAAATCTTATAAAAGTTTCACCCACTTATTCATATTTTGTTAAAAAATAATTGGGACATATAAGCTTTTACCCTACTTTGGTTGATATCTTATAATTCTCATTTGATACATTTTATGTTACATTTATAACATTTGGATTTGCTTTTATGTTATTATTTATTTTATTAAATTAAAGTATAAAATTTTACTAAAAATAAAACAAATATTTTTACTAATGTTGAGAGGGTACAATAATTTATAATTTATAAGAGCTGTTATTTTTGAAAGTGGTATAAGCCCATTTTTTCATATTGGCGATATCTAAAGGTTTCCATTTAAATTACTTTTAAAATATGGGCAATCGAGCAAATGTTTTAATCACTTAGCACTTAGCAAAGAGTGACTTTTTAAACCTTATACATCTTTTTAATTCCATTATGAAATAATAATCATTAAAACCATTTAAAAGAATAAATTAACTTACCAAACTTACAAAACTTTCAAAAATAACTGCTCATATCATTCACTCATATTCCAGTTGATTAATATTTCAATTGTTTTTAGCCTGGATTAATATTTGTTTTTTAAAATTGCCTTTACTTTTTAATAATTAATATCTATTATATTGAATCTCGAATTCAAGAGCAGATTGAAAATGTTAATTCTTTAATTTTTTCTCTATAGAGCATCAAGAATGGAAGCACTAGTAGTCTAGATAAGTTAGAAAGACCATCGCCAAGCAAAACACCTCTGAAAGATCCATTTTCGGATCCAGAAGTGTTGTCGCAATTTGTACAAGAAGTTGAAAAATTTGAGAAGTTCGTTGAAGGTTTGAATTCTAAAACTCTCAATGGTCCTACCCCATTAGATATTAAATGGAATGAGCTTCAGGAATTGCAGGTAAACTATCAGTAATATCCATAAAAATTACTATAATAATAATTTTTTATGATTTATTTTATTATTTGTATATAAGATTTTGATATTTTTCATATCTAATTTGTGTGCCCCTGGAGATCTACAAAGCAGACTGAAATGCCAGCAGACATTAAGTAGTAGTTTTTTATTTATCCAATAACAGTTTGTGGTATTTCTGCCTTACGCCACTGAGCCTCATAATAAAGACATGCATCATCATCATTGTGTGGAATATCCTTAAGACCACTGCAATATCGTAAGTGTGCACTGTCCATTACACCAGAAAGACAAATGGGGCAATTATCCGATTTTGCGACTCACGAGTCATAAAAGTAGTAGTGTATTAATTGGTGTTTTTTCTTTTGACCATCTTCCATCTTTAATAATCTACTGTTTCATGCATTAAGTTTTATTATATGAGTATTTACTATAGTAAGTTTGTCAATTATCAGATTTGATATAAACGTATTTGTTATCAGTTATATTATATCAAAATTATTGTTACAGGATAAAGATGCTCACAAACAAATTATTTCTGTTGCAAGATGTTATCCTATGAAAAACAGGTTTCCAGATATTCTACCATACGATGCTTCGAGGGTTGAATTACCCTCAACCAAAGATGACTATATAAATGCCTCCCATGCTAAGGTATTAATTAATACTTTTTTTGTAATTGTATTTACTATCAACAATGGAAAATTCCATTTATAAAATAAATAAGATTTTTTTTTCTGTTTGACTAGCATGGCTTCTAAATAATAATAAATTCTTAATAAACTTTACGATTTGAATTACTTTGAAAATTGTTTATTTCTGCTAATATCAGTAAACGCTAAATATTGTCTTAACCTCCTCCCTAGTTTTTTATTACTGTTTACTGTCATCTTTAGTTTGTTATTTTGAATATTGATATATGTTTTGGAGAGCAGTTTTAAATAGTTAAATAAAAAAGCTTGTACCATTACTATGTATTAAGGGTACTTTGGTTCAGTATTGCATAGGACCTTAATAAGTCTCGGCCAATGGTTTCATATATTATTCGGTGCTACGACCCATGTAGTCTAATCTTGGCCTGCCCCAGCATCGACCGTCAGTTTTCTCTGTCAAGTGCTTCTTTTTTCTTTATTATTTTTTTTTTTTTAATGGCATTACTGCTCTTGAAGGGCATGAGCCTCATCATAGATTGCACGCCAGGCTGTTCTATCAGCCGCAACCATTCTCCATCCTCTCACTCCAAGATGTCGCAGATCTGCTTCAACATCGTCTAACCACCTCATTCTTGGACGTCCACGTCTTCGAGTACCACCTGGCTTTTCAAAAAGCAGCTTCCTTGGTAGACCATTTCCTTCCATGCACTCCACATGCCGAGCCACCTTATCCTGCCCTTTTTATAATGCTTACTATATCCGGCTGATCATATAATGCTCTCAAATCTTTATTTTTTCTAATTTTCCACTGTCCCTCAGAGTAGATTGGACCATATATTTTTCTGAGCATTTTTCTTTCCCAGGCACATAGTCTTCTCTCCATCTCTTTCGTCAGTACCCATGTCTCACTGTCATAGGTGACTGTTGGGCGAATAATAGTTTTGTAAATGATAACCTTGGCTTTCCGAGGAAAATCATTGTAATTTACAACTCTATGAAGTGCAAAAAAGCAGCAATTTCCTGATGCAATTCTGGCCTCAACCTCTTTATATATTTCATTGTTTTCAGTGACCTGCGCTTCCAGATATTTAAAAGCCCTACAAACTGGGAGGTTATGTCCATTGATACTAATTGTATGCTGTTGATTCGGTGCAGAGTTATGGGTGCTCTTCATGTATTCCGTCTTCTTCTCATTGATCTTGATACCTCTTCTGTTTGCTTCTCGTTCCATCTCCTCTAACGCTTCGGCGAGTGCCGGTAGTGTTCTGGATACCAAGTGGACATCATCAGCATAGGCCAATACCTGCGTGTATCTGTCATAGATAGTGCCTCCAGGGCTGGTTCTTATTCCTCATACTGCTCCCTCCATGGAAAAATTGAAGATAATTGCCAATAGAGGATCTCCTTGCCTAAGTTCATTATTGACTGGAAACTCCTTTCCTAATGTACCCTGTGTTTTGATCCGACATTTAGAATTGGTCATCGTCAAATGAGTCTGTCAAGTGCTGCTACCCTCCAATTGTGGACATCCAATGCAGTCTGGGCGTCTAATGCTACGCTCTTCTCATACCATGCATTCTCTCCTTGAGGACTTTGGCTGGGATTTCATTCAGCCCCATCCTAATCACATGTCCTCAGTCTTGCTAACTTTATAAACTGTACAATGTCCAGGTCCTTATAAAGTAGTCTCAGTTCATTGTTGGACCGACGCCTCTAATCTCCACCAAAACTGGACCGTATATTCAACTGAGGACTCTTCTTTCGAATGTCAATAGTGAGAGTTCGTGTGCTTGGGCCAGGGTCCAGTTTTCTGAGGCATATGTGAAAACTGGTCGGATGAGAGTTCTATACAGTCTTATCTTAGAGGGTTTGGACAGGAGACCACCACGTAGATACTTCTGGAGACCAAAATAGCAGCGATTAGCGGTTATAATCCGTTTCTCGACTTCTGCCCCAATATAATTTTGTTGGTTCACCTGAGATCCAAGGTACACAAATTCCTCAACTCTATCCATACTCTGCCCGTCAACTTGGATGTGCTTTTCAAGGTTTTTTTGTTGAGGCTTTATGCACATGTACTTCGTTTTGTAGTAGTTGACAATAAGTCCCATCCTCGCTGCAGCATTTCTCAGTGCGATAAATGCTTCCTTGATTGCTGCTAACGACCTTCCAGCAATATCTATGTCATCTGCAAATCCAAGGAGTTGCACGCTGGAGTTAATGAGGTACCAGTTATTTGGATCCCAGAGTCTCTAACAGCCTTTTCCAGAGCAAGGTTGAAGATCAGGCATGCCAATCCATCTCCCTGCTGAACCCCTGTCCCAGTGGAAAAACCTCTTGAGAGTTCACAACTAATCCGGACGAAGGATATGTTTCCCTTCATAGTCATTCCTGTTAGGTGCAATAGCTTTACTAATTAAGCATTTAATTAATATATTTATTACAATTTAAATTTGTGCTCTAAGGTCCCAATTAATTACAAAAGACTCATTTACATGACAGTTATCAGACCTATTTGGACATACGGAGTTGAGCTTTGGGGCTCTACTAAACCATCCAATTCATCTCGTATCCAATCCTTACAATTCAAAATCCTTTGTAAAATCCTCAATGCTCCTTATTATGTCACAAACAAACTTATTCATCATGATCTTAATATCCCATTTGTTGCTGATTTGGCCCAAACTAGACACCTATCCTTCCATGACTAGCTCCATACACACTTCAATCCGTTAGTCTCTTAACTTGCTTCCCATACTGTTCCTGATAACCCTCCAAGATGTCTGAAAAGAAGATGACCTCGAAACCATCTACTATAGAACTTTATTGGAGTGCTACCGATGGGTAGTTTCTCCGTAAATATTTTTCATGTCATATTGTTTATATTACCAGATTTACTTGTTGTAATATTATTATGGTTGTAAATATCAATAAATTAAATTTAAAAAACAAAACAATTTAAATTCCAATTATCCTTTCGTTTTTAAGGAATTGAGACCATATTCCCCGAATTTCATTATGACGCAGGCACCATTACCATCAACTTATTCTGATTTTTGGACAATGGTCATAGAGCAACATGTCGAGCTTATTGTTTGCCTTCTTTCTGATTCTCAGGTATGTTTCCATTAGCAAACTTTTCATCAATTTATAAACAAATATTTGTTTTATTTTACTAATTTATTTATTTGATTTAGATGAACCAAGAAATATATTGGGCTGTGAATAAGACTGAAGATTTAGTTTTTGGTAAAATTAAAGTGTCGTTCCAAAGTCAAAATAATAAAACACACTGGATTGAGAGAATAATATCTGTTTCTGATGGTAAAACATCTCGAGTTGTTGTCCATTTACAGTTTACATCATGGCCTCATAGGTAACAAATTATTGCAAGTTTGATCATTTCAGTAATGTATAGTGTTTTACAATACTTAACATATCCTACTAATATTATAAATGTGAAAGTTTCTAAGTTTTTCTCTCGTTCACGTAAAAACTACTGAACAGATTTGGATGAAACTTTACAATAATATAGGTTATACATCAGAATAACACATAGGCTACAATTTATGATGATTTTGTGTAATTAGGTCATACTTAAGGTATTTGTTTAGTTAAGGTCTCCCTTATGACCTAGGTGATAACCATAGCCATCTACATTTCGCTACCGGCACTTTCACCCACCACTTCTCCTCCTGCCCCTCCTCATTGTTTATCTGCCTAACCCTTATTTTGTTTTCCAAAATGGTTTGTAACAGTTGCAGAGTGTCTTAGACTGATTTTGATGCCAGTTTCGGCATAAATGAAGTTTTTTATGTTCAGTTTCTATCAAAGGAAGAAAGAATTACTAAATAATGAAGAAACATTCAAACAATACCATCAGTGATTTACACTTCTTTTTTAAAAATATCGAACTAGATGAGTGAACAATCACATCCTACTATCCTATCCCACTAATATTACAAATGCGAAAGTTTACAGTAAATAACCGTGATTAGCTACTGACCATATGTTGGAGGTTGTATTGAGAATCTGCTATATCGAAGTAGTTTTTAGTAATGAAATAGTACTGAATACTTTGATCTATTAAATTTGTGTAATTTATTTATTATTAACAGCACAATGAAAAAAAGTAATTAATATTAGATTTTATAATCCTACTAATATTATAAATGCGAAAGTTTGTATGTTTGTCTCTCTTTCACGCAAAAACTACTTTATGGATTTGGATGAAACTTTACAGTAATATAGGTTATACATCAGAATAACATATAGCCTATAACAAGCACGGATTTATGGAAGGGTGCAAGGGGACACGTGCCCCCCAGACAGTTTTTGTGTGCTATAAGAATATAACAGAAAGAACATGAATGAAACTATTGTTTTGATATTTTAATAAAATTTTGAAATCTTTCTGTAGATACTACAAGTTTATTTGTAAGTTATTGTTGATTTTTTCCCCGTCTGCTCTCTGTGCCCCCCTAGAAAAAAAATCCTGAATCTCCCCCTGGGCTACTATTTATAATGATGTTGTGTAATTTGTTCATAATGTAATGATAAATATTAAGTAAGTCGGATAAAATTCTGCCCTCTGAGTAGCTTGCTCTCGTGTTTCTTACTCGCAAAATCTAAATATTTTCTCTGAAAGAAACATAGCAAATAACATATTTTACAGGAGTATATTGCAGTAGGTGTAGGACTGCCAAAACTAAAAACACTTTGATAAATTACCTACATATGTACATTATTCCAATCCTTTTAGTTTTAATTTCTCGCTGCTACCGTACGACAAGTGAAACCGTTATACTAAGTAATCCTTTTCAATAAATTCAATAACATTACATAATAATCCTTTACTGACACGAACAACAGTAAACTTCTGTCCATCCCGTTTGTTAATCAGTGTCAATGTAGGTTTCACGGCTGTGCTTATCCGTTTGTGATGAAAATTTGATATAGATAATCTCAAGCCTGGGGAAGAACATATGCTACTTGTTATCAACACACCACACTGGTGAAGTTTATATAAAACTGTAACCTGATTGACTAACACACCCAGTGGTCAATGCACAGCTGAAGTTACTGAACTTAGCATCTTGAAATTCGCAGATAGGTTTTTTGTATAGCTTAAATGAGCTCTAAGAAAGGAATTTGGACAATTCCACTCCCAATGGTTTCCCCCTTAATATAATAGGGGTTCAAAGATTGTATGGGATCCGTCAGTTTTGAAGTTAGACATCTGAAATTTTGGATGTACGAGTAACTTATAGTCACAAAAAATTAAATTATTTATTTAAAATGATCTGTCACGAAACTTCATATGGCAGACCAAATTCCACGCGAGCGAAGCCGTGGGCAAAAGCTAGTGTATAATATGTTAAGTATCACGTATGGCAAATGGCAATATAGTCATCCAATTTTTTTTTTTATATTGTAAAGTTTCAATATTTTGAATTAATTTTAAATTGACCCAAAAGTAGATACAAACATACAAAGCCAACCAGGTTTACTACCCTATCTGCAACAGTATAGTTGGGCATAGGGAGGTTGGTAAGGAAACAAAATTGCTCATTTACAAATCAGTTTACCTCTTATCCCTCAGTAATGGAACTGAAAGCTGGGTTATGCTGGACAAGCAAGGTAGCCAGCCGTGTGACAGCTGCGAAGATGAAATTCCTGCAGAGAGTCACAGGAAAGACCAGGAGGGACTGCATCAGGAATGAGAGGATTAGAGAAGAACTAAAAGTGACTGAGCTAAGGGATTCCATAAAAAACTGACAGCTAATGTGGTTTGGCCACTTCTATCGGATGGACGAAGAGAGAGAGAGAGAGAGAGCCAAGGAAGGTTATAGAAGCCAGACCCACTGGAAGGAGGCCGAGAGACGAGTCTCCTATCAGGAATACATTCAGCTCAGCGGAGGGGAGAGAGGCAAGACCCTCCAGGAAATGAGGCAGCTAAGTAGGAACCGAGAGGCATGGCTGCATTAAGCATTATGCCATTTTGCTAGCAATAGCATAAGAGGAAGTCAAGGAAGAAGAAGAAAAAAATATTTGTTGCCAAGTTTTCCCAATTTATTATTATTTATAATCTGTTACATTTAAATTTAAGCATTTTTTATTTAAAGGTTTATGTGCTTCATTTTCTTTATATGCTAGGTATTGATCATTCTGAAGTCAATAGCTTACCAATGATGTATTATACAAATTATTGTATTTTTCTTACGCCATAATAATTTTGAGCTTGTTGAGAAATTTAAATGATTACGGCTTATTATTACTAGGAAAAAATCATTTCAAAAGAATACAAAGGTGCTATAATGCTTGTTATTTTTCGCATTTTCTCCCAAAATATTAGTGTTTATAATATTAAATTCATCCAGCCGGGAGTGTGTTAATTCAGTACATTGAGCACTGAGCTGCTGTACTGGATATCCCGGTTTTGAATCCGGCTGTGGTAGATTAATTATTTGATCTGTTAACAGCCATAGATGGACCCTGTGTGATCTGCTAACCCTCTTGGGGCTCACCCAGCCTCTATAAAGTTGGTATCTAAAAACAAATATTTTTCCATTACTAAAAATAATATTTCGATTTAAATTCACTACCTTCTAAATTCTGATACAAATTATAAATCCCCTTTTTGTACCCATGTCACTTGTTTGTATATGTAGATTTGAATTCTCTAGAACATTTTAAAAGACCAACAAAAATGAATTTAACTCATAAAGATGTGAATTAAATTCATACTATTCGATAATCACCCAGTTGATGACAGCTAACACCTTTATATGTCAAGTGCTCCAATTGATTAAGCACTTCGTAATTTTATAATTATTTGTCAGAGGAACTATGAGGGAAAAATGAGAAATATTTTTTAAAAAATATTGTTTAAATTTTAATCATTGACTTAGGGTTATAAAAGTCATATGATTAGCTAATTTATTAATCCCTCCCAATGATTGTCAGACTCATGATGAAAAACTTATGCAATTAATAACTTAAAAATTAATGTTTGTTTAATTAATGTGCTTATATCTATGGCACCTGTGCATAGTGGGCTAAGTCGAATTTTGTGAATTTCAAGCTATCTACTTAGAATCGTAATTTTTCTGAACTTATTTTAAGTTCAAGATTGGAGTATCAGCCCACGATTCACAAAGGAATATCCTTCATTGCAATGGACGGAACACTTAGCGTGCTAGACATAAGGAAAGAGAAAAAAATTACGATTCTAAGTAGATAGCTTGAAATTCACAAAATTCGACTTAGCCCACTACGCACAGGTGCCACAGATATAAGCTTCAGATGAAATGCAGTGTTTAACAGTATAAGTTATTTACTATAACTATATTAATGGTTATAATTTATCACTTATAAGTATAAACTATTCCCTATCTTTACTAAACATAGAGAAGTTTAAAGGATTTACATACTTACGAAATGCCTAAAATGTTAATGAAACATAAAATATTGCTTTTCATTTTGAAATTATATTATACCTATTTTATAGTTGGATGCCTGAGTCTCCTGGACCATTTCTGATGCTAGTTAGTGAAGCGGTTAGCATATGGTCCCAGCAAAGAGGTAAGGGCCCGATTGCTGTGCATTGTGATTCTGGAGTTGGCAAAACAGGGTTATTTGTTCTGCTACTCATATCGATGTGTGATCTTCGTATATCTCCGCATCTTCCTGATCCAATCAGTATTGCTGGCCAAATTGCTTCATACAGGAAAAATCCTCTACGAGACAGAGCTCATTTGTCTTTTGCTTATCATTGTGTATTATATCATGCAAGAGATCTTCTTATGAAGAGTTAGTATTTTTTTTATTTATTATAAATGCAGTTTTAGTAAATTATAATAGTTTGCTTATACTAAAAATTATTTTAAGGGGGTATACTGGCGAGTAGGTCCACATTTGAGGAGAAAAGGACAAAAACTAAATCGCACACAAGACATCCTTCAGAAGACTTCTTGTTGAATTCTTTTAAAGAGCAGAATGAAGAGCGTCGTCGTTCTGGTGAGTTGGCTTAATGTATTATTGATATCATATTTATTTGTATGTTATATAACAATGTTAACAAAAATAAGTTTTATGTTACTTTCAGATGCTAGTAGTACCGGGAGCGGAAGTAAGCAGCTCAATGAAAACGATCCACTTAGCCAGATTGATCCTCTCTGGCCAATCAAACGTTTGTCATAATTGGAACATTCCGATTTCTGTGTTAGATAAGATTTGGTATTTTTATTATTGAAAAAGGGTCCATTTTATATTACTTATAGGTGTTACATATACGTGGTTTTCTATTCACCCTGATACCGGTTTATATCAATGAATAGTTTCTTTCCATTATTATGTAGCTGACTGTACAAGTTGTGTTTTTCAGTATTATCCTCATTGTATAGTGTGTTGTAAGCAACTCTTTTATATGTTATGGTACTTGTTTAAAGAGAGAGATGGGTTAAGAATTTATTATTATTTATTTTATTTATAGATTTAAAACGAATCAAATTATCTGATTTTATTCAAAGGAAAAATAAAAGAAGTTTGAAGAAAGTAGTGTAGTTTTTTTTAATTACATTTTAAAAGAAAGATTTTTTTTATCTCATCCTTAAATGGTAAATATTCAATCATCAATTAGTATGAACATGTTTAAAGATATCCAATCTTCTGGTATATTTTTTTTATTTTTGAATTATATTTTTGTTGATGTTTAACGCGTTATGGAGACATTTTTATTGTTTGAATCTTTGTAGTAGGTTATAATAGACTAAATTTAGTTCTACAAAAAATAAAAAATGAAATAATATAGTTTATGGTTGTGAAATTAATCTTTTCAGAAGTAAAGTTAATGAACTTTATGGATCTTTAGGTCCTTTTGATGAAAACAAATTACTATTTTAATTTGCAAAGTACATAATTTATCAAAATACAATCATATTTTTTCATTTAATATGATTTGTAAATAATATAATAATATATCCTTGGCACTAACTATATAATCTTAACTTTTATACTTATCATATTATACTTTTATATAGATCATTTAGTTCTGAATAAATACCTCAACGGAAACCAATATGTAGTCTATCCATAAATATTCCAATTCACACTACACGTTTCATCAATGAATCATTCTAATGTATGATAATGCATAAAATACTTCCTTCATAATTTTATGATCAAGAGTCATTTAATTGCTTTGAAATAATCTAAAAACAGTTATTTATAAATTGATGATTAACATAACATTATTTCATCATTGTAAAAATATTTTTTATTGACCTGATTTTGTATTTATTTTTGGCTATTGATATTATCATATGGAACACTTTGTTAATGTTTTTACTTGTTGAACGTCAGCTTTGATTAAGGCATAATGCATATTGAATTAAAAGGTCATGTTATTACTCTTTGTAGTTTTTTACCTCATTACATTAAAGTACTTTGAGATAGATTATTGTTTGGATCAGAGTTACTGGCTGATAAGTTCTTCTAGCGGATGTAGACAATTTACGGCAATTTAAATTGATTGCGTCAAATAGCCAATCGGGAAAGATTATGAGATGAAAGTGTACTTATCAGCAGTAATAGAATTTATTCGCAAACCTGTATGACAAAGTGGAATACTCCGAAGTTAGTATAAACTATTATTTGGGCTTCTAGGTGGAAAAAATTTAATTATTTAGTATTGACTGATATGATACATAGATGATACAATAAAAGGCTGCTCCTTTAGGTTTATTTTGTTTTTCTTTACCACATAAAGAGCTGTTGCTTAAAATTTATATTTATACTTTTATCTAATAAAAAACATAATCATTTTTTATTATTAAACAACATTAAAAAAGGTTATAAGTATTAGTATAAATATGCTTCTGATAAATATTGATTATTAATTAAAAGTCATTACTTTAATCTTTGAAACAGTATTTTGACTAATGGATTTTTGTTTTCTAGTTTATTGGAATTATTTTAACTAAAAAGAATATTGTATGGAGTTTCCCACAAACAAATTCATAGATAGCTTTTAGATACTTTAATTTACGATTGTTATTTAAAAATAAAGATGGGGCAGTGTTCTCCTTAATAGTTTTATTCGATTGCACTGAATATTTTAGTTTGAGTTATTAATTTATTAGAAATATCATTTTGATGAAAGTTAGTATACTTTAAACTATTTATTAAACATATTAGTCTTTAATTAAAAGAACATATAATTGTATAAATACTGAAGGTTTATTCCCCTATTTCTTGTTGTAATTAATAATTATAATCTATCATAAAAATATCTTAGTCTAAGAAAATATATTTTATTTTATGTATTCTTTTTTCTTTTTCTTTTATTCCTATTGGTTTTCTTGTATCTGTATAATGAAGAATCAAGTGTCATAATCTTAAATTGTTTAACTGACATTTTTATGTTGCTTTTAGTTCCATCATCATCAAATTTGTAATAATAATCAAACAATACATTATTATTGTTTGTATTAATATACAAACATTACATTATTAAAAGCTTTATAAATTTGAAAATAGATTTTTTAAATCATTGATTGGTAGTTTATCTCTATTTATTGCTTTGGAAAGTCAATAAAGTGGCTGTGTGTTAGTTTTAATATATATAGAGTTCAAATTCAAAATTTTAACTTTAGACTGATTTAACAACCTTCAGAATGTTTTGGAAAACATTAGGTTTGCATTCTGTATTATTAGTCTTTGTTGACTTCCTTCTGAAGTAAAACCTTGATGGTGAAAATCTTAATTCTTAAGATTTTAAATTTGCATTGTTTAGTACAGTATAACCCTTTCTTAAAGGGGAAAACACTTTGTTTTTCTATTGTTCAATGTAAAACACGTTATTATTTCATTGATTGATTTTCCGAGTTTATTTCAGTGAATTCAGCTGCCTTTGTTGTTTAATTATATAAAAATCAATAGATTCATGCTAATTGTAATGTATGAAAAAAAATAATATAAACTCATATAAGTATCTCTTTTTTAATTTTCATATCCATTCAATACAGTTTATTTGAGGTTAATTATTCTGTCTAATATTTAGTTGTATCTTTATGTTCTTCAGCGTCACCAAAGTTCTTGTACTTGTGAGGATATTTCATCAAAGGACTGGTTATAGGTAAGCAAAAATTGTAAAAAAACAAGTTTTTGTTCAATTCCAGAATAAAGGATATAAAAGTTTAGATTTTATAGAAGCTTTACTGTAAAAAAAGGATTTATTGGTGTTGTTAAGTCATTTATTTTACTTTTCAGTAGGCTTGCAATGCTTAAGAAATATTCTGTATTGTATTTGTATTTAGTGAAGATTAAGAGACAAAATCATTGTTTATTTTTTTAGAATAAATAAAAGAAATGTGATTATTCCATTTTACCCAAATTTGTAAAAATATTACATGTTATTAAACTGTGATTGGTGTTTTATTGGATTATTTTGATAGTTCTGCATTGACTTTCTTATAATTATTATTTAAAAACAATTTTCGGTAATAAGAATTTTCAGTTTGTTTTTTAATGAAACATTTATGCATTATGTGCTATTTTGGATTTGACAGATTTACACCTTATGATTCCTTGGATCTTTAAATATATTATTATGTTATTTTTCTTTTATTATCTAAACAGCAATTGTTTATTTTACAATTAAAAGTGCTTGTTTATGTTAAATAAGTTGAGGTTTCAATAGAATACATGCTAATAAATATCTTTTGCTGAGCTAGTATTACATTTTTTGAATTATGAAAATGGATTTTAGTTTGTTTACAAATTGTCAATATGAATTTTAAAACAAAATTTGGTTTATCGCAAAGAAAGATGGTTTCTACACAATCCTATTAACTGTTTTTGAATAAGGAAACTATAAAACGTCTAATCTAAGATGAAACTTATAGTATAATTCACTGTACTGTTGATTAGAGTTTTCCGATGTATGTAACTGGCACTTTGAATTAGTTTATCTAGATAATTTAGCGCAATTAGAATTTATATTATTATTATTATTTTGATTATGCCTTATTGGATTACTCATGTTTTTTTTTCTTAGTTGGAATATTTTAGTGTACTCAGTCCAAACCAATAAAGCTTTGAAATTATTTTAATAATTACTGCAGTTCATCTATGACAGCAATAATTGATGAGTCTGCTTAACTAATTAACAATTGGTATTGAAATTCTACAAGTTTATTTCGAAGTTATTGTTGATGTTTTGCCCGTCTGCCCATTATGAACCCCCCAGAAAAAATTCCTGGATCCGCCCTTGATTGTATATTGTTATTCTGAAAAATGGCATAAGTACTTTTAAAAAAACATTCCAGATATTTATACATATTTCATTATAATTATATTTCACAATAATGAATTCTAGATTTGATGAATTATTGAGATTATCTTAACAGTTCTTGTAGCACCTATATCTTTTTTTGTTTTTTACAGCTGGCTGTACACTTTTATGTTTGTATATTGTTTTTGAAAGCTTCAAAAATTCTGGACAAAATGAGTAAAACACTAACACAATCATTTAATTAATTACCGTAATAAAGTAAATTGCAATTAACTTATTTTTTCATCAAGCACCCTGTTATGTTGGTAGTTCTGAGATTTAGGCTCTGAATTGTCTTACACCATTAGTTTTCTCGGAATCGGTTTATGTATTCCTATCATTTTCTTTAATAGGTTCAATTATGTGTAAAACAGCTGGTTTCCTTCGGCTAAATCTTTTTGTATTTTCGGTAAACAACGTTAAAGTGTTAGTGCTTCGTACGCGGAGGTTTTTCAAATCTTTTGAGGTTCATAATTGGCTCTTAATGTTCGAAAGTTACAAGACCAAAGTAGGACAGCATATCATTGTTAAGGTAAGAAAATTTATTGTTTTCTATTAATTTGATCGTAATGTGTACTAAAAAACGTTTATATGAAAGAAGTTAACATGTTATAGACTTTTATGAATTCAGAATCTCATGCATAACTGCGTTTAAATTAACACTCTTTTAAACTATTTACTAATTGAAATAATTTCTTCCATTAGTGTTATCCATAGTACACAGTGCCTTATATTTTATTATGAATAAATATCTGATCCAAGAGATCATATATATTATTGAAAACAACCAGTTGTTACGTTAAATAATTTTTTACTTTCAGAATTTTTTTTATTACAAAAAAATTAATTTCAGTTTGATTATTTGTTTATTGTGATTAACTCTTTGTTAATGTTAACTTTCAAATCCCAGTCTTCCAGGGGGCAGTCTCACTCAACACTAGCGCTCCTAATGGTCATTGCAGTAAAGTCCTCCGAACTGTTAACTTCATTAATGACATTAGTGTCAGTAATTTTAAAATATATGATTAACTTTACCTGATGAATTAATTATGAAACTATCGAGTGTATGTAATTATTTAAAATTATAGATTAGACAGTGAAAGTATCTATAACTTATCGAACGTAAAAATGGGTTTCAATTCTTTAATAAATATTTTAAATAAATAGATAACCCTTATCATCTATCTTTTTGCATACCCAAAAAGAATATTTTTATTATAAAGTGCCTCCTGGAGCATCCAAAAAGAACAAACCTCCTTCACCACTGGCAACTTTTTGAATAACTGTGTCAAAAACTAATCTTTGTTCTGAATTTAAAAGTGGAAGGGCTTCTGTTATTTGTTGCATTAAAGAAACAGTATCGTAATCTAGTTCTCACATTAAATCACTACTAACTTCTCCAATTCTATGTGGTCTGCTCTTTCAAAAATCGGATACATTTTTTCCAGTAATAGTAATCACTTGGTCTTCAACCTTTGTTAGCGCGTCATTATAAATCATTGTATGAAACATTCGTATTCTGTTCTTGTAATATGTTTAACATATCATCCGTCATGTCATTTTCATACTTTTCCAATAATTCTTGAGAGTTTGAAAGTCCACATGTCGCTATCAATATAGCGAACAGCTCTCTCACCTTGGGCGCAGATTTGCATTGTGCAGCCTCTTTCAGAGTTGTATCCCAATGATTATCATTCTCTAATAACCCTTTTGCCTCACATGCCTCTCGAAATATTGAAAATTCTTGGTAATTGAGCTTTTTGAGATCTTTGAAATAGGTTGGCCCACGCACATGGTGTAAAAGCATTAAAACATATGTTTATAATTTATTTCAAATTATGTCAATCATCCCCTATGTCAACCCCTTTCAAACCTTTTATCGCATTAAAAAGTAGCCTATGTCCTTTCACAGACTCTAGAATATCTCTGTACAAAATTTCATCACAATCAGCCCAGCGGTTTAGCCGTGATAACGTCTATGACATAACAGACAGACAGAGTTACTTTCGCATTTATAATATTAGCATGGATTAACTTGATATTTCATTTTTATAGTTGTTTTAATATTTTAGAAAAATTAGTTATCTACCGGAACTGCTCTTTTATGTTATTAATTTTCTATTTTTTTTTTCCATTTATCTCAAAATGATCTTTAACGATTTTGATGAAACATGTCGTATGTTTTCTTCGGTATCTGTTCCGCAGGTTTTCGCTTCGAGTTGAGCTACAAGTTTTAGCTCAGCTTTTCTTTAGGGCAGGGTTGCTTTTAATCAAGGAAAACTGAGCCTGATTGGAAGAAAGGTTACGGCAGGAGCCCTACATTCGAGAGGGAGGTGGCTTTTTATCGGAACGAATCCGAAGGTCGAATCAAAAGAGTTAATGATTCATCGCGGCCAATTAGTAAGACTTTGCCGGAATAAAAAAGTCCTCGGAGTGAGTGTAGACCCTCAAAGAGATAGCGCTCTATTAATACCTCTACCTCAAATGTTCATCCGTCTTTACAAGGCCCGGGCAAACATTTATCAAGCCGGAATTCTACAAAAATAATGATGAAGTTCTTTATGTTTCCAAAAATTAAAAGTCTCCAAGTTGGAAATATATAAGGCAGCGAGTCATTAACATCTCATTGACTTGGAATACAGAAGTCAGGTTTCGATACGAAGGATATTGTCTGTCAAATCGGCATTGTAATTGGATCAAACAGTGGAATGGAACGTAGAGTCTTTTCAAGTGTACTGCGTAGATTTACTTTAAAGTCAGGAGTAGTCAATTCGATGCTGAATTGACAATGGTAATGAAGAGGATTTGGGACGGTTGTGGTGGAGTAAATAGCTTTATATATTAGTGATAGTAATAAAAAAACGAAACGTTTTATGTCTTGTCATGGCGATATATTATATTTATAACTTTCTTAAAAGCGAAGCATTCTGTATTTAAAAATCCTTTTAAAATTTTTGGAAGCATAAAGAACTTCATCATTATTTGTAATATAACTTGTTATAATATAATTTAAAGTCATTTTATGCTGCTATTTTTTTTTTCATAAATCATAGCCTGGGCTGCGAACCCGTGCTCTTGACATATATAGGTTATTATGATAACCATTATACTCGTATTTTCTTGCCACACATCCTTTTATAAAATTATTTAGAACCAATAATCTACTTGTTTATAAAACCTCTGCCAGTTCATCTCTAGCCATTTTGATTCTCTGACCTTATGCATCTTTCCATAGATCTAGATCTTATCAAAACTTCTTATGAAATTTCGCTAATTTCTGGAATTCTCTTTCCTCTAAAAATCGGTGTACCTCTTTCTTACTAATAGTAAACTCTCCTATTCCGATTTCCGCTCATGTTGTAATCAGACGCTGGTTAAACTTAGTATAATACAATAAGATACCACTTTAGTGATTTCGTACGCGTTATTTTACTAAAAACATATTTCTCTCAATTATATAAAAAAGTTTCCGAAGTGTAGAAATTAATAACACTGCAGAGTTGTGGGCGTTGTGTATTACAAAGCTCCTGTATAGATAAGGAATATAGTACTCAGATAAGATTATTAGTATAGACCAAATTATTGGACACGAAATAATCAATTAGCATAAAAAACAAAAAAATGTGCAGTATAAAAATTACATTAAAGAAAATTTAGTTCATGGCTGTAGAAAAAATTTACAAGATTGTGTAGTAAACACTTAAAAATTGAATTTTATTAAAGAAGATCGCCAAGAAAAAATTTTGAGAAGTAAATAAATAAATGCAATATAATAGTTTTATAACAATTGTAGTTCGAGTTATTTGTACAATTGGGCAATGAGGCATCTGCCGCTAGTCGGACAAGGGATAACCATCTAGTATTTAAATTTTTATATATGTTTCTTAGTCCATGTTTTCTCGTTCATTATTATATACATTTTTCTCTCTTTATTCTTCTTTACTAATAACTCGTTTTATATTTTTTGAAAAGATATCTTTCATTGTATGAATTATTTGATCTTTATGTTTGATCTGTTGTTTGAATTTTTAGTTGCTTATTTTAATAGTTATGCATTCTGTCTTGTTTTTCTAATACAACGTTATTATTATTTAGGGACAACCGAGAATAAAATGTTTTTCATTTTTTATCCTATTTTGTTTTGGCTTTAACGCACATAGGCAAATTTTGAATAATGATTGAACTTATTACAATCTTGAAAAAAAAACCCTCTAATACTTTAAATTTAGTACCAAAATAAAATGTTCATATTAATTTAAATAATATTTAATATTATGTTTATCGTATTTTTACAGATGTATATATATATATATATATATATATATATATATATATATATATATATATATATATATATATATATTAATGCCAGAAATATCGTATCCTGTTTCTTAAAAACTAAAAGAATTGTCCATGTTTTTAACACTGATGATAAAGGATTTCTGACACAACCGGAAATGTTTTGTGTTGTGGGTGTAACAAATGGATTGATTCTCTTTTGGGGGAACCTCCAACTGGATACGCATGTTAGAAGGTTAGAAGAGATTAATTTCTAGTTGATATGAAAAAACAAATGATAATTGTTGTTAGTAAAATTTAAAACCTCCTTTAAAATTTTAATAATTCTTGTCCTTGAAGAGGCCAGTCATGGCGTTACACGAAAAGTGACGACGTGTGCACAAAGGATATTTTCCCCAAATCACATAACCTGGGAGGCCTTGTCCCCACAAGGGATGTCTATGTATATAGGTACTTTTATATAACTATATAACAATCGTTTTAATGTATGTCGAGAAGCTACAGCGGAGAAGTGAAATCAAGTATTAAGAGTCAATAATAGAAGGGTACAATTATATTATATTTTAAAAAATAGCTGGAACTTTATTGGTTAAAGCATAAAATAATTGGGTAATAATGATCAGTTTCACTTGCAGGGTAATATTTATCAATAATTTTCTGATTACAGGTTAATTTTCATCTCATTGATGATTCTCTATATTAAGTTTAGAATATTGTTTCCATCAAAACTATTACGTACAAAATTATATACGTATTATTAAGAGTTTCTAATTATTCAAACCTGAAATTTTAATTTAATAATTTAATTTTTTAAATGTATATAACTGCTTTAATTCAATTTTTTTATTTGAAAGATTAAACAAAAAATATTAAGGACAGAAGTCGCTATCAGGCATGAAGGAAAATTCTGTGCTCTTAATAGAATTAGAAAAATGGCTTTTTTCCCTTCTGAAGTAATTTCCCTAACCACCTCTCTAGAAGTAGCTTCAAAAATTAAAAACTTAGAATGGAAATTCGCGGTCTTCCACTTACGAGGAAATATAAGATGTTTTTTTTAATAGCCTTTTAAACAGCTAATCACATGTGTAATTTAGCTCGCGCTAGAAATAGGTCATAATGTGTGTGTGATATACGATACGACTTTCACATATGTTCATTAGAGTTCAAAGCCAAGGATATCTTAAAAATAGGAGGCTAGTTTTCACAATTTGTAAACAAATTTAAAATTTCCCTCACAGAACTAAATGTCATACAGATAGAGAGGGGTATGATGGTAGCAGTTGTCACGCTGGAAATAAGTAAAAATTTTGCTATTAAATTTTTTCTTTTGTTTATCCAAAATTATGGGACTGTGCTGGCTCAGTGGTAGAGCGCTGAGTTACCATGCAGAAGGTCCTGGGTTCAAATCCCGCCCAAATTAAGACAAAAATCTGCAGCTATTTTTTAAATTAATAAATAAACGATCCTGCAATAATTTTGGGTCCTTTTTATAATATTACTGACAAAGGCAGGTGGTTAAGCTCTATTACATTACTTCAATGAGGATTTACCTTAAATGCATAATTTTAATTTCATTCAGTTAATTTAAAATAATGGAACGTTAAAACGTTTATTTAAGTTGAAAATTCTTATCAAAGATTTTATACGATCTCAATACTTTTATTTCACTTACCCTCGTAATTAAATAAAGGCATTACATATTATAATTATATAAACTTTTATGAAATACTTCGCCTTGCTGTTTATTTTGTATGTGTGTGCGTATAAGTGAAACTATAAATAGAACTACTGGTCTATTCATGCATTATGAAGCCATATCCAAATGACTGCAGGTATAGGAATCGAGTTTATACGATCTTACAAAAGCGTCTGGCCGTGAACCATATTTTAACTCGGAATAAAACTTTACAAATTATCTAAACAAACTGGGTACCCCTCTGTCCACCTAACGGCCGACCGACCCCCCATTTTACTAATTATGCAACTGTTTCTTTAATTTATTGCTTGTTGCTCAAATTATATTACTGCACTTAACATTTATTAGTAAAAATTCAAGTCTTTATCCCATTACAAAAATCATTTCTGTTGTTATTATTTCATTTTGTAATTATAACAGATATGTAAAATTTAATATTACACGGGCACCAAAATCTTTTTTATATAATAGAGAAACGTATAGGTAATTAACATTCATTTATTACCGCATTGGTTCTCGATACTGTCACAGAATAAAAAAAGCAATTAATTTTAGATCATTGTATAATAGGAACTATTATAAGAAGAGTAATGAAGTTATAATGAAGAAGAATAAGACTATATCGATAAGAAACAACATGAAGTAAAGAAAATAATTTTCAATGTACTCTGTATTTGATATATACTTATATACTTTGAAGAAGTCCAGGAATAATAAAAACGAGTTTGAACCACGCAGTACATCATCTTCTTTGATTTTCATAATTTATTGCTAAAACTAATAAATAAACTGGTAAAAAAATAAGATTTTGTTCATACTTAAAATTACTTACATGAAGTATGACATGACTGCATTTTTATATCAGAACGAACAAGCCATCGCCTCATACAAGAAGAACTAAAAATTTTATAAACTTTACATTGTAGAATGAACAGAAAATATCCAGTAAAACTCATATAAAAATAAAACCTCGTCCATTATTTATGGATATATTTTAAATTTAAAAAATAAATATAGATTTTTAGAAAACCAAGCAACATACGCAGTCGGTCTTTTAATATTTTCAACGTTTCACCTAAAATATTTTTTTGTCTTAGGCTAATGTCTTGTTTTATGAAATGATTGATTGTACAAATGATCAAAGTATTGTTGAAATTAACGATGATAATAATGCCAAAAATGAAATAAAAAAGTTCATTACCATCTATGCAAACACAAGGTATGACTAATATAACGATATTTTATTTATAATTTAAATTAAATTATTGGCATTTTTTATTGAGATTGTGCCGTCCAAAATATGCTTTTCAAAATATAAACTACTTGATAATGAAAATTATTGTTCGGAGTGCCGGTATATCTTTCAAAAGAATGGCATAACTCGTAAATTGGACTTTCTGAGTAAAGTCTTCAGTAATTACATGAAGCTTTTCGATTCAGTAATTAAATATCTGATATTCCACATCGAACATGTTTTTATTTATTCATATTATGAGTTGTATCATGTTTGAACTTGGAGTTTTATGAAAATCAAGACATTTTCAAGCTTTTAAAATTTGTCTATTGGTTAATAAAATAATTTAAATGCCACCATTGCAATAGGATTGCTTTGATTTACCAATAGCCAAATTTTTATTTTTTTAACTCACATGGAACTTTCAAATGCCTCTATTTTAAAATACTAGGTTTAATACATTGTTCTTTTGAAGGAGCGATATGTTTTGACTAATAAATAAACTACTTGAAAATGTGCATAACTTGATAATGTACATAATTTTTTAGAGTATCAGTATATGTGAAAATAAGACTAATGCAAATAATATAAATTTATAAATTTGAATAATTCAGACCATATAATTGATTTAGAAATTTGAAAAAAAACAACACATGCATCAAAGTTTCGAGTTTTCACTATTATTGGCAGTCCCATGACATGATACATATTTCATTTTTAAAAAAATGTTTGTTTCGTCTTGAATCAAACGATTGGTCGTTCTGATCTTAAAATGTTGTAATATCTTACTGTACTTTTTCATTATATGGAAAAAATTTATCTTTAAATGTAAGTGAAATCCTATTTGTCTACCAGTTCTTTATTTTATTATTTTTTTAACAAAAAAATTGTGAAAATAAAAGATGATCCAGGCGGTTCACCAACAATTTAAGTATATCAACTATTGACTAGTAATCAATTACTATTTTAAGTTATTCTTAGGTACTCCTGGGTAGTATTATTATTCATGCCTTTCATGTCATTCTGTATTAATTTATTGTTAGCTGCTGATTGTGAATTATTTGCATTTGTCAGACGTGGATAAAAATATAAAGATAAAAAAAAAGTTATTCTTGTCCATTCCTAAACTTCTTCAAGATATATATATATATATATATATAAAACGAAAAATATGGGTATGTATAACAGAATATATTTACAATTATCATTATTTCGTGCTATTCCCTTACTTGCTTAAAGTATCTAAATATATGAAACATATTTAAAATTTATTATAATTATTGGTCAATTTTTTTATTTTTAAATATTTTTATTTTTAAAGAGATACAGAAGTTCCGGGTTCGAACCCCGGCCGAGGGCCTATCTTTACTCTTTAAAAATAAAAATATTTAAAATTTAATTTCTTTACTTTATATGGTTTATTATCCTCATGACTGCCTATTTAAAATTTGTATCAATGAAAAATTAAAACTTGTTTTGACTTAACTGGAAGCTACAACCTGCGGAACTGGTACCAAAAGTGGTTTTCAACAAATTGTCGATATGAGTATAGATCGCGATTGCTTATATTTTATATCCTATCCATATTATTATGTATTATATTTATTCATGCAATGTAAGATGTATTATGTATCTAACTGATAAGAGACCTGACGCCACAGGAGGGGCGGTAGGGGCCCGGCCGTGGAGGGGGTAGCGCCGGGCCCCAGTCGGCACCCAGCCAGCTTCGCGCTCACTAGCCAGAGTGTTACCTCCAGCCATGACTTCCTCTTCTTCGAAACCGGAGTCTTCCGGTACGTCCTCCAGGCGACCGGAGAAGTGCTCCTTGGACGAGAACCACTGCGTCAACCTCGCGAACATCCTCATGTCCTTCTCGGCTCCCATCTCGGAGGAGCACGCCTGGGCCCTCTGCTACCAGTGCGCCAAGTGTTTCCGAAACGCCCTCAAGACTGACCCTTCTAGATGCAAGAACGTGACGGAGCTCTCCGACGTGCTCATACACAGGGATGGACATGTACACTCCAATACCATCTTCAAAGGCGGAGGAAAGGAGGATTATGGTGAGTGGACGCCGGCATTGCATTTATATATATTTAGTCTCATAAAATAAAGTAAATATCATTTATTCCCCTTCATGCACCATTTAACAGAACAGTTAGGGCCCCATTTCGTGACAGGTCTCAGAAATAAACAGCTCCATGCAATTGTAAATGCAAAACTCGTTCCAATTGAGTTCCATTTTTTAAATAGTATAAATGATGCGTTTAAAATTATGTAATGTAAAATATGAATGATCCTGTTTACTACTGGGGTTCCATTCTTAACTATTAATTTAATTATTTGTTCTTGAAATCAGTGCGAAATAATTTTTGAAAAAACACAAAATATTATTTGTATCAGTTCCGCAAGTTGTCGGTTCGAGTTAAGTCACAACAAATTTTTCATTAGTTTCCTTTTTAATATTCTCGGAAATAAAATAATCGTGAGTTTTAGCAGGAAAAGTGTACAAAAAGATTCTGATAATGGGAAATTTGTGTATTTCGGTAATCATTTCAACAAGAAATAAACGTTTCAACAAACTTTTTGATGTATGTATAAGTTGCTTCTTTATTAGTATACTTTATACTTATTAGTTCAGTAATAGTTAATATATATAGTCAGTAATAAAATTACTTTAAATGAAACGAATGAGCTGTGACAACTCGAAGCGACAATCTGCGGAAGTGGTACCCATAATTGTTCATTTAGTAACGATCTATTTAAAAAAAAAAAAAAATATATATATATATATATATATATACGATACCAATGCATTCAAATTAATGTGTAAGTATCAATGCTAATTAACATACTTTCCTGATTAATACAGGAGTTCCATCACTTACTATCCCCGAAATATTTGTGCTAGAAATTTAAAAAATATTTTACTGCTTGTTGTATAATTGAGTAAAACATAATGAAATGAATCTATGTGGCCAACATTTTTTAATAATACATAGTCATCACAATAGTTATTAAATGTTTTCCGAAGATTTACCATTTTTTATAAGCTCCTTAAATATGCTTGTCATTTTTAAATAAAATTGTCAACAGCATTTTTATCCATAATTCGAAGGTCTTCTCAAATCTCATGGTTACAAAATTTTATAACTTCGTAAGAAATACCTTAATTGATTTTTATGGACAATTTTAAAACTATCCAGTTTTCCGTGGAGGAAAAGAAATACATGGAAAAATACGGGAAAATAGTAATTTTGAAATACATAGCTAATAATTTTGGAACCTACTAAAAGTTAAATTTTAGTTTTTCGTAGTTATTGTTTAATTGTTGTAGTGAGTACGTTTTAAAGATCAACTTTTGCAAGGGAAAAAATGCCAATGCCAAATTTTCAATCGTATGAAATAACAAAATAATAAATTGATAACTTACACGTGAAGTGATGGTGAACAACTGCCATCCATTTCCTGGTAGGTCTCCTGTTTTTGTCGATAAAATAGTTACAATAAAGATTATAACTTAATTTCCAACCTTCGATCTTATTAACTTTCTTATTATTATTAAAAATAATTAAAAATATAATTTTCCCATTTTTAGCATAAACGCAACATTTTAAGAAAGATCGCGTCAACTGTCCTAGTTATTAAAAAAAAAGTTAACGGTATCGGAATATTATAATTAAACATACATTATAATTAATACAAAATGTCAGGTCAGTGTAAATAATAAGTCTCTCTACGACCTGCTTTTTGCATCATATATATCATATCAGTTGCCCAATGCATCAGACTCAACCGGCCTGATAAAGAATTTATTTTTAGCTTTCACTATTAAATAATATGAAATATTACGATCTAGTTTTAAACCAAATTTAACAACACGTCTGATGGTTTTTTGCTGGGAGCGTGAAATGTAGATCAAGTACATTCTTTATCACAAACTTAAAGATCGCTGATAGATTTTATGAATTAAACTAAGAGGAACGTTATGTTTTATAATAAGCTTATTTGTTACGGAAAAACTCATAACTCAGATCCATCGTGTGACTGAACTGAGAATCATTAAACAAATTATGGTAAGTCATAAAATTAATACGTAACTAACAGTTTTGTGGACATCAGATTAATTATACTCATTATTGCTTTAATTATCCAAACCCGTCTTACGATTTGTACTGATAATTATATTTCTTTCTCATTAATAATAGCCTTAGAGATTAACAAACTCCCACTGATCCTTAATAGAGATCAATGCTTATAAGTTGTTTTATAATTATTAATCTTATTAATTAAAATTGTAATGTCATTTGTCATTGCTTCAATTAGATATTATCGCAGTTGTTGATTTTGGGGCCGACCTGTGGTCTTTTGGTTAGCATAACAAACTACTAAGCCCAAGATCGCGGGTTCGTAGCCCGGCAGGTGGCACTAGGATTTTTTAAAGGGAGTAAAAAATCCTTATTTACGCCATCCTTCGGAAGGGACGTTAAACGGGGGTCCCAAGCCTGTACGATGTCAGGTATTGTTTAAAACTACCTATCCTAATTAAACCTGGATATGCAAAATTTAGAGCTCCTGATAGCATCGTCCGATTAGCCATAGCAGCAAACAGTACGACAATTATAATAATTAATAACAACTACAACAGTTGTTGATTCCAGCTCGTAACACTTACTCAAGAGAAATTGAATCAAGCCTGGTGTACTATTCAGTCTAGGTTGGGCTACATATGTACTTAACATTATCATTTCTGTAACTACAACTATAATTTCAAATAATATCAAATTGAATCACTAATAATTTTAATAATTGCGATTTAAAACATAAAAAAAGCACTTATTTGAAATTGAAAATACTACATTGCTGGAATAAGTGTAGCGTAGAGAACTAATATCGCGATAGTACCCTGGATTTTATTTTAAATAATACTTTTACTTTAAAATAGCAAGTAAAGAAAAAAATCAATCAAAGAAAATGACAAATCATTTAATCATTTTTATCGATTATAGACACTTGTGATTATGTGAGTTCTTATCAAATAACTCCCCCCTCCCAAAATAAAAAAAATTACTTTTTGTACTAATTGTTGTGTTTATTATACAACATTAAAAAATGAATGCTGGTATCTTCATTATTTATAGGACCATTGATTCTAGAACGTTCTAAATTATTAAATGCTACTTCTTCACTTCATAAGCTATGATGTTTTCATACATTTCGATTTCTCTTTTTAATACAATCCATATTATAATACTCATGTGTTATTGGTATAAAGTTTGGTTGATTTTCTGATCATAATTATAAAAATGCGATATTATTAATATAATACATTATGCATCTTTGTATGTACTACGACCAAATTAGTCGTACGATGATAGTTTCTATATAACTTTTTTAATTATCTTATCTATTCTGAAGGATTCTGAATAGGATTTAATGGTAAATAACGCCCCCCTACGATAAACTTCCATACAGCTGTTCTAAAACTCCATAAAAATGCATCTATTATTTTTGGATTGATCATCATCACATTGTTTCTAATTCTGTGTTATTTAGAAATGTTCGTTGCTATTTCTAACTTTGTTTTGTCGAAAAAATGGAGCGGGGTAGCTCGGTATGTTGAGTCGCTGTGCTTAAGGGCTATGAATTATATTATATATTAGGGTTTATGAAGTCCCTGGTTCAAATCTCGCTGTAACAGATAAATTATTTAATCTGTTCACAGTTACGGATGGACCCTGTGGAATATGAAGATTCTCCTGTGGCTCACCTGGTCCCAATGAAGTCGGTAGCCTTAATTATAGGAAAACCTGGCCGTTGAGCGTGATCTGGGAGAAGTTTTTTCCCTGCACAACCGTTGTCTTAGAATCAGTCTTTGACTATTATTGAGCCCAAGATCCTTCATGGATCGGTATGGTATATTATCGGCTTAGAATATTGCCGAATGTTGGTTATTTTTGGCATTAACATTTGTAGTTATACTATTTATTTCGTGAATATAAAATGATGGTAATGTGAAGTTCAGAGGTTAATGAGAATTCTCATTTTTAAAAAGCTGATTTGCATTGCTATCGGTTTAATAATAATTGTAAAATTAATAGTTTCATTCAATGAAAATATCGAATAATATTTTAGAAAAATTGATAGCATTTTTTTTCTTCTCTGAGATGCCAATTGTTCAAAGAACTACCAGCGATAAGTAAACTATTCTGAGGATAATTTCGGTTTATATTTTTCACTTGTAAACATGTTTGCCCATCTTATTGGCTTTAATTCTTTAATGCAGTGTATGGTTTGGTCGTCTTATAGGCCGAAGTCTGGTTACTTAAACGTTTCTTTTCAATATAATTGGCATTAAACAATCTTAAATACAGCTTTCACTGTTATTACTGTAATTTCGGAAACAAATATTTATTTTAATTTATATATTTTTTATAATGGATTATAAGAACGTAAAGATACCCATTTGGAAAGCATGTTTAAAATACGTTGTATTTAATTTAACTTTAACCACAACAATGTGTTGTATCTTTTATTTCCATCGTTGTTTTTGTTTACTGTATGTGAAATATTTTATTTTTAAGAAATAATAATGACTTTTTTCTTATTCTTTATACTCTTAATATTTTTAAGTATTGACAAAATGATAGACGAGATAAAAAAGTTGCACAAACTGCTTTTGAGAATAATATTTGTTCACTCATCTGAAGATATGGAACATATTGTGAATCATCTTGTTCTAACTAATCATAACTCGATGCTTTCAGATAAATGCATGTGTTTGGCTATATATATTTCATATATGTAAGATTTATATCCAACATTGGAATAATAAAGCGTAATGTTCCCGGAAGTGGAACTTAATTTAAAGTAGTAATGGATTTTTTTTAAAATGATCTCTTTTTTGCAAAAACTAATATTTAACATATTTATTTTAAAATAAATGGTAGGTAATTATAGGTAATAGGTATAATAGGCAAATGGTAGCTAAATAGGTTAAAAATCACCTAACCAGAGTTGTTTTTTTTTTAAAAGGTACTCGTGGTTTTTTAAATATATATTATGCAGTATTTTGTAATAGGTAACATTTATTAATAGTTATTGCTATGTTGGCAGATTTTATTCATAGAGGATTACTTTTTGTGCCACCTATTTATTTATTACACGATAGTTGTAAAACAAAGTCATTTCTTGACCAAACCAGGTATTTTTTGTTTGCTGTGTATATTCCATCACACCTTTTTTTCCCTAGAAATACTACGTAGGTAATTATTCCGCAGGTTGTCGCTTCGAGTTGATTCACAAGTTTTAACTTTTCATTCGTCCCCTTTTTTAATATTTTCCAAAAATACGAATTATTATGAGCTTTATTAAATAGGAGAATGGAAATATGTGAAATGTGTATACTTCGGTAATAATTTCATCTAGAAATGAAATTTTCCACAAATATACGTCAACTGTACATTAAAATATCAATTTAAACTTTTATTTCTTGATAAAATGATTACCGAAATCTACTCATTACCGATAATATTATTCTTTTTTCCATACTAAATTTCAGGGTAACTTGTGTTTTTGGAAAATATTAAAAATGAAACGAATAAATGATAAAAACTAGTAACTCAACTCGAAGCGACAATCTGCGGAACTGATACCTTTATATAATTATAATAATTGGTGTCTGGATAATAATTTGTATCTAGAGCTCCCTCACCAGCCTCCATAATGTTGCTGAACTTATTTGGGCTGTACCCTTCATGGGTCATCTGTTTCTGGTTTTAATATGCAATTATTCCGTAGTCTTTTTTGCAGAAATCTTAAAATTAATATTAATCGTTAACTGTTTATATCAAGTCAAGGATTTTTTGTCAATATCATCTTTCTCAGGATAGTTATCGAAAAAACTAAATAATGTAATCTTGTTAATTTCAAATGGTTTATCCATTTCTTAATCAATCCTTCTTGGTAATATCTGGATTGAATTGATGATTATGTCAGAGGGTTTAATAATTCAGCTTAGTACTCCTGTGTTTTTTACTTTTGCGTAAAATTTATATTGTGATCTAATTCCTATGTATATTATTGTATTATATTCCTATTTCTTGTTTAGTCAACTCAATTTTTTATTGAATTAAATTTATCGTTGGCGTTCTAATTACTGACTAATAATACTAACAATGAATTCACATCAATTGATAGTTTATTTAAAGGTAAATTATTTAATTATGTTTCATTTTATACATTTTTACAATTCTAGACTTAGAATATTTAAATTTCTCTGTATTAATTTATTGAAAAATTAACCTTTTCCATAAATTAATGCAAATTAAAAGTTGTAATTACTCTAATAAATCTGTCATTAAACTTGAATAATAAAAGCTTAGGAAACTATCCTTAATAATTGTGTGTCCGACCTTTAAGTCTTGACCGGCTTACGTTAATCACAGAAACCGTTCGCCATTGTGTCGATTACTAGTAATTGTAATCATTTGAGCAAGGAATGCTTACTGTTAAGTAATGTTAATTAACAAGAAAAATTGATTTTTTTTGTTAATTTAATTGTCAATTATTTACAATGCTTATGGAGATCTCATATTATACTTGTTTTTTTTAATTTCCGCTTCTATAGAATGCTTTATACTAACGATATGTTTTGTTTTTTTTTATTCTTAATTTTATCAATTTTCACAATGTATTTATTGAAGTTTACTACTGTATTATAATAATACAACTAGTAAATAGAATGAATGTTACGTAATAGCATGAGATAAAGTATAATAGTACTCACTGTTAGGACTCAAATAACAAATTCAACTTAAACGATCAGGGGGCCACCTTCTTTTCAGACGTCTCACTGCACTATCAGGAATCGAAGAGGCAACTAGATTTGAAACTAGTTGTTTTAAGTGGGAATAAAGTTTTTCATGAAGCGATTTATATCGGGTTAGGGCCAAATCAGTAACAAATGGGACATAGAGGTTGACTTTCTTAGGAATAGTTACATAATAGAATTGGGTATTTTACGAAGGAATTTGGATTGTAAGGATTGGATACGAATGGAATTCGATGACTTAGTGGAGTCTCAGAACTCTACTTCTTAAGTACAAACAGATCTTATAGTAGTCATGTATATGACTGTTGCAATTAATTGGGAGCTTAGAGCATTTGTCTTATCAATTTTGAAATGATAATATAAACTTATCTTTCTTGTTATCAAAATGTGTAGGCTGCAATAGTTCATTTTTATAAATAATAACCCATAACAACAATGTAAATAAAAATAGTAATATTTCACTGATAAATAATAATAATGTATGGGTAATTGACATTTGGGTCGTTGAGGCTCAAAAAAAGGTTAGTTCCAATTTTTAAGAACTGAGTTTTTCACATTCTTCGTTACTTCTGTTAAGCAATTCTTTATGCTCCTGGAACTTCAGGTTCAGAAAAGGACTATAGCAGTGAGAATTAAGGCGGCTGCTAAGTGTTTAACGAAATTATTGAATTATTTACCTTAATTAACGAAAATACCAGTAAAAACTTTTTAGCATTACGGCATAAAGTTTATCGTTTGACTTGTCATTTAAAATTTATAATCTTGAATTGATCTGTTATGAAACATAATAATGTTAAATAACCTTTTCTCCTTCAGGTAGCATCTTTATTTTGATAAACCAGAAGTGATACCTAACTAGTAACTCAAAACTGCAATGATCATTATTACTCTATTACGTCGATCATTTTATTGTCGTATCGTTTTAATTATTTTTATTACAATTAATTTGTAATCTTATAAACTGCACCCATTGCATCATTATTCGTAATTACACGAGGTTAATTAGCATAAAGCATGGTGTAAATATTCAAGTTAAAGCCGGCGCTCTTTTATCACATTTTGCATCCGTTATCCTCATTACTGTTTGAGCAATTAGAAGGATTAAACTGTTTGAATATTTGCTTTCGGCGCATAGTAAATTTAATTAAAGGAATATTAGGAGGAAAATTGTTATTTGTACAGCGGTGAACATTCAATAAAATCTTGTACTTATGTGGTTTGTAGCCAGCAGGCATGAAAATAATTGTCTATGCTCTAGAATTATTTCTACTCTCGTTTCATGTTGCTAGGAGAAGTAGACATGTGCATGTAATCGTTTTCTTTTTTTTTATGTTTACTTATTTTATTTAGTATGTTGATGAATATCACATAGATATATGTTAAAGTGTTCCTATCACTTTCCTCCCATCAGTATAGATTTGGTTTATATCTTTGACCATGTTTTGCCTAGTATATCTTCATGTTCTTGTGGTTTCTTGTATATTTTCCATAAATTTTACGCTCAGGACGAATCGCTTGCTTAATTTTCCTATCTCCCCATTTCAGCATTAAATACCTTTGTAAACTACATCTTATATCATTAAAATTTCTCTTATTAATTATTTCAAATTACTGTAAAATATATACAAATAATTGATACGGTTATATTATTGTTTATAGATTACTTTAGGATGATTTGTATGCAACTGAAACCATTTGGATCATGCAGTTTTGAGTTGCTAATTAGTTATCACTTTCGGTTTATCAAAATAGCTTATTATTTGTCATCCCAGTGTTAAAAGACTGTTAATTATGCTATTTAGAAAAATAGCTTTTTTTAATATTTAAAATTCTACTTATTGTATTCAATGATTTTTTTCAAAAATGTTCTCTATGAAATTTTAACCATTTCAAACAATCAGCAGTTTTTTTTGTTGTTTTTTTTAGATTATCTAGCTATTAATAAAAATCGATTATTTCTTATATCTGCGACATGCAAGTAAAATATCACTTCTGGTGATAATCTAGTAATGACCAAAAAGGAAGCCAGAAAAAAAATCAGTTTTCTTAAAAACTAGATTCATTGATATATCCATTAAAATATTAAAATTTTCACTATTAGAATACTTCCATTGCTGCTAAAAAACAAATAAAAAATCAAGATACAGATGACAAACGGAATATTACTCAACGATTAATTATTACAATAATTTATCAGTGATCTCCTTACTCACACACTGTTGCAGATAAAAATGAGTTTTCAGATGGATTTCTCATAAATAAATATATAATGAAATTTATATTCGTTCTTTAGGGAATAGTGTCATGGACACTATCCATCTTCTTCAGTTTTTTACTCAAAATAATTGGAATTCATGAAATAATTCTAGGTTTACTATTAAATCTGGTCCCTATATAAAGCTGATCCATCTATCTATCATAATTACTTTTGACAATATTTCTAATTATTATTTATTCATAATTATTTTTATCAATTTTATGGATTTTTTCATTGTTGTAAGTTAATTGTTTTATGCTTTAAGTTTTAAAATTACATATGTTTTAATGCTCAAATTCCTTTATTGTTATCTTCGAAACAACATAAATCTTACGAATAAGCTCTGTTAGGTAGATAGACTATATTTATGTCTGAGATTGTCTCAAAGTTTTGTGAAATCATAAATTATAATTATTTTTTTTGTATTATTGATTCGTATTATTAACAATATCAAACTATGAATTTACTTTTACAATTATTTCCTCTGCAACACTCTTCTTCAAGCAGGTAGAAAAATTAGAGGGTCGGTGATTCCTGACCTGGGGCACAGGTGTGAGGAGCAAATTAATGTGGAACAGGTGGTGAATGAAAGTTAAAAAAAACACTTTTTTATATCCTTTTTTTTTTTTAAGAATATCTGTAGTTCAGTGAGTTGGTCATTGTGGTTCTAATCTCAAGGTTCCGCCTTCTTCTGCAGTTAATTAACTATTGTGCTATAAGCGGTGGATTGACAACCGTGGTTCCGCAGATCCTCCAGGGGCTAACTCAGCCTCTATAAAGCTTGTAATAAAACCTTGAATATTGAACATTGATGTTTTGGTTTAGCATCAGTTTAGTCATATCAACACTTAAAAGCACTTTTTTGTATTTACTTTTTTATTATAACTATACTATTAAATTTATTTTTGATAAATTCACAACAAGCTTTTAAAATTGTTTTATTCCGGAAGATTAAAAAATTAAAAATGAAATAAAGCTATTCTCATAATAAAAAACCTGTGCCACTACAAACCATGAATTGGCCTTGCGTTCAGTTCATGTTAGAGGCTGTTTCTAAGCCAGTTGTACTGGGATTTAATTTGGCCTAAATCGAAACTCAACCGCTGGGTTTTTCTCTCAATTAAAAGTATTACCTACCTTTTACCAAATTACCTAGTGTATATGTGTGTGTTGGGTAAGCAAGAGGAGGGACTGGAGATCCCACAGATAGATTATACTGTAAACAAATTAAATAATTTATATGTCACAGCCAGATTCAAACCCGCGCCTTCAGCACAGTAACTTAACTATTTTATTTAGACTCGGGTGGGGGGGAGGGGTGTACTCCCTATACCAGAAAATAGATAGTCAAGTACTCAAAATAGGTACCAGAAAATTGAAGTTTCGTCTACGGATTGAGGAAAACTATTTATTAACCCCGTGACACAGAAGTATATTATTTGAATAATCAAGTTTTTAAACAAATCAGAATCCACAATCGAATGAAATAATGATAAATATAGAAGACCTAAAGATACTTAAAATACGTGTTAAGACAGTAATGAAAAAATTTCAACCAACAAGCCTTAAGTGTCTAAGGTGTTAACTGAACAGGAAATAAAACTATCTGTCAATATGTTTGTATGGAGTGTCTCTTTTGGGCATTTGTTATATAAATATTGATCGGTATATTTGTTTCCTGTTTGGTTTAGAGATTTATAGCTTTTTTTTTGGTTAGGTTTGTTACACTAATGTCTTAACAATAATTGATTAATTTAATAATTTACAGTGCAGCATCCACCGGAGACATTCCTTACGTTTCGGAAACTCCAATTCTATAATGACAGATGAAAAGAATGACTTAAAGGGGTCCATCATTGTATGACATGGGGCTAATGTAAAAAAAACCCTGCATATTTCCATCCCATTTCGTGTTTTGGTTCAATGGGTTAGGATGTAGTTATTGGTTAGGGCTGCAAGGGGAGAGCTATCCAGGAAGATGCCTTGTTGATAAACCGTTCTAATAAGATTAGGAGCCAGCAACGGTTCTTGCAACAACCCTTTCTAAACCTTGCCCAATTTCCTTCCTTTTTCTGCCGAGTGTACCGTAATCCTATGGCGTATGCATGGTCTCTGGTTGCGGTTGGGAATAAGCAATAAACAAAGCAAACCATATACGTATTTATTCAGTGAATAAGCATTAATAAAACCAGAATATCCAATACATTTAGCTCCTCTTACTTGTAAAGACGTCAAAGAAGATCTGAAGATGGCATGTCAGACGATTCAGACCTGAGTCATTTAGAAAAAGTTATTTTCCATATGTTACGTCTCTCTTTTTTTTTTCAAAACTATTTCAATGTTAATCTAATATAAATGTTATTCTATCTACAATTGTTTTAACTCTATTCACCACCACCATTACTACTACATCAGTGTGGCCACAGGATCGATTATTAAGGTGATATAACTAATTATACAAATCTTTGAACTAATTTCTTAAGAATTGTATTCTTAACCTTGAGGTAGGATTGAATCTTTCAAATACTATGTAGCTCTATATATTCCACATGAGAAGTGATGACCGACCAAATTTAAAAGAGATTTATTCTGCACTAAACCACTGTTTGAAAAATAGAAGTAGTTCTGGAACAGTAACTAAACGGATACTATTATGACATCAATTTTTCTGTACTATCAGCTGGCCATATGATGCTTATGCCTCGGATATGTAGTTTATTTAAATTATTATTATAACTGTTGAATTAGGGACTGCCTTATCTTATCATGAAGTTACAACTCTTCATTGATTATAGAGTCTTAATAGTTATGACTCAACTCAACTAATACTATAATTATTTTTGTTACATCATTTTATTTTATTTCGTTTCCATCGATGAAGAAAAAGAAGATATTAAACATGAGGTCATTGCCACCTGTTATCAACATTGTAAAACCGTAAGTGACATACGGGACATAGAAAAGGGACTTGTTTGTTTGGAATGTGTAGAAATGACTCATGATTTCAACCCTTTATTTTCGATGGGAATATCAATGATAATGGAAGGGTCGAAACCCATTCATTCATCCACTTCTTACAGATAACTAGAGATAAGGCTGTATAAGTTCGACTTTCAATTATACAAAACTAGTTGATTATCGATTACTACTTACAGAAGTATTATCAACCCTAGTTATTTGTTGTCTTTATTGTATTTTTTCCATTATAAACAATTGGAGAGAAATTGTAATAATATGAGCTGAGCAAAAGTTTAAGATATTTACGCTCACTAACTTTTCAAGTTGTTGGTGGATTCCCTCAGTTCTATATATAATAGTAATATAAATAAATAAATAAAAGTCTTATCTTACATTTACAAATACATCTCGTTCTTCTGAATCACTTATATGCTATTAATGAACTTTATGTGGGGTGAATACAATTTTTTCAATAAAATTATAATTACAATTGGTTAATAAAATAATTTAAATACCATCATTACAATAGGAATGCTTTGCTTACCAATACCCGAATATTTAAACACACGTGAAACTTTAACATACCTCTATTGAAAAATAGTTTTTTTTTGAGTTACGACATTGTTCCTTTGTAGATGCGATATGTGTGTGTATACGAGTAAAGATTGTTAAAATTAATACTTGCACTCCCTTTGACTCCAGGAAGCTCTGGAAGACTCCAGTCACGGGCTCCACCAGGTGCAGTGGGAACAGGTGTACTCGAAGTAGACTCCGTAACAAACAAGGTGAACGCTCCTGACTGTTTGCCCGCGCTGGTGTTTGCTGTCTCTTTAGTAGCTCTCTGTTTGAACTGGTGTCCTCTTACACAATTATCGGTCGGCTCTTTCTAAGAGTCAGGGCTCACTGATTGTGAGAGCAGTTAGAACAGACACTTGAAAAGGAGGAACAGCGAGTGTTGGACTTTCGAATTAGAATGTTCGCGTTCTAAGCAGGTCCTGTAGGATTAAATAAACGAATAACTTCTGTTTTTGTTTTTTATCTAAAGTTTTTTTTTTTTAAATAATGACAATATTTTTATGTTATATATCTGCTATACTACTAATAATACTACTGCTTGTTAAGCGCTTTCGCTCTCGGTAGATCTTGGATTCCTTAACAATTTAGTCCCAGTTTTTTCTGCTTCTGGCCTTCTGTATACATTCAGTACTTTAAGCATAATACTTTGAGGTCCTCTTCAAAATTTTGCATCCACCGCTTGGGTGTGATACCTAAAATACTTGGGCATATCAAACCAGTTTGTTCATGAAATATATTCGTGGATCTAACATAATGCAGAGTTAGATGTGTGATAGTATTAGATTAGCATTAATTTGGTTAATGTTAGATTACAGTTAAAACTCCATGCTATAGTTCATTATCTTTGTATTTTTTTATTTAACTTCTTTTTAAGCTGCCACAATGGAAGTCCTAAATTTTACCTAGTCGGAGACCTCCATTTTAAATCTCCTCCATAGGAAAGCATAATCAAAGTTTTTTAACGCTATTTAAAGCATCTATAGGCGGCTGTTATGCTAACCACTGCACCTTAGCTTAGGTCACCCCGTTCATTAACGTTATGGCGATTATTTTTTTAATCATATTAATTAAATAAAATTGTGTAAAAAATTAAAAATTTTGTAAATTTTTACGCTATTTAAAGCATCTATAGAAGGCTGTTATACTAACCACTGCACCTTAGGTTACCCCGTTCATTAACGTTATGACGATGATAAAGTTTTACTTGTCTATGATCGCTAGAAAGTTTATCTTTTGACTGCGCGGGATATAACATTAGTTAGTTAATGATCTCCTTATTCGAGATGTTTAATGTCTTTCGCCGAGCTGGTAATAAAAGTCCGTTAAGTTCTAATTAAGTCTATTCAGCAATGAAATAAGGCGATTCCCATTCCGAAGAGGTATGCTGGAAAATGTTTAGTCCTGTGTACCTAGCTTAAAGTATCCTAAATACTGACGGTTTGGCTTAATATTACGGTATTCGTTGTTTATCATATCAAGTAAGATCATAACATAGTAAAGAATCTTGATGTAAATACGTCGAATATATGGATGATATAGAAAAACAATGAATACATGAGTGTAACCGCACGAATATAATTGCGAAACGACGTCCTTAATGTAAGTGTGTTTGAAAAATTATCTAAGTATGTCAAGACTTAGGTGGGAGCATTGCTAACATTGGTTTTTTAGATTCAAGTTTTGACGGGATTCAGAGATGGAGGGTGGTTAGTGGTGTCGGCATCGGACCTTTGGTTTCACTTATTACCAGTTTTTTTTTTACTCTACATTCTTGTTAATATTTTTCCTCCACTCTCACCAAAAGTATATCCTTCCTTGTTATAGAACTGCTCATAATGTTAGTTATTATAGTGACCACAATTTTGGCTTGTGGTTTTTTCGAGCCGAGGATGTCACAGGTGTTTAGGATCTTTCCTTCACTCCACCCTTAACAGGTTTTGTGTTATGCCTTGCCAAACTTGAAGATTTACTGATCTTTCTTATACTCGTATTCATTATTTAATATTTAATAAAAATTAAAATTTATCACATTTTTCAATATAAAATATAATAAATAAATAAATATTAGCTATTAAAAGTAAACGAATGAAAGAAATACTTTTTCTCGTTATTGGCTTTTTGGGTTTGATTATCTTAACTTTGTTAAGATATTTTCTTTTCATAACTCACTTAAGCTTCAATGAGTTGCAAATAGTCAATAATTTTCTTGGACAGTTCTTTGGAATTGTTCCACATCATATACCATCAAAATAAGGTTTATCCTTTAAGGCTACACACGGTCAGTTTGATGTGTCAGTATGGTGTGTTCATTTCTGTCACTTCTAACTGAACGCAACATTCGCATCCACAATCCCACTTCGGTGTGTCAGTTCAATGTGGTACCTCTTGGAAGCTCCAGTCCCCCTTATGGTATTTTATGTTATGTATTCAATATATAAAACACAATTTTTTGTTTACATCATGTTTTCGAACGATGAATTGTAATTTCTAGATTTTATTTTTTTGCTTGTTTATTGTTTGTTATGATAGTCCTTTGAAGTTACTTTCCGCAAACATTCCTCCCCTCTGAACAGTTTTGTAAATTCCTAAAGTAAATCTTTGCCTCAACTAACCATATTATCACTCAGTAATGTAGTCGAGGTCTGAAAAAGCAATATGAAGAGTGATGTCTATCCAAACGACACCTGTACTATGCTCAAATAACTGACGTGACCAACTGAACTAACGCGACGGTACACAGGCTCACTTCGGACTGTCGTCATTTCGATGTGGTACGCCGAAATGATGAATTTTCATCAGTCCATCAGTCCACTTTTTCGATGTGAGATCACATTAATATAGCTTACACACGGTCAGTTCGGTGTGTCAGTTCGATGTGAACACACCAAACTGACACTTCAAACTGACCCTGTGTAGCCTTTATAAGTTAAAAAGCAACAAATAAGTTAAGAAAATTATGATTCTTGAAACAGATTAAAGAGATGAGGTTTAAATGTTTGTGAGCAAACACTTATTATCTTTTAACCGAAAGCAATAATTTGTTTATAATTATTAAAATTATTTTATATAAAATATCTAATCTATGTGATTGTAAAAAGATATAAATAGCAGTTCGTTCGTTCATTTAACGTCACTTTTTGCAGCTATGGCTAATCGGACGATACTACATTGGGAGCTCTAAATTTTGCCTATCCAGGTTTAATTAGGATATGGATTTTTAACGAGTACCTGACATCGTACAGGCTCGGGACCCCCGTTTAACGTCCCTTCCGAAGGACGGCGTAACTAAGGATTTTTTACTCCCTTTAAAAAATCCTAGGGTCACCTGCCGGGCTACGAACCCGTGATCTTCGGCTTAGTATTTTGTTACGCTAACCACTAGACCACAGGTGACTATAAAATAGCAGTATTTTATAGTATAAAGAAAATTTTATTTACTTAGGTTTTTAAATCAATTTGTTTACAATTGAAAGTAATTTTGCATACGAATTTGTATGTTTTTATAATATTTTTGATCGATAGGCAAAAAATAAAAGATTAGTAATTAAATACAAAATTAAATTTGAATCAATATTGTTCATTAAGTACATTAAGGGGGGGGAGTAGAGTCCTACTACGCTGAAGATCTCGGGTTCAAGCCCGGGTATGGTATAAATTATTTATCATGTTAACATCCATGGATGGACCCTGTGGGATCTGCAAACCCTCCTAGGTCTCATCCAGCCCCTAAAAATTGGGTAACCTTGATTGATTGATGAAAAAGGGGAAATCCTGGCGGTTGAGAATCACCTCTTAAAAACCATTGGCTTATGTTCAGCATCTTCCATGTATTGAACCCAAGATCCTTCGTGAGTTACAATGGTACTATTTGTTTCTTTAAAGTACACATTCCGTCATGGAATACTATTTAAAAAGTTCCGAATCTGGTTTTGGAATGAATGTAATGGAAGTCGTTTTACGTTTTCCATTTTCTTTTTTTTATTTAGTTTTTGTAATGCGTGTTCAAAGAAGAGAGTTTAAATAACTGCTATTACTCAGTTGATGATGGCAATTTTTTCTCCATTTGAAGATTTTTTTCACTATTTTGTAAACATTTGTTTTTTACACTAGAGGGAAGTAAAAAAAAGAAAGAAAAGAAAATTGGCAGACATCAAAATATTTAAATTCCAAACAACAAAGGACGTAGGGGAACACATAAATATTTATATGCAATAATAAAATAAAAATATTATATAAATTCGTTTTCGTTACTTTCCTGATCTTTATTCAATTAATGCTAAATAGGAGTTTAATTAATAGAAAATTTCTTCCCCATCTTTTTGCAGAAATAAAAAAATGAGTAAATACATCTACATATTTTAATTGTCTGAACTGCACCAACCCATACATGCTTTTAACCCATTCTTTGATATTTTAGGATTTTAATTGTTTAAGATTAAAAGTTTTTTCCTTTTACACAGTTATAAAAGAAAAATTAATGTTTAAGAGCAGCGCCCACATTATTTTTTTTTCAGACTTGCCTTTGGATTTTAATATTAGCAACCTCACACTTCATAGTCTAAGTTTGTACAAAGTTTATTATTAGTACTTAAAGAAATATTTGTAAATTATTTCTCTAGATCACAGATGTCGATCTGAGCTAAATATATAAATTATTTTTAGACAACATCCCTGAAATAAGTTTTTGTTATGATCAAGATCAGGCTATGAGTTTGCATTAAATATACAGCAAAGGCTCTGAACTCCTAATTGCTTAAATTCTGATTGCGCAATGAGCAGAAGGAAAGTTACTTCTTTTAAATGTTGTGCCTGTGAAGAATTGAGAAGATTTGAACCAATGGAGCTTAAAAAAAGAAAGCTCCATGCTGCAACAGATCCACAGATAATTGATGGAAACACTGCATTGAATCCATTGAGTTCCC
The DNA here is from genome assembly GCA_037127475.1 of Arma custos. NCBI lineage: Eukaryota > Metazoa > Arthropoda > Insecta > Hemiptera > Pentatomidae > Arma > Arma custos. The sequence goes on from CM073764.1 coordinate 72,370,979, forward strand.
GTGAATTAATCAAACAATAATGGAGTCATTAGGAGATCTTCAATTGATGGAGCGTTGTACTCATTGTGAAATTTGTTTTATGTAATTATCGTAAAGAGGAAGTGTTATAATAATCCCTCATTTCACTTTATGAACTTCTTCGAGATGTTCTTTTAGAAATACATCCATAGGAAGAATTCGGTTCATTTAATAATTAAAAATAAAGTGCTCCATAAAGGGTACTTTAAATGCTTGTTTTGTTATTTCGAATTTTCGAAATAGCTTACATGAGAGAGTGTCTAATTTTAATGAAACATTTTTTTAAATTATTCTAAGTTGAAAAATATTAATAAAAGAGTTCGTGCCAATGTGCCCAAGGCCTGGGAGAAAAGTATTTCATAAAATGCTATCATTGCGTATAATTTTTGCCTGTATTTGCTCTGTATAAATTTCTAAGTTGTTATGCTATATGCGCGGTTGATCGTGACTCCAACCCACCTCTTTTCACAACCGATGTCTTAGAAACAGTACAGTATCTACAATGTACTGAACCCTAGGCGTTTCATGTTTCATTGTAATGATGGCAATGAAAATTGAGAGTTAGTGTGAATAATTTGCTGTTTACAGGTAATTTTTTAGGTTTTAATTAAGAATGATATATTGAAACTTTGCCATCAGTTTACAGAATATAAAATGTTAGCTGAAACATTGCCAGTCTGGTGAGGTCCATATATGCCTGTTAACATGTTATATAATTGATCTGTTACAGCCTAATTTGAACATTGTATTTTCAGCACACTACCCTGCTCCCCATAAATTAATAAAAAAAATATTAAATGGATTATTCAGAGTGATGTTAGCACTTTAATTCCGTAAGAGATAAGTTTAAGTAGTAGTAGATTAAAGTCTCAATGTTAGTTTCAAGTTCAATTTTCAGCTTCACAGTATAAAATATAATAACAATATAATACATTATGCATACAGCCAAGGGAGGAGCCTTCTATTCCACACGAATCTGCAACATGTTTAGCGTAGCGCTCCAAACAATATTCTCCGTTCATCCACTACATTTTAGCAAGTAATATGATCGCCTTTTATCTACTGTCCTATATCGTAACCTACACATAAATACTCGAAAGCCTACGGTATAAGTGTTTTAATTTTTTTAGCTTGTTGGAAGCGAAATACTTCGTCCTATAATAATATGTTGTAAATAAATGTTTTTTGCAATGCAGATCACAAGTCATTTTTAAGTGGGCGTACTTAATTAATTCACAACTACCATATCCGATGTGTCGGAGGATTATGTTGTACGTCTGACGCCATGCACGTTGGCGTATTCTTGCAAATAATCATCAACACGTATTTGGGCATCGCGAAGTCCTTGATTGGTTTTCATCAATTCCCGTACCGAGATTTTTTTATTATTGATTTCATTATTTGTTATTGTTTGATTTAGTATATAAAAATGTTTAATTTCATATTCGATATAGAATTTTGAAATGGATATTGCTTGCTTATTGAAACAATATTTTTTGTTAACACGCTTGTATTAGCCTCGCCTGTATGATCGTATGTATGTAACGGAATCTTTGAATTTGATTTTTAGCCTCTTCAAAACATCGAATTAAACTGAAATTTCGCGCACGTCTCGAAAACCTATGTCAATACAATAATTTAGTAATTATTTCTCATAATCGTTAATAGGATCTTCATGATTAGAGATTTTTCATATCTTCCCAAGTAACAAGCCGTGTCTTATATGTCTTCAAGACAAATGACTATTAGGAAAATCAACTGAGTAATTCAAAATTATTTCGTAAATTAAAAAAATAACATGCGTTTGTAGCTAGTCGAAATAAAAAGAACAAAATGAATATTAGCTTAAGAAACTGAAGTACACGCGTTAATAGCCAACCGACCTAAAAAATAGAAAATAAATCATTTTTAAATATTTTATTTTTAAGACAAAATATTTAAAAATTATAACAATTAATAAAACATTAATATAAAATAAATTGAAAATAACAAAGGTTTTAAACAACCAAAATACGCTTTATTAGTAAATGAAATAAAAAAGTACAACATAATTTACAATAAGTTTGAAATAAGAATTGACTAATGAACAAAAAAATTAGTTATATTTTAAAAAATCGTGGGGTTGCTTGAAGATATTTTTATTCATTTAGTTGTATTATACTTTTTAGTTGTGTTTTCTTTAAATCCGGTTTTTAAAACTATTATTTATTCCTGTTTGCTTAAATTTATTGTTAACAATTGTAAGTGTATACATACATATTTTTTTCAATTAAGGTTTTTTACACTATTAATAGAGGCTGAATGAGTCCCATAATGGTCTGTCTAGATATATAATTTATATACTATTTATTAAGGAAATGATACATAAAATATAGAATAATGTATCAATGTATTCATTGATTATCTAACACCGGCCACTAGAGCTGAAGTAGGACCCAAGAACTGCTAGGTCATCGATTTAATGCGGAGTGTACTTCATAATCCGGTTGTGTGTTGAATACTTAACTGTATCTTCAAATACATTAGGTTTACCTTTGAGATAGATATGTATTTAAATTAAATGCATTTACGTATGTTTTTATGGAATGTTTTGACTTATATATTTATTTATTTATTCAATATTTATTTATATATTCTATATCTTTCATATTGAATAATAATTTAATAAATAATCATCTTTTAAAATTTATTTCACAAATATAAAAATTCAGTGATAAGGAGTTCTTAAATGAAAGGCTCGATCCTTGATAATAGTCTGAATACTGTTTTTATTTTGCAAAAAAAAAATCAAAATCAAAACACTCCTGTTTTAGTTTTTTTTCTATATATGTAACATAACTCTTACATACACAATAATATTAACAATATATATTAATTAATATATTAACAATATATTATAACAACAATAAATTAATCTGGTTTTCTTAAATTTAAATATTAAAAAATAGCATTGGTATCTTACTAATTTGACTTTTTTCCATATTTTATTTTTTGTTGAAATTTTAATTTTATAAAGTTTTAGAGTACGACAAACTATTAGGAAAATAATTCTTTCATTCTCAGCCCAGATGATGGGGTAAAACTTTATTTAATAAGTGAAATTTATTTAGTGACTGCACCCCCATTCATTTCAAACTCTTTCAAGATATATCCAGTCAACCATTTCCACGTCAATATTAAATAAATAATGTCTTAAAAAGGACATGGTAAATTTTCCAATTAATTAGTTTATTTATTTATTTTTGGTAAGAAAAGATATGTACGACATATATACATAAAGTTAGTTATATGTTCGTAATAAAAATCTTCAGGCTTAAGTTTACTTTACTAGCTGTAATAATAGAAAAATATTGAAAACTGGGATTTTGCAGTAATTTTCTTTCCATATTTCTATTTATAGTAGTTAAGGGATTTAGTGGATTGTCAGCGCGAATATAAACGTAATTTCTAGTGGACTTTTCTTTATAATGTCATTCAAAACATGGCAAATTTACGGGATGGACCTTTTAGGATGTTTTGACCTCCTGGGGCTCACCCAGCCTCAATAGTGAGAACCTTTAAATGGGGGATAAACCTGGGGTTGGGCGTGATCTCGAACAAATTACTTCCCAAATCCACAACGGTTATCCTGGAAACAATACAGTCTACCATGTACCGAATCCTAGTCCCTTCATGGATTGTACTGTTATAGCTCTTTAGATTTTTTTAATATAACGATTTTAATTGTATGTTGGTAAAATTACCTTTTTTTTTTAATATGTTGCTATTAAAGTCTCTATTTAGTAAAAGTGTAATCTTGAAAAATCCTTCCCCTTTACTTGATTATGCCCTTAATTCATTATTGACGGGAGGATTTCGTTCCATCTTGTGGCTATGGAATGCGTTAAATTAGTTCATCGCGGTCTGATTCTTCCACTTGATAACTTTTCGCATTCTTTCCTACATCACGTTTGCGTAACTTATACTCAGATTAGTCAGGCGATGTATATGGTTAGTTTGTATTTTTTCTCCATAGCCAGTTATTTTTCCTTCTTGTATATATTTCGGTAAGATTAATAATAAGTGTGGATACTAACACAATAATAATAATCATTAAAAAAATATATGTGAAAATAGGGGAAGGGGGTAACCAGTGCCTCATATTTGTGGATTGATTGTTTTTATTATTTTTCAATTGTCATGTTGAGTATTTTATGAAATGAGCTATTATTATTTTTTGTAGAGTGGTCTATTTTGAGTTGTTGGTAAGTCTATTTTGACCAAAAAAAAAATAATTTATTCTGTAAAGAATTTTAATGATTTCTATTTCGTAATGAAATTTAAATGGTGTTTATTGTTGAAAACATCCCTCTTTTTTAAGTACTAAAAACATAATGTCCCATATTTTAAAATTAATTCAATGAAATGAAAACCCTTAATATCTGGATACATGAAAAAATGGATACCACTTTCAAAAATGACAGCTCAAATTTTATTGAAATTATTTCCTACTTTTTTCAATTATGATGTAATTTAAGATTACTTTTCCCTCAAAAGTTCATTGACACATGTGTTTTTTTTTCAATGAACTTAAATCGGATGGAGATGTGTATCACCCTTAAATAGGCAGTCTTTGTTAGTAAAGTAAATTGTTGTTTTTAACTAATTGAAATTAACGTAACTATTTGACCCATCTTCACTTTTTTTTTGTATGATTTCATATGCAAAAAAAAAAAAAAGAATCCGAATATGCCATTATGGACTACATTTTTTCAATAATTCCTTTTTTCTGTTCCCTCAGATCCTAAATCTCCTTCATTCTTTTCTGTTCTAAATTTCTTCCCTTTCTCTTGTCCCGTCTTCTTTTTAGGTACTTCCTGAAAAACCCATAAATTTTAAGGATTAATTTTGCCTTCAGTGATAATACTTCTATAATCTATCTTAATTACTCCATGACATTATCCATTCTGCAAACCATGTATTCTTTAATTTGTTTGATTTAATAAGTGTATTGACTAATTTATTATTAAATTGTTATTTGAAAAGTCTCATAGTTAATCGTTTGGGGTCCATTCCTTATAAGTGTATTCTAAAATCTTTATTTCTATTTTTTTGTTATATTATTTGCTGTTAATTTTTTTCTTGTTGAAAAAGTAGGCTACTCTATTATGTGTCCTAAATTTAACTTAACTTAATTAAACTCTATTTTATTACTGTCGTGGTATACCTGCACATCACCTGCGAGAAGGGACAGAATGAACGGTGACGTAGCCTGCTGAATAAAGTGCGTAGGGAGGGGCCGTTGGAATCAATACTCAGCTGTTGACGTTGGCAGAGGCTACACCAATTGCTCTTAAACCCGTTCTGGTTTTCAGGAAGTGTTCTTATTAATGACATTATTAATGGAAGCAATTTTATTTTCTCATTCATCTAGTTAATTGATGTTTTTTTCATTTAGTTATGATTAAACCAATTTTTTAAATTATTGTAAGCGGTGTAGCTCGGTGTGTAGAGTACTGAGTGGTAATGCTAAGTGATAAAAAAAATTTTTTTTTTTTATAATCTTTTTATATTTAAAAAAAAATTTCTTTGTGATAAAAATATTATTTTTTAAAAATGCGCCTTTGGCTAAAATTCACCAGTGACAGATAATGATGGCAGTCATTATTATTATTGGATTCCCAAAACCCTGTGGGATCTACATACCCTCGTGGCTCATCCATCCTCTTTAAAGTGGGTACCCTCAATTAAGAGATGAAGTATGGCGGTTCGGCGTGATCTCGTACAAATCACCTCTCTACACAACCGATTTCCAAGAAACTGTAAAGTCTTTTCTTTGTACTGAACCCAAATACAATTATTGTATTGTACGATACCCGTATTGACGTAAGGCAAGAAATGGTGTTTAAATAAATAAATGTACTGAACCTAAGACTAGGTTGTAGTGGTACAGGTTTTTTTACAATCATTCTCTATTTATATGTATTTTGACAAATTCTTGTTATTTTTTAATTTAACATTATTACCTGAATAGTTACTGTATTTTATTCTTTATCAATCCAATTCCTGTATACATAAAGTTATATTGACTTTGTTGGTACTACACTGTGATGTTAACTTATTTTTTCTCAGTCTCGGTGTAGTTAAGAAACATTTTTTTTTTGTTATACAACTGGATACGATGAAGTTGAAAGAAAAGTTGTCAAAATAAACATCGAAAATCGTACATCGATAAAACTTAGCTCACAGCATCGTCCTGGGAATCGATATAGGTAATCTGCCTCACAAAATTCATGGTGGAGGATTTAAATGAGGTTCGATATATTGAAATATACTCTAGGTAAGAGCTATTATAGTTAATTATGGACTGTTATTTTTTAAAAAGGTATAAGCCCATTTGGATGTTTAGTGTTTAAAACATAACTTTTGTCCATATTTTTTAGATTTATTCAAATGTAAAGCCATAGATGCCTTGACACTTAAAAATGGATACTACTTTCAAATATGATAGCTCAAATACAACTGTTTATTGACTATTTAACTAAATAGTCAATAAGTGTTATAAAATTCTTTTCCGAATCAAACAAGAACACTTCCATCACTTTATAGTCAATAGCCTAGTTGTTATTGCTGATGGTTCCAAAACACTATTTAATAACGAAATGGAGGTTGGTGATTTCGATTTCCTATTTATGTCTAAGACTTCTGGCCTAGTATTAAAAAAAAAGTAACTCAGAGAAAAGCTGTTGAATGAACTTTTTTAAATTTGCTTCTTATTGCTTAGATTTCGTGAATCTTGAAACGAAAAATTTCATGGATCAGAGTTATTTAGTGGCAAACAAGAATAATATGTATGATCCAATAACTTAAACACACATATATTTATTATTGTTCATATAGCTGCTCAAATACATTTAGAGAGAAGACGGAGTAACGCATTATAACGGTACTTAAAGAACATAAGTTTTGCCTACTTTCAAATAGACAAGCTATGTTAATAGCGTAATATTATAACATTAGGAATGATCTCATAATAACAGTTAACTGTTTTTATTGTTTATGATTCACATCCCTCGGGGAACGCCATCTTGTATTACAGATGATTAGGGAACTAATAGAAAAAACTTCGGGGCTCATTATAAAATAGTTAGGACCAAATGTGTTTATTTTCAACTTACTTTTTCTACTTCAACAACTCTGTTGTAGAGAAAGGAGTTGAAAAATATATAAATAAAAATATTTCTCTTTAAAAACAAAAAATATTTTAAAAAACTCAAAAAAATTGACCAATAATTATAAAAAAATATTTCATTTCCCCATCCCAAAGAATAAATTCATAAGAAGGTTATGTAAGAGTAATTATATTTATTTATTCTTACGATTATATCGATGCCTTAGTTCACAAATGTGTTCAATGTTCAATTCAAAAGTTCAAATGTTTCAAAAATGGGTTTTGTTATATAAATAATAACATTGATATAAAATTAATAGAGAAGCTGTGAAGGATACACAAATATATTGTGTGATTAAACTTCAATTGTATTTCTTGTGTTAAATTATTATCAAAGTGGACTCCTGTAAAATCTTGTTTTCGGCACTTAACACATATGTGACCTAAAGCATCGATATAAGGAATGAATAAATGTATCAAAAATTAATAATGAAATTAATTTAAATTAGTGGTGTTGCATAAGGGATTTTATAAAAGAAGTGATAAAATTTCAAATGATTCTTTACCGAAGATCAATAAGTTGAATATGAATGAATACAGACTATTAGTTGTATCCAAAATTTCTTCCGCAAAAAAATTGTTCAAGCCAGTGTATAGCGTTCCTTATGGAAACCAATTGATTTAATTTGAAAATGTTGGTGTTAATATTTATTGTTTTAATATTATCTAGATTTGTACTATAAACTTAGAAAATAGTTGTTAGTTATTTATATTTATTTTATTTTGGAGCGCTCAATTTGAATCAGCCTATTTGCACTTTACAGAGATTTGCGTCAAGCATGAGGCGGGTTCGGTCAATGTTAAAGGAGTTATTACATATTTGAATTAGTAATAACGAAACTTAAATTCACATTTTGATGCCGGTTTCCAAAAGTAAATGTTTAAATATCTCAACAACTAGAAAAAATTATTAATGCATAGAGACGCACGTTCTCAACACTCTGCTTTTTGATGAGTGTTAATATATTTATTTTTTGTTTCATATTTTTTTTAATTTTATGAGAAAATAATAAGCCTCCAAGCAAAAATATTATTACGATCGCAATATGATTAAGAAGTCGAAAGTACCTTACATAGTTAGGATTAACTGGGTTTATTTTTGTATCATCCGTTGCTTATTGATTTTATACTATATTGTACAATATTATTTTTGATATTGGCCTCAAAAAACCCACGACTGTGGATCCATTTGAACTTTTTTGTAACTCATGATGTCTTCTTAAAAGATTCTTTTTTATTTTGAAGAGAAAAGATTTACCCTGGCCGGGATTCGAACCCGGATCGCCCGCTCTCCGTGGCAGCGCTCTTACCATTTGAGCTACCAGGGCTCCCTTCACAGTCATGACCAGTCCGTTCTCTTCATCGATCCCATATCCCCGTGTTCTCGCAATTTTTGCGATGTGTACACGAGGAAGAATGTTCATTGAACATTACTTTAATTAGGATCTTATTGACTTACACCATTAATTATTTTATAATGATGTAATGTAATAATATGATTTCCTCTCTAAAATATAGTTGCATCCATCATTTGTTAGGTATTAAAAGTGAAATGTTTATTAAAATAGTACATAATTAAAAATGTCTTCTCGACCTATGGATAAATTACGTTTTTGTCTATAAATATTGTGTTCCTCGCTTGGCTTACATACAGAATTTAAATTATATTAATGGTGGCTAAGTTGAGGTAAAAATTCTTATAAATTATAAAGCTTATAATTATCAGAAACTGCCACTGCGTTTTAACTATATTATACCGTAGTTAGATAGATTAATCTCTTTGGATTTTTGCCAACAAAAAGGTGAAAACTCCTAAAACTCAAGGTGAAAATGTAAAACTCTCTGTTTTATTATAAACTCTCTGTTCTCTCTGAACTGTTCGGTTTCTCTCAGGGAGATATGAGACTCGTGCAGGAACAGTACAATAGGAGGTTGTTGACTCTCTTTATAGCCGCCAATAAACGAGCTGGGATATCTAACTCAAGTACTGTCTGATGGTATCCACCGTTCTGGTGTATTTGTCTTGGGGAAGTGTTGGTTTGAGCGGGGTGTGATGTACTCGATGCGTGCGATGTGATGTGCGATGGAGTGCTTCAGTCTTTTACAGATCACCAAGTTGGCAGTGATCACATTAGAATCTATGTTCCGAAAACTGAAGTTGACTATGTATTTTGTTAAAACATTTAACTCGTTTTAATTAAGTTTATTATTAATTTTAGATAATAATAATCCGATTTTTAGTTGTTTATTATAGTGTTTATTACAATCTGCGCAAAATGACTAACTATTTAAAAAAAGTACTAAAAAATCTTGAGTTCAGGACATAGTAAAGACAGTAAATTTTACTAAAACAGTGATAACAACGATTTTGCAAGGGGTTGCTTTGGATGGGATTCCCCAAGATCTGCCAGGTGTTTCCCTCTATTGGATCTGAAGATCAAATCGGGCTCGTCTAACACTATTGACAGATTAATTATTGTATTTAATCGGTTTATTAAAAATGTTAACGTGCATGTTATATAAATGCAGAGGGGATACATAAAATTTGAATTGTAAAACTTTTATGGGTGATTCCATTCTTTTTTTATTTCTGTCCTGTACTGCTAGCTCTCACTGATCATCCATTAATAATATTTTTAATATTATTTATAATATTTTTGATTCATAATATGCAATGAATATTCTTCACCGTGTATGCATGGCATAAATTGCGAGAACATGGGGATATAGGATCGGTGAAGAGAACAGATTTGTCTGACTTCGATACGAGCTCAGTAGCACTGCACCGGAGATGCAGACGACCCGGGTTCGAATCCCGCCCAGGACAAATCTTTTCTCTTCAAAACAAGAATATTTAAATGTAATATTTTTGTATCAATATTATCCTCATGAACATATTTCATCACTTCTCTTAGATAATATAACTTGCAGTCTAGAGAAAACTTAGTTATCACTTAATTGAATCGTGTCATATCCATTTCTAGGATTTACCTATGAATTCATCTGTTTTTCCAATAAATAATTCAAACTAATTAATCCATATATGTAATGTTCAAGAAATAAATAAATTTAATAATTTTTCTGAAGAATGTCTACTAAGTTTATTTTGTTATTACTGTAGATGAATGAGTCAGTACCATAGCACAAGCAATTGTAATATGCACATACTATGCACATATATGCACATACTTCAATATATTTCCGCTAGTGTTTACCTAATTTTTATGTTTAAAGAGTTCAAATAGTTTCATTGATAATTGGTTTGTTTATGCTGTTATATTAAATTTTATATTATATAAATTTAAATATGGGGATGTACTATGATTTTACCAAAAATACAAGAAAAAATATTTTACAAAAAAAAAAAAATAGCATAGCACAAAAAATTGTAAATTCGACAATTGTTATTTTGAAGTTTTAGTGAAATCATCTTGGTCTTTTATTTTTACTATGAAATAGAGTAATCATATGAATTAAAAAAGTTTGACCAACTTTGTATCCGTTCCAATTAACATCCATAAATAATGATGAAGGAGTTAATTCGTATCAAATTTAAATACCCTTATTTATTTATAAACAAATAAAGTATACCGAATAAACCAATATAAAAAAAATTAAATAATGAAGTTAAAGTCACGCATCTTTCAGAAACCTACTACTGATACAAAGTTGTGCTTATCAGTCAAGACCGCTCTGCATGTCAGTGCGGAGTCTGATCATAGCCAGAACTCTTGTGTAATAAGATTATTAAAAATAAAATAGCATTAACGATAGAACTCATTAATCAGTGATTCCTTTTTAATATTTATCTCGATTACTTACGAGTACTATGTTCTGATGATAGTGGTCTACTGTCTTCCTAATGTTATTTTCCTTACGTTCATGTTTCAGTTCTCCATAACTAAGCTCGAAGGTTTCCGATGAAGTAGTAACGTAATGAATCTCATTTCCATGTTTTTACAATAGCAACTTATGCAATGCAATCCGAATAAAACAAAAAAAAGAAGAGATAAATACTGAACTATAATTGCAAGAATTCATTTTCATGTTAATTTTATGCTAATTTTCCTAAAACAGTCTCCAGAGCGAAATTTGAATGGAAAAAAATATGAATATTACTTCGTTAATATTCCCTCAAGTTGTCTAACAACTTTTTGTTTCTTTGAGGACATTTCGAAGGTCAAGTTCTCAAGTTTATTATGACAACCTTCTGTTTTGTAATGTTTTTACCTCTTAGATTTGCATTTGAACGCTTCTGTATATGAATGCATTCTTTTCGGTAGAGTTTCTATCCGACCTACTTTGTGTACTTCTCTAAAATTTTCTATATCAATCACTAATGGCGCCTAGGAGAATTCCAGGTATTCCAAGTTAAGTAATTTTTCAGTACTGATTAAAATACTTACAATTAACCGGCGTTATACTCTAGTTGTCTTGTTAATTTCTATAACGTAATAATTTCTTCATGTTCTATACCTGCTATGGCGTATGTGATGGATTAATATGAAATCTTTTTATTCCAATTAATCCTTTCGAATACTTCTTTAGAATGTTTATAAGCATAAATACCATTCTTGGTAATAGTTGATGAGTGGCTATGAAATTAGGGTTGTGAAGTACAATGTGGAAATCTACGTTGTTATGTTAAAGAGGAATTACGGAAGGCTGGGTGCTTGTATATTCCTTCACGCTAAGGGTCGATAAGGTCAATCAGTTGTAGCACAAACTTCACGTGTCTTAGTACATAAAATATACGGAAAAAAATGGAGAATTTTATAATTTTTTGTAACTTGTTTTAATTTTTAAATATTTTTATTTTGAAGAGAAAAGATTTGCCCTGGCCGGGATTCTAACCCGGGTCGTCCGTCTCTCCGTGACAGCGCTCTTACCATTTGAGCTATCAGGGGTCGCTTCACAATCATGACAAATCCGTTCTCTTCACCGATCCGATATCCCCGTGTTCTCGCAATTTTTGCGATGTATACTCGAGGAAGAATGTTCATTGAACAATACTTTAATTAGGATCTTGTTGACTTGTTGACGCAAAAATTGCGAGAAGATGGGGATATGGGATCGATGAAGAGAACGGATTCGTCGTGACTTTGAAGTGACCCCTGGTAGCTACTATAAAATGGTAAGTGCGCTGTCACGGAGAGACGGACGACCCTGGTTCGAATCCCGGCCAGGGTAAATCTTTTCCCTTCAAAATAAAAATATTGGAGAATTTTATATTTTCCTTAAACTGCTCCTCCAAATAGTAAACTGTTTATGGTTGTTGAACTTTTGACCCCAAAAATATCAACCACCAGAAATATTATCGAAGTTTGGGGCGATATGTAAGGCAGTAGTATAAGCGAGGGAACTGTTCTGCGGTGGTCCTCAACATTTCGAGAGTTCGTCGTCTGGAAGTAGTTAAAGAAGGTTGTGGAAGAAGTTCTCTTGAAGAAAATCCTAGAACAACTGTTCGAGAACTGACAGGGAAGCTCGAAGTCAGCCAATAAACGTCGATCACCTTCCAAATCTCAAGACAATTGGGAAAGTGAAAAAACTTGAATGTTGGCAGAACTTCTTTCACGGCCTTTTTTGCCTTCAAGGCGCAAGTCTCCCTCTCGAAATCTCTTGAACCACCATTGAACTGTGTACTCTCTTATACTGCTTTCACTCCAGACTTGGTTGATATTTCTGGCTGTTTGGGCTCCATTACCGTATTTGAAATCCTAAAACAAATTAATGCGTAAATCAAGCTTTGGCCTCTTATAATATAGTATAATAGTATAATATAATACAACTTTAGGTATAAAATATTTAATTTCTAATTTAGACTACTTTCCTGAGAAAAAAATTACGACAGTTTGATAGAATTTTTTCTATTTTTTTTTAAACATATAAAAATGAACTCCACTTGAAACTCATCTAGGTCCTTTTTTAAAGATCTTTTATTTAATTCAAACTTCAAGTACTGTGCGTGGATCATTTTCCCATCAGGCCATAATTGTTTATCTAATACAACTATCTTACTTTTGTTGAATGCATTTCATGGGTAAAGGCCTACCAAAGCTACTCGAAGTGTATGTGGGCAACGCTAATAAACAGGACTTATTACCTATCAATAAGTTCTGGGCTCAATCCGGACACTCTTGAATGTACAGTCCCTGGTCAGATTAATGTGACCACCAAGAGAGATTATTTTCTTTTCGTTTTTTCCTAAATTTTGTTATATACTTTCGTGGGTCTTAATAAATTGCTGTTTTAAGTAATGGCAACACTTTTATAAGTTTTTTAAAATATTTTTTTTTTAGTAATGGCAGCATTGGTTTTAGTACAGCCATTTTGTTTTACGAGTGACGGCGAGCATAAATTGTGTTTGAAATTTTTGTGGATTTATTATTTCTTTTTCATTAAATACAAGTCGGATTCGGTAAGTTTACTATTGATTTATTATTTGTATCATATATTTTAACTATTTTGATAGTTTTTTCATCAATATGTAAAATAGGGTGTAAATAGGGTGACACCACAAAATATTTTAAAAAAATAAAGATTTATTTTCGAAACTATTTTTTTCAATTTCATATTATTATCAGATAACTAACTTAACCATAAAACTAATATTTAAACTCGATTTACATCATTACGCATACAGAAAGATAATGCAAACATGTAACAAGAACGAATCTATCCAGTGGTCACATTAATATGGCCAGCAACTGTAAGTCAGGAATCAGTATTATTTGCTGTCTCATTAAATATTCAGTGATTCTATTTGGATTCACCCTTCAGTAAAGATTATAAGTGTTCTATACATGTTCTCTCATGACCTCGGTAAACAGAAATAAACGTTTCTATTTGACGGAAACATCTAATTTTCTTAAGTAATGGTTTTGTATATCCTTTAATTCGTATTTCCTTATTATCATCTTTGTTGTGCTGTTCATTCATCGGAACGTGATAAAACTCCTCCCCTCTTGGATATAATGATGAAAGTCGGTTGGGGGATGTGGAAATATCCCAGAAAGCAGCATGCAGGTAGCCGAAGCATAATAGAACAGGTGGTTCGTGGGTCAGGTAAGAAAGGTGCCATTGTGGAGTTCCCACATGCACTTGGAGGTCAGGGCTGATCTGTCGATATAGAGATAGGATTCGATTGTGTATATGGATCGATTGTCGACCTCTAGAAGGGTTTCGGAAGGATGTGGCGAAATTAGTTTCTTAATCATGATTCAAACTCGCTTTGTGAAAAAAATAAAATAATACATTAATGAATACATTAGTACTGATAGTATTGCTAATCAAAATGTGGGTAATTTGATTACTAAAAACTATTAAATTTTCCTGATATTCCTGTCCCAGGATTGATCATATATTATATTGTATGATTGTTGTTTTTTTTGTTTATTTGGTGGGAATATAATTATTGAGGAGTTTAATACAATTATTAAAACTTATACCTAAATATATAATTTATTTGAATATAAAATTGGCATTTTATAATTTTAAAAGTACAGGGTAATTTATATTGATATTCAGATTCATTTCTTGATGTGCCAGCTTCCGGGATTATTAAGGTCATGTTTTAATTTTAAACAACGATCAGATTTATAATAGTTTTAAGTATTTCCGAATTAGCAGCAGTGATGAAATAAAAGGGGAAAAGTGTGGTGGTATTGCATTAATGGCAATTTGAAATAGAAAGGGTTCAATAAGTGAACCTTGTGGAACACCTGAGAAGATTCACAATGATTAAATTAGCCATAGATAACTTTGCAGGGTCATAAAAATGAATCTACCGTGTTTAGCCAAGTACTGAAAATGACTTCAACTAACTAAATTTTAAATAAACTATGAAATAAATCTAAAGCTAAAGAAGTGTTAAAGAGGGTAGTTGATAACGGTACCAACAACAAAGTGAACTGGATTTTAAAACATCAGTTTGTCAAAATTAGGAGGCTTACATTTAACTAGTCACAACCGTTTTTCTACCAAGTGCAATAATAATATAAATGCAGATAAATTAACAACAAATCACAATGTTATGATCACTACAGAACTACAGTTTAAACGTTATCTCAGTGGAAATGAGTCTCTTTGGATTAATACAATTTCCAACAGATTTTTTAAGCATTCAGACCAGTATTGAAAAGTTTAAGAGTATTAACTTATACCTGGATATTTAAAAAAATATATAAGTAAAGATGATGTATACCTACTAGGTCTCGTGAGTAGCTTTTTGTATTTTTTACTACTTTGGTTAATTTCTCGGAGATTCAACGAGAAAAACCTTGAAAACTCTCTTTTCACATAAGGAGTATGTTATTTAATAAAAGATAATAATATTCCTCAAAAAACTTCCTCAAAGAAAAGTCTATTGTACACTAGTTCAATAGCATTACAACGGTTTAGGCATTGCATCAAAACCGTTTTTTTTTTAAATCGAAGTAAATGTCCCATTGGAAGATTGTCATGGTCAAGACTGGAGGATAACTTCAAGACTTCGGAAGGAGAACTAGATAAAAAATAAATAAATAAGAAATCCACCATAATTCTAGGAACAAAAACAAAGCATTTGTTGAACTGGTTATAAGCCCAGACGTAGCCTACCTAGACCTATCTCCTGTAACTTTTTACCCGCACGTAAGCAACAGTATATTTATGGGAAACTGTGTTCAGCTTTTAGGGTTTAAACAAAGTTGACATTACTTTAGTTAGACTAGTGCTCTTAGAAGTGGTTAGGAGAACTATGATGCTTTTACTGCGGACATGATTCGATTGAGAGAAGTGACAGCCCGATGAAAAATATTCTATTTAGAGATATATACGTAATAATTTCTTGATCTGGCTTGCAAAAAACGATAGGTGCTTGACATTCTCATCATTGGTTAGTTAATAAAAAAAAGTAAACTGTAGTCAATTTTAATGTTGGTACCCGTATTTTTTTTCGTGGGCGGTTTGCGGATTTGATGAAGAAGCACGTTATCGACTATATAACGCAAGAGTCTCTTTGCCAATACGCCTTAATAGTTTGTTATTTCAATCATATTGACGTTTTTCGTTAATTGTTTTATATTGCTAAAGTATTTCTTTAAATAAAAACTATGGAAATGGTATGAAAATCATATTTTTTTTTCATAAATTTCAGGGAAGATGAGTAGGTAATGTAATTCTCAGCGCAACTCTGTTTTCGCCACTGATTTATGGTGGCTTTTCTCTAGTAATTAATCTTATTTTACAATTTATGTACCGTTAACACTGTGCTCGATCCGTTTTGTTAATTTAGTTGCAACATTGTTTTACACTTTTCTATTTTAGTGAAATCAAATATTACCAAGAGGAAAACTAGGATATAGGTAGACAGAAAGATTGACACCATTTTTTAAACGGTCTTGATTGATCACTGCTGTTTTGTTTGGTGACGGTGGTACCAATCCATGTATGATTAATACCGACAGAGAAACCATGAGTGACGTGGCGTCTTTAAGAGATTCGACGTGGCCGACATGTGTGATGATGCTGCTCTTACGATTGAGGACTCAGTAATTTGTCTTTTAGTGATTAACAAAATGTCGGTATATTCATATACTTATATAGCTGAGGTTGCGTTAAGGATGATCGTACGGGTTTGTGCTTTGGTAATCCGTTAATATAAGTTTTAAGCAGTATTTGCTGGTATCAGCATAGGGTTCGCTTATTCTTTTATATTTTATACATTCTAAGTAAATAAAAATAAAACTCTGGATAATCGAGGTAATGAAGGTAATACTATATAATTTAGTGATTTTCGCAATATTTATAGACTCCAGATTTAATTCTTTTTGTTTTCCTACATCAGATCAGATAGGTGACTCTATTTAAACTTATCTCCTAAGATAATGCGATAATTACTTAAAAAGGACTGATAACTAGTTTCAATTGAAACGTCACGATTCTGGTCCACTTTCCTCAGACGCGATGTTGGAAATAAGTAAAGTTAGGATTCCGATTATCTGGTTTAGAAAGATATGTGTGTGTTGTTTTCTTTTTTCTCAATTTCAAATCAGTTATATTTCAATCCTATTAAGACTTAAGTCTTATACATCCTTAACCCAAGATGTATTGTAGTGTTATAAACATGGTTTTCTTGTTTTGTTTTTTAAAATCTGGATTATAGGTTCGTATTACAGAAGTTTGTGTTGGAAGTTACTCCTAGCGGATCTCGCGGTATTTTCCTACCTTTGGCATTTCCAACAACACCTAGATCATCCATTGTCCTATCCCCCGGTAACTGCGCATTCCGCTAATAATCCAAACATTAACATATAAAGACGACGTGGATGTAGAAGGAGGTCGCTCGTGAGTGGGAAAGCCCTTGGCTGTTTGGAACCGTTTTGTGCCCGTGTGAAAAACGCTCCACGAATGGTTCTTTGTTGGACGGTGCCTCCGTTCGTGATGAGTCCCATAGAGGCTGATTGTTCTTTCCCACACTCCGAGTCCGCTCGTTAATTAAATCCATCGTTGAGGGAAATTGGTTGGAAAGGTCCGAGCCATAGCTCCCGGTTATTGACCAATTTTATTATTCCGTAGGAGATTATTGCCTGAATGAATGCGATGAATTTGATTGGCTGAATTTCTTAATGATTCATTTAATATTTTAATTATTCTATTCTTTTTGAGGAACTAATTGCTCCTAAGGAACTTATCAGTTACTCCTAGACTCTTCTTTCTTCTTCCATTGCTGGTCAGTGGATACTGGATCACATAATTAGTGCTGATTAGTTTCTATCATTTTATTTACCGCACCTACTGGCATTTTCTGCACTACTCATAAAAAAGGTTTCAAACAGTACTTATACTCATCCTGATTTGAAACAAAACTTCTTAAAATTATGCTTATTTAGTTGCTAGCTGGAAGAAACTAGAAAAATGCTGGATAGGAAGATCAAATGTGTCGAAGAGAAAAACATAATAACCCCTAGTAAACAGCGACTAAAGTATTAAGCCTTCTGACTTAAAGTACTCATGAGATTTAAAGATATGATATGGATTAGTGAGTGAGTGAGGAGGGATATATCTAGTTATCAAGCATTAATATGTATATTAGAATTTACGGTTACAAATTTGCTTATTAATAAAATTAGTAAATTTGATAAAATTAATTCACAAAATACCTATAGTGAACCTTAAGTCATTTCAAAATGTTTGAAACTGTAACCTAACTTTTTTTACTGATGATCATTTTACAATAAATATTTTTAGATATTTATAAATAAATAAATAAGGTCATTTCATTCTATATTAAATATAAACATACCATATGCATAAACGTTTAGGGTTTTGCTGTTGATCTTTAAAAGCCTCCGACCGGTTATAGTTGCAAAACGTAAAGTATTACTTCCAATTTGAACTTTTACTTTTAAGTCTCTCTCTTGTAACACTATTTTAATTTTAAAATCTGACTTTATTTGAATAAAATCTAATTTAAAAAAAAACAAACAAGTATTCAAGAAAAAATAGTTCGTGTTAGTTTTTTTGACTTTAAGAAGAGTCTAATAAAATGTGCTATATAATAAAACCATAGATTGGAATTGTAATGCGTAAATTATGAAGCAGATCATATTCTATTAAAAATCTAGGAACAAAATCACTTTATTCGAATTCTTGGATGAATGAATCTTTTCCCTATTTTATTATATTTTGTTTAAAGGAGATGCTCATGAGTCTTTTAAAGTGGGTACCCTTAATTAGAGTAAACTTAGTGGTTGAATGTGATCTCTCATCTATCATTACCCATTTACATTTGAAACAGTACAATCTTATATGAGATCAATTCCTACTCTTTATGTGTTTTCGGTATAGGTATTTAGGTAGAGAAAAGAAACTGCTCATTTTATTTTACTGCAACACTATTAAATTTTTATTTTTATTAAATTCATTTTTACTTGTTTTTATCGAAGATACAAATTTTTATTACTAGGCCTTTTTTTATTAGGCACTGTTTAATATTTTTTTCTTTTTTCACTTTTTTATTTTTTTTTCAAGATTAATAATCTATGTGTATTATCAACTAATAATATAAAAGATATTTTTCTTTGTCGATTATTGATCTCTATGATTTAAATAAATTTTCATACAATACCAAAGGAGCTCTTAGAGTAACTATATTCTCAGGAACTCAAATGTCTTTAAATATTGAATCGCCACTTCAAGTGGAGAGGAAATCCATTTCTAATTTTACTGTTTGGATAGGCGTTAAAAATTTATCTCTGTCGTGGAATATATGAAGGCCAGCAACTTACATCAATTATTAAATAATAGGTGTCATAATACTAAAAGTGAAAAGTTTAAAAATATGGGATCTATATAAAGGAATCAAAGAAACTTAAATTCAAAAGAAACTAAATGGGGTTCTGCTAATGAAGACAGATATGAACATTTAATTGAAGGTTTACTGACTTTTTTTTCCTTAATATCCCTAAAGTTTTAATTAAAATTTAATTATTCCACATCATTAAGCTCACGTGCCATTCAGATTATCTCATCTTGGATATAAAAATAAACCTGAATATAGTTTATAAGTACAAAGAAGTACTCTGACAGGCAAAAAATTCTACCCACTTGATTCTTTTATGTTTTCATCAAAAAGTATTTCTGCTTTGGGCTGGTCTATTTTTTTTTAATGAATAAATATGTACTTTTTTAATTGTTTTCAATTAGAAATGTCAATGTAGAGGATAATAACCCTTAATCCTTAATTCAATGAAAGGACTGTAGATTCCAATGTTCACTTTCTCTGGAATTAAAATGTTTATTCAGTGTCATTTCTACAGTGTCGTTTCTTCCAGCGAATTTCTTAGTTTCTGACTTTTTATTTTAAGTTTAGAAATGTCTTATCGTGCTGAGGATGTTGCGTATGGTGTTGAACTTATTGATGTTGGACGTTCCATTAGCTATGCAGCTAATGCCATCGGAGTACTCTATACCCGAAACTTTACGAGACGGCCTGGTTCTGTAACAGCCCGGCCTAGGGTAACAGAACCACAGGATGCCCGTTTTTTGACTTTGAGAATTTTACGAAACCGGCACTTTACCTTTGTTCAAGCTATTCATCAGCTCGTAGACGTTCGTGGAGTGTAAATTTCTGACGCACTGGTCGGAGAAGATTAAATGAGCATTAATTAATGGCTTTTCTCCCAGTAAGAGAGGAAGCCGGCTTTGCGTTGCAAAGGTGGGCTCTGGGTAAAATTACAGGCCGCATATCTTTCATTTCGAACATCGAAGATCAAATCATCTGTAAAAAGTACAGCACTCCATTTGTCCATAGTCCAATAGCTGTGTTCTCGAGCAAAAGCCAGCAGTGTAATCTTTGTGAGTTCTGCTCAACTCTGGTCCTCTTACTGGGTGAAAAGCCATTAATCCATGCTCATTCAATCTCCTTCGAACAGTACGTTCAGAAATTTGAATACCTCTAACTTGAACAAAGGTAAACGATTGTAGAATATACCTCGTTCCGCTAGACTAAGTCGATGAAATATCACATCACTAAAAACTTGTTTGTATGATAGAGAGATTTAGCATTCATTTTCGCTTCAGTATTGTAGTATTAATTCATAAGATATTTTTTAAAATTATTTTTATAAATATTAAAAATTGATGGACATTGTTTGTCTGTTGAAATCGTTGATTAGAATTAATCTTTTATTATTTAGAGAGTGTGCGATTATCGATTATAGCGATTATGAATTGCTATTTGTTTTTCCAAGGTTTAGTGAAGGGATGTCGTGCCTAGATTTTCTTTGATACAGATATTGTTAATTTACAATGACTAAATTATTTTTCAAACATTCTTTAAAAAGTGGGGGAGAAATGTTTCTTTTTATCTCAATTGTCCTCTTATAATCCAAAAATTAATTGCAATTGTTTTCTTAAAATTATTTATAACAATAAATAAATTATGAGTTTATGATGTATTTTTAAATATTCTTAGTATTATGATAGTAATTAAAAGTTTTTAAAAACAATTTCTTTGATAATAGATGCCAACAAAATATTAACAACTTCAATATTTTTTTATCATACTATCTTGTGTCCTTTCCTTTAGCAACTAATTATTGAATCTTATTCGGTTAATTGTGCGAAACCTAATAACCTAATTGTTATTGCGTATTTTTTTTATCGTTCAATACAAAATTCTCTGAATGAAATTTTTTTCCACTATTATATTTACATAATCTGTATGCAACTACTTATATACTTTGTAATAATATACTATAGTACAATTGGTAAATTGTTAACTAAAATTCGCTTTACTTCAAGCATCCATTGCATTGGCTTTACTCTTTCGTTCCATTTTAATCTTTCCTCTTCTATTAATTAGCCATCGTCTTGTAACATGACTTTTTTCTCAGTTTATTCATGCGAAGTAAGAATAATACTCTTATGTACATTAATTATAATACTTACATTAAATTATATGATATGTAGTAGTAATCATAAATTAATGAATTATTTAAATGAACTCATTAGAGTATTGTAGTACTTCCTGAAAAGAAAATATTTTTCTGTCTTATTTTTAGATATCTGTAATTTGGTTACAAGGATGTTTTTCTTTTTACTTGCCTTGTATGTAAGACTTGATTTCCCGGTCCCTTTGATGGAAAAATAATCAACTTTTTAACCACAGGAAAAAAAAAATGACCGCTAGTATTATCGCTGAAATTAGGAATGCATCAGGTCTTTTTGATTGGCAGCCGAATTCTCTGATTATTATGCAATGCCAGAGAACTATTTTATCTGGTTTTGACGACCATGGATTCTTGTCTAACCTTCCTATCAGGTTCCTTATAGGATATTACTATAAATATCTATTTATAAACCTACAACGCTTGAAGGGTCATGGGTTTAGAACAAGGTAGAAACAGTAGAGTAGAGGCCAACGGTTGTGCAGGGTGATGATTTGTCCGAGCTCAACCGCCAGTTTTTCCCCCTAATTAGATTACCCATAGGACCCATCTAGTTTAAATGATTTATCTGCCACCGCCAGATTTTAACTTGAAACTCAGCACTCTCAAATTATTGTGAATATATATTCTCTTGAATGCCTAATATCACTGCTTAGTAACTGACACATTGCTGAAAAATAATTTTCAAATTATAAATAAATTTTTAGATCGCAAGAAAAACCAAAAAAGATAAATTGAGAAAAAATGTTTGAGGAAAAAACACAATATTTCATGGGTCACTAGTGGAGTACACCAAGCCAAATCATGAGTTTTAGTGCTTAGTGTGGGATGCTTATACTGATGAAACCCACCAAGTCTTATTTATTATTTTGTTTTTTTACTTTAGCCTTTTCATGAGTGTTCTCAAAGTCATGTTTTTTGACTTAGTGTATTTCACTTGTAACCCCACGATTTATCCTATAATTTTTACATTTCTAATTTTTAAACTGACCTTTTTGATATTTTAATTTCCTTTTTGAATATTTGTGAGGGGGCAGTAGTTTTTTTTAGTTAGTATAGCTCGAAAAGACATTTGCAACTGAAATTACATATTGAAATTTAATATTGTACATAAAATAGTAATCTTTTCGTCAAAACCACCGACTCTCTTTCAATTTTATTCATTACAATTTTAGAAAAAAAATTATTTTTTTATTTTTTACCAGATCGGCCTGGCGGGCCTTTACCTGGTTGTTATTGATTGTTTATTGTTGATAGAAATTGGTTTAGGGGGGTATCGTCTCGTAAAATAGACACCCCTAACTAAATATATCGTCATAATTATTGGTTAAATGTAAATAACAGTGAATTGTGACATATGTTATTATCATTATTTAATATTCATTTGCGCAATTGCGCATCCAACAAATTTGATCGAAGTGTCTTTCTCTTCGCTTTTCTGATCATCGAGTTATTTTTGAAGAAAAAAAATATCAATTGTTGAGTAGGTCTCTTGGCCAATGTCTTTTTAATCTTTTCATGTCAAGCCCAGGTAACAGGGAGAGGCTTTTTCTTTTCGTAAAGGATGCAATTTTAGAAAATATTTTTTCTACATTAATTAATTTTATTTTAGGATTAACACTCGTGGAATAGGTGGTCTAGAATATCTTGTAAAATACATACGACATTTAGTATGCTATTATTTAAAAAATATATGATTTGGGACTAGTAAAAAATAGCATTCTTTATATATATATTTATATATGTGTAATAAAATATATTTCTTTACAAATATAGGAGTATCTAAATAATTCAATATTTACTATTAAATACAGGATGTCCTAAAAAGCATATAAATAGATAGATTATCGTTTAAAATTAAAAAAAAAAACATCACAACAACCCGTGAAGGATCTGGGATTTAGTAAATGGTAGAGACAGTGCTGTTTCTTGAACAACGTTTGTGCATGGTGGTGATTTGTCCTAGATCACTCTCAACCACCAGATTACCTGCCCTTAATTTTGGTACCCAATTTATTGTCTCAAATTAAACTTAAGTAAAATCTCTTAATTAACTGTAATTAATATAATCTCTTGCTATCTTGATTTTAAATTTTCCATTAGCGTTGTTTCTCTTGTGACATCGTCTATCATCCATATCGTGAACGTTACGTGTCCTAGTTGTATTTGAAAACCGTTGCTAGAACATGATACTGACACGCTATATGTTTGTGACACGAAGCTGTAAGGCTAACATAAAAAATATATATTATTATTAGTTTAATATTCAACATTAACATTAGATACCTCAATTAACATTCACATTCAAGTGTTGATACTTTTCTGGTGTTATTCTTTTATTACTAGAATTTTTTCTCTAAATTATTTTAAAATTATGTTGTTTGTCCATACAGGGTGTTTCGGAATTGCACGGTACTACTTTAGGTATGTGTTCTCTAAGATAAAATAATCAAAAAAGTTCATATTGACATATATCTCAAACTCATTTATTAAACAGATATCAAAGTTTAAAGATTTATTATTTACTTACTACATTAAGATTGACTGTACAAAGTTTAGCGTGTTAAATACTATTACAGGTTTTAATCACCTGATAAACATATGAACGATAAGCAATGGCAGTAGATGCTCTTCTGTTCTGTGTGATTTAGTTTGAGTGAATACTCTTAGACAGTTCAATTTATGATTATCATGGGGGAGATTTAGACGAACTACAAACGTTGAAGAAGAAATACTCGATGCTGTTCAGTTATCTCCTACTACTAGTACCAGAAGATTGTCACGTCGTTTCAATGTTTCCTCTACCAGCGTATGGCGAACTTTACACGAACAATTGTATTCATTTCACGTATTGTGTAGTCAAGATTTATTACCACAAGATTATATAACAAGCGCAGAAATTTCTCCCAGTGGTTAATTCGACAATGCACACGAGATCCTAACTTCCTAAACTGCATTTTGTTTACTGATGAATCTTGCTTTACAAGAAACGGTATTCTCAATTTTCGAAATACCCATTACAACATACCTTTTCTTTAAATGTCTGGAGTGGTCTTCTAGGCGACAACATCATCGGCCCCTTCTTTTTGCCACCTAGGCTGTCAGGTATATCTTACTTGCATTTTTTGCAAAATAATCTTCATGAACTCCTAGAAGATATTCCGCTAGGCATTAGGCAAAGGATGTGGTTTATGCATGACGGTGCTCGAGCTCACTTTTCTGATAGTGTCACTGAGTATTTAAATGCAACTTATGGAGACCAATGGGTTGGTCGAAACGGACCTTTTAAATGGCCACGACGATCTCCGGATTTATCGCCATTAGATTATTTTGTGATTGGGGCTGGATGAAGTCTATGGTTTATTCTGCGACAGTTGGCACGCAAGAGCTAAGAAATCGGATCGTGGAAGGCTCAGTAACTACCAAGCACCATCCTGGTGCTATACGAAGAGCCAGAGAAGTATGGATTCGTCGTGCTGAATGTTCTATTCAACAAAACGGAGGTCCCTTTGAACAGTTACTCTAAATGTTGTAATAATGATATATAAATAGTAATAATAAATCTTTATTCTATTTATTAGTTTAATAAATGAGTTTGAGATACATGTTAATATGAACTATTTTGTTTATTTTGTGTTAGAGAACACATACCTAAAATAGTGCAGTGCAATTCCGAAACACCTTTACTATACAGTATAGTATACTGTATACAGTATATCATGCAAATGTTTAATACATGAAGTAAATAAAAAATATTATAATGCAATTGGGAAAAACCACAATGCAAATCTTTTTTTTATTTTTGTCTCTTGATAATGCCTGAATAGGCGAAACGTCGACCGGTAAGTGGGTGTATTACTGGAGAAATTTGAAACATAAGTCTTTGCATTGTGGTTTTTCCCAATTGCATTGTAATAAATAATAGTGTTTCTTTTTGAGTTTTTGGCTTCATTTTATTTAAATAAAATGAAGCCAAAAACTCAAAAAGAAACACTATTATTATATATATATATATATATATATATATATATATATATATATATATATATATATTATATTATATTATATATATTATATATAAGTATATATATATATATACTTGATAATATTGATTAACCGATTTTGTAAATTTTGATTACTCCCTTTTCTTGAACAGCTATAAAACTTAAATGTTATACATCAACATGCTGTTCTATCATTCCGTTCATCGGTGAATATCTTTATGTAGCTTCGTCTACCAGTTCCTGTATTTTACATAATACATGCATTGACAATAAAGACAATGATAATATAATAGGCCACTATTCAGTCACTAAGCCAGTAACATAAGTGTTTTACAGATTAATCCAGAAATTTATAATTCAGGCAGTACTATGCTCGTGATGCTGATATTAATGTTTATCTTGCATGCTAAAATGCTTTCATTGCATTTTATCAGTGCATTAACCTTTAGTTTGGTATTTTTATATAAAGTGGATCGAAACTGTATTTCTTCAATTGAAAAAAAAAATCATTATATATGTATGTATATTATCAAATGAAATTTTTCGCTTTTATACCTATATCTATTTATTTATTTTTTAACTGATTTGACCCGAACACAATATTAATCCTTTCATGACGAACTCTACTCAATCAAAGCCACTATTTTCAAACCCTCGATTCCTGATAATCTACAGAGGTTTCTGAAAAGAAGATGGTCTCGTGACCTTTTAAGTTTTATTTGTTATTTGAGTACCACCTGTGGGTAGTTTCTCTACTTGCCTTTGTCTCTTACGATAAATTATCATCACTTACTTGTAGTATTACAATGCAGTTATAAATTTCGAGAAATATTTTTTTAAAATTCTTATGGTTCTTTTTTTAATTATTTATTGGTTCATAGTAAATTATTTATTTATTTTTATCAAGTCAATCACGTAGCTGTGTAGGAGAAAAATGTCAAGTACCAATAGTGATGGGATAACCACCAAATAAAATAAAACAATGCAGGTTTCTTTGTTTTCGGGAGACTCAGAAGGATCGCGTAATGTTAAGATATTCTTTCAAAAGTACCTATCCTCTTTGGGTGTACCTAGCATCTTATTTTACTGAGCGCTGCACGAAAAAGTATACCTATCCATTGCCCGAAGTTTTCAACCAGGAGCGACGCCTTATACCTGGACCTCTCTTTCCTTCAATCTTGTCCTGCAAGGTTGTCTTTAGTTGGCAGTACTTATCATTTCGCATCACATGCACCAAGTATGCCAGTTTATTTCTTTGATGCTGTCCAATATCTCGAGGGCCTTCTGTATTTCCTTACTGGCATGGTTGAGGGTGCAACTATGAAACTCTGAACATACGCCGATAGCATCACACCTGGAATACTTTTATACGTTTTCTTGAAGCATCCTTAGGCCTCTACGCCTCGCTACGAACAAGTAGCATCTGAGTACTCTCATTCGAGTCTGCAAGTTCAAATTTAGGCTGCATAGAAATTAATTTTGTAGTTCCTTGCTATACTGTTTTTCAAGGAGTTAACTCATCTTAAAAATCCATGAAGTGACTATCATTTAATATGTTCTTGCACGAAGTACGCCATGATTTACCTTACATTTCGAAGAGCGCAAGACCCCATCCGGAATATTTATCAGCCTTATGAGGTATTGAGGAAGGGAAGCGGAAGAATATTTCATTGGTGATTGCTCTGTTAAATGAATTAATAGTCCCTGACCACTTGGAAGGGAAAGCCAACGGAAATAAACATCGCAAGAATCTACTGTGGCATGTGGGCTCGCTTGACTTTCGTTTAACCGCCATAGTTCAAGAAAGTAAAACTCCATCGAATGAAATATAGATGAATCTGTCAAGATAAACACAGAAAAACTAGTGATTCCTAGAAAATAAATCCATTTGATGTAATTGCAACATGTTCTGTGAGCTAAGTGATTCCAATTATGTTCTAGAACCCATACCAACCTAAGGGAGGGGTAAATTATGGTTGTGTTTATTTATTTAACGTCACGCCGCTTTGACTAATTATGGGTTGATTTATGCTATTGTGGGTGTATTTTATGTCCCTCCTGAAGGAAGACATAACAAAAGATTTTTAACTAACTTTAAAAAATCTTAGGGCAAACTGCTCTGGCTGTGAATCTTGGGTGTAGAAGTTTGTTAGGCTAAAAACTACATCATAAGTGACCCTAAAATTTATGTGTTGATTTACCTAAATATATTTTCTGTAACCATTAATACCAGAATCTAACATATAACCGAACTTCATGCTGAGATTGTTAACCTTTATCTATAGTATTTATTCATAAAATGTTTATTTTATAGATAATTTATTTTTATTAATTGAATGAAACTTCTTCCACGTGCTTACATCGCAAAAAATCGAGAACAAGGGAATAAGGATCGTTGAAGAGAACGTATTTGTCTGACTTAGATACGACCCCTGGTAGCTCAGTGGTTTATAGCACTGCACCGGAGATGCAGGCGACCTGGGTTCGAATCGGTGCCAGGACAAATCTTTTCTCTTCAAAACAAAAATACTTTCATGTTCTATGAAACGTTGAAATAAAACTATGTCTTTAGCCAAAATTTCTGTATTAAAGCTAGTTCTGCTATGAAACAGTGATATGCTCTTAATATTTCTTTAATTGATCTCTTGCACAAATATGCTCTGTTGGGATTAACTGGTGTATTGAATTTTTAAAGTTGTTATTTGCCATTTTGTTGGAACCTGCCAGTGTGAAGATGGGTTACTGCTAATTTTTGCAAATCTCTTTTATACACCAGAAGATAGGAGATCAAAATATTTTACAATAAAGTTTCTTACTTCAGCTTAAAATTAATTAAACTATTTTACATTTTATGGTGCCTACATTTTTCAACACTGCGTGTGAACTTGAACTGCGTTATTCAGTGTGGAGTTATTTATATAAGTTTAGCATTAAAAATTAATCAATTTTAGTGGTTTTTAATTTTTTTTTTTAAATATTAGAATGTATGATGGTAGAAATTTTGAAGAATTGTCGGAAAAGAGAGATATTAAACAAATTGAAAAAGTAATAAAGTTTATAATTACAATATTTCTTTAATTGATTAATTAATATGCTTGTAAATGTCTGATATCTACCCTACAGTTTATTAGGGGGGCTTTGTAATAAAATAAATTTAAAAATTGTCATTTCTATGTAATAGGGGCATTACAAATTTAGGGCATTACTATGCCTGATTATTTCACACAAATACTCAATCCATTTCATTTGATTACGGCCTCGAAGAAAACTTCAAAAATAGACTGCTTTCGACCGCGAAGCTTCCGGAGATAAAATGACGGCCAAACACGCCATTTCATATTTTTGTCGTTTATTGATTTATAATTCTAAAAGGACCTTATTTCAAGAATTACATAACATTTAACTGTAGTTGTTAATTATCTATCTCTCTTACTGCGTGGCTCTACAGCCCGGGGTGGACTTGCCTTCCTTAGCCCTTTCCTTTCAGTTTGTTACTCCCAGCCGATCCTCCACATTATCCATCCATCTTTTCTTAGGTCTTCGTCTTTTTCCAGCTCCAAGCCTAGGTCTTCATCCATAAAAAAGATCCCATAAATTCTGCTTCGAAGCATCTTTTTTGTCATTTTATCAGCTGTCATTCTTAGGATGTATTACAACTATTTAATTCGGCTGTATTTTATATTGCTTAGAACTTTGGCATTATTATGTAAGTATTTGTCTCATTGTTCGTTCTTATCATCCATTCTAGAATTACGTTCTACGAAAAAGAGGCCAAATATTTTCCTCAGGAAGATTCCTAATATATTTGCGATTGGGGCTGTTAAACGTGGTTCAGGATATTCTTAATCATATCGGGTCAATGCGATGCATCGTCGACTGACTATACATCGCGATGGTCGAAATACTAACATTATTATGTACTTTAGCATTTTTAAAATATTTTTTCATACAATAACTGGGAGGGGCCTGTCCATCTAGCCTGTTCCTAATCGTCTCTAATCAGATCAGGAAGACTGTGCCATTCAATAATTTTTATCAGTACGGTTAAAAAGGTCTGAAAACATAATTTTTTTCTCTGACTTTTATTTCTCAATTTTCTCAAACTAAATTTTCTGTGCGAATATATTATACGAGACTTTTATTGGAAAATCTTCAAAGAAAAAAAGAACTAAAAAAATGGGATAAAATCAATTTACAATTATATATCTAATTTTATAATAAGTTTAAATATAAAATAAGGAAAGGTAAATATTTATTACGTTAGAATCAACTTACGAAATGCTTGATTGCCTTGTATTATAGTATATATTTTTTTTAAATTTATGTCCTTTTATTATATTATATTACTGTCAATTCCTGCTAATTTTAATTTTTAAATATTGGTGATATAGTTTTCATGTTTTGAAAAAAAATAATTTTTTGAAGAAATATCCTTCCATTTTGACATGCAATGCTGAACATTTATTTAAATGTTCTTTGAAACACGTCCTCACGTAACCGGCAGTGGATGTATTTATAAATTTCCTGCTTCTTTTGCATCTTTGAACAATACACTTAGTCTTTTTTATTAATTCTGTCACATTATTTATGTTAGTGTGAAGATGTTATTAAGGATTAGGTCTTGGTGGAAGTTTAAAAGCTTTTAGTTTCGGGAAATGTCCCAGATCAGTTATAACGGATTGGCTGCAACATCAGCAATATTTTCGCTGATCACGAACTTAGTCTAGTATTTTCTAGATTTTTCCGATTATATTCTTCTATTTGACGTATTATATATATATATATATATATATATTTTTTTTTTTTTTTTTAAGTATTATTTATTATTTAGTAATTTATGACCTTATATTGTTTTATAATGTGCTTTGCTTAACCATGTATTTTTTTTGTTACAGGTGAGTGGTATCTTATTTCTAATGACTATCGCAATAATTAGAAGGTAAATTAAAATTATATTTTTTTATCTATATTCTGTATATTTTACTAATATTTTTTGATGGATAGTTATCTGATTAATTGTTTTCTTAATTATTTAATAATATAATAATTTTAAATTAACCACATAAAAAAGTAATTACATGAATTATTGTTGTTAATTGAATAATAAAGTTAATTATATAATTTTGGGGTCAATTCAGATTTTTATTTGTTTTGAATTTTCTGTCAAAACATCGTAAATAAATCTTATATTTTATTTTAAATAGCTTATATCCTATTACGTTAATAAAATGAAGCTTTATTTGAAAGCATGACGTCATATTTTTCTCCAAATATTATTCTTTTTATTTTATTACAGTTAAGCCTTGATATAACAATATAGCATTACATTACTAGAGTTTAGTGTTATTTTATGATTAATTACGAAATTACTTTTAGTTATTAACCTTAAGTTTCTTATCTTATCTTTTTCTTCTTCCTCTAACTCCTGTGTGCCGCTAAGCATGGAGTTGCCGTCTCGGTCCACCGAGCCCATCGGTCTCTGTCCCTTGCAATTCTTCTCATCTCCGAATGGTGAGTCCTCTTGCTGCACCCAGTTTCTCAATATTCTTCGAGTACATAGAACTTCAAAGAAGCACCTGGTATCACTCATTCTGCAGACATGCCCAAACCATTTCAATCACCGCTCTTCCAGGATGTCCCGCACTGATCTTACTCCCAAATCCATCCGAATCCTTTCATTTCTTATACAGTCCTCCCTGGTCTTGCCAACTATCCTTCGGGGGAATCTCATTTCAGCCGCTGCCAAACTGCTTGCATGTTTATGGAGGGTTGTCCAAATTTCAGATCCATACAAAAGCACCGGAAGGAAAACCGATTTAAATATCCTAATTTTGGTATCTCTGGTTACTTCATGTTTTCCTATGATAGTTTTGGATATCTGGTAGTACAGTCAATTGAACTTCATCACCCGATTTAGAACATCCTGGTCTATTTTACCATCTTTGCTCATGACTATCCCTAGATATGTGTTGGTGTTCGTTATTTCTCGGGGTTCGCCATCACATAATATCCTTGGCTTTCCTTTCCTACACACATAATTTTGCTTTTAGCTGGATTTATGTGCAATCCTCTTAGCTGGAGTTCCTCATGCCATTCATTTAGTGATGTCTGGAGAGCTTCCTGAGAGTCCTTATCTTATCTTATATTTATAAAATATTGTTTACATAAGAAGCCTGTGATCTGAATTACATATTTAAATAAACATATTTTTAAATTCTTGAGAGCAATAAAATTGAGCGAAACCTCAAAAAGGAGTAGTAATAATAATAATTAGACAATTTTAAGAAGATTAAAAAAAAGCAATGCCTTAATTTTCTAAAATTCTGAAAAAAAAAACTAAGCCAATGGGTGCACAATGAGGTTATGCACAAAAAAAAAATCGCATCAAAGATCAAATCCGGCACATCTCACATCAACAGTCCAAACAGACTCGCCAATCACAAGAAACTCTTCCTTGGACGTCTTGGAGGAAGTTGCAGTCTCTGATCGGTGAGTCCGTTTGAACTGTTGATGTCAGACGTGTTGCTTTTGATATTTTTGATGAGATTTGCCCTGGATTTACGAACGTTGGCCGATTAGTTTTCTCAGTATTTTGGAGACTCAAGGCTTTTCTTTTTGTGCTTTCTTACAATTGTATTCTAATTTATATTCGATTCAAATATAATTCGCTTCCAACAGCTTTCGTATTGTGGTTCTGGTGCTCCTTTTGCGCTTCAACAATAATCAATAAGTCTTAACAATCTTTGCTTGGTTGCTATATTGCTAATAATATTACATAATCTCGATCAACATACTCGACTTGAAACTCGATCATATGATTGTTATTGAAATCGATATGTAGCACTTTTATCCCAGAGATCATATTCTTCTCAGTATCCATTTTCATTATATCCGCTCATTTCTCTGGCTTTATCTTTTAACTCTTGAATTTAATGGGTATTATAGAGCGATGGAATATTTAATGTTAATTAAATGCGATGAAATATTTGGAGTAATTTGTGTTTACCAAAGTCAGTTGTATTAAACAATAAAATAGGATTAAGATTTTGAATGTTTTTTTTTTAATAGTTTCTGTATTTAAAAAAGATTTTAAAAAACTGTATTACTACAACC
Source organism: Arma custos (assembly GCA_037127475.1). NCBI lineage: Eukaryota > Metazoa > Arthropoda > Insecta > Hemiptera > Pentatomidae > Arma > Arma custos. The sequence goes on from CM073764.1 coordinate 72,403,756, forward strand.
CATGAAGGGTGTATTGGGTATTGGGTTCGGCACATGATTAAAATTGTACCATTTTTAAGGCAATATTAAGTGTACAAACAATTGAACAGAGAGTAGATTAGTGAGATATAACGTTCAACTGCCAGGTTTTTACCCGCTGTTAGGGGTTTATTGAGGCCTGGTGAGCCTAGGTCATGGTTCCACTGTAGAATGTAATTTAATTTTAATAAATATTTATTGACAGAAATACAAATACCAAATACCTTCATTTGGCTCATATTGTATTATATCATATTTTTGATCTTCTTTTAAAAACCTCCCCCAAGGGATTCGCGTGGAAGCGTGGATGGAGAAACCTCTCATTGAAGGCACTCTTGGCGTGTTTCATCTCACAGAAATAGCTCTCTCCTCCAGAGATCTCTCCTACATCTTTGGTAATGTGTCTGTCAGTATTGTTTGTACCAGTAAGTTTGGATGTCCAGCATGTTTTAAAGAATAAATCATATAAGTTCCACAGTTGGTTTTGATTTCAGAGCCTATAGTTCATACACTCAGATCTGTACTGTCTGAGCTACTCCCGTTTTTTAATAAATTAAAAATGAATAAAATATTCATCGATTCTTATTTACATGTTTGTAGATGAAATATAAGTACTGATTAAAATTATTATCACTGAAATGTTTACAAAGATACCTTCACCATACCCAAGAGATGTCACCGTCCATCTTGGATCATGGATGAATCCTAGTTCGAATCATCAGATTTCATGTTTATTTTCCTATAAACGTCTCGGTCTCCGGAGGCGAAATACAACTTTCGCGAAGTTATTATGCGCTAGAGTTTAAACCACACCTTGGTTGAGTGTTTTAGTACCACAGCATCCTGCTCTGTTTGGATCTATACTACATACGTGCATTATAAACATGAGCGAGGAAGAGCCCAGGCCTCGCCTAGCGGATGGCGGCGGATGTGAAGCCGGGCAGGTGAACAATGAAGTATCCGGTTATTAGAGGCCGCCTAATGCTACCTTGATCTACCTGTTCTCGAATTAAAATTTCTTTACATCCCATCTCCATCACAGTCATTTCCAAAGGGTATGTCATTATTAAAAAAAAAATATGTCTCTTTGGACTGTATTTCATTAGTGTTAGGTTAGTTACCTTTAACCTTTTTACGGAATATGCATGCCTTTTCTGAAGGTTGATTATGACGGAATATGCATCATTGTTGGAGTTGCACTGTATTCATGATCAGAAAAACATCATTGGAGAGCATGCGTAGATTTAATATTGCTGTGGCTATATTGCAGTTTATAATACTTGCTTCACATATACCTCTTGCACTACTAAGGTTCTTTTTAGGTTGTACTGATTCGTATGAAAATGTTTTACTATAAAATACCAAACTTATCTGTTTATTGGTGTGTTATTTATCGGGAATTTAACTGAACATCTGCGGGGCATAGTAACGAACGAATTCCTAAAAAGTTAATAAGTGCTGTGCTGAGTTGGAAGCACCCAACAAGACTGAGGCGTACGTTGGACGATAGCGTGAAGAGTGATCTGCCGCATTTGGGTTTGGGCAGTGGTCCGCGGACGGAAGTGTGTAATCAGAGATGGGTGGTATCGGCATTGAGCCTTCTGGTTCGCTAAGCCTTATTATTATTATTATAAAATAATAATAATAAGAAATAAAGGAATGTTTTAGTACTAAAGTACTAAAGAATGTTTTAGTACTACCCATACAGCCCACCTTTGGTGGGGGAGCTGATAAAGGACTATGCATTTGGGGTTCGCTGATAATAATGTTACTGTCCAAGCAAATAACAGATTTACCTATTGCAAAGGTACTGTTACGGTCACAGAGAGAAGGACGGAAGGAAGGGATTAACGTCTTAGGCCAGTCGGTGGGAGAAGTTAAGATCGGATTAGAACCTTCTCGAACATACTAGAACCGTCTCCCCTTTGTCGGAAGAGATTAAGGAGATTCTTCTAGATGTTCCAGATTCCCCACTCCGTGTCGCCCTTACCTATTTAAATACCCTCTCGGCGCGAGTAAGTCAGAGTAGTAAACCGGACTATGTGATAAACTTGTGACAGTTTCGCGAGTGTAATAAACCGTTTCTGTTTTTTACTGTGTGTCAGTTTGTTATATTTGGAGAACCTCACGGTCGGTGGACTTTAATTAGTGAACTGTAAGTGTTAATTATTAGTAGTTAATTAGTTAAGTAGTAGTTGTAATTTTATGGTATTCGCACTAATTTATGTAAATAGTTAAGCTATTTAGAATTAGTAATATCTTATATTATTGTAATAACTAAATAGGAGTTAGGCCTAGATAATAAATATTTAGAATATTGTTATTGTAAATTCATATCAGTTTAATAATTTAATTGTTAATAATTTAACTGTATTCTTTTTGTCACTTTGTTAATAAATATTAGTATCTTTAATTAAGGATTAGTTTAATTCATTTTAATACCTAGTAGCCCGTAACAGTACACTCAGTTTTATGGCAATATTTGATTTTATTCATAAAAAAATTGCAAAAACAATTATGTTCAAGTTAATTTTTTCAATAAATAGAATAATGGCATCAATTACACAGGTTTTCACTTTGAGTTGAGCCACAACAAGTTTTAACTCTTTATTTGTTTCATTTTTTATATTTTTCCAAAAATAAAAGTTGTCGTGGACTTTATAATGGATAAAATAATCCAATTACGGGAAATGTTTAGATTTCGTTATTATTTCATTAAAAAATAAACGATTCAACTAACATTGAAAAATATAGATGATATATATTTATTGAAATGTTCATTTCTTGATGGAATGATTGCCGAAATTCACACACTTGATATAGCGAAAACATTTATATGAGAAGACGAATATGACTTGAGGGGTCTAGAATTAGCATTTTATTATATACTTTCTATATTTCAATTTCCATTACTATGAATAAGAGGGTAGATGTTATCAGTATCAGAATTATAAGTGTTCAGGTTGTAAACAATGGTGGATAACAGTCATTTCGTTGTATTTTTATGACTATTCATAAATCTCGGCTAGGACTCGTAACGTTCGTATTTGAACAATCGATTATACTTTAGCAGAGCTATATAATGACATAACATCATTATATCATAAATAAATAAGTTAGTTGTAATATTGTTAAAGTATTTATTCACGAGCCAATCATTAATAAAATCGTGATACTGGCACATAGGGTTGCCGCAATAGCCCCTAATCTAAAGAACCTATCTCCTGGCTCACGAACGGTCGAGTCAGATCTATCCGGATGAGATTACTCTAGAGCAAGCTCCTCAGCAAAGAACCTTTGCTGTCATAATCATCTTCAATATTATAGATTATATTTATGTAGATTGTGCAGATCTTAAAGGTTTCTTATCCAAATAAAACAAAAAAAGGGAAATAAAAGGTATTTTTAAATTATTAACTATTCAGCCATGAAGAAGATCTGAAAAGTGGGTTTCATAAATAGTTGTTTGTTTGTTGTTTGTTTTATTTTTAAGGGCAAACAACTACAAATGGTTATTATTGCCCTCACCACTAGAAAATATACATATTTACATTATCTAGATAATTACAACTACTTAATAGAAACAATAGACAATAATAATAGTAACATATTACATAACGTAGAAACATATTAAACATATAATAGAAACAATAGATAATAATAATAATAATAGAAATAGAAACAATAGATAATAATAATAATAGAAACATATTACATATAGTAGAAACATATTAAACGTATAATGGAAACAATAGATAATACGTAATAAAAGAAACATATTACATATAGTAGAAGCATATTAACATATTAAACATATAATAGAAACAATTGATAATAATAATAGAATTCATAAATAGTTAATCACTGTTTAATGAATTATTTTTTTACCCCATCTGCACCGTTTCCTTCTTCATATTTATACGGTCAACTAATAATTATTCTAGAAAAATTGTTTGGCAAAATCCTTAGTGATTACCAAACTTAGTGAATTAGTGCTAAGCAAATATTGAAGGTTAAAGTGTCGAGATACTGGTTTGTAAATAATTAATAGCAAGAAAACATCATTCAGTATTGTCATCTGTGATAACTATTTTTGGAATTAAAATATATGTAAATGCTTTAGTTCTAAAAAAAATTCCTCCATTCACGTAAAGCCCATGAAGGGTGGTAAGTTTTTCTCATTTCGGTTTTCCAACATTTGTTCTGTTACGTTCTCTTAGGAATAAGGCTTGTATATGAGCGTGATCAAAAGAAACGGTCTCTGCCATTTACTGAACTGACATTTGTTTATTTCGTGTATGTTAATACTCTATTTTAAACATTTGTTTTTTATGAAATAAAAATTTTACTTTTTTTCCATATCCATGGCTCTTACACATTAATGTCTACAGAAAGCACCAATACTTAATTATGAATAATTTTGTAATGTAATTACAAAAATACTAATGTATATTTTATAAAAAAACAAAAAAAAAAAAACAGATTCTGATGATAATATTGAATGAAGAGTACGTTGCCTTAGAAAGTGTTGTTATTTCGTATTAAAATTCTGTTTCCCAAGGACGATATCTGACGAACCAGTTTCGCGGACGATGAGAACTGCTTTGGTCACTTCAACGTATTCAACCCAAGCTACCTTTTGTATTCAACCAATAAATATTTATTTATTTCGTGTATGTTAATTTTTTTAAAAACTTTTATTAGTTTTTTTTAAATTTTATTTTTCTTATAATTTTTAGTTATTTAATTTTTTTTTTATATTCGTGGTTCGTACTAGTGATATTAGCTTTATTTATAATCTGCGTAAAAAACAGTTGATTTGAGTTTTCGTTAGATTTTTTTTTAAATAACAACATAGAAAAGTCTAAGCTGGCCAATCAGTTTACTCTTATAATTAACATTTTTCAAGCAAAACGAAATTTCAAATCAAATCGTGTTGTTTATTTATCATTTTTTGAATATAATTGACGCTTTAGTTTTTTTTTTATTCTATTAAAGTACGATAGTACCGCCTATTGGTGTATTCGTATGAAATTCGGCTAAGATCTATATAACGAAATATATAAACAGACTCTGTACTATTTTTTAAACCGAAAGTCGACTTTTCGGTACTAACTTGTAAGTTTTCATATGAAAAAAAATTAAATCACAGATACAACATAATAATTGGTAGGAAAAATAAACGATATTTTTGACAAAAAAGAAATTGTATTACAGATAGCTAATAAGGGATAATTAAAGATAATAGTGATTAAGATGAAATTACTAACAAAATAATTGAAGGGGAGAGCGGCAATTTTTTAATAAAAAATCGCAAATCTCCGACCCCGTTTCAAGCTGCTCCGAATTCAATAGCTAAGAGCGTAAACCTTATTAAAAAAAAAATAAATAAAATTATTGAAAGCGACATTACACATAATTCAAATCAATGTAATCAATGGTAAATAATAATACAAAAATACAAAAGAAAAGAAAAAGAAAATTTAATTATAGATAAGAAAAACAAAATAAAATCCTTTTGATAATTAAACATTGAATTAGGTTTATGGGTTAATGCGATAGAATACACAAAAAAAATATTAATGTTCAATATTCACTTGTTAGCGATTCAGCGGGAGAATCCCACGAAGTCTATTTGATTCGAACTTCGAATGCGTTGAGATCGATGCGGGCGATAAGTCGATCAATGAAGTGCGGGGGCTTGCGTCTTTAGTGTTCAACTAACTGTCTTCAACTGAAGCACTAGCGAGATAACAGCCTGCACTTCGGTCACTCACACAAAACAACTAGACCTTGTTTATTGTCTAATACTATGTATTCTGTACATAAACAGCAATTACGCATTGCAAATTGTCCTTTCTTATAATTAAATAAAAATAAAAATTACTATTCTAATAACTAAAATAAAAGAGAATTATATTGTCGCTTCAATAAATTCGAAATAAAAAAAAATTACTTTTTTAATGTTAAGGGCCTTAACAATAATAATAATGTCTTTATTTATTCTGGGGCAAGTCCCTTTAGAATAGCAATACAGGTATTGTAAGCTATTATGCCTTAGGGTATAAAAATAATTACAATTAATTAATTATCACAAATAATTTAGTAAGTGAGAAAGAGTAAAAAACAAAAAAAATAATGATAATAATAATGCAAAAAAAAATGAAAATTACCTCTAATAACAATATTTTAGAAAAACAGATTAGAATAAGAGAAAGAAAAAAGTTAAAATAAGTTAACACTAATTATACAAACTAGAGAAACAGTTAATAGTTACATATATAACACTATCAGCGATTTACACTTATTTCTCCTTCTTTAAATACATCATACTAGATTATAAAATACAAATGTACGTGTTTTATATCACACACATAACACATAATAATATACTGCAATTAGAAATTATATTTTAAAATGACATAACACTCTGGGATTAAAAAAGGATAGATATGATTTATCAATATGAAAAAAATTAACGGTGGAAAAAAATCAATGAAATAAAACTGATTATACAATATATGTGATTGACAGATGAAATAAAAATTAGAAATTAAAGTAGCATATAATAATAATGTGGGGAGTGCTGAGTTGCTATGCTGAAGGTTCTGGGATCAAATCCATTCGGCTCATCTTGCCTCTATAAAGTGGGTAATAATTTATATAATAATAAAATGGTAATAAAGTGGGTAATAATCTTAATTGGGGATAAACCTAGCAGTTGAGGGTGATCTCGAACAAATTACTTCCATGTACCACCGTTGTCTACGAAACAATACAATATCTAAATCGAAGACCCTTCACGGGATTTTTTTACTTTGTTATAACATTAGTTACAAACTACATAGTTGATTCGGAAGGGCGACAGGAATTCTATGAGTAGTGGGAGAAAACAGTTGGAGGGAGGCTTCATTGCCAAACTTTTTTTGTGCCTGAATGTTATTCCGGAAACATATAAGAAAAGCTCCTAATATTGAGATTGTAAACTCAAACTAGATATTTAAACTAAGTATAAGGCTTAATACAACGGACAAGTTAACATTTATCCTGTGTAAAAATTATTGACTGGAACCCCCGAACATTTTCAACATTTCGCATAATTGAAATATTAATAATTCAATGCTTTGTACATATAATGGTAGCTTCCAGTTTAATGAAAGCTATATTGTCAATTTTAGGTTTATATTATTTTATAATTTTTTTATGGAATCCAATTTTTTTTTAGCTAATATTCCTAATAAGTTTATCTTATAATTTCAATTTTTTTCTCTAGTCATTTGGAATATTTATTTCAGAAGTAAGGTTCTACATTTTATTTTATTTTTCAATTTGTTAATATTTTACATAATGTGAAAACAAAATTCTCTGCACACCGCCCCCGATAATTTTGTCCATTTCTTTGCCGTCAAAGACTGGGCACAGTATGTGTATTTAGTATTGATTTTTTTTTTTTATGTTTATGATGTACAAGCCAAATTAAATATAAATATATATTGTATGAAACCCGAAATTACTTGTTGCAGTATTTTTGTAAGTCATATATATCTTCAGGCTTAAATCTTAATGGTTTCTAGACTGTCTCGTTCTTATTTTTTTTGCAATACCTTATGATTACGGTATGATTCTTCAGAAGAAGAGTAAATACTGTATTTTTCCCAGAGAGGAAATGAGAACTGGACTTGGATAAACATCAGCCAAGTCTCCAAGAGGTTGAGAAGAGGATCAGGAAGAAGAGGGAGTTAGGAAGAAATTACATAACTGGAGGATTCGGTCAATCACCGTGCTGTTTCCAAGTGGTTCGGCCACCAGCTGGTCTACAGGAAGTATTGACTTGCGCGAAAGGCTTTCCAATCACGGTTTCCTGGCTTAGTCACCATAAAATGGCAACTTTATTCATATATATATTTATATATTTACTTATATTGCAATTGTTATTTACTTATATTATTAATGATTTTGCGAATTTTTATACTATAGCTTCGTAAATTCTATAAACATTAAATAAATATATTTTAAATATATTTATTTACTGATATCAATCCTTTCATGATGTACTTTATTCTCTTTCAAACTCATTACTTTCATTCGGAGGTATAAAAATAATGAGTTTGAAAAGAAGAAAATACCTTTATAGTTTCTCTTCTTTATCTCATGTCATGTATCATTAATTCTGAAAAAATGTTTGTTTCACATTCGATGCTTTGCATTTGTATCGACTATATAGCAACATATTTTTATGTATGTTACTTTTCTCTTTAAAAAAACATTTTAATTGTTTGTTTTTTTATCTTACTGCTAAAGAAAAAACTTTTTTTTTTATAAGTGGGTTGGATCTTGGAGAAGTTTGTTTGAAATGCGCCATCTCTGCCTCCTTTGTTCCGACCCTTTTGAAGGTTGGCCGGAGGCAATTTCAGCCACTTCTCTAGCCCTTAGAATTTTAAGGCTGTCTCTCTTTGTTCTGTCTGAAACTTACAACCGTATACGAGTCGTGAATATTCCATTTATTTTTTCTACATTTATTTTCCGGGACATTCAGTGACGTAACTTTGAGATGAATGAACCTCCGGCAGTTAGGGATGGGACATGAGGCAACCATCAAGGATCATTCTCTTCTGATTACACCACTTTTTTTGACATCAAGACTGGGGCCTTGAGATGGAGGCTGGTACTTAACATACTTGAGTGTATACGCATGGAGAATATAATATAGGAATATAAAATATTTAATTTATAAATGCTACTTCATAGTTGTTTTAGCTCAATTTTTTTTTACAAACTATTAGTTATGAGACAAATGGTGGATAAAGTGGATTTTGCAGAACTTCAGTTTTTGAAGTCATGCAGTTTATTAATCTCAACAATTGCATTACAATTCACATTACTTGTACTAAAATTTGAAGTTTTATGGCATATGGTATTATATGCCTTACTTGTTAATTTAATTGTTTTAGAGAGCTTATTTAAAAAGTTCCCAACATGAAAACTACTTAAATTTTCTGGAGTCCAATCCCTGATAGGTGATTAAAAAAAAAAGAAACATAACTATAAATAAAGAAATTTTTAAAGAAAAATAATTTGTTTAGAAGTTGTTCGTCCTTAATGACTCACACTGGTATAATTAGGATAGAGATCTTTAACGAGTATCAGACACAAAGACATTCATACAGGAACAGGCTCGGAATTTTACGTCCATTCCGAAGGACGGCATAACCATGAGTTTTTTTTAAAAATCCTATGGCTACTGGGCTGCGATCCCACGATTCTTGGCCGTCCTTTTCTTCTTTCTTCAAGACAAACATATATGGTAATTTTTAGTATTCTTCTGTTTTCCATCCTCTTTAGGTATCCAAACCACTCTAATCCATGCATTACTATAGCATGGAAAATAATTTTTTAGAATGTTACACAGGACTGAGTTCAGCTTATCGATAGCTTTTCCCCCCTCGTTTTTTCGTGCTACGAGTACATCCGCTTGGGAGCATTGCATCCTTTTGAAGGACAGATGCCATTTCAATATTTTTAATTTTTAATGATCCGTCTTCTTATGTATCAGAAAGTATATAAATATATTTCATTCCTACTCCATATTGCCATCCATCTTCTTGACTGGAGGTTCCTGGACTCTGCAAGCGATAGGCACCGCCGGCAATTTGATTCCATAAATGCTTACATAATGCCTTTGTGTTTACCCACTTCAGATTTTACGGATCGATCTCCTTCAATTATCGTACCTCCCTCCCTCACCATTCGTGCTCATGTCAATTGCACCGTGTTCCGTAAATACAGTTTTGTGGGTGGTCCGAGCGTGATCTAATTCCTCCGCATTCCCGAGTCACCCTATGATGTCTCTCTTTGTATTATACATTTGTTTTTAATATTATGGTTAGTATCTAACATTCATAGACACATTGTTAAAAAATATAGTATTAGTTCCACAGATGACAGTTTGAAAGAGTTAATCGGCAAACAATTATCGATTCCATCGGATACAGCAACTATGAATGAACTAAGTGCTAAAAACTTGTTATTGTCTGGGCTATGAATGAACCACCGCCTTGTTCAGGAGTAGCGATTTTCAGTCTTAATCAAATATTTTGGTATCAGTCCCTCAAGTCGTCGCTTCGAGTTGTCACACATTTTAACTTTTCATTCGTTTTATTCTTTTTAATATTTTCCAAAAATACAAGTTATCATGATTTTTAGTATGGACAACAGAATGTAATTATGGGAAATGTGTGTACTTCGGTAATCATTTCATTTAGAAATAAAAGTTTCAACAGGCACATATCATCTATACTTCGAAAAGTTGGTTGGAACTTTTATTTCTTGATGAAATGATTACCGAAATCTATTCGTTATCCTAAATTATATTTTCTTTTCCTTACAAATGCTTTTGTTTTTTGAAAAATATTAATAGGGTGACGAATGATACGTTTAAACTTGTGACTCAAATCGAAGCTTGGAGTAATTACCCAATTTTCTCTAGATTCTTTATGAAATATTGCTCTAATTATATAATATATTTAGTCAAAATATTATTAGATCATAAAGCTGATTGTAATATTGATTAAAAAAAACAATTGCAAACCTCTGGCGTTGTAATCACTTATCTGATTAGTAGAACGTAATATGATTTAGAAGACGTCGCATTGTGATGTCATATCGTGAAACCACAATACTCACGGTTTTTATAACCACAAAACCCGCGGTCACCGCTACAACATTCAATCTCGTACACGTGCAGGTGAGAAGAGCTTTCCGCAGCAATTATATAATCATAAAACCAGTTGTTGTTAACTCGGTCTGTTATAATTTATATTTAACCGATGACTGTTAAATTTTAAGGATATTAGCGAACGTGGGTCTGAATTATATTAGCTCCAGGCATTTATGATTTAGGTTTTAGCATTCCGATTACAAGACATTACAGCTGTTGTATTAATCAGCATTTCAAACCCTTGAAACCTTATTTTATTTACATTAATTGTTAAAATAATTCCTTATAAAATTATAATAATAAAATCATAGATACCAATTTTTTCTTAATTTTTTTAAAGCAAAATTCCATAAATTTCTTAAGGTCATCACATTATATTCTCCAATGTTTACAATGACCGTTTACAACAAAAAAAAACTGTACCACAACAACCTGTGAAGGGCCTGGTGTTCAGTATATGGTAGAAACTGTACTGTTTCTTGGACAACGGTTGTGAAGGGTGGTGAATATTTCCTAGGTCACGCTCAACCCTCAGATTTTCTCCCTTATTTTGGGTACCCAATTTGGGCTGGGCGAGCCTCAGGAAGGTCCTTGGAACAACCTCCGGAAGCTGATATTAAATAAAAGTTGCCAGCAGTGGGATTCGAACCCGGAACCTTCGTCATTGCTACTCAGCGCTCTACTACTGAACCATTCCGCCGTAAGGAAATGTTATTTCGTAAACTATTTTATGTAATCATAACTTTTTTATTCAAAATATTTACTCTCGTTTTCTCTACATTTTCCCAATGAGTTATAAAAATTTGTATGCCAAAGATGAACTATTTTAATTTTTAGATACTTACTAAATTTATATTTTACATAGTGCTAATGATGATAAAGAGAAAGTATCTAGCATAAAAATGATGAAGAATATTTTGCACACTTCTTAGTTATTTGATATATTATTGCATTTCGATGTTTTCTTAATGATTATTGGCACTCTTACTAACTTATTACTACAGCTTACTCTATTAGGATGGACCAAATATGATTATGATATCCGAAATATTCTAGCGTTTAAGTGAGAGAGGACTACATCTCTAAAAACATTTGACTTGAAATCATACTAGACTGAAAATATCTAAGAAATATATATAAGAGACTGCTCGCCGTTTCAGGCAGTTTCAACTCTTCGAGATAAACTATAAGCCCTAAATTAATTTCTATAGATTCAAATATATGATTATTATAAGACTTATTTTGACTTTAGGAGTAAATCTTTGTGATTCTACTAAGCCATTGATTTCCTCTCGTAATCAATCATTACAATCCAAAATACTTAATGCCCCTGAATTTGTCACGAATAAAGTCATCCATAATATACTGCGCAAAAATGAAACCGGATATTGGTAATTTTTTAATGAATTATGGATATTATAAAGTCTGATCAGTGATTAAAAAAAAATACCTGTACCACTACAACCCGTAAACGGGTCTAGGGTTCAGTACATGATAGAGATTGTACTATTTCATTGAAAACTGTTCTGCAAGGAGGTGACTTGTCCTAGGTCACGCTCAACCACCAGATTTTTCCCCCTTATTTTGGGTACCCTATTTTTATAACATTTTATAGAAGCTCGGTGAGGATGGTCCTAGATCCTATAAGATCCGTCTCCCGCTACAAACAAACTAAATAAAAGTCTTGGCCCGCAGCGGGATTTGAACCAAGATTTCCGGCATGGCAACTCAGTGCTCTATCAGTGAGTCACTCCACTCCTAAGATCAGTGAATAATAAAATAAAAATAATGATCTCAACTTTTAATTGTAACTTGCATTACTGCTCATCGTTTCAGGCCTCATCAATACCTACAAACGTTCTAAGCTCCCAATTTATTACAAAACACTCATGTACATACTTATTATTATATATATTATACTATAAGAAGCTTTGTTTATTTTGGGTATTTTTTATTGCATCCCCTGACCAATTCAATCCATCATTAGAATTATCCAGTCAACTATAATAACCATTTAAACAATCAAATTCCTTTCGTATCCAATCCTTACTAACCAGAATCCACCGTAAAATCCTTTATGCTCTTTCCTTTGTTACGAAAAAAGTCATTCATATTGACCTTAATATCCCATTGGTTGCAGATTCAGCACGAACCTGATAACTGTTCTTTATGTCCAACTTTATTCCCACTCAAACCCACTAGTTTCTAACTTAACTATCTCTTCATTTCCCAATAATCTTCAGTGGAAATATGATGGCCTCGTGACCTTTAAACTGTTTATCATCCATTATATTTACTTGTTGTATTGTTATGATACACTTGTAAATTTCAGTGAATACATTTTTAAAAAGAAAAAAATAAGATAGGAACAAGAATATTAGAAAATCTTGGATTTCTACTATCCTTAGGCCAGAAAGTTGATTAAGAGGTCCTTGAGCCTGTCCGTTGTTCTTTCCAACGGCATTGATCCAAGTCGAAAGTGGACCACGATCGGACGATGGTCTCGGTGAGAAACGTAGAAACGAATTAACAAAGCGCCGATCTTCGGAACGTCAGCGGAGCTCCAGATGAGAGGAACGTGGGATCCCGAAGCGTTATCTTCCCCGTCCATCTCCCTTCACCTCTTCGCTATAACCGGGACGAGGAGCAGAAGTTTCACCTCGGAACTCGAGGAAGAGGGAACGATGCCCTGGGTAGGGCGCAGGGTACCTGCTCTGCGGGATGTGGCACGAGTATCGATAATCCATTCGGACTGTCAACGGAACGCTTTCACTCCATGGTCGCTATTTATTTGTGGTTGTGTAACTTGTGGAAACCAGTTAGAAAACTTGGAAATCTGAATATCAGTCTTCAGTTTTATTTTTAAATACATATATCCGAAGATAAGATAGGATTAACAATTTTACCTATATTTTTTCATTCCTATTACTGCTTCCCTTTATGAAAAAGACTAATTATGTCAACAAAATTTAAACGAAAAATTAAAAAAAAAAAACTGAAAATGGCTAAAAACTTTTCAATCATAAGTAATTAGACTTATCACTGAAGCACCTAGGTATGTTAATAACAAAACTTTGCATACTGACATAAAACGACTCACGGTCAACGAACGCATACGAGTACTACAAACGTTTTCAAGAAAAAATTCACTGATCGACCCACTATTCGAGTCTATTCGAAAAAACAATGACAAGAAAACGCTTTGAGTATTTTTTTTTTATCATCATACTTTCCTGTATATATCATATTCCACTTTGCAAATAAAATTTCTCAAATGACGGTATCGCTAAACAGACTCACAGAAAACAACTATTAACATTTCAATCGATATTTTTTAGACTTATCAAAAAAGCGCCATGGAATATTAGTAACTAAAATTTGCATACTGACTTCATAATACGATAATGAGGAACATAGATGAAATTTCTATGTTTCTGTCTAATGAAAGACTGGCTAATACCAGTATTGGACCTATGCATTTCAAATTTACGGTATATACTCAGAGAAAACGACCACAAATGTTTTAATCAAAGACACTTAGGCTTATCCCAAAACTTCGCATACTGTCTTAAAAATACCAACGGTTGACGAACACTTGTGAACATACTACAAACGCTTTCAAGAAAAATTAAACGGACACCTAGACCCACTGATAGAACAAATGATGACAACTCAGATTCATGAGGACACAAGGGGGGATTAAAAAGAACGTGGAGGGGGGCTCTGTTAAAATAATGTTAAATCAACCCAGGGGAGAGGTACCGCTGAAATTCTGTTATTCATGCCTTTCATGCTATTTTGTTATAATATTACTGACAGAAAATCCAGTCATAGTCAATTTGTTGTACTTGATAGGTATGGATAAATATCCCTCGTTCAAAAGGAAAACGACATAACCCATATATTGGGATTTCTGAGCTAAGCCTTCAATTGCAATTGTATTGGTTGAAGCTGTTTAATTCAGAAACTGAATATCTGATGTTCCATTTTTATGATTTTTATTTTTTTTTAATAAATTCATATTTTGAAGTTTTATGGAAATAATGACATAAAGTAAAATAAAAAAAGTTTCAAGCTTTTAAAAACTTTCTAATAGTAAAATAATTTAAATCCCATTGTCACCATAGGAATGCTTTGCTTTACCAATACCCAAATTCTTATTTTTATACTATTTATTTTTATTTGAAGTGATTATTTTAATATTTTTATTTTGAAGAGAAAAGATTTTTGAGCGGAATTATGGGCGAACAACTCTTGGTTCCTTCATCACGATAACGCAGCATCCGGCTCACTCTGCATTGGTTCTTCGCGACTTTTTTGCCCAAAACTAGATTCATATCGTTTCGCAACCACCGTATTCGCCTGATTTGGCTCCATGCGACTTCTGGCTATTCAGCAAACTCAAAAGGCCAATGCGGGGACGCCGTTTTGACACGATTGAGGAGATAAAAACCGAATCGAAGAAGGTCTTGAATGCTATACCGAAAAAAGACTACTCCTACTGTTTCGAGGACTCGAAAAAGCGTTGGAAGAAGTGTGTTTTATTGGAGGGGGATTACTTTGAATGGGATGGAATTTATTTATAAGACTAAATAAAGAATTTACATTTTATAAACGAATTCACCTTACTTTTTGATCACAGTAGTAAATATATATATACATAGAGAGAACAAAAATGATGACATCAAGGAAGAAGTAAGCCATTGTGTATACAATGGAAAAAGTTTTGTTATCACATGCCATAGGTTCTCTTGTAGAAGTGCTACATTTATTTCTTTTTTATGTACAACTTTTTATGTTGGTGTGCTGATTAGACAAACCTGTTAAAGGTAGAAAAAAAAGCGGTTCGGCTGAATAACTTTGTATTTTATATTCTAATTTTTCTCTTTTTATTTAAAATGTATTAGGAAGAAGTTTAATTAGTTTTAGATCTTAAATTCTAATCTCCTTAAGTAATAAGTCCTAACTGTGTCTTTCTATTGGGTCAATGACCGAATGACTTATACGCCATTATAATTATTATGTATTATCCTTTATAATGTAATTTATCAATTTATCATTTTTATTCAGGTATATAATCATTTCTAAACATATTATATGATATAATAAAATTAAATAAATAAATTATTACATATAGTAGAACGATCACAAAAACGATGGATTAGTTGTTTGTTTTTCCAAAAATCTGACAGTGCACCTACTGAAAAAGTAATCTTTTGTGTGTGTATATATATGTATATATATATATATATATATATATATATATATATATATATATATATATATATACATACATATATATCAGTAATACATTTTAGATTGGTTACAAAACAATAAAAAAGGGATGATAGACATCTTGCTAACAGCCCATCTACCCAGATACTTAGTAATCGTACCAATTATTTTTATAACATTTCGGTTTCTTCTGAAACAATAATTACTAATTTAAAAAAATATTAATGTCGTACGTGCATATTTTAATTTCGATTACTCGGCTGCTTGAGCAACCTAATCGTATTCAATATACGAACAAGGTTGTGGTGTCAACCTCGTATTTTTTTTTTTTCTGGAAGAGTGCTAACATTTGGAGAAAAGATGGAAGTCGTGACGGGTCCCATTACGATATCATTCTAAATATTTTAGCCACGACCGAGGTCGAGCTCTCAAAACTGTTGCTATTTCACTCTCATTTTGAAGAGTTTTTCTCACGAATAGAATTTCTCTTTCTTTCTTGTTTTAAAATAGATCCATGTAAATATATACGCTCACACGTTACAATAGTCGTCATCGTTCTTTTTAGGCCGTTATTGATGATTTGAAAGAAGAATTAAAATTGTATTAAATAAGAGGTTTGTTGTCTGAATTCCATTTGGCTGATTTTAGATTAACCTCTTAACTTGCACGCTCGAGTTAATTCGAGCGCGCTTAACAGGCCAAACTGTGCACACTCGAGATAATTCGAGCGGCGTTGTATTTGATGCTGCTATAATTTTTCACACTCGAATATATTCGAGAATTGAAAATAACAATGTGAAAGCTAAGAAAAAGAATCGTGTTATTGATATTTATCATT
Organism: Arma custos; assembly: GCA_037127475.1. Lineage (NCBI taxonomy): Eukaryota > Metazoa > Arthropoda > Insecta > Hemiptera > Pentatomidae > Arma > Arma custos. Next base: position 72,420,564 of record CM073764.1, read on the forward strand.
TACATAGGATTGTAAGTTATAATACCTTCATAATACCTTGCATTCTTGCATTTCTGTACTCGTGACGACTGACTGCGATCCGTCGTAGTATTTTCGTGAATTTATATAAAGGGCATTGTATCTTTTATTTTACTATTTAGACGTGAAATATCAAACACTTGTTTCTGTTGTTTTATAGTTTAGTTCAATAGTTACCTAAGTGTTGTAAACTTGCAAAGATAAGTGTATCTTTATAGACAGTCAGTTATTTTGTGATTACAGAAAATAAAATTGGGTATATTGGATATTTATTCAATTGGTATGTTTTTTTCATTTTCAAATTATTATTATTATTATATTTTATTATATTTTATTTTATATTATATTTTAGTAAAATATATATTGAAAAATGAGCGATTCAGAATCTGAATATGAATACGCAAATTTGTCGGAAAGCGGCTCAGAAGAAAGTGATAAAAATTTTGATTAATTTTGAATTTTTTTTATTTTTTTGCCAAAGCAATGTTCTAAAGTTTGTTTTTTTACATTAAAAAAAATTGATTTTTTTGGCCGGTTTTTTAAAAAAAAAACTGCGTTAAGGGGTTAATGGTTGATATAATGTATTGATTACGAGTGTCCATCATTCGTTGAGATGTTTATAAATGAAATAAAATGTTTTTTCTTCAATATTGAAGCTTTTGGATACCCTACATATTCTATATTACTGTATTTTGCGTAAATGGGGAGAATTAACGTGTTGCCTTTATTATTGTTCAGAAGACAAGTTTTGACATTTAAATTAAAAAATTATTAAGATTCGTACCTGGTTTTTGTTAATGAGTTGTGCATGAAAACTACAAAAGAGGAGTTTGAATACCAATAAATATTTTATAGGTTAATTAGCATATGTATTCCACGAAAATAATATGTGCGCACGATGTCCTAGATACTACCAGTATTATAAAATAATTCGTAAAATTTAATATCACTAGTGCATCCAACTACAATCTAACTTTAATTGTTTCATTTCAAAGCTTATGGGTTTGAGTCATCAATTTAAAACGGATTCTATTTCCAAAGGTCTTCCTACGTCTGGGGCTAATGGAGTTCCTGAAATTCACTAGAAAATTGTTTTCTGCTCGGATATGTGCTTAATTTTTGATGCGTTGCTTATAATCACTTCTAGTGATATTTCCGTATCATCTAATTGTTATAGTGATAATACAAATATTGAATTAAGTTTGAAAAATGAATTATAATTTCATTAAAGGATTCAAAATTAAATAAACTTTTTGAGTTCTTTTGACCTTTGGAGAAAGGTTGATTGAATGCCTACTGTATTTTTTCCTTTATTTCATCATCACAGCAATCAGATATCTAACCTGTCCCACTCGTAAAATATTGAAGTATCGACCCGTATACGGAAAAAAATCCTTGTTTATTCAACAATAAAAAAAAAAAAAAAAATTGGCACGGATCCTCTAAATTATTCGAAACATTTCATTTGTTAAAATTATTTGTATAAATATCATAGACATATGATAGTAAAATCTTGTTCATTAAAAAAAAAACATGAGGATTACTAATAGCACATTAACTGGCCAGTCTTTTTGTGCCGGAACATTATGGCTGGAGCGGATAATTTATTGAAAAATGTGCGTTAATTTTATTGGTACAAACATTAACTTTTTTGTATTAACCTTTATTTTCTTATCATAGAATATATGATTTATCGTTACTATAAAAACTATAGGATCTCTGATCTTACCTGCAATCTATCTAATCTATGGTATTACGTATGATGGTATCTCATAAAACTATGTGTGAGAAAAGGCAACGAATATACCCTAATTCTACCATTCATCTATAAGAAACGTATAACTGCATGACCAATGCTCTACTAATAGTTAAAATCTTATTTTGATGCGTTCCAACCAAAATATGTGTATGTGTATGTGTTGAAAATAATATTATTTTTGGAAGCAAAAGTTTACTAAAAATTAAAAACGAGCTGTATTCCCTACATCCTTTACTATCACTAGTAAATTATTAAGTGATATTAAGCGTTATCAATTTTCACATTTCTATTGTCTACACGAAAAATTTTCCGAAGGACGGCAGAACCTAGGAATGTTTGCTTTTAAAAAAATTCTAAACTAACATTCTGGACTCCCTGTGCAGTAGGTAGCATAAACCGCTACACCACAGATAATCCCGATCTCTAATAATACTTCAAATTTAATTAAGCTCAGAGCACTTATGATATTGCATAACAAAATGGATTTGGAGAAGAGTATTGTATAATATATAGAGGCACCTGTTAGAGTGCAACTGTAAACTAATGAGATTCCACAAGTTTGAATGTGGGACAGGCAGGAACAGGTTACTTTTTGGATCGCCAATAACGGCGTTTCGGCTGAATAATAACTGTATAGCTCCCTCCTTCTCGCTGGACCGGGGTCTTGTCTTCTGCGATTTGCTTGTCTCGTCGGGAGCTCTCCAAGACCTCTTGTAGGTAGGGATTCGAGATTCGGCCGTCTTTATAGAGGTGTATTGATGGACACGGCGGAAAGATGAAAGCTGAGCGATGAAAATGTTTTAACTTGCCGATCCTTTTACTTTTGCCGCTTACCATAAAATAAAAAAATGTTTAAATTAGTTGTAATAGTTCAATTCTATACCGATACTCGGTATAAAAACAATTGATAATGAATATTCCAGTGCCCTTATAGATTTGTATAACTTATAAAACAAAAAGATTGTTTAAATTTCATTATTATTACATAACGTAGATTTCCTAAGGTAACGCTGTCAATTAATAATAATAATGTATTTATTTATTCTTAGACAAATCCCTTTAGTTTAACAATACAAATAACAATACATAAACTGTTTTGTCTTTGAGTAGAGTATAATTACGCTTAATTAATTATTACAATTTAAGTATTAAATGAAAAATAAATTATGAGTTAGTTCCAATAACAATTAAAAAACCCCACCAGAAAAAATGAAGAAACAGATACCAATAAGATTACAATTAATAGTTATATATACACAAAATTTTATGAAAAACAAAGCAACAAAAAAAATAATGAAAGAAAAATACAAACAATACCAATCGTAAAATTTACATTACTTAATATGAATATTTTAAAAAGATGTCACTGAATGTGTGAATATCCAAATTAGAGGAATATGTATGTGTGTATATATATATATGTATATATATATATATATATATATATATATATATATATATGTTTAATGGGAATGATCTGTACATTTCAAACAAGTTGTTCATTAATTCATCACAGTTAACGTAGGAACGTGTTACATTTTTTTAGTTAGCCCGGCATACCTGAAGCCCTGGTGAATAAGTGGTTGAGTCCAATTTTATTCAAAATGAGTTTTTCTACTAACTTTGGTATCTGTACCGCAGGTTGTCGCTTCGAGTTTACTTATAACCATTTCGGTAATCATTCCAACAAGAATTAAAGTTTCAACTAATATTTCGAAGTAGGTACATATAATATATGTTTGTTGAAACATATAACTTGTATTTTTGGATATATTAAAAGGAATTGATTGAAAAGTTAAAATTTTTAGTTACTCAACTAGTAGCGACAAGCTGCGGAATAATTACCTTATCTTTTGTATTGTATAGGATCGTGTCATTCTCGTAGTCTTTGGTTTGAAATGGAGTTAAAATATAACCAATAACTCTGCTTCAAGCCAAGGCCTGACTTAGTCACTTATTCACTACAAGATTAACACGACATCGAAATATATTTTGCACGAAAATTAATTTATCTACGTAATTATGTGGCTACATAATTTTATATTTTTCGTTATTTATTTTTTACGGTCTTAGGTATAATTAAGGCTAAGAATACTCATAATTTTCATTCAGACTAACAAAATTTACTGGTCCTTGTAAAAAATATATAGATTTTTTTAAAAATTACTTAACGAAGTATTTTAGTAACGAAGATTACTTCATTTTTTGTTGGGGTACATATCGTCGCCCATGTGAAATAAGATCATGTGACCATAAAATACACCATGAAAAATAATAATACATTCAACGTTATATTGACCAAAATAGTGTCTCAAAAACGTCAAATTTCTAGATATTACGCTTTTGTGTCACTAAGGTACACGTTTTTGTGTAATATGATGTATACATAATGAGCTAGGTAATATGGCGTCATGCTCTTGAAGCGATTCGTTATTAATGAGTCGGCAGAATAATGTTTGTATATGTTATTATGAAATTTATTTCTGATTGTATATTTATGATAAGTTAATGAATTAATTACCGTGTAAGATCGTTGCTGGACATTTATTGTAGATATTTCACTTCAATGGAATTGTCCTCAAAACCTCTCGACGCAGTTATACCAACCTTACTGTTTCGTCTTTAATTCTCTCATATTAGCGGCAATTATTTAATCAATGTAATTCTCTATTTAGTGGCCACTTTTATCGATCATTATGAACAGTTTTTAAAAATTGTTGGCCGTGGCCTGGAACTAAACCCGTTGAAAGCTCCCCTCTCGCATTTTCCCATAATCTCTTCGTACTTCACATCCTTGGACCCGTTTCATTGTTCCCCTACTGTTGCTCTGCTTTCTCCTCAATGAGCCTATGTTTAGAGCAAAATTGGCGGATGCATCCCGTTAAGTAGGAGGTGATGAAATAAATTAATTCTCCATTACAGAGGAAGAAAAAATAAGTAGGCACTAGTACTTATTCTGGTATCTGTTCCGCAGGCTATCGCTTCGAGTTGAGTAAAAAAAAGTTTTAACTTTTCATTCGTTTCCTTTTTAATATTATAAAAAAAAAACACAAATTATCGTGACCTTCAGTAAAAAATAAAAGTTTCAACTAACATTTCGAAGGACATATAGATGTTCGTTTGACGTCTACAGAAATGATTACCGAAGTATACACATCTCCCATAATTACATTCTCTTTTCCATATCAATGCTCACGATAACTTATATTTATCGAAAGAATTAATAGGGAAACGAATGAAAAGTTAAAACTTGTTGTGACTCAACTCGAAGCGACAAGGTGCGGAACAATTACTTTATTTTATATTGCATGTTATAATTACTGCAAAAAGAATCGTATTTCTGCATGTGGTTTTAAGCATTATTAAAAATGCGTTACTCTATATTGAATACGTTAAAAAAATATTTAAACAAATATTTGTTTGTTTGTTTCTTTCATTCCCATTAAGAGATTTAAGACATTTTTACATAAATTTAGGGATGAATATTATTTTTTGTTTGGATAAATAGTATTATATTTCATTATGTTTCTTCGGCAACCTATGGAGACCATGGTGTCGTGAGTCTTAAAGGCTTCACCTCAGGAGCCTTAATACTTATGCGGCACCGAATCCGATTTGGATGGGTTGAAATCATAGCGATCTCAATTTATTTTCGACCTTTCTTGTTTAAAACTTTTTTTTTAGATTAATTTATTGATATTTGCAACTGTAATAATATTACATCATGTAAATTTGCTGATATGAACAAATGACATGAAAACAAAAAACACTTGTGGAGAAATTACCCGTCGGTAGCACTCCAATAAAGTTCTATAGTAGAAGGTATAGAAGCCATACATTATAAGGTATAGCCATCTTCTTTTCAGACGCCTCGGAAGGTTATCAGGAATAGTATGGGAAGCAAGTAGAGTGACTAGCGGATTCAAGCTTGTCATGAAAGGATAGGTATCTAGTTTAGGCCAAATCAGCAACATATGGGATATTAAGATCATGGTGGATGAGTTTGTTTGTGACATAATAAGGAGCATTAGGAGTTTACGAAGGATTTTGGATTATAAGGATTGGATAAGAGATGAACTGGATGGTTTAGTAGAGCCCCAAAACTCAACATAGTATGTCTGAATAGGTCTGGTAACTGTCATATAAATGAGTCTTTTGTAATTAATTGGGAGCTTAGAATGTTTATCCAGTAAATGTTGAAGTAGGCGTAAACGTCGAGCAGTTGCTTGTCTTTTCAGACTTGTATGAGGGTTCTAAGTGAGACGTTTGTCCAGATGAAGTCCTAGTTTAAAACTAAGCATCGTTTTTTATATTTCATATTTCAACCTTAAATACGGTGGTTAAGTGTCACACATGACGCAATTGTATAATCCAATATTATTAAAAATAAATTTTTTAGACAAGTTTAGGGTTAAGATCTTCCAGCAATCAATGTTCGGAAAAGGGCATTGGCTTAATTTATTACGTACTAATCTTCAAAAAACTGTTAGAAACACTATACTATATTAATAAACTTTATTATCGTTGTTTTATTAATACAATATATTAGTAATTATTCAGTCAATATCCTCTAAATTCCTGTGATCCTAATTAAACATGTACAAAGAATGTGTTATAACATGTTCTAATTAGCACTGAAGAATGGGATAATAATGTTGGTTCGATGTTATGTTTCTTATTTATTATGTTACATGGACATGACATTGCTTGTACAGTACTAATTTATTTTGCCGCAATGTGGTTATCATGTTATCTAATATGTTTTAACTTTCAATTTCTTTTTGTGGTCATCCGCTGTGTGTGTATCGGTGGCCTACTCCAGATGCTCGTATATCTTCCGCCAATTAAAATGGTACCTTAATTGAATGTTGGTACTGATATGTCTTCTTAAGTTTGACATAACATATTCATAATACAGATTGTGATCATGCCCAATGATGATGCTATTCCTTACAATTTGAAATAGAATACAAGAACTTAAAAAATTTCCTCTTTCCCTAACAAAGGCCTAAAAACTATCAGAGGGCCCGTGGGTATATTGGGAATTCGGGGTATATTAAGTTTCTCGTGGTGTAGTCTGGCATTATACCATTTTAAATTTTAAATTTTTATTGCTTATTTAAAAAGGTATGTGGGAAGGATGATATGTAAAACAATCCTATTGTGTTATATGCAAAATAATCTTATTATATTATCTAATCATGAGGGTTTCACAGGATATTTCTGTTAAGTTGTTTTATTATAATTAATATGAAAATGACCGTGACAATGGTAAAGGTTTAAACCAATTAAAAGATTTTTTTATCTCGCTAATCGTTTGTCTTTCTCATTTTCAATTTATGTGGATCCGCCACTGCTATCGACTTAATTGCGAAACAACTTAATATTTAAAAAAAAATTTTTGATTTTTTAATATCACCATACTGTATCTTTATGTTTAGTTTACATCAGGTTATTAACGTTGCGTTTAACCTTTTACAAGTTAAGGCATTGGCAGAGTTTCCAGCCAAGTTGTCTCCTTAATGCAAATTATAAGAAGTAGATCTCACTTCAACCTATTTGCGCTGATAATTTATAAAAGAGTTGCTTTATTGAAAACTTTATGGTTACATTTGGTGTACAGTGGTTAGCACAACTTACGATGGCTGAGATCACAGTGATCTAGTGACGAGTACCTGATGTAAGCCCGTCACAAGTTCTAATCAGATAATGATAAATTTTTGACCTCCCCCGGACCATTTTCTTACACGTATATTATCAAGGTCAACTATTAGAAGTTTTTAATTTTTTTTTTATCCACTTTTTTTTTGATCCACCGGCTATTTGGTTTAATAGGAAGCCAAGGAAGTCATATGATGTTCTCATTAGATATCTTTATCCACTCAACGACAGATGCTCTTCAAGGCTATCGACCGTGCTAGTACTAACACGGACTTCTAGGAGGGTAACAAATTACTAAACACGAATAACTTTAGTAAAGGCGCGGTTCACTAAACTACTACAAAGCAATTAGCCTTGGCCTGGACAAACAACGCTAGTCTTCCCACGGTAGCTCCTAGTTTTTATCTACATTTTTTTTTTAAATTCTATTCGTGGGCTCCTGGGAAAAACGGTGTGTTTTACCGGTGCGTTAAGGTCTTTGATGTCCTGAGCCTCTCTGAAATCTTTCATTTTCTCTGCCTGGCCGTCTGTATTAAAATTTAGTAATCGCATTAAATGATCAGTTTAAGAAAGAAAATATTAATGAATCCTTAATTCATTTAACGCCACTTTATGATGTCATGGTTAATCGAACGATGCTACAGCGGAAGTCCTAAAGTTTTGCCCATCTAAGTATATTTGGGATAAGGATATTTTATAATACCTGACACCACATAGCTTCGGGACCCGAATTTTACGTTACTTCCGAAAGACCTCATAACCAAGAATTTTTTATTTCCTTTAAAAATGCTAAGACTAAGAGGTCTTCGAAAATAAGGTGTTGCGTAGAATATTCGGTCCGAACAAGAATGAGACCACTGGTAATTTTGGAGATTAATCAACGCGAATCTACGAAGCATGCACCGGTTAATATTATTCAATTGATAGCTTCGCGAAGATTAAGATGGGCTTCTAAAGTTGCTGCGCTTAGTAACGGACGAATTCCTAAAAAGTTAATAATCGCTGGTAAACCTCTGAGGGGTAGACCGATGCGTAGGTTTAAAGATTGCGTTGAGTGGTCTGACCGTGTGTTTGGTTGGTTTTCTGTGGACTGGAAGTTCGTAAGCAGATATTAGTGGTGTCGGCATCGAGCCTTCGGGCTCGCTTAGCCTTAATATTCAACAATGTATAATTTCAGCTGTTCAGGTTTTGATCCATATTTTAAATCTATGTTTATTAATTTATTCGTTAATTTTCATCTGCAATAGCAATTTTGATTCTTCTCTTCTCTTGAGTAGTCTTCTCATACAGGAGCATCAAGTTTTGGTAATGTAAACACAGTTAAGCAGATCTTTTGGCCAATGTATATTTTATTTTGTTCACGTTCACTTTTCTTACTGCTCTCAGTGAAGCATTACACTTCGCGAAGGATCAAGAGTTACGTTAAACGCTATTAATGTAAGAGGTAGACCTAGGCGTAGAGAGGATTGGGTCAATAGTGAGCTGAAGCCGGATTTGGGCTGGTGGACGTAAGCAGAGATTTGTAGTAGCTTCATATGTCACTCTGTTTATCTAAGCATAAATATTATTGTTAATTTTATAAACGAAATAAACTCATATATGAAAACCAACAAGAAGATATAGTTCCGTGTCGGTCGAATCGAACAGCCCATGAGACAGTTGACTACATCGACACCTCCCTCGAAGTTAGTAATTATTTCTAGCGGTTTAAGTTTGATTTAACGACCATCGCTTCCTGATCACGGAACCGATCCGGGCTAGGCAATCAATTTCGAAATAACGGACGAGGCTGCCGTTCTTGTGGATATATCTTCTTGTACGTTAACTTATCTCATGAGTTACGGTATTTGGGAGTACGAGTTTAGTTTACTAGTGGACGGGATCAGAGAACAGTAATTATTAAAAGGGGTAATTTTCCGAACTCGAGAACTGCTCAAATTATCTGTTAACATCTCTCCAAGTATTTATTAGCGGTATTAGGTTAGGAAAATTGCTTTATCTGTTAATAAGGGACTCTCGGAATTGGGATTCCCACCTGAAATGCTTCTTTATTGAATTTTTGTTTAGTATTTTGTATCATCCTGACTTATCTCGCGTTTTTTTGTCCAGAAATCTAAAACTCAGAATTTAAAGAACCATCATCCTTCCAACTCTTCTTTACGGATGTGAAATGTGACCGCTAACGCTGAAGAATGAATAGCTAACTATTTATTAAAAAATAAGGTATTGCGTAGAATATTCAGTCCAAAAAAAGATAAGACAACTGGAAAATTGGAAAGCAAGCACCAGATTAATATTAGTGAAGAGATATAGCGTCACGAAGATTAAGATGGGTTGTAATGTTGCTGGGCTTAGTAAAGAACGAATTCCTGTAATGTTAAAAAGCTCTATACCGACTGGGAAGCATCTGAGTTAAGAGTGTAGTAGACCGAGGCGTAGGTGGGAAGATTTATTTAAGAGTGATCTAGTGGATTCGGGTTTGGTTAGTTGTCCGTGGACTGAAGTAAGTAGAGATTGGTGGTATCGGCATATCGGAGCCTCCGGTTCCCTGAGCTTAATATTGTCGTCCAGTCTGTCATATCCTTTATAGTAACTATAGTATCTGGGGGATGGTATAGTGATTAGCATAACAACGTTCTATACCATAGGTCCTTAGGATTTAGGGTTATGCCGTCCTTCGGAGGGGACCTAAAATTGCCATGTTAAATACTCATAAAAAAGTCCTATCCTAATTATAGCTGGATAGACAAAGCCTCACTGTAGCATCTTCCGATTAGTCCGAGAAAAATTACGTTTAATAAATAAACAACTACATATACCTTAAGGGAGTAAAAAATCCTTAGTTACGCCGTCCTTCGGAAGGGACGTTAAACGGGGGTCCCGAGCCTGTACGATGTCAGGTACTCGTTAAAAATCCCTTTCCTAATTAAACCTGGATAGGCAAAATTTAGAGCTCCCACTGTAGGATCGTCCGATTAGCCATAGCAGCATAAAGTGGCGTAAAGTGAACAAACATATTATATAAACTACATACATATACATCTATTTTAATGTAATTGATATTTATTTGTACTGGTCATAATAATTGAAGTGATGTATAAATAAATATAGGTTGGTATAGAGTACTAATAACTACGTGATGAAAATCCTTGTATAATAAAAAATAATAATGCATTAGTCTGCATCTAACAAAAAATGTAACAAGAACTTATTACGCCGTTGTCAAAATTAAATAAAAATATCCATAATTTAAAAGAAAAATCCTGGATCAATAATTTTTTTTGTCAATTACAATGCTTCCATTAGATATTGACTTTTAATACAAGAACACAAACCCTTTAAATTTTATTCTATATTAAACTAACTGAAAAAGGTATGGATTATACGAAGCTGTATGTATATTAAAAAAACTATATATTTTTTCTTACTAAACTATATTTTTTCTTAGATGAGAGATCTTATTCCATGAATTAGTTTGAATCAGTTAAACCCGGGAAGTGATGCTTATTGTCAATTATTGTTCGAATAGATATTGATTAATTTAATATGCGTATATAAATCCATTATTTATGTATTTATAAAACCTGATTAATTTTAATTTTATGACGATTATTTCTTACAATTATACGACTTTTGGTAATTCGGATTATCTATCAGACTTTCGAGCAATCTGATATTGAAATATGGCTTTATTATCGTCAAATGTTGTAGTACAAACAAGTATGATTCAAGAATAAAAAAGAAAAATCATCGATTGCGTTATACATAAAAAAATAGTTTTATCATGCCCTAAGATATAATTGTTGAAATCAAACATCACGATTCAAAATAACTATGATCCGATTCTATCTGTTTTACTTATAAATGACAAGAGTAATTACACATGTTGTTGTAATACATTCATCCAATGACGGTAAATAAAGGTTAATTATGATTGTTTACTGATGGTTTTACTGATTAATCCGCTCCTTTAAAAGAACAATGCCATTAACCAAAAAACCTATTTTTTTAATAGAGGTATTTGAAAGTTCTACGTGAGTTTAAAAAATAAAAATTTGGGTGTTGGTAAAGCAAAGCATTCCTATTGTCATGATGGTATTGAAATACTTTAATTAACCATTAGAACATTTTAAAATACTTGATAAAAACTTGTTTTTGGTTTTAACTTATGTCATTATTGTTATAAAATTTCAAGTTCAAACATCATACAACTTAAAATATGTCCTTATAAAAAAAACTTTTATATTACATGAGTAATTAAACGAGTTGTTGTCGTATATTCATCCAATGACCCTTGATTTAGGAGGTTAATTATGATTGTTTATTAATGATTTTATTGATTAATCTTTATCGCAAGAATCTTTTCTTAGTGTATAAAAAAGTAATAAAAAATGATGTATCGCTCCATTAAAAGAACTTCATAAACCAAAAACCTAGTTTATTAATAGAGGTATTTTGAAAGTTCCTTATTGAATTGAATAAAACAATTAGAAATTTGGTTATTGGTAAAGCAAAACATTCCTATTGTAATGATGGTATTGAAATACTTTTATTGACAATTTTTAAATGCTTGAAACTTTTTAGATTCTAACTTATGCCATTACCCCAATGAACTATAATTTCAAACATAATATTACTCAAGATATGACTTTATTAAAAAATATAATTCGGAAATGGAATATCAGATATGTTGTTCCTGGATTAATAATCTTCAAACAATACAATTGCTACTGAATGCTTGAGTTATGAAAAATTACCATTTTTGAGTTGTTCTTTTGAATGGGAAATAAGAAGGTTTACTTATAATTCCAAACATTTTTGATTGAAAAGTTTAGATGTTTGGATTCGGGTATTGGTAAAGCATAGCATTCCTATTGTAATGATGCAATTTAAGTACTTTTATTAGCCATTAGAAAATTGAATGCCATTAGAATGGTTGTTAATAACTTGTTTTGACGTTGGAAATGGTATATCACATATGCTTTAAACTAAAAAACCAATACCATTGCTACTAAAGGCTTAACCCAAATCCTGAAATTATTTTACAGGAGCGATATGTGCGCATTCAATTACGTCTTACTATAGACGTACCGGTCTTGGTGTATAATTTATGAATGAAATGAAAAGTTTGTTTTTACAGTGTTTTTTTTTATTTGTTCACCTTCGCCTTGCCCGGTTCTCCTTTACCTGAATGTGACTCACCTTCTGCGGTTTTAAGTGCAACTATATACATGACGAACGATCAAACACAAGGCTATGGAAGGCCAATGCCAAAGTGGAATTAAGTCATCGATACCAGAAAGAAAAGACACCGAGGTGCAACGTAAACACGATACTCGCCGAAGGAACGCCTGCGGTCTGTCGGCGAAAGAAATCGTTAAAGACACTTCCACTACGGTCATCCAGAACACTCAAACTTTTTCTTCTTGGTCACGTTTCTTGTTGGACAGATCACGGCGCGAAACTCGTTCTATTACGCAAGGCGGACTGCTGAAAGTCATCAGATCGTTGTAAATAGGCGAGAACTGATTTATCCCGTGCTTTTCTTCTTGGATTAGTTAAATAAAACGGTATACTTCAAAGTTGCCGCTCCTATATTTATAGATTATTTATAGAAGCATACGACAGCGCAGACATAGAAAATGTTAGTAGCCATGTAAAATCCAGCTAAACTGAAACAACTCATAAAGTACAAAAGGGTACTCCTCCAAGGTGACCCTCTCTCCTCAGTTCTGTTTACCTTAGCGCTAGAGTAGGCCATCAAGAGCATACAAATACATCCTGGAGACACCATATGTGATAGCCTATTACCAATCATGGCGAATGCAGATGATGTGGTGATATCTGGAAGACCGATCACTACATTGCCCGGAAGCTTAGAAGAATTTGATATAGTGGAAAGAGAAATATGCCTCAGCCTGAACTTACAAAAGACTAAATACTTGATGACATCAAGAAATGAAAGGATACAGGCGGAAGTAGTGAAAATAGGCAATTATACATTCCCCTATTACACTGAATTAAAATATAATTAAATTATACTAGGTATAATAAGATAACAATACTAGTGTAGAAAAAAAATATCATAAATAACAAATTTATTATTATTTAAGATGGTGTATAAATTTTCATCAGAATTTGAATAATTAAGAAATTGTTTTAGATGATTATGTGTCAATGTCCCTGTTAAAGAATACGCAATGATGAAATATGATTGCAAAGTGAAAATAATATATAACGGAGAATGAAAAGAGGAAAAAAAAACTTCTCGGAATTGATTTAATGGAGTTGTTAAAGTTTATTGAGCATTTCTTGAAGTAGCCTTGCAGTTGATTTACTATCCTACGCTTTCTCCCTCCGCGGTGTCCAAGATATCTCGGGGTCGTGCGATAGTTATCCTTCAGTGTCATCGTCGCTATCAAGGAGGCTCACAAATCAGATCCTCGAAGAGTCCTGGTGCACACCAGACTTGATTGACTAACACTCCCTGTCATCCGTAGCATCAGTGAAAGCTTGAAGAGATAATGCACCTTCACGATATTTTTTTTCTTTCTTATTAACATAGAAACTTCGACATGGATTTTATTTTGGGTTAAGGAGATGCACTCCGCTCACAGGAGGTACAGGGAAATAGGCACACTGATACAAGGACTTTAAAACGTTTGCGGCCAGTTATTGCAGAGAACCACTTTCGCTCCGTTGTTTAACAGGTCCGCCTTCAAGTTATCGCAAAAGAGAAATATTGGTCATGCGTACAGAATGCATTATTTTTTTGGTTTATTTAACGTCGCTTTATGCTAATATTGCTAATCGCAGGATACTACGGTGAGGGCTTTATAATTTTGCCTATCCAGATTTAACTAGGAGTACCTGACTTCTTGCAGCCTTTTTACTCCTTTTAAAAAATCCTGGGGCCATCTGCCGGTCTAAGAACCCGGGATCTTGGGATTAGTAGACTGTTATGCTAACCACTATACCACAGGTCACCCCTAGAATGTATTATTTGTTTTAGGAATGTTATTATATGTTTTTGTTCACTTAACGTCACTTTTTGCTACTATGGCTATTCGGACAATGCTACATTGGGAGCTCTAAGTTTCGCCTATCCAAGTTTAATTAGGATAGGGATTTTTAACGAGTACCTGACATCGTGCAGGCTCGTGATCCCCGTTTAACGTCCCTTCCGAAGGACTAAGGATGACGATGGCGTAACTAAGGATATTTTACTCCCTTTAAGAAATCCTAGGACCACCGGGCTACGAACCCGAATCCGGGATCTTGGGCTAAGTAGTTTGTCACGCTAACCACTAGACCACAGGTCGCCCCGAATGTTATTATATGAATGAGTCTTTAATCGTTTTACATGCCAAATCGTAATGACCACTGGGAAAATCATATAATCCAACTCTTGAAGTTAAATAGCGCAATTCACTATATCGAAAGATTCTTAGTTAGTTTTGATTGAATCGGTGGTAGATCAAAGAAAAAAAATGAAATAACGAGAAACCCCCTAAAACAATGGTAAAACTCGATGAAATGGAATGAAAAGCTGATCCAATCATTGAACTATGTACATTAAATTTTATTAGTAATGAGTTACAATATATGAACAAAACGGGACCGGAAGGATCTGCAGACTCTCATGGGACTCATTTAGCCTCTATAAAGTAGGTACCCTAAATTGTTGGGGAAAACCTGTTGGTTGAGCTTGATCTCGGACAAATCACTTTCCTCCCCAGCCATCTACATAGAAAGAGTACTGTCTCTACCATGCACTCAACCCAAGACTATTTATGGGTTGTAGTGTTACTATTTTTTAATATATAAATATGAAATTAATTTCAATTATGAGATTTCTTATTCTTATTATCAGATTTATGGTCAACCGTACTTCTTCTTTCTGAATTAGGCGTCTGCCTATAGAAAGAGTAACTCCAGATAACAAGTTATGCGAATCTATTGTCCTTTATCACCTAGTAGACTGATCTAGGGGATACTATTTTAATTTACTTTAATTAGTATGTGCTTCTTCACACGCCGTCGTCATTGTATTAATGTTCCGTTATCCTAGGAATAGTTCAATAGTTGTTCCCACCAATAGGACTGATTGTATTTCCTCTTGTATTGCAAATCATCCTACCATCACAATCGATTATATCGAAGGAAGTTCAAACGGCCCGGCTTCCTCCAAATTATTGTCTGCGCTGTCTAACGTTCCTGAGTTATTGCCTTGTTACTGCCTCAAATCCATTTTTAGAGCTGTGCTACTTTAACTTCTGATAGAGCGGATTTTATTTTTATTTATTTACCTCAAAGAGCTCTTTTCTCTATTTTCCGAAACTTTAGAGCGGTTGTAAGTATCAAATCAACCCAGAACACAATAAATGAACTTTATTATTATATGAGGGAAAAAATGGTCGGGGTGAAGATCAGGAAAAAAACTCTTTAGTTAAGAGAACTGTTTAGAACGTTGGCTTGGAAATGCATTTGACTAGTTTGAATTATTAGTCGAACATTGAGTTGTATGTTGAACGTCTTGGTGGTGGGGTGCTATCTCATGTTTGGAGCCTGTTTGGGCTGTTGATCGTTGGGATGTATTGCACCTTTTTCTTCGAGATGCGATTCACATAACCGCTTTTTGATTTTGGTGTCTTGATAATGCCTGAATAGGCGAAACGTCGACTGGTAAGTAGGTGTATTTTTTGAAACATAAGGCTTTGCATTGTGGTTTTTCCCAATTGCATTATAATAAATAATAGTGTTTCTTTTTGAGTTCTTGGCTCTATTTTAGTGATTATTATTATTATATTGACCTATATTTCTAATACTTATTTTATCTTTGACTTACCATCTCAAATTTCAACTAGTTTTCAGCAGGTTGAAGTCGGGAAACAAAGTGAAATTTCAGCCTAATTCCAGACGATTGAATACCTAATGAATCGCGTTTAGTTTTTAGATCCAAGTAGAAAAAAAAAAAAGTACTTTCTCTTCCTCCTCAAGGCAGAGGCTGAAGATCTTGAAGATAAATCCCCCATTGTTTAGTTAGATATTCAATCTTAATTTCTTCGTTAAACAAATCGCTTCAAAAATATTATAAACAAACTAAGACTAAAAGTCTTACAGCGATGTAAAATTACTTATAAGATCTTGCCGTGTTAAATGAAAGCGAAATCATCATTATAATCAAGTTTTAATTAAATAAACGCAACCATTTTCTCGTTCAATAATATTGTTACGGGCTACTGGGTATTAAAATGAATTAAAATACTTCTTAATTAAAGATACTAATATTTTAATATTGAAATGTAAAAAGAGACCTTACATAAATGTTACGACCGTGGAAAAATTCCAACGAAAAGCCCTCCATATGGAGACTAAGGGCTTTTCGTTGGAAGATAGTAATATTTATTAACAGAATGATAAAAAGAATAAATTAAACTATTAACAATTAAATTATTAAACTAATATAAATTTACAATAACCATATTCTAAATATTTATTATCGAGACCTAACTCCTACTTAATTATTACAATAATGTAAGATATTACTAATTCTAAATGACTTAACTATTTACATAAATTTGTATGAATATTATAAAATTACACTACAATTTATAACTAATGATTAACACTTACAGTTCACTAGTCCACCGACAGTAAAATTCTCCAATTATGACACACTGTAACAAACAGAAACAGTTTATTACACTCGCGAGACTGTCACAGTTCACTGATGCACTTATTACACTGGCCGGTTCAACATTGACTAGTTTATCACACTGACACTCACTTATTACAGATCATCACCGTGCCTGGTCTACTCTCAGACTGACTCGCTCGAGGTGAGGGAGGTATTTAAATAGGCAAGGCCGAACATTCTAGAACACGGAAGGGTGGAGACTGTTCTGGAACCTTCTTAATCTTTTCCGACAAAGCAGAGAAGTTCTACTATGCTGAGAAGGTCCTAATCCCATCTTAACTACTCCCGCCGACGGCTTAAAGCGCTAATCCCTTGTTTCCGTCTTACTTCGTAAGGAGTTCTTAAAAAATAGTAATTAGTGTACTTATTGTGCTATGTTACTAATTCCGAGGTTACTCCGAAACTTATAACTTATAATAATATTATATATTCGTTTAATTTAATTTATTTTATTTATTTGTTATGTACTTTATGTATATATTATTTATTTAATTCTTTCAGGGAGCGAAGTGGCTCAGTGGTAGAGTGCTGAGTTACCATGCCGAATGTTCAGAGTTCAAATCCCGCTCGCTGGCAGACTTTTATTCAATCATATATTATAATCAAATTAAACGTAATTTAATAGCAGCCACCGATGGATCCTATGGGATATAGGGGGGACAATCTGGCGATTGAGCGTGATCCAGGACAAATCATTGCAGTATCGCTGAACAGCAGTTGTCCAAGAAACAGAGCAGTCTCTACCACACACTAGGCCCCAGAACCTTCATGGTATGTTTATTTATCTGGATCTCAATAAGACAGCAACATAAAGTATTCGAAAATTGTGTGGAATATTCCATCCGAAAAAGGATCAGACCACTGTAGAATTTAGGAGACTGCAAAACGCGGGATAGCGGAGCGTGCGCACTGTTAATACTATTGAAGAGATTAAGATGGGCTTGTAAAGTTGTTCGGCTGAGTGACGAAAGAGTCCCTAAAAAGGTTTATGGGCGATTGGTAATCATTTGAGGTGGGAGTATTTCGTTAAGAGTGATCTTTAGGATTTGGATTAGGGTAGTGGTGGTCCATGCAAGGAAACCTTTAAACAGTGATTGCATTCTTTCTTAAACTTTAAATAAACTTTCTTGCATGGTGGTATCGGCTTCGAGCACTCTGGTTCGCTAAGCCAATGGTGCCTAATTTGGTGAAACTAATTTGGTATATTTACTCGAGTTTTTTTAATAAGTTAAAGGCCATATTTTGGAACGTTCAGGTCTATGATCTATTTTATTTGGAATCTATGATCATTTTATTAGGAATTAATGGTTCTTTATTATAATTCATGCATTCAATCAATATAACTAATAAGATAAACTATTTTTCTAAAGAAAAACCTGAATTAAAAAATATATCATAAGTATTAAAGTAGCTTTTACAATTTTATCGTTGGACGGCTCTCTGAACTTCTTGGATCCACTATCAAGAGAATAAAAAAAAAGAGAGATGAAAGAAATTCAGCCTTTTAAAAAGTTATCTTTGGGTTATAATATTTCTTTGAGCAGCCGCAATATTGATATACTTGTTTTAAATCAAACCTAATAATGTGTTCAATAATGCAACTTGGCGGTTGACCGTGATCAAAATCCAGACCTCTTCCCATCACAAGCGTTTGAAACAATACAGTCTCTAGCATCTACTAAATCCAATATTCTTCATGGGTTATACTGGTACAGATTTCTTAAATTTTACATACGTTTCAATTATAGATTTACAACATTAAGTGATATAGGCTCAATATTGCTAATAAATCATTAAAATAAATAGCCTATGAAGATTGATAAAAGCTCTTATCAATGGGCCACAAAAACGTTAGAAACTGTTATGCCTTTTCCATAACTGCCATTAACCGCTGGGTTATTATAAATAGCGTCACGACACGGCTGTAAATCAGCTCTGTGATAATTGACCCCGAGGTGCATAGGTCAGCGTTTACAAGTTGCCTTAGCAATAACTTGACTCGAATAGCCTTGAAACTATTAAGCAGCAGTATATTGAATATATATTATATAGTATATAGTGATTAATTTATATTAATATCATCTCGTAAAATTAAGAAAAATAATTGTATCGCGTTGAGAGCAATGTTTTTTGTTGGGTTGTGAATGAATACCTGACCACTCATTCATTTCTATGGATACCTAAATCATTGCTATATTGCCTTGGTAAATATTATAGACCTAAAATAAAACGTAAAAGGGAGGATTACATAAGGTTTGCTCCATCTTCATGATTTGCTGGTGCTTAGTGGGTGGATATGCATAAAAGGAAAAATAGTTGGTATCGTAGACAAGGAATATGTAGATGAGACTTTTTTAATTAATTGGTGTATTAAATATATGACTGTATGGATAATTAAGGGCAAAATTGGCGCGTTGGACTTTGGAAATGTTGGTAAGTAAAAAAAATCATTTTTCATTTTTTTCATGGAAAAGGTTGAAATAAATGGTGTAAAATGGATACTTTGTTTATAACGTAACGATTTTTCACACCCATCCTTATTTATGTTTAACGATCAATTTAGATTATGATATTTAAAAAATTCGTGATTATTATGCGAGTTGAATTTCTTCAAATAAAAATAGAAAAGTAACTTTATTCAAGGACTATGCAAAATGAACAGAAAAATAAAAATATTATACATCTGGCCAGAATAACTACATACAATAAAAAACATAGGGAATTTACAAAAGTGCAAACAATTAAATTTAAAAAAGTATATTTAGTGTCACAATTCGAAGCAAATATTTATCAAATACGGTGTTAATCGTAAAATTAAATGGCCCTTATTATGATTAAAATTGGCATGCTTTCAGAAATGCAGTTTTCCAAAATGCAGCTCGTTAAGCTTGAAAAACTTATGTTATACCATTAATATGCTGACAATAATAAACTAAAATATTTACATAACTTTACAAAGATAAACATTTCTCTAATGTTTCTTGCACTTGCTATTGTGAATGAAAAATTGTGTAATTTATATTTTAATTATAATAAATACAACTAAAAAACTAGATATAGATAGAATCATATTTTAAATAATTTAATAATAATATTAATTATATTTTTCCTTGCAATGCTTGGGTTTTCCTTGTCTTACAATAGGATTGTAACTTATCAGAATTTGTTTGGCGATAGGAGAAGTTCACGAGTCCTTTTGTAATTTTTTTCTGCAGATATATACATTAATAAAAAGCCTCGTAATCTATCATACGACCCAAAACCATAGGATACTCCGACAACCAACGCCACGAACAGTTAGAACCTCCAAGAACTCGAAGGAAGAGGATACAGTTAGGCCGATGGCATGAAATCGTGGCTTCAGGACTTATTTGAACTGCGGAGATCCCCTTCCCTAAGTAACTATCTTTAATCAGGACGATTTCTAGTCCCGAGGACGTCCTACCATGCAAATAGAGACCTCCCAGAAAACACCGCCCAACCAGCCTTCTAGGTAAGTACCGTGTGGGGGAGGCCAATCTTACAGACCAGGCCGTGAAGTATTGTTCTGTGTCAGGGCTTTCGTCAAATGTCGTTAAAAGAAAAAAATATGTTGTATGAACAGTTATTGAATCACTATGGAGAAAATATATTAATGATGTAGGAGCTCGTTGGTAATGCGGTTAATACAGATATATAAAAATAATGAACATATATTTTATCATATGCCGTCCTATTGCCCTCTGTTTTAGATACGTATCAAGACTATAATAACAGCAGTACCAATAAAATTAACCAAATATACAAAAACAGTATACTTTAAGACTCGTAAGATGAACAAAAATATTTGCCCTAAAGGGGCAAAAATACATATTTCAAAAATTAAATATATATATATATATATTTAATTTTTGAAATATGTATTTTTGCCCCTTTAGGGCAAATATTTTTGTTCATCTTACGAGTCTTAAAGTATACTGTTTTTGTATATTTGGTTAATTTTATTGGTACTGCTGTTATTATAGTCTTGATACGTATCTAAAACAGAGGGCAATAGGACGGCATATGATAAAATATATGTTCATTATTTTTATATATCTGTATTAACCGCATTACCAACGAGCTCCTACATCATTAATATATTTTCTCCATAGTGATTCAATAACTGTTCATACAACATATTTTTTTCTTTTAACGACATTTGACGAAAGCCCTGACACAGAACAATACTTCACGGCCTGGTCTGTAAGATTGGCCTCCCCCACACGGTACTTACCTAGAAGGCTGGTTGGGCGGTGTTTTCTGGGAGGTCTCTATTTGCATGGTAGGACGTCCTCGGGACTAGAAATCGTCCTGATTAAAGATAGTTACTTAGGGAAGGGGATCTCCGCAGTTCAAATAAGTCCTGAAGCCACGATTTCATGCCATCGGCCTAACTGTATCCTCTTCCTTCGAGTTCTTGGAGGTTCTAACTGTTCGTGGCGTTGGTTGTCGGAGTATCCTATGGTTTTGGGTCGTATGATAGATTACGAGGCTTTTTATTAATGTATATATCTGCAGAAAAAAATTACAAAAGGACTCGTGAACTTCTCCTATCGCCAAACAAATTCTGATAAGTTACAATCCTATTGTAAGACAAGGAAAACCCAAGCATTGCAAGGAAAAATATAATTAATATTATTATTAAATTATTTAAAATATGATTCTATCTATATCTAGTTTTTTAGTTGTATTTATTATAATTAAAATATAAATTACACAATTTTTCATTCACAATAGCAAGTGCAAGAAACATTAGAGAAATGTTTATCTTTGTAAAGTTATGTAAATATTTTAGTTTATTATTGTCAGCATATTAATGGTATAACATAAGTTTTTCAAGCTTAACGAGCTGCATTTTGGAAAACTGCATTTCTGAAAGCATGCCAATTTTAATCATAATAAGGGCCATTTAATTTTACGATTAACACCGTATTTGATAAATATTTGCTTCGAATTGTGACACTAAATATACTTTTTTAAATTTAATTGTTTGCACTTTTGTAAATTCCCTATGTTTTTTATTGTATGTAATTATTCTGGCCAGATGTATAATATTTTTATTTTTCTGTTCATTTTGCATAGTCCTTGAATAAAGTTACTTTTCTATTTTTATTTGAAGAAATTCAACTCGCATAATAATCACGAATTTTTTAAATATCATAATCTAAATTGATCGTTAAACATAAATAAGGATGGGTGTGAAAAATCGTTACGTTATAAACAAAGTATCCATTTTACACCATTTATTTCAACCTTTTCCATGAAAAAAATGAAAAATGATTTTTTTTACTTACCAACATTTCCAAAGTCCAACGCGCCAATTTTGCCCTTAATTATCCATACAGTCATATATTTAATACACCAATTAATTAAAAAAGTCTCATCTACATATTCCTTGTCTACGATACCAACTATTTTTATATATATATATATATATACATATATATATATATATATATATATATATATATATATATATATATATATATATATATATATATATATATATATATATATATATATATATATATATATATATATATATATATATATATATATATATATATAGTTCAAGGAAGATAAGATATTTCGTTGAATATTTTTATTTGTCCGAAAAAATACAAATGCACCGGATGATTTAGGAGATTACACAAAGGATGGTTTCAAAGTATACACCTTAGCAGTATTTCGGAGGAGCCGTAAAATAGCGGTCCCGAGCCTGTGCGGAGTTACTCAGAGATACTCGTTAAAGATCCTA
This sequence comes from Arma custos, assembly GCA_037127475.1. Taxonomy (NCBI): domain Eukaryota; kingdom Metazoa; phylum Arthropoda; class Insecta; order Hemiptera; family Pentatomidae; genus Arma; species Arma custos. The sequence goes on from CM073764.1 coordinate 72,443,481, forward strand.
TTGTGGGCCTGGATGGGAAAAATTTAGGACACGCTGTAGCATCGTCTGATTTGCCATAGCAGCAAAAAGTGACGTTAAATGAATAAACAATTGCCTCTTATTTTGGTGCTCTGTATTTAGGAAATGATATTAGACAAAATAAACAAATGAGATGACGGAGATGTCGTAAATTATATAGATGCCTTCCGTATCTGTTGTTCTTTCTTGAGAAGATAATACATGCTTCTGTCTTGATAACCTACAAACCTACCTGTAGTTTTTGTCACTTCTATCATAGTATCTTATATTTGAATATATATTTTTTTATTTAAATGTAGATTTGTATACCATTTTCTTTTTACAGTTGTAAATACCAATAAATAAATTTAAAAAAATATTTTTTTTAAAAATAATTTTTATTCAAAATCGTGGTCTTCCACAGCCGAATTTGATCCAGGAACCTCCAGCATAGCAACTTAGTGCTTTACCCTCTGAGTACCCTGCTCACACTATTATTTATGCTGATATTTTTTTTATTTTGTTTACGTGCCTTTATTATACTTTTATTGGAGGAAAGATCTGATAACACAGTTGTTAGGGTTTAATACTATTTTAAATAAATATCGATTATGATAAAGATTATCGTATATTATTAAAATTGATTCACACCCATAACTTTTTAGATCCTTTTATATCTCATATTACTCAAACTGTGGATAGCGCTGTTTCCAAAGTGTCTCAAACATAAACAAATATTTTTTGTGATATAATTTTTTAAACATTTTATTTGAAAAGAAAAGATATGACCATCTTCTTTTCTAAGTTATGATTAATAATAATTATTATTAATCATAACTTAGACATTCACATTTACACTTACACATTCTTTTCAAATATATTTATTTTGGTGTTTTAAAAAAAAATCATTTTGTAATATCAAAATATTATTTTGCAGCTGCAATATTAGATTACATGTTTAATCTTAACATATACTATATTTAACTATAAACAATATATGTTAGAGAAGAATTGGTCCACTGTATCTTCTAATATAAGGAAGAAATAGTTGGGGGTGCAGTCAATAAAAACACCTAAATAAGTGTAACTTATTTATTGTGTGCCGAGGTTTCGGCCTACAATGTAGGCCATCTTCAGGGCGAATAAAACACGCGGCAGCTAGGCGATCTCTGGCCCAAGTCTAAACAATATATTTATGTTAACTATGTATTTGTAATCGGAAACCTAAATTATAAATTGGAGCTGTTATATTTGAAATTGGTAGAAGCCCATTTTTTCCTATTTATTATATTACTATAGATATCTATAGGTTTCCATTTAAATTACTTTAAAATATTAGCAAAAGGATAGGTTAACATATTTATCACTTAGCACTAAGCAAAGAGTGATGTTTTTAACAGTATATACCTTTTAAATTTTTTCATGCACTAATAATATTTAAAATACTTCATAATAATAAACGATTTTTTTAAAGATCCGAATGGACTTAAACCATTTTCAAATGTAACAGCTGAATTTATATTTGAAAGAAAGATAGGTTTTATTAATTTTTCTTTTCTTATTCTTATATATATTTTTTAAAAATGGGTAAAGATTCTTGTTACATTACTGAAAATTACGAATATTGGATAATATCTATTTACAATTACTGAAAATTGATTTTTCTAGGGGGGCCCTATTATGAAAATAATTTTATAATTAATTATGTTTGTTTCAGCTTAAAATTGTACATACATGATCTATTAATTTATTTATGTATTAAAGCAGACTTTGAACGCCGGTCTATCGTGTAAGCTGTGTGACTGAGCGGGCTTCCTGAAGTTTAATCAATGAAGACTGCAGCTCTTGTTTTACTGATTCGCAAACAGATTATAAAAATATATTTTATATATATATATATATATATATATATATATATATATATAAAACATAAAAACAAATATTACGTAATGAATTTGTCCAGTCCCTTACAAAATAATCCTTATTAAAGCGATTTCCTCACTTTTCGCGAAATACCTCCTGAATCTAGCAGACTGAAAGAAATGGACAATTTTACGGTAGAAAAAACTAGAAGTACTCGCACAGAAACGCTCTACATACCACTAGGAACAGGTCAGCGTATCTAGCATGTGTGATGTATGTCACATGTGAATATAAAAGCATTTTTCTTAAGTAACATGCAGCAAGTATGCAGAAGACCTATTAGTTACAAAAAGGTGAGATCAGTTTTTACTACAGTCAATGTGACCTAATTAATCCAAATTACTGCCACACCGCACATGTAGTTTATATAATCCGTAATTATTTCAAGTATATATATATAGAATGTTTTATAGTAAGCTGAAATGTATTTCAAGAAGCAAAGGGTCGGGGTGGAGGTCAGAAAAGATTCTCTTTAATAAGAACTGTTTATTTAAAAGCCAACGTGTCAACATTCCAGGTCTTCTTCAGAGCTAAATATACAAGATATATCAAAAATAAAATAATATATAGTAAAGAATAACAATATATATAGTCATCTAGGAATATGGGTGATGCAATAATACCTATAACAAAAATGGGGAATTCTTTATGCTGATATAACAAAAAACAAAGAGGGAATAGTAATAGAGAATTAAGAAGAATTTCCTATTTTTGTTATGTGTATTTTGTTATCACCCATATCCTTAGATGACTATTGTTAGTCTTTAGTATATATAACTTTAATTCATATTTTTGTTTTATATTTAGCCCGAAAGAAGAAGTGCAATCTGGGTCGAAACGTTAACTTGAAAATAAACATAATAGATATATAAACTAAATAAATAATATATAATATAAAAGATAGGTAAACATAATAAACTAAATAGATTTTTTTCTGACCTTCACCCGTAACATTATCTTCCTCGTATATATAAAGTCAACTAATATTATTCAACATGAAATATATTTCGTGGAATCGATACACATTTTGAGCCCAGACATTCGAAATTCCTATAATACGAGTCAATCTCCTGGTGTGTCAATTTCAATATTCCGTGGTTCGTTACATGGTGGTAAACTTGAAAAGAACTACGCGTTATAGACTTGGAGATTAAGATATTTCGTAGAATATTTAATCCGAGAAAGTGGATGTCGACGAAAGTATTCAAGAAGTGACATATGGCCACGGATCAAGTATCCGTAACGAAGTTGATAGCGGTTGACGGTTGAAACAGCCAGAAATAATTTCTATTAAATTATTGCTAACTAAGCCCTAAAACTTTACTAAGCACAGGGAAGTGTGATAAACGTTCAGGAGCAGACCGAGAGATAGAAAGGTGGATACAACCAGTATTGGTTCAACTCTCGTTGCATTTTATTTTTCCAGATGTATACAATAATTTATTTTCCAGCTCATATATCTAGATTCGTTCGGAAGTTCTTTAAATCATGATAGCGTTTTAATTTAAAATTTACCAACCATATTCTATCTATATAACCATAAATCTGAAACAAAAAGATTGGTATCATTTTCACAGGTTGTCGCTTCGAGTTAAGTCACAAGAAGTTTTAACTTTTTATTCATTACTTTTTCAATAATATTCTCGTAAATAAATATAATTTAAATGCTGACTGTATGTAGTAACTATTAATGGTTGTATGTAGATTAATTAACCGATCTAAACATACTGTTTAGGTGATATCCTCATCTATTTTTTTATGCTAAAATGGTTTTTGCATATTTTTGCTGAAACGTTCAATTATTAATCAAATGATTAATAAATTATACACATTTCCTATAATTACACACTTGTTAGTCACTAACGGGGTTACCTGTGGTCTATTGGTTAGGATAGATTAGCATAGATAATGGGAGAGATAAATTCGTGGTTTGCCGTCCTTCGTAGGGGGTGTAAATGGCAGCCTATACGGTGTCAGGTACTCGTTAAAAATCTCTATTCTACTAAATCCCGATCAGGCAAAATTTAGGACTCATAGCATTGTCGTAGCAGCATGAAATAACGTTTAACGAATAAACAAATAATAACACTAATTAATTAAAACTCACGATTATTTTTATTTTCGAGAATATTAAAAAAGAAACATATAAAAAGTTAAAACTTGTTACGACTTAATTCGAAGCGACAACCTCTGCGGAACCGGTACTGAAATCGCTACTTCTGAACAATGCGGTTGCGTTGGTTCATTCATTGCCCAGACAATAGCAAGATTTTAGCACTTAGTTATTCATTCATTATTGCTATATCTGATGGAATCGCTTAATCTTTGTAGATTAACGCTTTGTTATGGCCGATGATCTGTGGGTTAGTTACCATGACTTATTTCCATTTAGTTATCTGGCTCCGATCCTTTTCCTCCTTTATCTAATACAAGATTCCAAGTAAAGTGGACTGCATAATTTTGTTTATATTTCTAATTAAGTACAAATATAAACATAATGGTGTTATGGGATATTTTAATCATATTCAAAGTATATAATATGTAAGAAAATAGTATTGGTATTTGCATAATAATAAGTTTAACCACTATAATAAGTATTGTAACCACTTAAAAAAATAACAAAACTGTATTAGTAAAAAAAAACAATGAATGAAAATTGGGGAAAATGTTATATGGAAATCTTTTAAATTAATGTAAACAATTCAGTTAAAGATAATATTGTTATCATTTAATCCTGCTCGCTGACAGGCTTTTATTTAATATGTTCTCTGCCGGAGATTGACCATTTGGGATCCAGGACCCTCCTGGGGCTCAACCAGCCGCTATAACGTGGCTATCCAAACTTAGGGGGAAAACCTGGCGGTTGAGTGTGATTTAGGGCCAATCAGCTGACAGCACAACCGTTTTCTAAGAAACAGTACCGTCTCTACCACGTACTGAACCCAAGATCCCCCAAGAAACGGTTGTTAACTCTGTTTGGCATAAATTTAGCATTGACTAGCAAACTATGATCATCAGTAGTTCGGGTTGTATTGCATTCTTATTTTTTGTTACCGTGTTCTTTTCTTGAAATAAACCAATTTTCTTGAAAATTGTCCTTATTTAATACTTCCTTAATTTAAATAGAAAGAAGTTTACAATTATTTGGGCCAAAAAGGAGTCAACTCCAGAATTAAATCGACTCTAGAATTGCGAATTAGACGATTTTTTTAAGGAAAAATTACTCCTTGTTGAACCAAACGAAAGAATGATTTTCCCCCCAAGAAACGGTTGTTAACTCTGTTTGGCCTAAAAATGGAGTTAACTCGTTGCTGCAAGCCCCTCAATTGTTAACGAGTCTCTGGCATAAACATATTGCATATATTGTGTCAGTACAAAGCGATATGTACATAAAACAACAAAGCATTTATTATTGTAGGATACTAATTTATTTTATTTTATTGTTATTGTTTATATAGATGTATATAAGTTATTAAGAATTTAGAGATACAATATTTGTTTATTTTGATTATTAATTTAATTTTCTCTCTGTTGAAAATTCTTGTATAATTTTTTTCTTTCATTGTATATGTGATTCTGTATAGATGCACTTAAATTTGTCCAAGTTTTTGAAATTTGAGACTGGTCTGTTTGGGCATATTAGTTTTGTGAATTTCAGCAAATTACACTAGAAATAAATATACATAAAAATATGTTTTTTTTAGAGCGAACATTAGATAGTTGTTATGTTCTGTATAAAAACCTTCAGTGTTTTTCCTGTAGCAAACTTTGTTCGTAGACCATTAATTCTGTCTATTATTTAAATTTAAATTTCGATTATTAAAATTAGTGTCGTTTAATCCGATATACATACATATAAATGATAATTCTTTATTTTAATTATGAACTAAAATAAGAGAATATAAAAATGCTATAAAGGTACACTTTCTTGATATACTTTAGATAATGATGGAAGTTGTCTATGTACATTCATATAAATGTATGCAGAAAAAACGCTTATTTCCTGTTGGGAACTTAACGTATCGCATGCTCACATAGAATCAAGGGCAATAAACGACCTATTTTGTCTAGGATGTGTCTGGCATCAATTGTGAATGGTTTTGCTGATCTGCTGATTTCATAGGTTTACATATTTGGAGCGACTATTACACTGATTTGCTTCTTTTCCTGTCAATTTTGCATTTTACTTAAAATATATCGGTCAAAAATATGAACTTGTCAGTATCTGTTGATTTATCGAATTAATAGAATAATTAGCAAAAATGAATAGAAAATAAATAGTACTTTGCTGTTATAGTCAAAGTAAAACACATGATCTCTACAGTGTTTCTTTTGTCGTTTTGGTTAATTTTTTTAAACAGTGTTGCTGAATTAATTCTTTCCCCTCCTTTTCAAGCAACTCATTTACAAAAACTTTATAAATGCTTGAGGAGATATATTTCATATATCAATTTAAAAAATAAATAAAATAACCTGTTCTATTATTAATCGTCTTGGTTTCAGTACATAGTAGAGACTGTCTTTAGGTGTCAGGTATTCGTTAAAGAGCCCTATCATAATTATACCTGGATAAAAAAATATTAGCACTACCTCTGTAGTATCGTCTGATTAGCCACAGTAGCTAGCATAAAGTGACTTTGACACAGTAGAATAATCAAACTTTCACAAAAAGGTTCATTGCATACCTCGGGGCGAATACGATTTTAGATTAACTATTGATTGCTCATTATTATTATTTTCTGTTGAATTACGGTATTTTTTACTATTCTTCATTTTGCTTATTTGTTTTTTTTAAAGACTTTTTAAGGCGTTTTTAAAGTGAAACTTTTTTTCTATCGCCCCAAAAATTTTCGTTTATCTATCCCATGTCGCATTACAGTGTGGAATCTACGGTAACGGTGTGTTCTATTGCTTTATTCTCGAAGTGTTGAAATGCGATAATTTTTTGTAAAGGACTCTTTTTAAAGACACCTATATAAACAAACACTATTACTACTCTTATTTAAATTCGGCCTTAAGTTGTTGGGGTCCATTCATATCACTTGGATACAACCTCAACAGACGGCAGAGCAGCGGTGCTGTGATAAGAGTAGAGAATTGCATAGCTATCTAGCAAGGCTGTGTAGTGACGATTTAGTTGAGTACAGTGTGTAGTGTGTAGTGCTACAAGGACAGGGGATTGGTGTATTAGGAAGTGGACAGGCAGTGATCTTGCTGGGCTTAAATACATCTCTACCAGACTGTGAATATGAGCCCCCCCTTAAAAAAAGTAAAGACAGGGAAGAAATCGGCCAAGAGGAAGACAAGGAAAGCAGAAGAAGCGCCATCACATCGAACAGCTTTACCGCTCTAGCTAATGTACCATCAACTGATGAACCCCGAGGAACTGAGGAATCCACCATCAACGGAGGCCCAACCGAAGAAGATTCCTCCAGTTATAATGGACCGAGAAACCTTCACGTTAAATGAGGTGAGTGAGTTCATGAACAAAATTAATATTAATCAATATTTTATCAAACAGACGAGGACTGACATCCATATTTACCTCCAATTAGAGACCGACCGACCCAAATTAGAAAGACATATAAAAACTCACGGAATTGGGTACCATAATTTTGCACCCAAAAACACGACAAAACTCTCAAACGAATTTGTGATAAAAAATGTTGATCTTTCTATTCCCATATCTGATGACAGGAAGGCATTTGAACCTATTAAGGCTTCGGACACAAGGCGTACGCAAAAGGCTACACCAGACGGAAAGAAAATGGAATTATCACCTATAGTAATAACTGTTCCACAAGATATCACTATAAAAGAGATATAAGACAAATGCTTTTCAATCGGAAATGCAAGCATACATAAATAACATGACTATTTGTCAAGCAAATACATCCGTACCTGCTGTGGGTGATTTCAAAACAGATTTTAAGAAAGGGGAATCTGCTCCACTTTCTGAATACATGAGAGAAGTATTGATGCAATAATTGAAGTTGACAACGATTCAATGATTTAAATAAATATTGCTCTTACTTTTTAATATGAGTTTATCATGTATCAATGATTGTATTATATATGTATTCCGTACTCTAATACGCGAATTGAAATTATATTTTATAATTGAATATTTCCCATTATCATTCCCATTTTCCAATATTTAAGTTAAGATTAAAAACGCAATTTTAATACCCTAAATCGAATAATTTTCCAAAAGTTTTTAGTTAAATGCCTACAAACCGAAAAAAAGTTTCACTTGCATCGCAGTTTCATAAAACCACACAACTTTTTTTTCTTTACGTAACACTTGGCAATTAAATTATAAAGGTTATTTATTAAGGTTAACTATATACATACTAATTGTATAGTATGACAGGGCCTCTGTCAGATTGAAGTGTTGATTGTGCCTTCAGAGTCGTCAACTGTAATTACTTCAGATAACAATCCAGTTAGGCTTTTAAAACATTCAAGGCTTTAATTATTTATATTTATAATTATTTTTAACATTTTTCTCTGAAGATTTTTAATTCTTTTGATTTCGAGTACAATTGTTTATTAATCCGAATAAAATTCGTAAAACTTGAAATGAGGTCAGTTCAATAGACTTAATAAATTGTATATGAAAGCGGCGTGCGTCAGTGTGTAAAGCACAGAGTTGACTTGCCGAAAATCCTGGTTCAAATCTCGCTGATGGCAAGAATTTTGTTTAATCTGGTAGCAGATACGGGTGTTCCCTGCGGAACACCCAGCTTATATAAAATTGGTATTATTAATTGGGTGAAAACTTGGTGGCTGACGCGATCTTGGACAAAATATTTATCTTTGAAATGTATTGACCATATTATTTTCATTATTTATGGGGGAAATGTATAGTTAAATCATGAACAGTGTTATCAATTTTTTTTTCATAGGTATTTTTTAATTTCAACTATGCTCCAACTGTCTTCTAAAGTTGATTAAAACTTTCTAATTTAATGTATACACAGTTATTTTAATTTTACGTATACCCAGTTTAGGATAACAGATATACATCCCAAGAAGAGTCGGAATATCCCACATGGTCCAACCGCGACTGTGAACAGATTAAATAGTTACAAATAACAGATTTGAATTTGGAACCTTCGAGATTGCTACTCAGCGCTCTTTGAATTCTTATTTTCGATTAAAAATAAAATATTCATCGGTTTACGGTTACAACAAATAGGGTTCATTCGGAAACGTCTACTGGCCCGTTAAGGAGGACGTTAGTAGGCACGCTGAAATTTTAAAACGCTTTTAGGCTCTTCCATCTGCATATTTAATCTCGCTGAGCAGCGTGTTAATGAATTTTTGACACAGTTATAAAGTATTCATAGTTCATCATCTCTCGTTTTATTTCCTGTGTAAACGGTTATTATAGTCGAAGCAGATGTTATCTCCTCATGATGTTATATCTCATCTCGGTCGTCTTCTTAACGGTAACCTTTTTAACCATATAACCATATATTGAGGCAGTATGGATGGAAAATATCTATGTGAGGTAATTCATAAAACATAGAATCCTTTCGATATCCGGATTCTTATAACGAATGTATGTTTGCAATATGTTGCTTTCAAATATTGATTCTGAGGTAAAAATAAACGAATTTCGAATCGTAAGCTTTAATTTTTATTTCACTAATGTCTTAATAAAGGGATGAAATTCATATAGTTGATAACATAAAGAAGAGGTCTACTATTATTTTAATCTTGATTCTTGATCTGAACTTACGATGTTTCGCTGCACATATAAATTACATCCTATACTACAATTGATAAATGGAATCTTATATCCGGTAAATACATGGGATTTTAAATTAAGTGGAGAATTTATTAACTGACCGTTAAAAAGATTATTAGAACGATATTAAAACATTCAAAATAATTTGACTTTAGTTTATTGTTGGCATGTGTTTAATTTCCTAAATAAATATTTTTATTATTATTATTATTATTTATTTATCCTTGTAGAACTTGTAAAATTAATGAATTAAAAACAGGAAATCAAAAATTTAATATAATTATTCTTACAGTTGCAGATTGATAATGCTTACAATGACCTTCAATTGAAACGATTTTAAAATTAAATTAGTCTTATTTTTTTATTTAATTTTTATAAACAAACTTTTGTTCCATCGATTTGAGGTTAATCATTCCTTTGAACCAACGTAAAAGTGCAGAGGTCGGTAGATAAGATCCCACTCAATGACGAGATCGCCTTGAACGAAAAATTAAAGTGGTTTGATAAACTGTCTAAATTACCGATCGGGTTTTATTATCTATAAGGCCATATGGGGGAAGCATGAGGTATATCGCATGAATTCCTATTAGCAATTAAACTCAAGGAACTTCCTCTGCCTTCGGAAAAAAAGCTATAATAAAATTAATAATTAATTTAATGAATTTTAAATTACTTATAGTCCAAAGTAGAGACTGCACTACTTCTTGGACAACGGTTATGCAGGAAAGTGATCCTAGATCATGCTCAACAACCAGGTTCCCGCCCCCCTTATTTTGGGTAACAACTTTATAGAGACTGGATGAGCCCCTGGAGGGTACAAGATTCCTTAGGATCCATCTTCGGGCGCTAACAGATTAAATTAAAGTTTGCCATGGTACGGGATTAGAACCCAGGACCTTCCTCATGGCAATTCAAAGTAATTGCCTAGTGTAAACTGAGAGCTGTTGTATAATGTATAAACTATGATATATAAATGAATTATGGTAACTATTTTAATAAATAATATGAGCAGATATTAACATAAAAATATTTTTTAGTTCGGTACATAAGCATAAATAATTAATATGTTTTGTCAAATGTACGACACGACACTAAAATGAAACGTTCAATGCCAATGACATGGGAATTGCTCTGTAGGGAAAAAAAATGTTCCGGATGGAGTTCATTGATTTTTAATATTATTTATTATGATTTTATCTATTCTAGTTATTTCATTGTTTAACATATTTGTATCTTGTCCAATCAGCCCTGCATTGTTCGTCGAAAAGTTGGTTCCTAATAAATTGTCAAACACTATTTTAGCATTTAATTCTATCCTGACCATTTTCTTCCCCATATACATAACTAATATTATTCAAGATAATTGATCTTTAAAGGGAGTAAAAAATCCTTGTTTATGCCGTCCTTCGAAGGGGTCGTAAAACTTAGTCCCGAGCCTAAATTCGTAGATGTTAAGTACACTTTAAAAATACCTATCGTAATTAAACCTGGATAGGCAAAACTTAGAGCTCACAATGTAGCATCTGCAGGTTAGCCATAGCAGCATGAAAGTGACGTTAAATAAACCAACAAACAAACCAACGAACAATACATTTAGAGTATATCGTATTTTTTCTTCCTTCATCATCCAAGGATACTCACTAGGTGATGCTGCCCAGTTCCCTAAGGACCAGTTGAGTGATACAAGTAGGTCGGAGCTAACATATAGCTGGTCAGGTTCAAGGACTTCACACTCTCGTCCCCTGGGTACGTCGTGCTTTCCAATCCGAATATTCCTCCGCTCGGCGAGGTATAGATACTAGTTATGGATGCGTGCAGGTTCGTGCCCCGCCCCCGACTTCCGGATCTGTTTAGTGAAAGGTTAGGCACTGAAAGGGGTTTGCCTTTTATTCGCTATGTCCTATTTAGCCGCACGTGAGTGCCTATAGGATAGCGGTACTTGCAATTGAATGTGCAGCCAAAAAAGTACCATAAAAACCCAGAATCCGATGATTTAGTACCAGAAAACCTCTTAGCAGCACAACGGAAATCAATGATTTCTAAAATGAGTGCTTGTCCATGTACTGCAGTTTTGAAAAAAAAAATAAATTGTTTTAGTTTAAAATATTTGACTAAACTTTTGGGTTTTCGTCATTTATTTTTTACATGTTTACGATTGTATTTCGTGTCAAAAATAATTTCCTAGTGCTGTGGGTAATTGTCTGCCCTTTACTTAAGCTTAAAACATGTCATAGAAATAGATTTGGGTCAATTCAACAAAACGAGCTACCTGGATCACTTTCTGTATTTGGAAATATTTGATGCAATTGTGGAAGATGTAACAAACAACCAACCTCTAATTGAACTAATCGGACAAGAATAAAAATTTTACTATAGCAAAATCTCACTTATATGTTTAATGATATAACAACATGTACTACTTCTACACCAGATTTAAGACCGGATTACCAGCAGTCAAAGGTGCTGTAGCATTCAACATAGATGAACCTATTTCATCCTCAAGACTAAAACTGAGACTCTTGAAAGATATTCTGATGTGAAATCTATTACCTTTCTCACCAATCGTTTTAACAAATTGTAATATAATCCTGTTTCCTTTAAGTTTTCCGTTTTATAGTACTGTAGTTCTGTTTATTAATGCATTGTAATTCTTTTGTATGAAAAAAAAACTATTATATATTTGTATCTTCTCCTGTAAATAATCTGATAATGTACAGTTAGGGGTGTCTCTTGCATGAGACGAAACCCAAACTTTTACATTATGCTAAAGTTTAAAATTCATTATTAAAAAAAACATGTAAGGCTAGGAATAGCCGATCAGGAAATAGAGAATACAAAAAAAAACAACATATACTTATCTTTATAATTTGTCTGTGGTTAATTGGTAATAACTAGGCTATAAAAAAAAAATTAAGATCCAAGAGGAAGTATGGAGGATCAGTTTTCTACTGGTCTATTAACACGAATCGCTTATCAATAAAATTTATGTTTCTATAACTTTATAATATGTATTTAAAATAACCAGACAAGCATAGAGTGAATGCTGAAATATCAGGAAAGAGTTTTTATGAGTATATTTTATAGTAAATACACATATATTTCTATGAATATTACGTTGAATTCGTTACCAAACTTAAATAGGCAACTATGCCTTCTTTTTATAAACTTTAGCTAATTTAATAATAACTAAAAATACATCTATTTTAATTATTGTAAGAGAAAAAAAAAAATTTAAGAATGAGATCATTTAAATTTTCTCTTTCGAGTTTACGTAGCCAATCGAATTTAATATACTTAATTGGCGTTTCGTCGCATAGAATGGAGGACCATAGTAATATTGTAAAAAAAAAGAGATAAATTTAGGCTAAAAAAGGGTAAGAAAAAAGATCAGCTCACCTGAATATCTGTATCTTCTATAATCTACATGGTAGATGATAAAAAACTGAATGCGTACATTTTGTGGTAGCCGACTAGGTGGTTTCTCTACCAGGTTTACGTGTGTAATGAAAAATCGCAGGCTCTTAATGATAATATAGGAAAATAGGCAATGGTGTAAAAGGTAAAGAAAGGAATAAAAAATACCTGAGCAAATCTTCATACACACAAAATGTATTAATGTAGGCATGTGGTTACCACTGGAGACATAGGCGTAACTGAAGAGCTCCTACCATCATCCCGGTTCAAATTAGACTACGTCTTTTAAAAAGTTCCAACCGCCAAAGTGCGGGAGAACAGGAAACTAACGGCGCTAGAGTTCTAAATAAAAGAGGTGGGAGTAGAAGGCTAGGAAAAATTGACTGTAAGTCTATGATATCTTACGACTCTAGGCATAATTAAAAAATAAATTAAATTAATTCATAGTAAAAGAAAACGTGCCGAAATACGGCACAATTATTATTGATTTATTTTCGCCTACCTGATAAAATAATATTTTTTTTAATAATTAAAAACTAATATATATTTTTTTAATAATGATTATAATTCCATCACCGGACCATGCTCTAAGGCATTAATCCCCCGTCAAAGTTTTGTTTAGGAGGTCTTTATATTAATGTATATTCATATGAATAATATGTGCAATAATAAATAAATATTTTATTAGTAATACTTTTTTAGTGAAAATTTGTTTAATGCTCAATCACAAATTGATATTTTTGATTACACAGATATATAAATTAATAACGAAAATAAACATGTGTTGGTAGATGGCTGCTACACTTTAATACCTCACAATAATATTATTATTTTTTTTAAAGGTATTTATTGAAATTTACAACTGTACACTGAATACTTCAAGTAAATGTAATGAAAGATAAATCATGTCCTGAGATAAAGGCATGTAGGGAAATTACCCAGTCGTAGTACTCAAATAAAAAGTTCAACTTAGAAGGTCACCATATACCATCTTCTTTTCAGACGCCTCGTCGGATTATCAGGAATTGAAGAGGTAGCTAGGCTTGAAACTAGTGGGTTTGTGTGTAATGAAGTTTGTCATGAAAAGTTTGATATCGGATTCTGGCCAAATCAGGAACAAACGGGACATTGAGGTCATTATGGATTACTTTTTTCGTAACAAAGTAAGGAGCATTGAGGATTATAAGAAGGATTTTGGATTGTAAGGATTGAATACGAAGGAATTCGATGGCTTAGTGGAGCCCAAAATTTCTATTCCTTAAGTCCAGACGGGTCTAATGATTGTCATGTTTATGAGACGTTTGCTATTGATTGGGAGCTTAGAGCGTTTGCCTAGTAAATGTCAAAGTAGCCTGAAACAGCGAGCTGTTTCTTGTTCCAGTCTGGTATGAGAATTCCAAGTTAAGCTTTTGTCAAGGTGTACTCCTAAGTACCGGACCTTAATAATATTATAAATGAATATTATGTATATAACTTTGAAGGGGCGAATAATAAAAATAAAAGTCTATATTCAAATAAAAAAACTCTTGTATGCGAAATGATAAAGAATTGCTGCACTGCAGGTTACAAAAAGAAAATGATTAAATTAAATTAAAGGAAATAATTATACTTAAATAAAGTTCTCAAATAGTCTTCTAAAGCCCAGTCACTTGCTTGCACCACGTTTTATTATCCACCAACTCTCGGCAGGTTATCTATATGGTTGTCAGTGTTGCTAACAAATATTGTTAATAAATTAATTGTTTAATCGCTGGCAACACTGACTGTGCCGGATGTGACCTTCCCCAGTGACAGGTCAGGTTATGTTTGTGTTGTTACATCACTTCCCCCCAATGGCACTGTCACAGAATCGGACAGGGAGACGGATGAGGCGTCCACGTCGTGACGTCTTAACCGATGAAGGCTGGTCGACTTCTGTGGCGGGGGCATTTTAAGCAGGCGTCGCTGGTGACGCAGCAATCGGTGGATGGGCTGGTGATATGGTGGTTGCGTTGGTGGCGTCCTCCAAGACGTGTGCTGGTTTTAGACTCTTCTGTTCCGCGCCAAGACCGATAACGAAGGTTTTCTCCCCTCTCTGGAGAACTGGATGCGGCCCAGAGAAGGGTGGTGTCAGCGGCTTCCTCACTGTGTCGTCTCGCAAGAAGACATGAGAGCAGGTCTTCAGATTCCTGGGCACGAAGGTTTGAGCTGTGCTCGACCGGTGTGTGGCTGGCCGCAGGCGCTTGAACTGTTCTCTTAGGTTGTGGAGGAATCCCTGTGGCTCGTCGGGTTGGGAGGTTGACTGTAGTAGTTCCCCGGGCAGTCTTAAAGGTTGCCCATAAGTCAACTCAGCCGCACTTGTGGAGTTGTCGTCCCGTAGAGTAGCCTGCAAGCCTAGGAGGACTGTGGGTAACAGTTCCGTCCAAGAGCTTCCGTCGATGAGATGTGCTGTGAGGGCAGTTTTCAAGGTCCTATGTCATCTCTCAACCACCCCATTGGACTGTGGGTGGTACGCGGTAGTCCGACAGCGGCGCGAGCCGAGTAGGTTCAGGAGTCCAGTGAACAGCTCGCTCTCGAACTGGCGGCCTTGGTCTGTGGTGATCCGAGCAGGGACACCGAATCTACAGATCCATGTCCTGTAGAGGGCTGAGGCGACTGTAGCGGCGGAGATGTCCTCGAGGGATTCTGCCTCAGGCCACCGTGAGTACCTATCAGCCATGGTGAGACAATAGCGCTTTCCATCCGATGGCGGCAAAGGTCCAATTATGTCTACATGAACATGCTCAAATCTGCCGGCTGGGGCAAAGTTACCTGGAGGTGTTACCGTGTGCCGGTGGATCTTCGAGCGCTGGCAGGCGATGCATTTCCGGGTCCAAGTCGCTAAATCTGCTTGCATGGCTGGCCAGAAGTATCTTTGCGAAACCATGCGACGGGTCCCGCGAACACCAGGGTGGCTTTGGCAATGGAGCTTCCTAAAAACTTCCAGACGGAGGGATGGTGGCACATAAGGCCGGGCCTTTGGTGTCGAGAAGTCGCAGAAAAGTGGCTTGTCCAAGTGCGGGAGCTCGATCAGCTTCAACCGCAGGCTTGTGTTCCGAAGGAGTTCAGGAATCGCGGGGTCTTCCTGCTGAGCCTGGACAATGTTCCCCATGTCGTCAGTGCCGCTTATTACCTCCAGCCGTGAAAGGGTATCAGCCACCTTGTTTTCAGCCCCTGAGACATGACGAATGTCGCTAGTGAACTGGCTGATGAAGTTCGCGTAGCGAATTTTTATGTGTGTTGCTGTCTCGGGCTTCTGGTAAAGGGCATACACTAGTGGCTTGTGGTCCGTGAGTATGGTGAATATACGACCTTCAATGCATGGCCTGAAGTGCTTGACGGCGCTGTAGATGGCCGTGCGGCTTACACGAGCTCCTGGTCGTAGGCAGAGTATCGCTGCTGTGCTGGTGTGAGGGCCCTTGAGAAGAAACCTAGCGGTCTCCAGTGGTCTCCCTCACGTTGTTGGAGGACAGCCCCGACAGCCGGGTTAGATGCGTCGCAAGCCAGAGTCAGCTCTGCGTGCGTAGACGGGTGAGCTAACGTGACAGCATCCTTGATGTCTCGTTGGCAGCGGGCGAAGGCTTCTTCTGCATCCGGAGTCCATGGGATAGGGGTGCTGTCGTTCTTCTTAATGTTCCCAATGAGTGCGTGCAGGATGCGTTGGACTTCCACAGCTTTAGGGAGGCATCTTCCGTAGAAGTTGATCATCCCTAAAAAGCGTCGGGGATGACCCTTGGTGGCAGGACGAGGGAACTCTGCAATTTGGCCCACCTTGCTCGGGAGAGGTTTAATACCCTGAGAGTTCACAAGGAAGCCTAAAAACTCGACCTCGGGCTTGCAAAACTCTGACTTTAGCGGGTTGATGGTCAGTTGATGGTCCGTGTTGGTTCAGCCGTCTGAAGACTTCCTCCAAGTGAGTTCGATGCTCTTCCTCCGTTGCTGAGGCTACCGGTATGTCGTCGAGATAAACGAAAACATACGGCAGGGCGAGGATGCTGTCCATCAGGCGCTGGAACGTTTGGGCGGCATTTCTGAGTCCGAAGCACATCACCAAAAATTCAAAAAGACCGAAGGGGGTGATCACTGCCGTTTTCTGGATGTCCTCTTCTGCCACGGGTACCTGGTAGTAAGCACGGTTGAGGTCGATTTTACTGAAGGTAGTCATACCAAACAGGTTGGTGTTGAGGGCCTGAATATTGGGGACGCTGTACCTATCAGGCAAAGTCTGGGCGTTGAGCCGGCGGTAGTCCCCACAGAACCTCATCGTGCCATCCTTCTTCATAACGATATGGAGGGGGCTCGCCCAAGGACTGCTAGATGGCCTGCAGATACCCTCGTATCTACCCTACCATCTTCAGGAATTCTTCCCGTGCGGCGTTATAACGGTCGGGTGTAAGCCGCCTGGCTTTAGAGGTGATTGGCGCTCCCTTCGTTTCTATGAAGTGCTTGATGGGATGCTTCGGCTCCTGCAGTACAGCAGATGGACGAGTGATTGCCGGGTATTTACGTAGAAGGTCGTAATACCACTCGCCGCATGGTACTGCGAACACGGAGGGTGTGGTGTCGTGCTTCAGACTGCCTTTGGAAGTCAGGCCAGTCTGTGAGTCCACCAGCTGTTGTCCCTTGAGGTCGATCAGGATGTGATGGCGCTCTCGTCGCCGTGCTGGGAAGACCGATACGGCCGCGTCGGTGTCGACCAAATATCGATCTCCTGCCTTATCTCTGACAAATAATCGGCGGTGGTTGATTTCAGCGACGGAGTCCGCCTTCTCAGTCGCTGAGATTAGTTTCCCAGCTGTGGTGTGGTTGGTTTCCAGCTGCAGGGTTGCTGGCACCTACGAGCCTTCTCCCGGAAACGGTGGTGATAGAAGCAAAGACCACCTCGGCTCCTGCTTCTTGAGCGGGGTCGTTTCCGGTCTCGTGACTCGTTTCCTAGTCCTCGGCCGCGGGCCAACTGCGTCTTGAGTTCGTCGACAACCAGGGTCAGCTTCTGTATCGCCTCCTCGAGGTGAGAGGTTGAGGACGAGGGGCAGGGCGGCGTGGACTGGGAGCTTACCTGGTTTACATTCGGCTCGTAGATTTCGGCGATGCGGTTGGCAACTTCCGCCAATTTATCTACTGAGGTATCCGATGTTACGGCCAGTGTAGCCTGCATTCTATCTGGTAGGGCCTTCATCCACATTGTGCGCAGCAATTCGGAGGAAACTGAACTCCCTGCGAGCCGTTTCAATTCATTTAAAAAATGAGAAGGGCGCTCTCCATCTGCGAGGCGCTTGTCTTCTAACAGCCGTCCAATGCGCTGGTTTTCGGACTCGGCGTAAGTCGAGATTAGCCGGTTCTTGAGAGCCTCATATGGTTCCGCAGGAGGGTTTGTGACCAAGTCTGAAACCTGCCTTAAAATTTCGAACTCCAAGTTCGCCACAAACATTTGGAATTTTATTCGCGAGCTCGTAATTTTGGAGGTCGCGAATACGGCGTCTGTTTGGCAGAACCATAATTCTGGGGCTCCCCTCCAGAATGCGGAGATCCTGATATTAGCCCCGGGCCCACTTGCACTAACCTGGGTTTCCTCCGCTGGCTTTTCCTCCATCAATTCGTCGTCCTTCATCATCACGTCGGGTTGCGTGTTCAAATCACGTCGGGATCACCACTTTGAAGGGGCGAATAATAAAAATAAATTTGAAGAAAAAATAAAAGTCTATATTCAAATAAAAAAACACTGGTATGCGAAATGATAAAGAATTGCTGCACTGCAGGTTACAAAAAGAAAATGATTAAATTAAATTAAAGGAAATAATTATACTTAAATAAAGTTCTCAAATAGTCTTCTAAAGCCCAGTCACTTGCTTGCACCACGTTTTATTATCCACCAACTCTCGGCAGGTTATCTATATGGTTGTCAGTGTTGCTAACAAATATTGTTAATAAATTAATTGTTTAATCGCTGGCAACACTGACTGTGCCGGGTGTGACCTTCCCCAGTGACTGGTCAGGTTATGTTTGTGTTGTTACATAACTAATGTTTTTTATAATTTATTTTTATTTATTGTTCTTTTGATGGTGATTATTTTTATTTTTTATGTATATCATGATTTTTTTTTTATGCATTCCTTTATCACACTACATACCAATGTACAACTGCCGCGATTATTACTCCGGAGAGAAATTTTTATTAAATTAATATTATTTTACTTTTAAGTTGACTTAGAATTATACAGTAAAAATAACACATATATCAAAAGGATATCCAGAATAATTGAAGTTATTATAATTACTTGAGGCATTCCCTTTCTGTGGCGTTCGCATAGGGGGAGGTAAGTTATTCCCAAAGAACGGGCTGGTTGAACTTTCGTCCCAGATAGAACAGGCTCACCAAGTACCTGACCGTCGTACCTTATTAAATCCATCTACTCTGAATATATCATTCCTGATTAGGCCTCCGTAATCTGTCGAGTATTATTTAATGCGTCTTACAAAACGATGATTTTTTTTTTAGAAGAAAAATATAATAGGTGGAGATCTAAAAACAAGTCCTTGAATTGTAAAACTATTCATTAGAAACCGATATTTCGACTCATATTACAGATCTTCTTCAAGGGTGATAAAACAAAATACAAAAAATATATAACAGTAAAGTAATTGGAATAAACAGCAAATGAATAAATAAAAAGACTTAAAGTACCCGAAGGCCGGTACCACCAATCTCTGCTTACGAATTTCTGACCAGGGACAATTACCTAAACCCAAATCCGTCAGATCACTGTTATCGCAATCCTCCCATTTACGCCTCGGTCTACCCCTCAGACGCTTCCCAGTTAAAGCGATTATAAATTTAGGAATTCGTTCGTTACTTATCCCTAGCATTATTACTAGTCCATCTTAATCTTCGTGACGCTATCACTTGAATAATATTAACCGGGTGCATGCTTCGCAATTCTGCTTAGTGTATTGAAGATTAAAGTAATATATAAAAGAATAATTGGAATAAGCAAGATACAAAAACAAATATATTAAAAAAATAAATAAATAAAAACCTTAATCAAATCATTAGGTTATATGTTAATAAATGTAATGATAAAAACTATATTTAGGTAAAATCTTACTAATATTATAAATGTGAATGTTTGTATGTTTGTCTCTCTGTCTCGCAAAAACTACTGGACGGATTTGGATGAAACGTTACAGTAATATAGGTTATACATCAGAGTAACACATAGGCTGTAGCAAGTGCGGATTTATGGGAGGGTGCAAGGGGGCACGTGCTCCCCCCTCCCACGCAAGTATTTTAAGTACTGTGGAGAATCCATTATTGCACATAAATAAAGGCAATTCACATGATAATAGTTGTTAAAATAACAGAAAGAACATGAGTGAAACTATTTGTTTTGATATCCTACTAATCTTACTAATATTATAAATGTGAATGTTTGTCTCTCTTTCACGCAAAAACTACTGGACGGATTTGGATCAAACTTTACAGTAATATAGGTTATACATCAGAATAACACATAGGCTATAATAAGCGCGGATTAATGGGAGGGTGCAAGGGGGCACGTGCTCCCCCCGGCAGTATTTAGGTAATGTGGAGAATCCATTATTGTACATTAATAAAGGCAAATCACATGATGATCTATGTGGGGGCAGGGGGGCAAGTGCCCACCCCCGTTATAGTACATAATTAAAGGTAAATCAGGAACTTAACATCTTGAAATTTGTAGTTAGGTTCCGTGTATAGGTTAAGAAAGAAATTCGGATGATTCCACTCTAAGGGTTTCCCCTTTAATATAATAGGGGTTCAAAGGTTGTATAGAATCCGTCAGTTTTGAAGTTAGACATCTGAAATTTCGGATGTTCGAGTAACTTATATTTAAAAAAAATAATTAAATTTTTTATTTAAAATGATCTTTCACGAAACTTTACGTGGCAGACCAAATTCCACGCGTGCGAAGCCGCGGGCATAAGCTAGTATTTCATAAAAGTCCCTATACCACTACAACCCTTGAAGGGTCTTTGGTACAGTACGTGGTACCTTTTTCTTGGACAACGGTTATGCATAGAGGTGATTTGCCCTAGATCACACACTTTTCCTCCAGATTATACCGCATATATTGGGTAACCATTTTATAGAAGCTGTTTGAGTCACATGAGGGTCTTATATCCCATAGGATCCATCTCCAGCTGCTAGCAAATAAAAAAAAAGTCACTTCGCTCTCAAAACAATTTAAATAATCTAATAATTAGTATCTTTTGTAAATGTTATTTTGCGGCATTTGAATTGGCCAAAATCTGTATTCGCTTGTTGGAAAATCACTTTTATCTAAAACTTCAGTAGAAATGTTTTACTGATTAATAATGAACAATATTTGAAGTTTTTTAAAAGAACAATTTTTCGGATTGTTTTCGGACGAATCGACTTGAAAAACCTTTATCTCCTAATTCCATATATAATCTTCTAATAATAATTGCATTATCCATTTTAATCATAGCTGTATAAAATTTTTTACGATCCACTGCAACTTCACACAATCTTTACGAGTAATTGAAAATACCTGACAGAAAAATTATCGGGTTCAAAGCGCTACACGAACGATTGCAGTTGAGTTCTTGAGCTATCGTGCGTCACGGCATCTGACATTCTAGGAAGGGAATTTTAATTTATGTGCTGTTTTAGACTTGAAAACTTTGAAAATCCATAATTATTCTGAATTATGTTAATTATGTTTATGCAATTTTGTAGTATGTAATTCCTGTCTCTTTAACTAACTAATAAGCCGAAATATTTTCTTATGTAATCAAAGGATACATACTATACTTTGGATGGTATATGATATTAGATATGTATATTTATGTTTTTGTATTGCTATAAATGCATTGTCCCACGGGTCTTTAAATCCTGTTGAATAAAAACAATATCTGTTAATATGCGATTATCAAGTAGAGCTCGGTTTTTTTTTTTTATGACCAATAAAAATATTACTCTTTTAAATATACTGTTGGTATTCATTTCAGATGGGTTGTAAAATACCAGAAAAATAAAATATAGTTTCACAGAATAACAGCTTTGTTAACTTTGAAGTTAAGAAAAGAAATCCATATTGTTATAATTATGATTGGAATAGGCTCTATTAATAATAAAAACATCTTGTTTATATTCTTCATCATTATAAAATAATGATATGTTCTTTTATGTTTTATTATAGCGACTTATATAAAATATATGACTTTATTTTTGCATTAAGTTAATAAAAAACTTTTCAAGCTCAGATCCCTCTTAAGTGCACTATCTTACCTCTTTTAATATTTCTAGCATCATGTGTAAACTAGTGATCAGGCTGCATTAATATGTTCTTCTTCTTCTTCGATCCTCCTTTAGATGACTATGTCAGTCACCAGAGACAAAAATTCGGTTGATCCTCCAAGCTTCCGCACAGCTTCCTCTCCAATAATACTGCCTCTGGTCAAATTTTTTTGCGGACTTTGCGACGTGGAGTCGGCAGGACTAGAGAATATGGACACCTGTTTGCTCCTCTTCGCCGCAATCGCACAGGGGGCTCGTTCCTATCTTGAACTTTCGGAACATATGCGATTTGAGCCGGTTGTGTCCAGTCCTAAGTCTAATTATCAGCACTTGTTCTCTTCTGCTTAATTTGTAGTAGTCATCGTGGGAGCCCTGTGTGGGATGTGTTTCTAACCATCGCCCCACGATGATACCTTTATTAAGTGCCTTGACCTCGTCAAGTTGGAGTACCGGGGCAAACTGCGGCGTCAGGGATCCTGCATTCGCCAGCGTGTCCGCTCTTTCATTGCAGGCGATTCCACACTGTTCCGGGATCCACTGTAGGACTGTTGTTCTAGCAAGGTTTGTCCTTGAATTTATCGCGGAGACAAAATACAAGGCTTTTTTAGGCTTGCAAGAGCTTTTGATCAGTCTTGCATTGCTTAGAGAACAGAGCATGAGTGAAAATGACCGCCTTTCGGAGATCATAGAAATTAATATATAAAAAAACGAATGTCAAAAGGCAGTTTTATTAACAAATAGAGAAAGGGACATAACAATATAGGAAGCGGAATAGCTCAGTGTGTAGAGAGCTGAATTGCTGTCATGGATGATCCGGGTTCAAATCCAACTGTGGTGGATTAATTATTCAATCTGTTAACAAACAAGTATGGATGCGGTGGAATCTGCAGACCCTCCTCGGGATCACCCAACCTCTATACACTTAATTGAAGGAATACATGGCGGTTGTGGGCGGTCTTCGACGAATACTATATTAATTTTACAGCAGTCTTAAGTCTGTACTCCCTCATACGCCACTATCATTGTAATAAAGTCCCGTTATCGTAGGAATAGTTTAATAGCAATACCACTGATTGTATATCCCCTTGCATAGAAGCTCATCCTACCATAACAGTTGATTATATCGAAGGAAGTTCAAACGTGCCGATTCTCCCGAAATAATTTTCTATTCAATCTAAACTTTCTGAGTTATTGCCTAAAATTTATTTTTAGAAACGTCCTATTTTTAACTTCTGTTAGAGTTGATTTTAATTTTTCAATTATCCTATATTTACCTATATCAACTATTTGGACAGCCTTTGCCGTATAAACAGTACAGTATCTTCCATATAATGAATCTCAGACTCTTCAACTCACAACAACATCGGTTTAATTATATCGGTTTTCATTAATTTATTTAAATACATCCTAGACTGAAACGTTCTAAGCTCCTAATTAATTACAAAAGATGACTATTAAGAGACCCATTTTGACTTATGCAATAGAGCTTTAAGGCTCCACTAAACCATCGAATTCCTCTCGCTACCAATCCTTACTATCCAAAATTTTTCGGAAAAAGCTTAATGCTCCTTACTTTGTTACGAACAAAGTCATCCGTAATGACCAAAATGTCCTTTTTCTGGCTGATTTGGCCAGGTCCCGACATCAGTCGTTTCTTAACATTAAAGTCTACTCTACTGAACCCGAGACCCTTTATAAGTTGTAGGTTTTTTAAAAATTAATTAACCAATTAAGTTATGGTTTCAAAAACATTGAATTCGAACCACAAGAGGTCCGAGACCTCCCTGCACTTCGATGGAAATACTTTTCCGGACTTGCCGATCCCGGGAAAGTAGCGGCCATTGTATGCTAATGCTATTAGGGTCGTGTTGTCTATTTGCTCTCCGGTGGTTGCCACGTCTAGTTGCACTTTATGTCCCGAGGCTCCTTTATACTCCGGGGTTCTTATGGGCAACTACTCCAGCAGTAATACACCTAAGTAGTTTCCATAATGGACTCCATAGAATAGGACAGCAGTTTCCTGTTCTGCCATTCATGTTGTTAAGTTTGTTTTTCAGCTACGGCTTTACTCTACCTTTCGTCGTTTTAATAATGAACCTACTTCTAGGCATAGTTAAATTTTTAAACATTATTATTATTTAATTTATACTTTTTTACAAAACAAATCCAAAGGATTTAGGAAAATATAATTCCTTTAGATAAATGTTTGCATATTCTGTGGATGTGTTTTTGAAATTTAGTAGAACTTATTTACACTTTTTCTATTCCATTAAAGTAATGTATTTAACAGTATAATAATCTACATACCCAACATCGCGTGTTCACAACACGGCAGGTCGCCTTAGGGATTTATCCCTATAAGGAGTAAAAATTCTTGGTTATGGCGTAAAATGAGTGTCCCAAGCCTGTGCGATGTCAGGTACTCGTTAATGGTTCCTATCCTCATTAAACCTGGATAGGCAAAATTTAAGACTCCCACTATAGCTTCGTCTGACTAAGCCACAACAGCATATTGCGATATTAAATGAATAAACAATAGAAATATTTATTGCGCTATGTTAATCGATACAAAGACGCCTCAAGAATCTTACATCTTAGAAGGGTTGTTGAAAAAAAAAGATCAAGAAGAGATTATAAGATAAAGCATCCCTATGTTTAATTTAGGTGAACCCCTCTATTAATTTATAATTATATAATTTTAAGTATTTGTTTCAATCATTTTAAAAACACAACACCTTGTTTTAAACTATTATTAAATTTTATAATGTTTATCTTGATAAATTTTTCAAAAGATGGTTTAACATCTCGTTGATTTTGAACTGTTTATACATTTTTTTTGGAATTTATTTTAAAATAAAATAGAATTTTTTTTTAACATCAGTTTGTTATTTATTATTTTGCTGGCTGTATACTGAACTAAGACCTCGTTTAGATTGCAAATATTTCTAAACCAGATGGTTTAATTTATTTAAATTAATTTGTAGGCACTAAGTTATATCATGTCTTGTATCTTTAAATTATCCGCATTTTTACCATATCAGAACCAGTTGCAACAAGAAAAAAAAAGAATTACTCAACGAAGGTTTCTCGACATAACTTACAATTCGATCAACGCTATTTTTAGTTACTTAGTCATAAATCATAAAAATAAGTTTTAGGGTGTAATTATATCCTAATAATCATTAATATTTTATTATTATTGTTGCAGATGATGATGAAGCAATGGACCCTCCGGATGCGGTTACAGAACAATCGGTAAGATATAATTTTCTTTTATCTGTTTTACTAAAAAGACCTGTGCTCAATAATAATTCTTGTAAAATTGTTGTGATTCCCACTTTGCTAACTTACTTATGTCATGGCACATAGTATTTATTTTTGTAATGTTTAGTGAGATTGGAAAAAAATTCAAGAGAAATGATGGCACAATTTTTTTAATTATTATTCTATCTCTACATTTCTAAACTCACGTCTTTCGTCCCGAAATCATAAAATCATACTTCGTAAAACGTCTTTCGTCCCGAAATCTTAAAATCATACTTCGTAAAACGTCTTTCGTCCCGAAATCTTAAAATCATACTTCGTAAAACGTCTTTCGTCCCGAAATCTTAAAATCATACTTCGTAAAACGTCTTTCGTCCCGAAATCTTAAAATCATATTTCGTAAAAATATCATCCTTCCATTGTTCCTTACAGATGCGAAACGTTGCCGTTAACGTGGAACGGTGAACGACGTCTTTAAGTATTTGAAAATAAGGTGTTGCGTAGAATATTCGGCCCGAAAAATGATGGTACGAAGAATTTAGAAGGTTACACAACGCTGAATTGCGGAACACGCAGCCACTTGATATGATTAAAGTGATAGTGTCGTGAGATCCACTATCGAACGAATTCCTAAAAAGTTAATAAGCGCTGTGCTGGTAGTCCATGGCGTAGATGGGAGGATTAAGTTAAGAGTGATCTGGAGGATTAGGGTTAGGATAGTCAGTGGTCCGCGGACTAAAGTTAGTAAGCTTAAATTTCGGCTTCGCGTCATCGGATTCACTAAGCATCATTACCACTGTTATTGTTTAGTAATTAAGATTTGTATTCTTAATGAACTATTTGTTATGGTTTATATTATAGCATTTAGTAATTATTTTTAAAAAAACACTTATAATATTTCTGAAACATTTCCTTATACGTAAGCACCACAGGAGTGTACCTATCCTTGAAGAACGATTTGCAATGAATGGGTATAATGTGGGTTTAGCAAACACCTCACAATGGCCCGATAGCATTGAATAAATTAGAGGGCTATTTTAAAGAGATAATATGATCAATTACTTCTGTTATTAGTCATACTGAATATTTGTTATTTGATTTATTTGCTTTTTTTTTTTTTTAACATTTTTATGATATAATGGATACTAACTTTCTTCCGAGCAGGAAATTGAGGGTCATCTGTGTTTTAGTGGATAGTATAAGAACCTACTATGTGAAAGATAGCTGTTTCGCAGCCCACAGGATTTTTTAAAGTGAATAAAAAATCCTCACGATTTTTAAAGTGAATAAAAAAATCCAGATCCATATCCTAACTTACCTGGATGATAAACAATATGATCCTACTGTAGCATTGTCGAATTAACCAAAGCAGCTTAAAGTGACCTTAAATGAATTCCCAATTTCGTATTTGAAGTTGGTGTAACATAATTTGAACGCCTCCTCCTGTTATCAATGCACGATCACCAAAAATGGTACAATGTCTTTGTAAATTCTTATTAAAAATAATTGTTTTTTCAGAAATGAAATATTGTTATCGATGTGGAAGTAGTTGACTGGGTATACCTTGAATATTGCTGAAACTGGTCAGGGAGTGCAGTCAATGTATTTTACACAAATAAGAAAAACTTATTTTATTTTGTATCTAGGTTTCGTCCAAATTTGTATGCCATCATCTGGGCTGAGAATGAATCTAATCAGAATAAAAATATCAACAGTGTGGAAAATATAACTGTTTTATAAACATGAATGGTAGGGTCGAAAAAAATAAAATACAATTAACAAACGGTTTAATTAAAATATAATTGATTTAATTTTTTTTAATTTATAAAAGTGATCAATATAGTCAAAGTTAAGTACAAATAATTTTACTCTGTACAATGAGTGGGACTTTATTTATTGCTGAAAGTCAAAATGAGTTTGAAATTAGTTACTATTAAAATTATTATGTAGTTATGATAGAGCTATTTATTCAATTAAAAATTATGTTTTATTATTCTGTTTAGTATTTTTAATAAGATAGATATTACACTGTATGTATTAAACGATGTATTGTGATCGCGAAAATTTTAGATTTTCTGATGCCATTGATATCTATTTTTGATCATCATTAAATCCACTTAGATTAGTTTGGTGTGGTACTTCATTACTCGGTAAAGACAACGGTTGTGCAATGAGGTGACGTGTCAAAGGCCACGCTGTGCCACCAGGTTTTCCCACAGTTAAGGGTATCTACTTTATAGAAGGTAGGTAAGCCCCAGTAGGGCCGTGGCTTCTAACAGATTAAATAATTTATCTGCTACAGCCAGATTTTTCAACCAGAAAGCTCAGCATAGCAACTCTGCTCTACGAACTGTAAAGTTGGTATCCTGTACCTCGTCCCTTGTATTAATTTACAGCTACATAAACCTATCTACTTCCAAATCGTTTTACCGATCCCCTCATATATATAGTAATTACCTAGTTTTTTATTTAACCATATTAAAAACCTAATTTGTGGGAGACAAGTAAGTGGAAAATATTTAAATAGCTTGTACCACTGCAAACCATGAAAGGTCTAAGGTTCAGTTGATGGTAGAGTCTGTACTATTTTTTTTACAACGGTTGTGCAAGGCGGTGATTTGTCCGAGGTCATGTTTCCTCCTAGTGCGGTTTATACAACTTTATACAAACTTGGAGGGCCCCAGAAAGGTCTGCAGGTCGCATAGGGTCCATCCCTACCGTCGCCCATTAAACAAATTATCTGTCACTGCTGGATTTGAACGCGGGGCCTTCAGCATAGCTTTATATTACTCCGCGTACTTAGCTATGCCTCGCTCCCTAATTAAATAAATGGATTAGAATGGTTTTTACTATAAATAGACTGGAATAACCATCGAATTCCTTAGCCATTGTTAGGAATACATTAGAAGACTCTTGGTACCGCGGAGGATGCATCTGAGAGAGATGGAGCAAGGTCGTACTTTCGTTGAGGAGCTGACCCAGTGAACTAGTGTTGTCGAGGCTAAGGCTATGAACCCTCTGCTTCATTACGTCTTTGTTCCCTTCTCTCTAACGGCCCTGTTTTGTCTTTTTGTTTATTGTCTTGTTTATTTTTGTTCCGTTCGGCAGCTACCTGTTCTCTATCAAGGGCAAGGTACTTTCCAAATCCTCTTGATAGCGCACATTTACTGTCTCGTTAAGTCTTTTACTTATTCATCATTACAAAAAAAAATCGAACTATCAAAATAAACAATCCTTTACAAACACCATACATTCATATCTATGTTTATTTTTGTATCATATCAGTCGTTAATTTTGATAGTCCGATCTTTTTTAGTAGTTAAATACTTTACAATCATGATACATTCTCATATATATTTATTAATTTCTCCCTTCAAAGGGAGCTTCTAATAAGTATATTTCTTATCTATAATAAATTATATTTATTATATATTTATCTATAATAAATCTATCTCATTCTCATTTACGTGTTATTATTTGGGTCAGAGCCAAGGACACATACATCTACAAGCAATGAAGAAGTAGTGTTTAGCTGCGTTTGCTCAGAGATTCGTGGGTGTACCATTTCCCATAGGAATGCATTGAAAAACCTGAGGTAATTGACGGATCAACATCGACAGACCTGTTTCTTGCAGTGCTCAGTAAACTAAGATGGGTCGTTATAATCGCCAACATCCAAAGAGGATAAGGACTTGCAGAAGAAGAATTTCTCTCTTATTTGGGTTTTCCTGATCCAAATATTAGTTTATAATTAAGTTTTGCCTGTTAAGATAAATCGTTTAATTTATCATGACTTATCTAGAATTCTAAACTTCAAAGCGGTTAAAAAAAAAATCTGTTCCTTAAAGGTTCTTGGGTTCTTAACTAACTTAAAAATTGCTTAATTCTTTAGAATAATTGTTTTTAGGACAGCGGTTGTCCCTCTGGGTGATAGGCCCGAGATTACGCTTAACAGCCTTGTTTTTCTCCCAATTAAATGTATCCTTTTTATAGAGGCTGGATGTGTCCAAAGAGGGTCTCTTGATCTAACAGGGTCCACTATTGGCTATTGATAGATTCAATTATTTATCTACATCAACATCTACAACACATTTCTACAAGCATTCGAGATGTGGTGTATCACTTGGAATTTCATGGATGCAACGTGCCAGCAATAAAATCTTGCTATAAGGAATACAGAAGCCCTTTGAGATGAAGGACAGCATCAAAAGGTATAAAATGTAATGCTTTGGTTAGCTGGCGCGAAATTAAAAGTACCGCTAATAATTAATTAATCATGCAGGGTAAGGTTGAAGGAAAGAGTGGCCTAGATCGCAGACGTCTCACTCCTGGTTGAAATACCTCAGGCAATGGACAGAATAAGCATCGATAGGCTTGTTTCATGCTAGAATTTCTCTCTTATTTTGGTTTTCATGAACCAAATCTTCATGTGATAGAAAAAAATAATCCTTCCATCTATGTTTTCAGGAATGAAATCAGTAATGGAACCATGTAACCCCTGGTTTTTTTGTACTCCCAAACTTTTTTATACCACGCCCCCCTTTTGTTGAAATGAAAGCTTCTCGCACCCCCCCTTAACAATAAATTGTGTGGGCTTAGGAACATAACTAAAACAAATAAGTATTACATTGAAAACAAAACATTTATTTATACTGCTATAAGGTACAACAATATCAGTTTTCATAAAATACCAAAATTATTAATAATAGAAAAATAGATTAGGTTGGTTAGTGAGATGGATGGGCTTCCATTTTTCTTACTAGTATGCTTATTCGTGGCTGAGTTTTAGTAAGTGCCCAACGCAAGTCACTAGCAACATCAAGTTTATTCCGATACTTTGTTTTAATTGCCACAAGTGTTGAAAATGCTTTTTCACCCAAATAGGTGCTTGAAAAAGGCAAATATAAACAAAGAGCTTCCCGTGATACACTAGGATACACTTTGAAATATTTTAACCAAAATGAAGGTTTGTCCATTATATCAAAGTGGTCAATTTTCTAAGCATCATGGTTAATTGAGAATTTTAGAAAGACTACTGAAATTTAATTTAATGTTCAACTTGTCTCGCGCCCCCCTGACATGTCCTGACCCCCCCCCCCCCAGTTTGGGAACTGCTGATGTAAACGGATAACATTTTTATATTAGTGATAAATGTTTTTCAGCTTTGTCCATTAACATTTTTATTAGTGTTTATATTAAGAGACTTATTGAAACCGAAATTTTATAACTAATTGTTATTCGTAATATAATAAAAACCCATTGCTAATATTGGAGGTGAATCAAAAACATTAATTTGATACATTTGAAATATGAGACGTTCAGCATAAAAAACGGACAACTCCGAAATTTCAAAATTGACTTTTCCATACATTTCACTATTTCAGCCAAGCAATTTTATCCAACACGAATAGTTGCCGCCTTATTTCTCATGATTTTAATCCGGTTCTGAACTTGATGATTCGGAAACATAAAAATGCTTGGATCAAATCAGCTAAAAAAATTAATTTTGGAAATTTCGGTGTTATCCCGAATCTCATATTTTTCTAGCCTTTTTTGACATAAAAAAATTATTATTATTTGTATTGACGGTGTTGGGAATCTATGCTGTTGGCATATACTGGCAATGCGTTTCTTACTGTGAATAGTAATTGGAGCATCGTGCAAGTTGTGTTCCTTCTAATGGCATTTCTGCTTCGGCGGCGATTTTAATTAAGTCGCCCTTAACCGTTATTTAGGTTTATCTACCCAAGTCCTTAACTGACTTTCGAAACAAGAGCGAACTGTTCTGCTCACGTCCTTGCAGGTTTATTGGCCCATTCGCATGGTTCATCGGGACAAGCACGAGTAAAAGAGATAGCTTTGTACGCCGTCTTCCGGACGAAAGTACCGGTATAACAGTTTAAATAAACACGATCAAATAAATAAGGAAATTTATTGTTAATTCTTGAACGACTTAGAATTTTATTGTTTGTATTTTCTCTTGGAATATCAATTGACTCAATTTTATTTTTCTGATTTCATTAGCGTTCTCTTTAATATTCTCGTTTTCACTCTACTTAAAAAAAGAAAAGAAATTTGATTAAAAAATGCCATTTAAGTTAACGATGTCCTTTCCTCCTCACTCACTAAAATATATTTTAAATAAAAATCATCAATTATATCGAGAATATGAAATTAATTAATAGGGAGTTACCGACAAAAGCTTTTGAGTTGGCGATAGGCAGGTAAATTGTTGATTCTATTAACATCCGTGAATCGTTTCTGTGGAATTCGGAGAAACACTCTGGGCACATCTAGCTTCTATTAAATTGTTACCCTTAATGTTGGTTAAACCGAGGTAGTTATGTATGATCATCACCTGAGTGCAAAAACCGTTGGCTTAGAAACAGTACAGATGTGTACAGAGGTATGTATAGAGCCGAATATCGTTCATGGGTTGATGCAAGTTTTTTAATGGATAAATATAAAATATAAGCATATTAATATTGGAATGATTTTAAATAATTAATTAATTAATTATTAATATAGGTGCACGATGCTCTAGCTTCTTTAAAGTTGTTACCCTTTATTGGTGTAAAATCCTGGTGGTTGAGTAGGATCTTCAGCTCCTTGCACAACCGTTGCTTTCGGGTCAAAACGGAATATACTCCTATATGTATAGTAGTACTCGTTTCAGGATACAAAGGAGCACTTCAAAATAATGTTATATTTATACAATCAAATAAAGCGGAAAAAAAGTTCATCCCTTTAACACGTAATTAAACCACTTCAATGAGTTCGGAATTTTAATCGAGCGCCAATTACTGTGACTGATTTGATGTGACTTTAAATTAATTAATATAAACACTAAAATTAGCATTCACGTAATTATTTACACGAACTCATGGAATTTTGAAATAATTTTAATTTTAAACAACTTTAAATATTTAAAGGAAGCATTAAGAATTCTCTTAAATATTCCTTTAATGAGAACTCATAATGCTTCCACTCATTAGGAGTTCCTTTAAAAAATGCAAAATTTTATAAAATGATTTTCAAGTACATTTCTCAAGAATCCTTCAACATGCCTTTCATAGCCCATTTCCTTCTTCCGTTTGATATTAATAATTATATAATTGATTCCATAAGCATTTAGATTAAATTGTTTCTTATTCGGTAATTTCTATTATTAAAGACCTTCATTCTCCCGAAGGGTAATCTTGATTCCGCTGTTGGTGATCTCATGCAAATGGCTAAGGAATAGCACGCCAATATTTGCATATGGGATCAAGGATGGGCTAAAACAAGGCCTACTCTAAGTTATTTTTTAATATTAAAAAGAATTATATTGGTAATAATTGTTATGTATAGTTGCCTCATAGCCAGACGTATGTTCTGTTATTGCTGTACTCATTTCTTCTTCCCAATGGACCTGGTTCAATAATAAAATTATTTTTATATTATATCGAAGAATTTCATCATATCGCATTTCATAACAAATTATAACTTTCTAACTATCTTAGGTACATAGATTGTTTTTAGTTACAGAGGTTTAAGAAAGAAAATACTACTTTTTTGTTTAACCTTGGTTTTAAAAAATTAATAAAACCAGTTTTTTAAAATATTCTTTTAAAACCAATAAATCACCTAGGTTATATTATTAAATATCAGTATATGTCAGGTCAGTTGTATAACAACACTGATCTAGTTTTTATATTACAGTGTTCCAATGAATTAATTGATTATCAAGTTACTGAAGCTTCATTACTAGTACGTACTCGTACCTAATTTTGAAAACAGTTGGACATGTTAAGAGAAACAAGTGAATTTAGCAGTCTATAAAATCAACACAATATAATAAAATAATATGTTTAGATAAACCGAAAGTTCAATACTGATATAAACAATAGTGACCTCCCATAGATTTTTTTATTAACATCTGTAAAACCTGCTCATCGCCTTAGCAAAAAAAAAATCATGATTATTTAATAAATAATTTAATAATGATAAATTTCTTAAATAATGTATTTATTGTTAATATTTGTATGAATGTATGAAATGTCGTTGGCTAATTTTTTGTTATGTTATACTTTTCAGCTATATTTAAAACTTACTCTTGAAAGCAAAATATTACATTTATAAAACAATATAAATTTATTAACTTCAATGCAGTATATAAAAATAAAGAACGCTTCAGCCTGATTTAAGAAAGTAATTAAGGTTTTCGAAACAAAAAAAAAATGTTCGAAGATAATACTGCAGCCAGGGTGAATAAGTAGTAATGTCAAACTTTGTCCTGAGAGAGTTGGATGTATTGAGGAAAGCGGAATCGTGTCATTGTAGTTTTTGGCTTGAAAATGAGTTGTAATACAATCAATAACTCCTTTTAAGTCAATATCTCACTTAGTACCTCATACACTCCGAAAATAACATGGATCCTCTTCGCTAAGTACGTAAAACCAATTTTAGAGAAAATTCGACTTGACCACATATCTAGTCCAGGATCCATGGTCCATTTTCGCACTTCATTACTATCAGGCTGAATCTTCGTGAATAGCTTCGTTTCGATGAGGCGCCCAACAATTTCCTGTGCGAAAATTCTCGATCATGGTAGCTAACAGAGGTAGCAAGGATAAAATGTGTCGATTTGATGATTCTCAAAAATGTATTACTAACTGGGTTTTTTTTTGTTAAATCTCAAGATATTTATCTAAATTATTTGAAAAAATATTTGATCAAAGAGTCCCCTCCTTCCAATATGTATCGATAACAAAGTCTACTAACCAGCTGTTTTTTTTACTTATTTATTAGGATCTTTACTACTTGAGCGTAGGACCGGGATAATGTACTAGCAATTTATAGGACAATATGACTGTTAAATTATATAAACATTAACTAAGTAAAAAAAAAAATCAGCTGGTTAGTAATAAATTTTTGGGGATCATCAAATCGACATATTACTTGCGGTATAATGATAAATACTTGCTACCTCTTTTAGCTACCACAATCGAGAATTTTCGCACAGGAAATTGTTGGGCGTCTTATCGAAACGAAGCTATTCGCGAAGATTCAGCTTGATAGTAATCAAGTGCAAAAATGGACCATGGATCCTGGACTATAAGTAATTACTAGACTAGACTCTATAGCCAATGCTCATATGATCATTTTTAAATTTAAATAAGTTATTAACAAGCATTACGTGTATCTATGCTTCATCGATTTCAATCAAGTTTTTCTAGGTTATACGAAATTAAAATAGGTTGGCACATAAATAATTTTGTCAGCCCATGACTAAGAAAAGCAAGTAAAATAAAACATTGAAATTTTCTGGTACCCAAAATCGCTCCAATCTCTCCATTTTCAAACTCGAAATACAAAATAAAACAGTTGAAGTTAGTTTTAATTTCCTTCCTCAGTTCCAAGGGTCCGTTAGATTCCAAGTTGCGTTTTTAGGCGAAATTGTCAATATTTCAAACTTGAACATTCTTTACCACATATTTTATTTAACGTAATTTTATGCTGGTATGGCTAATTGGGCGATGTTACAGTGAAGTCATAAATGTTTCCTATCCAGGATAATTAGAATAGGAAACTTTAATGAGTACTTGACATGGCACAAGCTTGGACCGACATTATACGAAGGGTGCGTAGGTATAATTTTGGATTGTTTACTCCCTTTAAAAAGTTATAACCCGACACCGCACCAAATATTTAAAATGTATTTAAGCGTAACCATACATTTTTTAAAGGAATTATAATTATTACAATTGTTCTATGTTTTACTTAAAATTAAAAAATTCCTACCATGGTTCCTCTAGTTATTATAAAAATTATATTTTATTAGGTTTTTGTTAAAATATTATTAACACGTTAAAGTTTGTATTGTATTTTCTCTTCCTTGAAAAAAACGTTAATAACACTTTATCCTCCTCGCCTATGGAATCTGTCTGGATTAAAACTATCCTGAAAATGATTGCGGGAGATTGTAATAATAGCTGAAAAGGCGGGTGCTGGGTGGACGTGATGGTGGAATACTGACACAGATTCCTCCGGAGTGTATCTCTCCGTTACCTCTACATCCAGGGCTTTGTCCCGCCAGGTCCTCAACTTCTTCGGCTGAAGTTTATGCTCTTTATTATAATTGTAAATTAGGGTGAGTATGCGTGCAATCTACTGTTCCTGGAGTTCCTATTGAACTAGTTTTTTTCCGAGCGATTCTTAAGAATTTATGATAATGTCTTCTCACATTTATTGTTTTAATTAGTGCTACAACACAATCGCTGTGACGCGTTATTTTTTCAAGAATTATGAAGTAATTCTATTTTCGAGTTTTCACTCAAATAAAGTAAATGGGGTGTTAAAATAGATAATTATGCTTTAAAGAAATGGTTAGATAATCTATAAGATCTGTTAATATGTTAACAACCGGGTATGGAACCTTCTGGAGTCCCTCTTTGGGGTCTCTCTGCCTCTTTTTTTCATTAAGTAGAACACTAAGTAGAACATTAGTATTTAGTTGTTTGAATTGAGTTTTAGTGCACCTGAAATCATTACATTATTTTAATAGCATCATTTTACATTTAAGATGGTGCTGGGGGCCACCAATTTAAAAAAAATATATAAAACGAATAAAACTATCATATAACATAATATTGAATATAACAATATAGATTGTTAGATTCAATATTGATATTGAAGATAACAATATTGAATAATTGAATAATTTTGATTTGTCTTTTTATTAGTGTTGTAGTACTCTTTTTTTTGTTATAAAAATCTTGTCATTATACTATTGTGAGCTCATTTGAAGAGCAGGAAATTAGCGTTCCTTCATTGACTTTGAACCAAGCTACTTAATATTCATACTGAGCTAACCCCCATCTCATTGTATTTTATTGCTTCTCTAAAATAAATTAGGCAACTGTTCCACTTTTTCAGGTTTAATTAAAGTAAGAATAATGCAGTAAAGTAAGAATTCAGGAACCAGAATAATGCTTATAAGCATACTGCTTTATTTAAAAGCGAGTAAGAAATATAAAGAACTGAGTACCAAAAAACGGAAAGAGTAATATAAGACCCTAAAAGAAAAATTTATAGCTGCAAAAGATCTTTGGACATTAATAAAACCTTTTTTTTTTTTTTTTTATATGGATAGGGAAAATTATTAAAAATCACTTTACATAAAGTTGTATTTAACGGTAGCGTTGCCCCGGACTCCCGCTTAATCCGGTAGACGTTGATCCTGTTTCGCCGAGGAACTGTTATGGCCACAACTCTTTTGGAGTGTGACCGAAACGTGGGAATAAAGGCGGATCGAAACACATCAGTCGCTTTCTTATAACAAAGACCACCCTTGGGTGTCGGCTGGGTCTTCTCGATTGTGGGCAGCGGCACGTCCGAAAATGCAACCAGGAAATCCAATGAAAAACTTGGAAGTCTGTAGATTATTTTTTTGTTAACGAACTTCATGCTACTATTTTTAATCATTGTTAAAGAAACTTAAGTGGGTGAATAGTTCACCATCACTTCCTCATAAAGTGAATTTTTATTTATTTATTAATTTTTAGTTCACTAAAAATTCCTCGCAGGGAATTGGAATGGAATAATAAATGCTGCGTATATCGTTATTTAAATTCATATAAGAAGGTTGAAGAGAATAAAATAAGTCTTTCACGATAATAATATAATTTATTCTAAGTTTATGTAATGTAATGTAAATGCTTGACTGGATAATTATAAGAATAGTATAAATATTATTTGAGAATATGAAATTAATTAATAGGGAGTTACCGACAAAAGCTTTTGAGTTGGCGATAGGCAGGTAAATTGTTGATTCTATTAACATCCGTGAATCGTTTCTGTGGAATTCGGAGAAACACTCTGGGCACATCTAGCTTCTATTAAATTGTTACCCTTAATGTTGGTTAAACCGAGGTAGTTATGTATGATCATCACCTGAGTGCAAAAACCGTTGGCTTAGAAACAGTACAGATGTGTACAGAGGTATGTATAGAGCCGAATATCGTTCATGGGTTGATGCAAGTTTTTTAATGGATAAATATAAAATATAAGCATATTAATATTGGAATGATTTTAAATAATTAATTAATTAATTATTAATATAGGTGCACGATGCTCTAGCTTCTTTAAAGTTGTTACCCTTTATTGGTGTAAAATCCTGGTGGTTGAGTAGGATCTTCAGCTCCTTGCACAACCGTTGCTTTCGGGTCAAAACGGAATATACTCCTATATGTATAGTAGTACTCGTTTCAGGATACAAAGGAGCACTTCAAAATAATGTTATATTTATACAATCAAATAAAGCGGAAAAAAAGTTCATCCCTTTAACACGTAATTAAACCACTTCAATGAGTTCGGAATTTTAATCGAGCGCCAATTACTGTGACTGATTTGATGTGACTTTAAATTAATTAATATAAACACTAAAATTAGCATTCACGTAATTATTTACACGAACTCATGGAATTTTGAAATAATTTTAATTTTAAACAACTTTAAATATTTAAAGGAAGCATTAAGAATTCTCTTAAATATTCCTTTAATGAGAACTCATAATGCTTCCACTCATTAGGAGTTCCTTTAAAAAATGCAAAATTTTATAAAATGATTTTCAAGTACATTTCTCAAGAATCCTTCAACATGCCTTTCATAGCCCATTTCCTTCTTCCGTTTGATATTAATAATTATATAATTGATTCCATAAGCATTTAGATTAAATTGTTTCTTATTCGGTAATTTCTATTATTAAAGACCTTCATTCTCCCGAAGGGTAATCTTGATTCCGCTGTTGGTGATCTCATGCAAATGGCTAAGGAATAGCACGCCAATATTTGCATATGGGATCAAGGATGGGCTAAAACAAGGCCTACTCTAAGTTATTTTTTAATATTAAAAAGAATTATATTGGTAATAATTGTTATGTATAGTTGCCTCATAGCCAGACGTATGTTCTGTTATTGCTGTACTCATTTCTTCTTCCCAATGGACCTGGTTCAATAATAAAATTATTTTTATATTATATCGAAGAATTTCATCATATCGCATTTCATAACAAATTATAACTTTCTAACTATCTTAGGTACATAGATTGTTTTTAGTTACAGAGGTTTAAGAAAGAAAATACTACTTTTTTGTTTAACCTTGGTTTTAAAAAATTAATAAAACCAGTTTTTTAAAATATTCTTTTAAAACCAATAAATCACCTAGGTTATATTATTAAATATCAGTATATGTCAGGTCAGTTGTATAACAACACTGATCTAGTTTTTATATTACAGTGTTCCAATGAATTAATTGATTATCAAGTTACTGAAGCTTCATTACTAGTACGTACTCGTACCTAATTTTGAAAACAGTTGGACATGTTAAGAGAAACAAGTGAATTTAGCAGTCTATAAAATCAACACAATATAATAAAATAATATGTTTAGATAAACCGAAAGTTCAATACTGATATAAACAATAGTGACCTCCCATAGATTTTTTTATTAACATCTGTAAAACCTGCTCATCGCCTTAGCAAAAAAAAAATCATGATTATTTAATAAATAATTTAATAATGATAAATTTCTTAAATAATGTATTTATTGTTAATATTTGTATGAATGTATGAAATGTCGTTGGCTAATTTTTTGTTATGTTATACTTTTCAGCTATATTTAAAACTTACTCTTGAAAGCAAAATATTACATTTATAAAACAATATAAATTTATTAACTTCAATGCAGTATATAAAAATAAAGAACGCTTCAGCCTGATTTAAGAAAGTAATTAAGGTTTTCGAAACAAAAAAAAAATGTTCGAAGATAATACTGCAGCCAGGGTGAATAAGTAGTAATGTCAAACTTTGTCCTGAGAGAGTTGGATGTATTGAGGAAAGCGGAATCGTGTCATTGTAGTTTTTGGCTTGAAAATGAGTTGTAATACAATCAATAACTCCTTTTAAGTCAATATCTCACTTAGTACCTCATACACTCCGAAAATAACATGGATCCTCTTCGCTAAGTACGTAAAACCAATTTTAGAGAAAATTCGACTTGACCACATATTCACCGGGGCTGTTGAATTATATTGCTGCACGACTGTATTCACCATTACACACACTCGTTGTTGGTTAGTCTACATATGGTTAAAATTTACTTTTGAAATTGTAATTAACATTTC
Source organism: Arma custos (assembly GCA_037127475.1). NCBI lineage: Eukaryota > Metazoa > Arthropoda > Insecta > Hemiptera > Pentatomidae > Arma > Arma custos. Next base: position 72,483,314 of record CM073764.1, read on the forward strand.
AATGGCTCGGGAAATATTTATTTTTTATATCGTTGTTGTTGTTTTATTTTTTTTAATATTTCGGAATTTTCAATTGTTCTTGGTGTTTTTTTAATTAAGTTGAATATTATTGTTTACCTTTTGGTGTCAGTATTGTTCAAATACGAATACGAAGCCTGGGGAACATAACGGTGTTCCTCAGGGAACGTTGTTTAGCGCCACATTATATCTTATGAATGGAGTGAGATCTGGCCGGACCACGTAACGGGCCTCAACCTGCACCTTCCACCTGTTCGACTTATTTTTTGTGGGCGTTGGGCGTACGCACTTTTTATTATCTCTGATCAGATACAATATGTGCCATTTCGAAATTCTTATAAAATATTACGATTAAAAAGAATACAGGTTAAATTATCAATAAGCTAAATAAAAAAGGCTAAATTAAAAGAAATGTAAAAATTTAATGGAAATTAAAAATCAAAACCATTAAGTTACAATTACTGGTGCTTGTAATTTAGCAGGTCGCCATGAAACCTACCTCCTTATCTAGTGTTACCTCTTCTCATCACTGGTCTCATTTGAGTTATTCGAGTGTGCGTTATTAACCTTTTCCATATTGTATTTTCTTGTCAATTGTCTATTTATATATCCGTATTGCCTTTTAAATTTAATTTGTCGTTCTTTTCTCATTTATTTTGTTTTCTCTATTTTAAATGGGCATAATAACGTTTTGCGAATAGCTTTTTTCGAAGTACTTCAAGAGGTTAAGAATAATTCCAAATATAAAATTTTAAAAAATAAAAAAGGTCATAACAAGATTTTATCAAGATTAGAATTGGTTATGTTAATGTCGAAAGTGTAGGAAAAACATTTATGTAAGAAGAGGAGCGTGGCTAGAGGGGTTTATAATTAGTATGTTACTATAAAATTTCGTTGATTTCAATTTCCATTAATGTTGTGCATAAGAAGGTAGGTGCCATCAATATCAGAGTTATCAGTATATATTATAAACAACGGCGGATAACAATCCTAACAGCCCATGGTGACCTGCTAAATCACAAGTATTCAATTATTTCACACTTTTGTTTATGTGAATATAATAATCACAACTATTTAATACATTGTATCCAATAAATATGTGATGTTCTTTATATAGTTAAATATTACTATTCCATTCATTCATGCTCAGACCTTTTCCAGATAAAAATTAAATAAATTCATTAAATGGCATTTGACTGATACACCTTTGCCTTTCAAACTTGTGGCGGGCATGTTCAAGTAAGTGGTTATTACTAGCAATGTGTGTAACGGAATGAAGTTTCATAGCGACTACATTTGGCAGTACTGTCCGAAAGAAACAACCGTTAAGATACACAGGCATCCTCATGATCAACGGTACGTGTGGGGTCACTCTTGGCTCTGGTCGGCGAGCGGTCATCGAAGGTGAAACCTTGCTGCCGAAGGACATTCCTCCCTACGCGCTCCGCCCAATAATCGATTGCGATTTGATATAATCGTTAAGCATTTGGTGGATTAAATATTGAGCAGCGTACCATGACACTGGGTCGACATTCTTAAAAACTTAAATTAAAGGTGTCGTTTCTGTCCAATGCCGTCCAACACAAAAACAAAACAGATGGCGGAAGCTGCTGGAGGAGGCCAGGGTCCTATTATACTTTTTTTGCTTAGGAATGCCAATTAATCTCTAGACCTTGGAAGAAATTAATACAGTTACAAATACCAAATTTTATGAGTAAGTTATTATGGTATTAGCAATTAATTGCATATTAGGTAAGGTATTATAATCGGGTCACATTTTTCCAAGCTTATTGAGTTCTAAAAATTGATTAATATATTGAATTTGGCTTGATTAATGTCTGTTCGTCCTTCTCACTATTACTTTTGAAAATGGATTATTTTATTTTTATAAGGTTTATTTTTCCTTATGTATCGGTCCCATCATGACATCAGAAGCACTTATTTTCTGTGTTCTTAGAAATTTAATAACAATAACTTAAATCGGAAAAAATTGGTTAAAGATTTCTAGTCCAGGATCCATGGTCCATTTTCGCACTTCATTACTATCAGGCTGAATCTTCGTGAATAGCTTCGTTTCGATGAGGCGCCCAACAATTTCCTGTGCGAAAATTCTCGATCATGGTAGCTAACAGAGGTAGCAAGGATAAAATGTGTCGATTTGATGATTCTCAAAAATGTATTACTAACTGGGTTTTTTTTTGTTAAATCTCAAGATATTTATCTAAATTATTTGAAAAAATATTTGATCAAAGAGTCCCCTCCTTCCAATATGTATCGATAACAAAGTCTACTAACCAGCTGTTTTTTTTACTTATTTATTAGGATCTTTACTACTTGAGCGTAGGACCGGGATAATGTACTAGCAATTTATAGGACAATATGACTGTTAAATTATATAAACATTAACTAAGTAAAAAAAAAAATCAGCTGGTTAGTAATAAATTTTTGGGGATCATCAAATCGACATATTACTTGCGGTATAATGATAAATACTTGCTACCTCTTTTAGCTACCACAATCGAGAATTTTCGCACAGGAAATTGTTGGGCGTCTTATCGAAACGAAGCTATTCGCGAAGATTCAGCTTGATAGTAATCAAGTGCAAAAATGGACCATGGATCCTGGACTATAAGTAATTACTAGACTAGACTCTATAGCCAATGCTCATATGATCATTTTTAAATTTAAATAAGTTATTAACAAGCATTACGTGTATCTATGCTTCATCGATTTCAATCAAGTTTTTCTAGGTTATACGAAATTAAAATAGGTTGGCACATAAATAATTTTGTCAGCCCATGACTAAGAAAAGCAAGTAAAATAAAACATTGAAATTTTCTGGTACCCAAAATCGCTCCAATCTCTCCATTTTCAAACTCGAAATACAAAATAAAACAGTTGAAGTTAGTTTTAATTTCCTTCCTCAGTTCCAAGGGTCCGTTAGATTCCAAGTTGCGTTTTTAGGCGAAATTGTCAATATTTCAAACTTGAACATTCTTTACCACATATTTTATTTAACGTAATTTTATGCTGGTATGGCTAATTGGGCGATGTTACAGTGAAGTCATAAATGTTTCCTATCCAGGATAATTAGAATAGGAAACTTTAATGAGTACTTGACATGGCACAAGCTTGGACCGACATTATACGAAGGGTGCGTAGGTATAATTTTGGATTGTTTACTCCCTTTAAAAAGTTATAACCCGACACCGCACCAAATATTTAAAATGTATTTAAGCGTAACCATACATTTTTTAAAGGAATTATAATTATTACAATTGTTCTATGTTTTACTTAAAATTAAAAAATTCCTACCATGGTTCCTCTAGTTATTATAAAAATTATATTTTATTAGGTTTTTGTTAAAATATTATTAACACGTTAAAGTTTGTATTGTATTTTCTCTTCCTTGAAAAAAACGTTAATAACACTTTATCCTCCTCGCCTATGGAATCTGTCTGGATTAAAACTATCCTGAAAATGATTGCGGGAGATTGTAATAATAGCTGAAAAGGCGGGTGCTGGGTGGACGTGATGGTGGAATACTGACACAGATTCCTCCGGAGTGTATCTCTCCGTTACCTCTACATCCAGGGCTTTGTCCCGCCAGGTCCTCAACTTCTTCGGCTGAAGTTTATGCTCTTTATTATAATTGTAAATTAGGGTGAGTATGCGTGCAATCTACTGTTCCTGGAGTTCCTATTGAACTAGTTTTTTTCCGAGCGATTCTTAAGAATTTATGATAATGTCTTCTCACATTTATTGTTTTAATTAGTGCTACAACACAATCGCTGTGACGCGTTATTTTTTCAAGAATTATGAAGTAATTCTATTTTCGAGTTTTCACTCAAATAAAGTAAATGGGGTGTTAAAATAGATAATTATGCTTTAAAGAAATGGTTAGATAATCTATAAGATCTGTTAATATGTTAACAACCGGGTATGGAACCTTCTGGAGTCCCTCTTTGGGGTCTCTCTGCCTCTTTTTTTCATTAAGTAGAACACTAAGTAGAACATTAGTATTTAGTTGTTTGAATTGAGTTTTAGTGCACCTGAAATCATTACATTATTTTAATAGCATCATTTTACATTTAAGATGGTGCTGGGGGCCACCAATTTAAAAAAAATATATAAAACGAATAAAACTATCATATAACATAATATTGAATATAACAATATAGATTGTTAGATTCAATATTGATATTGAAGATAACAATATTGAATAATTGAATAATTTTGATTTGTCTTTTTATTAGTGTTGTAGTACTCTTTTTTTTGTTATAAAAATCTTGTCATTATACTATTGTGAGCTCATTTGAAGAGCAGGAAATTAGCGTTCCTTCATTGACTTTGAACCAAGCTACTTAATATTCATACTGAGCTAACCCCCATCTCATTGTATTTTATTGCTTCTCTAAAATAAATTAGGCAACTGTTCCACTTTTTCAGGTTTAATTAAAGTAAGAATAATGCAGTAAAGTAAGAATTCAGGAACCAGAATAATGCTTATAAGCATACTGCTTTATTTAAAAGCGAGTAAGAAATATAAAGAACTGAGTACCAAAAAACGGAAAGAGTAATATAAGACCCTAAAAGAAAAATTTATAGCTGCAAAAGATCTTTGGACATTAATAAAACCTTTTTTTTTTTTTTTTTATATGGATAGGGAAAATTATTAAAAATCACTTTACATAAAGTTGTATTTAACGGTAGCGTTGCCCCGGACTCCCGCTTAATCCGGTAGACGTTGATCCTGTTTCGCCGAGGAACTGTTATGGCCACAACTCTTTTGGAGTGTGACCGAAACGTGGGAATAAAGGCGGATCGAAACACATCAGTCGCTTTCTTATAACAAAGACCACCCTTGGGTGTCGGCTGGGTCTTCTCGATTGTGGGCAGCGGCACGTCCGAAAATGCAACCAGGAAATCCAATGAAAAACTTGGAAGTCTGTAGATTATTTTTTTGTTAACGAACTTCATGCTACTATTTTTAATCATTGTTAAAGAAACTTAAGTGGGTGAATAGTTCACCATCACTTCCTCATAAAGTGAATTTTTATTTATTTATTAATTTTTAGTTCACTAAAAATTCCTCGCAGGGAATTGGAATGGAATAATAAATGCTGCGTATATCGTTATTTAAATTCATATAAGAAGGTTGAAGAGAATAAAATAAGTCTTTCACGATAATAATATAATTTATTCTAAGTTTATGTAATGTAATGTAAATGCTTGACTGGATAATTATAAGAATAGTATAAATATTATTTGAGGGGGGGGGGAGTCAATGAATTACCCGAAATAAGAATGACATTTTATTGTGCCAAAGCTTCAGCCTGAGATTTAGGTTATTCTTCAGGGCTGTAACAGACTGGCAATTCTAACTTTGAATTATACGCGCCTGTAAATGCCTAACTAATTATTGTATATGAAAAATCAAGCATTATATGCGGTAATTAGTGTTAGTATGCCTACTGAGAACACAAGAATTTTATGTATAAACATTAAAAAAATAAATTTAAAAACCTATATGGGTTCTAATGTTACAATTTTGTAATTGAAACTCGAATGGATTACCAGTAGAAAAAAACTATGTATAGGAAATTATATTTTCCATTATTTTCTAAAGACTTCTTTGAAAAGTTCTCAAGACAAACCATAATGGTCTTTGGGACAGTACATAGTTTCTTAGACAACGATTGTGCAGGGAAGTGACTTGTTCGAATTCAAGCTCAATCACTGTACAAAAATAAGGTTAATAATAGTAATAAGGATTAGGGAACCCGAAGGATCGATGCCCAAACCAATCTCTAAAAAGTTTACTACTGTAGTATAAATATATATTTGTCAATTTCGATACAATAAAATATGAAAAAAATACTATAAAAATATTATTAGAGCATTTAATTTACATAAATAACAGGGAGTTCATTTCAGTTTAATAGCAGGCGTTTCAGTTTTTTCATTTACATTCTTTTTCGTTCCGACTTTTTTTACTAAATCAGGAGCTATACTTTAGTAGGTCATTGTTCTATTAATTTCATTTAAGACCAAGATATTTTCCTGATTTTTTATGGTAAACCTTTTCTAGACCCCATTAGTAGGAAAAATATAACGGATATTATCTGTCCAAACAGTTGCTAATCAATTACGCGTTTTATGTTGCTTCTAATGCCTCTTAAATATTAAAAACTTCATCATGTGTGTTTTGTTGAGAAAGCCTATAAAGTAATCAGCATTGGTACTAAAAAAAACAAAAAAAACAACGTATCTATGCAAATATTTGTATGTGTGTATTTTTTCACTCATTCATTTTAGTTGATTTTTCACTAATACAGTTTTTTATTAATAATATTTTTTTAAACTAAAAAATGTTTTAGGTGGTATATTTGTTATGTACGAATTCTTAAACTACTGCTCAAACCGTTGTTCACTTAAATATAATTTATTTTAAGTAGTTATTACTTGGCAGCAAAAGGAAGAAGAATCGGCTGATAAAAAGAATTGACGGGAAAAGATTTTGGGTATCGGGATACATTAATTGTAAAAAAAAACAACGAATAAATAGCATAGCAATGGAGAAAAAATGGATCGACTGGAGATTAATAAAATCATTCTTTTAATGGTGATAAACTATTTATTAGAAGCTGACGTTTCTACCCACATTACAGGAATTCAGGGCTTGTATTACAGATCAGAAGTATTACGGATGGATATAATATAAATATATAATAAATATAGTGATAAAATATAAATAAATAACAATACAAATAATTGTGTATTTTATTTCTTACATATAAGGATCCGTTAGAACGAATATATTATTACGAATTATTGTTTTAACGTGTTCATCTAATGGAATTTGAAATAAAATTGTAGTAACATATTTTATAACGGTAATAATATTTAGATAATACGACACCATCCATGGACCTCCACTTAAGTACCGTACCGTAAATCCCAGCCACGAAACGCTGAGGAATTCGCTTATGTGTCCTCAGGTGAATTATCCGCCTTTTTGACACGTGCATATTTAATATGGATGTGTTGGTTGTTCAATGCGCATATCACTTTCTATGTCCTCTGTCGTGACTGGTGAACGTTTCAGTAATTTTTGTGAGTTCCCTGTGCCCAAAAATGTATATAAAAGAATTTTCAGTAGATTTCATGACTCAAATCGGTAATTATTAATTTAACTACCTTTTAATAACTTATGGAGTGGAGAGTAGCGTTGTGTACAGAGTTCTGAGTTGCTAAGCTGAAAGTTCCGGGTTCGAAACCGGCTGTCAAAGATAAATTGGACGTGTAGACGTGTGGACCCTGTGAGGGTGTGCCTCAATTAAAAGTGGGTACCATTAATTGGGGGAAAACCTGGAGGTTGAGTGTGATGTTTGATAAAGGGAGCGTCCTGTACCAATGTAGTCTCAGAAACAGTACATATTCTATTGTAGTGGATTTTTTTTTTTTAAATAACTTATAATGTAATATAGCATGCATGTTTCATATCCAATCGAATCAGATAAATTATTTAATCCTGTTAACAGACATGAATAAGTCTTCCTGGGGCTCATTTAACCTGCAACAACACTACAACTGTTGGCCTAGAAATAATATAGCCTCTTAGATGTACGGAACCCATGGTTTGTAGCGGTACAGATTTTAAATAATATAAACGTATCAAGATCAGTTTTTGGAACCAAAATATACAATAAAAAAATTATTACTATTCATAACGGATTATATTAAAATATTCACCGACCTCCTAGTACGAGGTTGTTGGATTAACTGGGAGTTTCGTTTATGGAATGCCTGTTGAAGGGCATCCGAAACTCTCCGGAAGCAAATAAAGTAATTCAAGGTTTCAAGGTGGATATATTGATAACCTTCAACCTTGTATTAGACCTCCACCATCTTGAAGGAGTTAATAACTAAACGAATATGGTTTTATAATTTAATGTCAAAATATTTCTATATTCGACTGGTCATCTTTCAAAAAGTGTTTTGTTCTAAATATCTACTTACTTAAATTTGGTTTGGTCATGTTTTGAAGTAAAGAAAATAAAAAACAGCAACCTGAATCACCATTGTGGAAAAATTGCGTTATTTAATGACCTTTTGGATATACTCAGATATACGTATTTTTTAAAAATTAATTCCATATCTCAGAAGGCCCTGAGAATCCGGTCTTGTCGTTAGTCATTGAGATCGCGAATACTCTCTAGGGCTCACCTAGCCTCAATAACATGGTGTAAACATGAAAGTTTGCTGTAGTTCCTGCTCATATCACTCTGGTAAAGTCGTTGGGTCATGCGACAATGGTTCTTTTACAAATACTGAACCTATGAGCCTTTGAAAATTTAATTTATTCATTGAGGTTTGCATCTGTGTGTAATAAAAAATAAATACAAGTTTCTCTACCCCGTGTTTTCCTTAGACCTCAATTATTTATTTACTGTTTATTTATTCCATCATACAAGTAGACATTATTTATTTTATTTATTATTTAATGTCTAATCGGACAATGCTACAGCGGGAGATTTATATTTTGTGCATCAGTGTCTTTAGCGAGTGCCCAAGGCTCGGAATCGCATTTTACGTCCTCTTCGAAGGTAAGCATTACGTATTTTTACTCCTTTTAAAAAATGTTTTGGTCACCTACCGGGCTTTGAACCCGCAAGTAGGCATTGTAAAATCAGTCAATAAACAGGCATACGTCACTTACAGCTTTACATAAAAAAAAACAACGAAATTATTAATTATACTATTTATGGTTACAATTATATAGTATAGTATAGCAGTTATCATTATTATCATCTTAGTTTTTAAATATAAGTTTAGAGGAGGTATGATTATGGGAGGAATGTTTCTTTTGTTATCACACTATTGACATTTATATTTTTTTTGTTTTAATTTTATTTATTTTATTTATATTAATATACGAATCTGTTAATTCGTATATTTTTTTGTTTTAATTTTATTTATATTAATTTTATCCATTTATTCACTTTCCCTCTTTTTTTCCTATACTCCAGTATAGATACCTTCTATAGTTAACTTTTAATTTAACACTTATAATTTATCATTTCTGCTCATTCTCCTTAATTTTATTAAATCTGTCTTACTTTATTATATCTGTCATTATTTTCATTTTCTTGTCATTATCACTAATTTTGTTATATCTGTCTTTATCTTAATTTTATTATATCTGTCACTATTTTAATTTCTTTTCATTATCATTATTTTTTTAAATCTGTCTATTTCTTAATTTTATTATGTTGTGTCACTTTTTTAATATTCGTTATCTTCCATCTTCATATCTGCCACTATTTTAAATTTCTACATTACTTGTCACCATATTATTGTTACTGTACATTTTTATATTTTTTGTTCGGTTTGTTTCTTTCTCATAGCCCTGAAGATGACCTACACTGTAGGTCGAAACGTCGGCACATAATTATAAGTTTATTACTTATTCAGTGTTCTTTTTGACTGCACCCCCCAACTATCTCCTTTACATAATTTATTTTCATTTATCAGTTGTATGTTTTTTTAATTTTTCTATTTATTTTATTTTATTCTTATATTTGTAATGTTTTTATATTTTATTTCATATATAGTTACACTATATATAATTCAAATTATAATTTTATGTATAGTTTCCAACGTGTCTTTCTCTCCGCCCAGTATTTTTTCAAGCTCTCTGATCTGTTCTTTTCTTCATCGGAGATTTTGATAGTCCGCTTCGTTCTCACCTCAAACCTCATCATCTTGTCACGTGTTATGCTTTTGACACTTCCATCTCTAAGCATGTTTTCCGTTACTTGGAGTTGTCTCATGTCCCTCTCTGTTTACTTAAACCAATTCGATTTACTCTTTTTTATTTCTTTTATATAAAATATGTTATATTATTTTTATAATTTATTATATTTTTATTATATTTTATTTTAATTTTGTTTACTCTAAGGCATTAATGACCATATTTACTTTCCTGTAATAGTATTCTTATCTAGCAGAGCCATGTGGCTCTGTTGTAGAGCACTAGTTGCCATGCCTAAACACTGGTTCAAATCCTGCAGCAGGCAAGACATTGATTTAGCCTGTTAGCAGCCGGAGATAGATCATATAGAATCTAGGACCCTTCTGGGGCTCATCCAGCCTCTATAAAGTGGGTACCCAAAATAAGGAGGGCTCTAGCGGTTGAGTGTGATCTAGGACAGAACCGTTGTCTTTGAAACAGTACAGTCTCTACCTTGTACTGACCCCACACCTGTTCAAGAGTTGTAGAGGTAAAAGTTAGATTATAGTTACGCCATATATAATACATTGTATAGTTATTTGTATAGTTTCCACTGTGTCTTTCTCTCCGTCCAGTATTTGTTCAGCCTCTTTGATTTGTTCCTTTCTTCATTAGAGATTTTGATAGTCCGCTTCGTTCTCACCTCGAACCTCATCCTCTTGTCACGGGTTATGTTTTTGACACTTCTATCTCTAAGCATATTTTCCGTTACTCGGAGTTGTCTCTTGTCCCTCTGTTTACTTAAACTAATTCGATTAAGTTTTTTGATTTATTCTATTTCAAGTATTTTATGCTATTTTATTTGAAAAGAAAAGATATGACCAGGACCGGGACTTGAACCCGGGTCTCCCACTTAACCGTCGTGGTGCTTACCCAACCTCAGCCATCCTGGATAAAAAATAAAATAAATTATAATAATATATAATGACGTAAGTCAACAAGATGCAAAAATAAAAGCAATATTTAACATTCTCCCCTAGTATACATCGCATATTGCGAGAACACGAAGATATAGGATCAGTGAAAAGAAAGGATATGCCTGGCCGAGAAGGAAACCAGGGTCGCTGAAGTTGGCTGAGCACCACGACGAACACGTGGGAGACCCGGGTTCGAGCCTCGGTCCTAGTCATTATATATATTTTATATATTATATAAATTTATATAATGACTAGCTTATATAACAAATAAAATATTTAAAAATAAAATAGTATAAAATACTATATTTATATTTATAGATATAAAATCTAACAATAAAATAAAAGATATACTATGTTATATTTTATTTAATTTTAATTGTATTTACTCTAAGGCATTAATGACCAAATTTTATTTCCTTTATTATTATTCTTAAGGGACTTAAATTATATAATAATTTTCGTCGTAGAATAAATAAAGAATTTATTATTATTAATATTTTGATAGACGCCTTTCTCCTATAAGCGTCCAGTTTTCTGTTCCTATTTTTAAATTCTTATTTAGATTTTATGTAAGTTTAATAGCTGAGTAATTCCTTTTAATTTTTTTTATTCTAACGGCGTTTATTATCCAGAAAGTTTCAATCGAACTATAAATAAAATAAATAATAAAAAGAACTATTTGTAACACGAATAATTCATTTCTTGAAATAAATGGTTTTCGTCTTACTAGGGGTTTATTGAATATCGAAAAAGGAAAGAGAAATCACAAACAAGTTAGGATTTTTTAAATTATTCAAAATCAATGTTAATTAATTATAAATTTTACTTATAAAATATATGACGTTTTAATACTTAATAAAAATATAATGATGTTAGCCCTATTATTTATTACTTTTCTTACGACCAAGGCTATTACGTGTAAGAGCTGTGTGATGAATTATATCGATCAATTATTCTGGAAAGAGAAACTTAATGCACTAAGTCCCTTTGCTTAGGTGCTTCGTGTCTAAGACGCCGAGTACTGTTAACTATTCTAACTTGACCGCAGTGCCGTTGCGAATTCTGCTTATGGAATTAATCCACCTAGGCACAGTTGTAGATTTATCGCGAATGTATTGCGTCACGAACTCTTGCTACTCGCGAAGTACCCATTTCCGAATCCGTGAAGTGTGTGCCTGCATTAAGTCAGTGTATCCATTTCTAGCAATTGTTAATAGTATTCGTATATTGTTCTCCAATCTATGCTAAGTGTAATCGTTAATCATAGTGAATTGTATCTGCAGCACCGATGAATAAGTGGAGTCGAATTTTGTCCATAGAGAGTTAACTGTATTGAGGGAAGAGGAATCATATTCTCTTAGTTTTTGGTTTTGGTTTTTGAAATGGATTTGTGAGCTAAATAATAACTCCTTTTCAAGCCAATGACCTAGCGCCTTATTAATTTTGAAAATAACACGATTCCGATTCATTAAGTCAAATAAACTAGAAATTTGAAATAAGCATACATTAACCAGGGCTGTAGATATATATTTTTCATTTAAAAAAATCCTTAAGTAATTAAAATATTTAAAAAAAAACTGAACCACTCCAATCCGTGAACGAGTTTGGGATCCAGTACATGGTAGGGGCTGTACTGTTTGAAGGACAGCGGTTGTGCAGGGAGGTGATCTGTCTTCCATCACGCTCAATCGCCAGAGTGTACCTCTTATTTTGCGTACCCACTTTGCAGAGGCTAGATGAGCCCCAGGAGGGTCCTAGATCCCATATGATACATCTCCAGCTACTAACAGACTAAAAAAGAGTCCTTCAAGCAGCCAGATTTTAACCAGGATTTTCGGGATGGTAGCTTGGTACTCTACCACTGAGCCACTCCACTCCCTGAAAAATATAAAGTATAATTTAGTTGCATGAATAAACATCTCATCAGCCTTTTTACTTATTCTTCTTTAAATAAGGCAGGCAAAATGCGATGTATTTCCTGTATTGCGTGGAAGTGTGGACTATGACGGAAACTAATAAATAAAGTAGAAGCTTTTCAGATGTGGGATTTCCACCGTCCTTTTGATTTACATGGAGAGACTTAGTAACCAACAGAGAGGTGCAAATACACAGAAAAGATAAGGAAATGGCATACCCCGCTAGAAATTAGAATATCTTGACCACTTCATACGAAATGACAAATATCATCTAGATACGGTGGATAGCTGTAAGGAAAGGTGGATAGTAGAAGAGAGGCTGCATAAATTAAGGCAATGATTTGGTCTCGCAACTATCCGATCATTTAGAAATGCCGCAAACAAAATTAAGGTCGCCATCGCCCGAAACGGATAAGGCACGAGAAGAAGAAGAATCACATTCATAAATCACATCTGTCCTAATCGATCTCCTGTAATGTAAGCGAAATGTGGCTCGGTGATCGACCATCAAAGATACCGAAATACATAAAATGGATTCCATTCCTCAGAAAATTGATATATACAACAACATTAATTTTAATACTATATTCAGTATTGAAACTCCCGCCTGTCAGTCTGACTTTATTGAAAAGAAATTTGTTTAAGAAGAGTTCAGTATTCACTCGCATTACTGAGTTTTTCGCTTTTCAGAACATTATTCACACGTTTCACTATCTTTACAAGGACAAAAAAAAAAGTATACATATATATTTATATATATTACAAAACTTATGATAGGCTAAAGGAGTTCTTTGTTCTTGCAATGACTGAACCCGTTTTCTATCGCTGGTCAGTTTTAAATAAATCCATGCTAATGATCTCTTTATGTTATACAGATAGCTAATAAATGTATTTTTATTTCATGTGTTTCTATTTTAATATATGAAAAGAGATCGGTTTTCTCTTTTTTCGCTTTTCTAATTCTTCGCTCGCGTGGAATTTGTTCTCCCACATAAAGTTTCGTGAAAAATCAGTTAAAATAAATAATTTAATTATTTTTTTAAAATATAAGTTACTCGTACATCCAAAGTTTCAGATGTCTAACTTCAAAACTGACGGGTCTTATACAACCTTTGGACTCCTATTATATTAAAGGGGAAACCCTTGGGGTGGAATTATCCAAATTTCTTTCTTAAACTATACAAAGAACCTATCTACAAATTTCAAGATGCTAAGTTCCTGATTTGCCTTTAATTATGTACTATAACGAGAGGGGCTCATGCCCCGTGCCCCCACATAAATCTGCCCTTGCTGTAGCCTAGGATGTATAGCCTATTTTACTCAATAATTTTCATCCAAATCCGTTCAGTGGTTTTTGCGTGAATGAGTAACAAACATAAATACAAACATTCACATTTATGGATTCTCCACAGTATACCTAAAAAACTGTCGGAGTGGAGGGCACGTGCCCCAGTGCGCCCCCCGCCTAATTCCACGCTTCCTATGTGTTATTCTGATGTATTACCTATATTACTGTCAATTTTTATCCAAATCCGTCCAGTAGTTTTTGCGTGATAGAGAGACAAACATACAAACTTTCTCATTTATAATATTAGTAAGATGTAAGGAATAATAATATCAAATCTTTTCTTTGCAAGAATTCCCAAAGTTGTCTATTAGCAAGGATAACCAACGTCCGAAATAGATAAGGGACGAGAAGAAGAATCACATTAATTCATCACATTGGTTTAAATTGATCTCCTGTAATGAATGTGAAATATGGCTTATTGGCCATCTTGTCAAATATATCGAAATATACAGAAAATGGATATCCTAAGATGATTTATTTTGAGTAGCATTGAAACGGTTTAGGCACTGAGTTGCTACACCGAAAATCCTGGTTCAAATCCCGCTGCAGGCAGGACTTTTATTTACTACCCGAGGTGGAAAATAAGAGGATTGAGCGTGATCTTGTACATGTCACCGCCCTCCTCAACCGTTGTCCTTGAAACAGTACATTCTATACCATGTACTGAACCCCAGACCCGTTCAGGGTTGTAGTGCTACAAGTTTTTTTTTTAAAAGATTAAAATATTTTTTCTTACTACTGACTGACAGTCTGGCCTTATTAAAAGCTAACACGTTAAGAAGGGTACATAAAAAGGAAAATTACCCTTGATGTTCTGGTTAACTGAAAAGTCCTCAATGCACGCTTATACCTGAGTGACATCTAATTCAGTCACCTTTAAAGGTTTATTATCGGGATTAATCACACAAAAACATATACATTAAAAAACACCGTCTTTTGATCTTAACAAGACTTTATAAGGGTCCGAAAAAAAAGAAGTAAAAAAAAGTATTTTAACGATACAATGCACTATATATAGAGTGATGCTCTTAACGGTGCCTTTTCATCCTATTCAAAAGATATTTATTTCTTATGGCTTCCCAGGGCCGTGGGCATCTCCTACGGCCAGCCCTAGTTCTCGGGCTACTAATTGAGGCATTATCTCGGTATTGGCGTTAATTTCAATTAAAAGCAGCCTATAGCTATCCAATTAACAGCTGTTCAAGACTAACTTACTAGCGGTAGACTAGGAACTCACACGATGAAACCAAAGCTTTAAATGGAGTCACTAGTGGAAGCTGCCTTTAATATAGTGACTTCATGAAATTTATATATTTCTGATCATTTCCATTCACTTGTTACAACTTTTAACTTAGGTTGTGGATTTTTCGGTCCAAGGTCAAAATTAAGAAAATTATAAGAAAGTCCAAAGAACCCAGGTTGTATTCAATTTATCAGAGAAACATAACAGTATATAAAGCATAACATAAAGCCATAACCAAACATCGTAAGCACTAGACGGACGAAATTAGCGATAAAAAAATACTTGTTACAATTTTTAATATATTTTTTAATGGGAAGTTAGTAGTCTCAATAATCATTTTATTTTATTTTTTAAATCTCGGTAACTATTTAGCTTTTTTTTTACCATGACGATGTATCGTCCCAGCCATCGTAAAGTATCGAATGTGAAAAAAACAGTTTTCGTTTTCGACTTATAGCAGTTGCGTTAGGATTGATAATTGATATAAAATTCATATAGAGGCATCTATCGGTCACAAAAACAATGTAAAACCAATATCATTGGTTTGACTATAGGCACTAATTTTTATTGAACCTTGAAACTGTTTTTTTAATTCTCCTCAAAAGTGTCGATTTTCACATTTGATAGTTGGAAATGACTGGTACGAAATATGCAACTGTGGAATCAGTCTTGCGAATAAAATAACTGTTATTATTATTATTATTCATTTTTATATCATACCTTAAAATAGAAGAACATGACGAAAATGCATTTATTAAGTACCTGTATTACACGGAATGATCATTAGGATGGAAGTACTTAAAATTATTCAAGAGAAAGAAAACTGGGTTAGTCACAGTAAGAACAATAAACCAATCTAGCCTATTGTAAGTTTTCTAATATAAACTCTTTTTTTTTTTTTTTTTCGTTTGTCTTTGTAAGGTTAGTGAAACGTGTGAATAATGTTCTGAAAAGCAAAAACTTGCAGTAATGCAAGTGAATTCACATCTTTTTCTCATGGCTTTCTCGAGAATTTGTTAACATTAATTTAATATGAGCGCACTATCATAAGAATTATATTGTATATTCAGATTAATTAAGTAAGTAATTATAACGTTTTAACAACGTCTGAAATTTATTTACTGGGAGTAAAAAATAACTGAAGAAATGAATAATGTTGCGATGATATTGAATAATTATTAGTTGATCGTATAAATATGCTGTAGGTATTTATACGATGTCTGGTCGGATGCAAAATAAAAATAAAATAATTTCTTAAATAGTGGTTCAATCATTCCCCTCACTTCCCATATTTGTGAACACTAAACGCTGAAAAAAACCTTCAATCGATGGGTTGAAACATCGATTTATAATGATATCGATGTTTCAACACATCGATTGAAGGTTTGAGGAAAATAGTTGATTGGAAGATCTAATCTGGGTTATAGATAGTCTAGGGGTGCAGTCAATGTAACACAAAATAAGAAAAACTTATTTATTTTGAGTTCCTACTTTTCTACCTAAGTTATTGGCCAGCTTCTATCAGCCCTGAAGATGGCCTACAACGTATGTCGAAACATCGACACTCATAATAAACAAGTTTTTCTTATTTTGTGGTAGGAGTGGAGTGGCTGAGTGGTAGAGCACTGAGTAGCCATGCCGGGAATCCTGGTTCAAATCCCGCTGCAGGCAGTTACTTTTATTTAGTCTGCTTGCGGCGGGAGATGGATCATATGAGATTTAGAAAAGTAGGGTACCCCCAAAATAAGTGGGAAAACCTGGCGGTTGAGCGTGACCTAGGACAAGTCACCTGGCAGAAACGTTGTCCATGAAACATTACAGTCTCTACCATGTACTGGACCCCAGACTCGTTCACGGGTCGTGGTGGTTAATGGTTTTTTTATTTTTATTTTGTGATACATTGACTGCACCCCCAGACTATCTATATCCCACGATTTATGATTAGTTTTACTTTGTAAGAATACTAATTAATTAGCAATCCAGTAAAGTGAATAGTCAAAAGTATGGTGTTGACAGTAATGAGTTGATGGCCAGAATTGTTTGGGCTAGTTCTAAGATGAACATATTAAAAGTCCTCCGATCTAATAGCAAAGCAAGGAAAGAAAAAAATCTTGTCTATAGTTTACACATCATACATGTTTAATTTCTTCCTTAAAATACTATATGCAAAAGTTGAAGAAATATCGGCTCAAATCATTATTAATTTGGCCTTAACCTTATCAGTTTGTAAGTCTAGATAAGGCAATAGGCATTAAGAATGTTATTTACGCTAAAGTAATTCTTAAAAACGGGAAAGGCGTGCCAAGACGTAATTTAGAGATGTTTAGGTTTACTCATTCTTATTATTTCTTATTTCGAATAAGTATTTAATTTGTTTTTCTGTTACTCAAAAAGTGTAGCTATGATTTTTATAAGTGAGCATGGAAAGAACAGCTGTGAGGTAGGCAGTGTAGTCCAAATTAGACATGCATTCTGTTCTCAGTTTTTATTCCTTAACCAGCCACTCGGTGATTAGGCCTTCTACCTATACGGACCTACCTTGTACGCGTACCTTTCTGTTAGTAATGTTCAATAATAATTAATAAAAACAGTAGTTTTTGTAGTTACTGAGTAGAATGCCGAAGTTTCATTAATCATAAATACGGATATGTACAGATAGATTGAGGGAAAAGAGCGTCTTGGTTTCATTACATGGTATAGACTGTACGTTACATCCTATATACAGATAGGACAACGTTTTGTGCAGGGAGGTGACTTATCTGAGATCGCGATCAACTTCCAAGTTTTTTCCTCTAGGAGTACCTACTATATAGAGGCTGGGTGAGCCTAAGGAAGGTCTGTAGTTACCAATAGGCTATCTACGTCTGCTAACAGTTTTAATAATTTATCTGCCCAGCTAGATTTGAATCCGAATCCCTCAGCTGATCAACTCTACTCGCTGAGCAACTCCGCTCCTATTCAAGTAGAAACACGTACAACGTAATGAGTCTGATTTATAGTTCAAATCAAGCAAAACTGCAACTGAACAATAAAAAATGTACTGTACATTGCTCCGATTTATTGTTATGTTATTGCAGATTTTCGAATGTGGGTTTTTGCTATGATTTTTTTACTTAATTTCATTTATTGGTATAAATAAAAAACTTGTACCGCTAGAACACATGATGCTTAAGACTAGTATATCACATACCACTCCTGACAATTGGGTAGGGGCAAAGGATAAACACGTTGTTACAATTATTGTTTAGAATAAATGAAATAATAATGGCAGAATACGATAAATGAAACGTACTAAATCGATTTACCATTAATATAGTTTATATCAATAAATAATATCCTAACATTTATATTGTGGTCAATAGTCAATAGTCAATTAATACACTAATGACGATCGCTTAGCTTAGCTTTTATTATATTCTTATGAACTATTCTTATGAAATACTGGAACTAGTTTAAGTATGAGCATATTTATCAGATCGTCGTTACAATAGATCGTCGTAGTATAAAGAAAAAACTTGCACCTTTAGAACATATGATGTTAAAGGCTAGTATCTCACATCCCATTCCTGGCAATTGGGTCGGGACAAAGGAAAACCACGTTTTTACAATTATTGTTTAGAAGCAGAATACGATAAATGAAACGTACGAAAGCGATTTACCAATAATATACAGTTGATACCAATAAAAAATATCCTAATATTTATAATGTGATCAATAGTCAAAAGATAATTAATACACTAATGACGATTGCTTAACTCCGTACGAGCTTAACTCAGCTTTTATTATATTCCTAATGAACTATTCATGTAGAATACTGGAAATAGTTTAAGTATGAGCATATTTATCAGATCGTCGTTACTTTAGACTGTACTGTTTCTAAGCCTATGTTTGTGCAGACGATTTGCCGAAATCACACTCAACCGCCAAGTTCCCCAGAATTATGTATAGCCCTATATAGGCAGTGTGAGTCCTAGACGGGTAAGCTATCTCTATAGGCTGTTAACAAATCATCTAATTCATATGCCACAACCTTGTTTGTAAAGATACATTCAGAACTTAACTCTGCGCTCTGCACACTACTATCTATTCTGTTCTAATGGTGCTTTATACTTATAGCACAATAGTATAAAACCGCTTGAGAATTTCGAACACGACTTTACCATTGAACCTTAAACCAAGGTTAAGGGGTCTATTGTTCTGCCAAATGTTCTATCATGTACAACCTATTTGTTAGAATGGAATAAAAACAAAATGAATTCGGCCATGCCTTCGTGATACAGCTCTTGTAGCCAGCTTATCGATCTCGTTGACCCAGTCACGAACCACGTGAACCTGCGATTAACCGACTTACCTCTCAATCGGGAAGGCAGGGTTTGGAGGAACGATGGGAGGTTCAATATGTAAGAGATGTTTTTGATGATGGTGCGAAGAGAAACATTTTCCGTCAATCAGTTTTAATCTGAATTACAAAATATTTAGATTATTAAAATGAAATGATCCCATGATTAACACAGCATCTGGTTCTAATCCTCTTGGATTTTAGCCTATCGCCTAATGGGCTCTTATAGGACGCATGGTGTGAGAAATAGAGGACCTACGGTTGTGCAATTGGCCAATTTGGAAAGCATTCGGCTCCAACCTGTCATTGTGGTCTGTTAACGACACCCGTGGGACGGTCCGCTCGGCTACCCTTACATCAACTCCTTGCGGAGGACACAATGGAGTATGCAGATGATCCCGATTGTAACATTAATAGCTCTGAAAACAATAGGTCTCTACAATAGCGTAGGCTTCTGACCAAGTAGGCAGTGTTGCTTATGCTTGTTTTGACAAGTTTATGTTTGTTAACTTAAACCTGAAGTTATATAATTCGATCGTTCTTAGGGTCTTCATTAAGCTGAAAAAAGCTCATTTTTACTTTACTTACTTTTACTTTATTTACCATTCTTAATTGTGTGTAGAAAAATTATGCATTATCTGTAAGACTTAAAAAAGAAAAAAAAACCGAAAGAAGTAATATTTAATGTTAAAATTCAGTATTGAATTCTGAAGTAAAATTCTAGCACTTCGTTGGATTATTCAAAACGTTTAACATAGTCTGTTAGAATTTATTTTAAACTAAAATTCTGAAACTTTGAGTAAAATGTTAAACTTTGATTTTTAGATTCCCAGAATGGCGAAGTTTGATTTGTGCTAAATACGATGTGTGTTGATACATATTATAAACATTTAATTTTTTAATTAACATTTTTATTATATCTGTCACTATTTTAATTTTATTATATTCTGTCACTATTTTAATATTAGTTATCTTTAATTATCATATCTGTCACTATTTTAATTTTCTACATTCCATGTCACTATATTCTTGTTACTGTAACGTTTTTATATATTTTTTGTTCTGTTTGTTTCTCTCTCATAGCCCAGAAGATGGTACATGGTAGGTCGAAACGTCGGCACTAATTAAATATAAGTCTGGTACTTATTTGGTGTTTTTTTTACTGCACCCCCCAACTATCTCCGTTCTCCATATAAACATTTAAGTAGTGAAAGATGTAAAGTAGCTATCGCTGAACAATGAATTTATATTTCCCTGGAATTTTAAATACTAACAACAAAAATTTCAGTTACTTTTTTTTATAATTATTGTAATTTATTATTTATCAGCATGGATGTTTTTTAAAGCGATATTCGCGATATGTTTTTATATGCAATTTACGACTACAGTTTGAAATTTCAATAATTAGCCTTTGTATTAGACCAAGAAAAAAATATTGAAAGGGCTGATTGAATCGAAATTGATGATCAATTTGATCAGTTCTAATAAATAAACTCAAAAATACAATATTTTCTTTTCAAGCCTGCAATTTAACTGAAATAATCCTGAAATTACATAGAATTATAAAAAGACAAAAAACTTTTACTGGACCAAAAAAATATGGTATTCAACCAAACTCATTTTGAAATTAAATATTGGATGAAATTTTTCCTAAATAAAAAAATCTTTTATTCATTCTCAAAGAAAAATCTTTCATACTTTAAAGAAAAATAAAATTACTCTAGGGAATCCTTTAGAAAAAATACAAGACAAATTTAAAATATAACATCCTTATTGAAGAAAAGGTTATACTTTTTCTTCATTAGTGCTGTTATAGAAGAGCTGAAATTCATTTTAAGTATGGTTTGTATTTGTTTATAGTGATATTCCAGAATATCATTATGGTAAATTGTAGGGAGGGCACCCACCGCACATAGCCCTGCAGCATACATGTAAATCTAGATTGCAGACACTTATCGAAATTCTTTCGCTGCTCAGATTCCTCCGCACGGCACCTAAGGGCAGATGCTGACATTTCAAAATAAGTGTTTTACATTTGTAGTTAAATAAAACAAAGCATGTTTATCTTTCAGATATTTTTATTGTGGAAAGTATTATTGTATTATATTATTATACTAGCGACCCACCCTAGCTTAGCTCGGGTAATAATTTGCCTATATAAGTAATATGTCTGTGTAATGTATTTTTATCGTACCAGCCACTAAGTACCACGTGAATATAATTGGTTTGGCTTCTTTGGGAGTCTTGATTTTCTTTCTTCCTATCTCAGCTAATGTATTTTCTTATATAGAAATTATAAAAATAAAAATAAAACCAAATATTTCTTTATATACGAATTTATTATCTTGGGATATTCCAACCCATTTTCACAAAAACCTCGACAAATTATATACCTAAACCTTATTCCTGGTGAATCGCTCTATCTATTGGTGAAAATCCGTACAGTAGTTATTGAGTTTACCGCGAAAAAACGCAGCCGAGGACTATGTTTAATAATATGTATTGATTATAGCCCATGTTTAAGCACAACAAAGGTTGACGGAGATACTTTTTGTTTAGGTTGTCGCTGGATTGGGTCTGGTCATCTACAAATCTTTGGATTATGGAATGGACGACGATGAGGAGAGGCATTTGAGTCCAGAACTCTCTCGTCTAATCAAGAACATGATTGGTCAAGGAGGTAAGCTATCTAATATATAATGTATTAAGTCTACAGTAGAGTAGTTCGGATAACCGAAATTCTCTTAATGGAAGGGAAATGCACATCAACAATTACCAATTATTTTTCTTTTTAATAAGATTTAAAAAGAAAGTATTTAAATGGAAGTGGTTGACTAGATAATTCTAAGAGAAGGGTAAAATGGTGAGGGGGTGCAGTCTTTTGAGTCGATGGACTACAGGTGAACTCCTCACCACTCTGCCCTGGAGGTGGCCTAAACCTTAAGCCGAAACGTAGTCACAGTAAAATAAATCATATTTACTTTGTGTAATATATTATTTTTTAATGGAGCGGAGTGGCTTAGTGTTTGAGCTCTGAGTTGCCATGCCGTAAATCCTGGTTCAAATCCCAAATCAAGACTTTTATTTAGTTTGTTTGCAGTCGAAGATGGATCATATAGGATCCAGGACCCTCCTTGGGCTCAACCAGCCTCTATAAAATAGGGTACTGAAAATAAGGAAGAAAATCTGGTGGTTGGGCGTGACCTAGGACAAGTCACCTCCTTGCAAAACCGTTGTCGATGAAACAGTACAGCCTCTACCATTTACTGAACCACAGACCCGTTCACGGGTTGAAGTGGTACAGTTTTTTTTATTTTATTTTTTATTATTTTTAGGTTTATTTCAATTATTTCTTTTTATATCATGTTTATTCAGCCATATCCCTACTTAAGGGATAATTTTTTATCTCTATCCGAATAGTTTTCTTATCCCATATATAATTTAGTTTAAAACATAAATGTGCATGTTTTTTTTTAAAAAACTAGAATAATAATAACTATTTTTTCCGAAGATTTTGTGTTGTTTTTTTATCCTCACTTATATCCGTTGAAGGATCCTCGTGGTCAAAGCTATATATGAGCATCATCTCTAATGTTTTATTTGTTTATTTAATTTATATTTTAAAAGAGCACTGACTGGTCACACCCACTCTCCTACATGGATCTATATGTTGATATTTACGCCTAGATAGAGAAATAAAGCTTTAACCTTATAACGTTCCACCACAGTAACCCGAAGAATGGGACACAATTTTCATCTTAAGGGAATAGTTGTATCATCGATCAGATAGCATAATTATTTTATTTTATATTAAAATCCAATATAAAAAAACAGAGCGGAGTGGCTCCAGTGGTAGAGCGCTGAGTTGCCAAGCCGAAAGTTCTAGGTTCAAATCCCCTAGCTGGCAGACTTTTATTTAATCTGTTAGCGACCGAAGACGAATCTATGGGATCTAGGACCCTCCTGGGCCTCGCTCAGCCTCTATAATGTGGAAACCCAAATTAAGGGTAGAAATCTTGCACAACCGGTGTTCACGAAATAGTACAGTCTCTACTAGGTACTGAACCAAAGCCATGGTTTTTAGTGGTATAGGATAGGAAAAATCCAAAAAAAGCAAAATCTTAGTCTCTAAACAACTGGAAAAAAACGAAACAATACCTCATGCTGTTTGTGGAACATCTTGGAGCAAGGTTGCTGTCTCTATTTGATGAGCTTGGACTGTTGATGTGAGATGTACTTGTCTTTTTTTGATATGATTTCCCTTCAGGTGTATTTCCTGATGATTCCTGATTTTAGAGACTTAATTTGTTTCTCTTTTTAAGTATTTGTTCATTTTTATTTATAATAATTTTATGTTAGGTTTGATTGTCTTAAAATATCCTTTCTATAATAACTTTTGACATATTTATAATGATAATTGGTTCTCTGATTATTAAGCCTTACTTAGTTCTAGCTATTGTTACTAAAATTTAAAAACTCGCTTTAAAGATAACATTTTAAATTATTAGTTATCAAACACTTGAAGAAATGGCGAGAACAAAACAAAGGTTTTATTTTATACAAAACAATGCTATTTTAGTAATTACACTTTATTTAGTTTACATTATTCAATTGTGTTGCAAAAAGTGTTTTATATTTAGGTCGATCCTTTAGAATGGATGAGATAGATTGAGTGTTGTTAATACCATTGTAATGGAGTACACACCCATCCGTTCCTTCTATAGCATTGTATTCCTCAATCATTCTTTCTCACGGTTTTGACGATAGATTTATTTTAATTCATAATATGTTTCTAACATGTGCGAGAAATAAGTTGAAAATGCACTTTAAATACAATATAAAAAATTAGATGGGGACGCCTTTCCAAACTAAAATCCAAAACCAAAACAATGTACGTCAACACTATGTTAAAATGAAATATTTACCAGGTCTTTAATTTTTTTAATAAAATTAAATAACTCATATCTATTCGAGAAAATTTGTCTGGGCATCTTTGGTGATCAAGTATTTTTCGTAGTTGTAATATTCTGATGAAATATAAGTTGTTTTAATTTAAAACTTCACCACCCATTGCTCTTTAAAATTAGGGTTTATCGCTTCATTTTTAGTTGATACTCTTATTCATTGAGTTGCAATGTATAATTATTATTATTAATCTTTCAATTAAAAGTAACCTTTCAAGTAAAAAAGAAGTATAAAATGGTAAATTTTAAAATATTGAAATGTTTGTTCATTCACAGGGTTATTCATCAGTTGCAGTTAGACTCTTCATTATCTAAAAATATGAAACTAAAAATATGAAAAGTATCTAAAAATTAGATCGAAACGTAGGCTCGAATAAAATAAGTCCAATTTATTTTGTGTAATATACTGATGTAGCCCCTGACCATTTTACACTCTTCTATGAAATTCCAGTCAACCATTTCCGCATGAATATAAAAAAATTTCTTGTTTTTTAATTCCCTGTGAAAGATTGGTAATAATAATTAAACATTACAACTCAATCAATAAGAGTATCAACTAAAAATGAAGTAACTTAAATTTCAGGGAGGTAGAACGAGGCATAGGTTGCAGCATTACGTAAATAACCGTGGATAGAACTTAGCCACCAGTGATTGGTGGTATCGGCAACGTTTTATTAAATATTTTATTTATTACCTAATATATTCTTTCGTTTCTTATTTTATTTTAAAATGTATTTGTAGATAAGTAATATATTGGTTGAGAATAGCGCACTAATATTATTTTTTCTTATATGAAGATTTTTATATTCGCGGAATAGAGTTTATCCCCTAAGAGTTTTCTCAAATCGAGGTATCCTTTAATTCGTTTTTCCATTTTGTTCTATCTTTTATATCTTCCTCCCTCAGACCATGCATGCTTTCCTCAATTCCTTCTATCCATCTTTTTTGTGGTCTTCCTCCCTTCATCACTCCTGAAGGAAGTTAGACCGTTAACTGAAAATTAAGTCTTCTCCAATCTTCCCTTCTTCATTCTTCTGAGATGACCATACCATCTTTCTCACCTGGACGACGTGGAATAAAAGTAATAATTAAAATAAAATGTATGTTAAACTTAAAAAAATGAAATTTGATTGTTTATAAGTTGTTTTTATTTTACTGAATTTCACATTCTCTATCTTTCTATCTATTTCCGTGGCGCTACAATCCTGGGTGGGTCCTGGCCTCCTCATTCTCTAGAAATTATAAATTAAATGCAGAAATAACTACGTTATGTTAGATGTCTATATTTGATCATCCGCTATTTTTTTGTTCCTGTCTGCCAAAGAAGAGAAACGACTTGCTTGACCCAAAATGTTTTTGTGAGGAAAACAAAACGTCACCCTTTCCTCCCTTCTGGCAACTGTTGTGGTTTGGACAGTCCTTTATCTTCTTGTAATTTCTCTACTGTTTTAT
The DNA here is from genome assembly GCA_037127475.1 of Arma custos. Lineage (NCBI taxonomy): Eukaryota > Metazoa > Arthropoda > Insecta > Hemiptera > Pentatomidae > Arma > Arma custos. Next base: position 72,509,307 of record CM073764.1, read on the forward strand.
CTGTTTTGTGATTTTTGTGTTATTGTTCTTGGAGTTATCCGTGCGCCGCTAATCGATAATCACTCCGATTGGAACGTTTCTTCATTTCTAACTCTTTCTCTTTGAGGTCTTCCGAAGCTCCCCTCCCTTTCTTGAGCCGTAATATTGACTTTTCTTAGACTTTCGGTGCTGGAGAATGGGGCTACCCGTTAGTCCGATTGATGTAAACCTCTGGTCAATCTGTAGGGCTATTCTAGTAAAGAAAGTTTCAACGCATCCATAATCTATAATAGAAAGTTTTTTTATTAAAAATATAATCGCTTCATTTAAGCTTTGTGTGATCTAGGTACTAATAATTAAAACAAAAAGACACATTTATCTATATTTGCTCGGTCATTAAACAATCATCAGAACAATCATAATCTTACTAATATTATAAATGTGAATGTTTGTATGTTTGTCTCTCTTTCACGCAAAAACTACTGGACGGATTTGGATGAAACTTGACAGTAATATAGGTTATACATCAGAATAACACATAGGCTATAGCATGTGCGGATTTAGGGGGGGGGCGCACGAGGGCACGTGCCCCCCCTCCCCCGACTGTTATTTAGGAACTGTGGAGAATCCATTATAGAACTGAAATAAAGGCAAATCATATGATAATAGATGTTAAAGTAACAGAAGGAAGATGAGTGAAACTATTTGTTTTGATGTCCTACTAATCTTACTATCTTACTATAATATTATAAATGTGAATGTTTGTATGTTTGTCTCTCTTTCACGCAAAAACTACTGAACGGATTTGGATGAAACTTGACAGTAATATAGGTTATACATCAGAATAACACATAGGCTATAGCAAGCGCAGATTTAGGGGGGCGCACGGGGGAACGTGCCCCCCCCCCTCTCCCTCCGACTGTTATTTAGGAACTGTAGAGAATCCATTATAGGACATAAATAAAGGCAAATCACATGATAATAGATGTTAAATAACAGAAAGAAGATGAGTGAAACTATTTGTTTTGATGTCCTACTAATCTTACTAATATTATAAATGTGAATGTTTGTCTCTCTTTCACGCAAAAACTACTGGACGGATTTGGATGAAACTTGACAGTAATATAGGTTATACATCAGAATAACACATAGGCTATAGCAAGCGCAGATTTAGGGGGGCGCACGGGGGAACGTGCCCCCCCCCTCTCCCTCCGACTGTTATTTAGGAACTGTAGAGAATCCATTATAGGACATAAATAAAGGCAAATCACATGATAATAGATGTTAAATAACAGAAAGAAGATGAGTGAAACTATTTGTTTTGATGTCCTACTAATCTTACTAATATTATAAATGTGAATGTTTGTCTCTCTTTCACGCAAAAACTACTGGACGGATTTGGATGAAACTTGACAGTAATATAGGTTATACATCAGAATAACACATAGGCTATAGCAAGCGCAGATTTAGGGGGGGGGGCGCACGGGGAAACGTGCCCCCCCCCTCTCCCTCCGACTGTTATTTAGGAACTGTAGAGAATCCATTATAGGACATAAATAAAGGCAAATCACATGATAATAGATGTTAAATAACAGAAATAAGATGAGTGAAACTATTTGTTTTGATGTCCTACTAATCTTACTAATATTATAAATGTGAATGTTTGTCTCTCTTTCACGCAAAAACTACTGGACGGATTTGGATGAAACTTGACAGTAATATAGATTATACATCAGAATAACACATATGCTATAGCATGCGCGGATTTAGGGGGGCGCACGGGGGCACGTGCCCCCTCCCCCCCCTCCACTCCCGACTGTTATTTAGGAACTGTGGAGAATCCATTATAGGACATAAATAAAGGCAAATCACATGATAATAGATGTTAAAGTAACAGAAAGAAGATGAGTGAAACTATTGTTTTTATGTTTGTTACTCATTCACGCAAAAACTACTGAACGGATTTCGATGAAACTTATTGAGTAACATAGGTTATACATCATAGGCTACACCAAGAGCAGATTTATGTGAGGGCACGAAGGCATGCCCCCCCCCCTCCGTTATAGTACATAATTAAAGGCAAATCAGGAACGTAGTACTTGAAATTTGTAGATAGGTTCTTTGTACAGTTTAAGGAAGAAATTTGGATAATTCTACCCAAGGGTTTCTCCTTTAATGTAATAGGGGTTCAAAGGTTGTATAGAATCCGTCAGTTTTGAAGTTGGGCATCTGAAATTTCGGATGTACGAGTAACTTATATTTTAAAAAAATAATTAAATTATTTATTTAAAATGATCTTTCACGAAACTTTATGTGGCACACCGAATTCCACGCGAGCGAAGCCGCGGGTATAAGCTAGTATGATTATATTATAAAACTGTATATTAACAGCTGAAATTTGTTCGATTAATATAATAATAGTCATTTATTACTTTTGTTAACCAAATAATTTTTATTTGAATATTTTTTTGAATTTTTGAACAATTTGAAATATATTTTGTGCAAACGTTTATGCAAGATTTCACTATTTACTTTCCATCATTCCAGTAATTATTTCTCTTTGAACTTAAGACTATTATGCTTTCTATAAATAAATAAATCATTTAAACACAATAAGAATGGTATAATTAATTGAAAAATGTTAGTCGAGCGATAAGAAGAAATTCCCCTTTATGTGTGTGTGCGTGTGTGTGTCACTGGTGTGGTGGTGTGTGGGTATATATAATATACACTGTATGTTCATACTAGCTTATGCCCGCGGCTTCGCTCGCGTGGAATTTGGTCTGCCAATTAAAATTTCGTGAAAGATCATTTAAAATAAATAATTTAATTATTTTTCTAAAATATAAGTTAGTCGTACATCCAAAATTTCAGATGTCTAACTTCAAAACTGACGGATTCTATACAACATTTGAACTATTATACTAAAGGTGAACCCTTGGGGTGGTTCCAAATTTCTTTCTTAAACTATACAAAGAACCTATCTACGAATTTCAAGATGCTAAGTTCCTGATTTGCCTTTAATTATGTACTGTAACGGCGGGGGGGGGGGTACATGGCTCCCTGCCCCCACATAAATCTGCCCTTGCTGTAGCCTATGATGTATAACCTATATTACTGTCAAGTTTCATCCAAATCCGTCCAGTAGTTTTTGCGTGAAAGAGAGACAAACATTCAAACATTCACATTTATAATATTATAGTAAGATAGTAAGATTAGTAGGGCATCAAAACAAATAGTTTCACTCATCTTACTTCTGTTACTTTAACATCTATTATCATGTGATTTGCCTTTATTTCAGTCCTATAATGGATTCTCCACAGTACCTAAAGAACAGTCGTGGGGGGCACGTGCCCCCGTGCGCCCCCCTAAATCCCTGCTTGCTATAGCCTATGTGTTATTCTGATGTATAACCTATATTACTTTAATGTTTAAATCCAAATCCGTTCTGTAGTTTGTGCGTGAAAGAGAGACAAACATACAAACTTACACATTTATAATATTAGTAAGATTATTGTTTAAGAACAATCTCTAATAGTTTTGTATTATTATTATACATAGTCTTAATGTATTTTCAGCACAACCTGTTAGAATTTTCGGATTCATGTTTCATTAGTGCTAGATATTATTAACGTACCATTATGTGAAAAACCAGCCTTATTTAGATAATTTAAAGAAGGAAAAAGTCTTTTACTTATGTTACTTACTAGATAGTAAATATTACAACGTAAGCATAAAAAGTTTCCATTTTTTGTTAAATAATATTTATTCTATTCTATCATTAAATATTAAGGCCCTTCTTTAAAAATATTTAAAAACCATAGATAAATACAGTATTTGTAAGATAGGTTGATACCTGAGATATCAAGAATATTATTGTAAATAGTTCATTTTAAAAACTAAGTTTTTATTTGATTATTAGTTGATGAGGGCTCCTCAATGTTTAACTTCATTGGTTGGGAACTGTTCCCTACCTGCTACGAGAGCAACTTATAACAATAGTGTAACCGATTAGATTCGAAACGGTTTTCGGTGTTAGGATGCATTCTTCTCTCCGTGTATCTATTAAAGTTCAGCAAAGCATAATGTTATCATATTATATGATATAATTTGAGTTCTATTCTGTATTTGTATTATATTTAAATTTAACTTTCGTTAAATTAAATGAATTATAGGACTGAACGGTTGTGAATTGTTGTCAATAAAGTAGGACTGCCACAACCTGAATGTCTTGTATAGAAGGAAACATTGAAATGGAGATTTTTTGTTAATTTTTAAACCGATCTACCTAACTCCATTTGATCCATAAGATTGTAAATCACCTTACAGTATAAATTATAGTTATCTTACAAAATAAATTTGCCATCGTTGAACAGGAATAATTTTATTTAAGCAAGTGGGGTTAGAGTGCACCCGAAAAAAAAAAATAACTGCATATTCAATATAATTTGGCTGTGTTGGATAGAGCTACACTTCGGGAAGAGGTTGCATTTATACAGAAACGAATCAGAACATCTGGCCATATTACATTGGAGAACTTGTACAACCTATATTTCCTGCTCTGCCTGGGGTACACAAAAAATGTAAATTAAAAAATGTGCTTGTCAGTTACTTATACAATTTCTGTGACTATTTTTAGATCAGTATCTTATTAAGAATGAGTCTACTCATATAATAGAATGTATATATATATATATATATATATATATATATATATATATATATATATATATATATATATATATATATATATATACACTACTAATGAACTAATGAAAACAGCGATATATATATATATATATATATATATATATATATATATATATATATACACACAGTAAAACCTCTACTAACGGACACCCCTAAATAGCGGTCACTCCCCATTACCGGACGATTTTTTTTGCACCAACATTTTAATACAATGTTTAAGGCATTTGAACCTCTATTTAACGAAACCTCTCATTAACGGTCACGGACAGGCTGTGTTGGTTATAAATCGATTAAGAAAACCTCTAAAAGACGGACAGTATGACTTTAACCCTTTCCCGTTTCTCGGAAACAATTAGTTGTTGCCGGTCTAAGAAAACAGGGACAGCTGTGTTTACTTTTGAGTAAAGGTTTTCCACATAAATACTTTTTTTTTATTCTCGAACTTGCTTTATTAAAATTTAGTTCTGTTCTAACCCTCGTGGCAGGCGGCTGAAAATGTCTCCCTCACGTAAGAGACTCACTTTAGAACAAAAAATAAATGTAATCGACTTTTATGACCGTGAAAAGTTAAGTGTACGTGCGCTAGCGGAAAGACTCAATATCGGTAGGACACAAGTTTCGGGAACACTCAAAAACCGTGCGATGTTTTTTTCTTTATTCTACTTACCTTTTAAACACATGGGAAATTGAATAAGAGAGAAATAATTTGTACAAATTCAGATTTATAAAAAAATAAAACCTCTCTTTAAAGGACACCTTTAAATAACGGACAAAAATATTTGCACCAGGGCTGTCCGTTAATTCGAGGTTTTACGGTATATATATATATATATATATATATATATATATATATATATATATATATATATATATATATCGCTGTTTTCATTAGTTTATATTCGATTACCCGGCTGTAGAAGAGGCTGATGAACCAGTTTTATAATAATTAACCTGTGTTGTAATAATTAACATAGAAACCTCCCCAAGCTTGTTGTAATACTTATGGTCCTTCGATTTTTATAAATGATGTAAAAAATCTCTGGTTTTGCCGTCCTTCAGAGAGGGCATACAAAGCAAGCCCGAGGATATATAAAATTTAGGACTCCCATTGTAGCATCGCCCGATAAGCTATAATAGCAGCATAAAGTGAAGGAAAATGAAAGAACTAAAATAATATTTGAAAAAATTAACTTACAACTTCTAAGTAAATCCTGTAAATTTCGAAACGCCTAAATTCCACATAATGTTTACATTTTGCATCAAATTATCAAATTATTTGGAAGCCGGATCGCCAAATCGTATTACTTAGAGGGTCCCCAAATATTCTATAACGAGCCTTTCAGGTGTTAAGTACTCCTTAATGATCCCTTTCCTAACTATATCGGAATAGGCAAAATTTAGGACTGTAGTATCGTCTGATGGTGGCGTATTGAGACGTTAAATGAAACAAACAAACCTTGGTTTTTTGTTTCGATATTGAAACATCGTTATTGTAGTCTTCTCCATAGTGGATTGCCTAAGCAAAATTGTATGTATAGAAGCGTGGACATCTATTACTGATCTGATATGCAAGCATATCCTATTCCCTTTTGGGTTTCCTATACTTCATCTAAAACGTATATTCTGTTTTAAATTATATTTATTTAGATTAAGCACTCGTATAGTATGAGAATGTAGTCCTTTCACGACGGATCTCAAAAGTTTCTTTGATCTGGTTATCTCTCTTCGCCCCGAGGGATTCCTGACCTCAGACATTAATGAGAGATATAGAACTGCAAAAACTATATCGCCCTCGGGCTCTAGATGAAAATACTTGTTAATACGCTGCAAGTAGGTCTTTCTGATGGATGGCTATCTGGCCTATAAACCCGTTCCACCTTTCACATTCCTCCCTTCAAGTCCTCCCTCGCCCGAAATTGAGCGATGTTGGGTCGTGTACTTCGGATGAGTCGCTGTTGAATTGTTAATAATGGGTTTACCTTCTTCTCACGGCGTTCTCTTATATTTATGAGTCCGTTCTTATTTCTCTCATGGTTCGTGTTAGTGAATAAACTGAATTTTTCTCATTTGAATTTGTTTTGTTATTTGTACTTTATTATATTTTAATTACTTTACTCTCATACTTGACTGAAAAGACATGAAACTGATCGCCGTTTCAGGCTACTGCAACAATCTAATATATTGTCTTGTGTTTTTCACAACATAGACAACTTCAGAGACTTCCATCGTGAGCAACCATAACGACGAGACTACTAGCATGACTACAGAGATTGCCATACCAACTCTTCCTTTCAGCGGATAGTTCCTCCAAGAATCTCAAAGCTAACCCGCTGTCTATTAAAATATTCTTAAGTCAATAGAAAGACGTTTGGATGGAATGTAGAACGACATCACATGTTTATAAAATAGAAGCAAGCCTATGACGGCATCGACTGAAATGTGCTCTATGAAAGATTAAAATTTCTAGAATGTCCTATCAATCAGGCTGATCAATATGGACCTTTAGGACGGTAGAGGAGTAGTGAAAATGCACTTTACTGTCCCTCATAACTTAAAGAACATGTAAAAGGTTTTTAAATGGATCGGCCTGGTGATAGTGCCTTTTCTGCTCTCAACGTTTTTCTCTCATTCTTCTCTCTTCAACCCCTCTTTTTTTAACGTGTTTTGTTTTTTATTCCACAATCCATACCAACTGAGTTAAAGGGTAAAAAATTTATATGTGAATTGAATTAATGATGAAGAATTTTCTTTTGGGGTCTCAACATTATTTTCTCCCGATCTAACCTTTTTGGTATATTAATATTTTAAGACGTATTTTAATGAACTGTTTCAAGGTTCAATCAATATCAGTGCGTATCGTTTTCTTTTGTCATTTGTGTTTTTTTTTTGCCTAATTTATGAATTTTATAACAATTATCGATCCTAAAGCAAACGTCATTGATCGAAAACAAAATGTATTTTTTTTTTGCTTCTTATTTAACATTTCGATCGACAAACTAAATGACCTTGGTAAAGGAAATCTGTAGCTTACTTTTATTTGCTGTAAAAAATATTGTAAATATTTAGATGACTTCTTTTCCACGGATTAAGACTTGAAGATAGTATCAAAACAGACTTAAATACAACATGTATCCTTGATATTTAGGGTGTAATCTACCAATACAACAGCTCTTAACGATTGTCTACAGAGTGAAAACGAAATTTCCTGATTTGACTATTTCAGTTAAACTTTCCATTATTAATGTTTTCTGCAAAGGAGTGGTTGAAAATTGTTGTGGTAAAAATAATTTTACTGTTTACGGAACCTCATTGGGCTCTTTATAAAGTTGGTACCCTTACTTTGGGAAAACCTGGCGGGTAAGAAATCACCCCCTTGCACAACCTTTGCATTAGAAATAGTAATGAACTCAAGACCCTTCCTCAGGTTGTAGTGGTATAGTTTCATGTAATTTCTAGAAGAATTTCGCTGGTCTAAGTTGCGTTAACTCATGAATCAGCTAGTTTGCTAAATGAAAATCAACAAAATAATATTTTATCAGCAAATTTCTTAACTCTTTTTTAACAAGTAAGCTAATTATATGATAGTAAGAAATGTGAAAAATGAGCCTCGACTATCTCGCATAAATACCATCAAACGTAATTGCAGATAAGACATAGATCATAACAGAATAGAAACCACTTTAACCCTGACAGTGTCTTTAGTATACTTCCTGTAAAACCGTTTTTTTAGGGACAGTTATGAACTCAACTTTTCATGTTTTTTTTTTTTTATAACAAGAGAAACCATTTTAACCCTGACGAAGGATAGCTCCTTTAAATTTACTCCCCCTCAAACCTTACGCAACTTCTGAAACAATGGCCTATAACATAGACTTCCGTTTTACAGCGCCCCCTCCCAATTTCTAATGACCCCCACAATATCCTACTGTCTCGAGGAAATTAAGAAACTTTCAAGAGACATGGTATCCCCATGCTCCAATCTTGTTCTCTCTATATTCCTATTGTTCCTCGAGGTCGATTATCAACTCTCTCGTGGGAGTTGAGTAATTGTTATTGTACTAAATTTGATGAAGGAAGAGGGTTTGACTCTATTCTTTTAATATTAGTAGCGGCGATGTTAAAATTTCCGGAGAACAAAAGATATTGGATATTTAATCGGACTGATCGTACTGGAGTTACGTTAGTTATGTTTGCGGTCTGTTTTTTTAAAAATGTATTTATTATAATGATTCCTAAGATGTTAACAAACGCTGTACCGACTAGGAGGGGTAGACCTACGCTATTATTTTTGTGTTAAGTTTGTAGTAAGAAGAGATTGGTAGCATCGGCTTCGAGTCTTCGGGTTCGCTATGCCTTGTTATTAATATTATTATTGAAATTTACAACTGTATACTAATAATAATACATCAAGTAAATATAATGAAAATTATGTAATGGCATGGGATAAAGGCAAGTATAGAAACTAACCACTAGTAGTGCTTCGTTCTAAATACGAAAAAAAAGAGTTCCTCCTAAATAATACGTCTCTCTGCACTGAAGATGGCTTAAAAGTTAGGCCTAAACGTCGGCACGTAATAAATACATATCGGTATGCATAATTCTACTGATCACACCATTTTATATATTGCTTAAGATTTTTCTGTGCGGTCTAAACTGATACGGAAAAAAATGCACGTTTTTTAGTTTATGTGACGTACAGTTGGTAGTAAGGTCCCTTATCTTTTACCAAATTCATTATCATGTTTCTTCATGCATCATGATTTTATTTTAAAGATGGCTAACCATGCGTGTGGCAGGAAGCTTTTAATGATGTAATTTTATTTTATTTTTTTGTGTTTTGTGCCAAACTTATCTTTATCATTTGTGCCAATTATATTTAACGCTTAAATACAAATTTAAAAAAGTCATTGCTGTTCTTGGATTAATTGAGACACATACTTAATCTTATATTATTATATTATACCTTATAGTTTTTTGAGTGTGTAGCATATGTGAGTGTATAATGGTTGGATCTTAATTGCTATAATGTATCATTCTTTGGGCTCAACGGGAACGTAAATTAATAATAATGGTCATTACACATTTTCACATTAACGAGTTTTCTTTACTACGTAATGATGACCAAATTTTGTAATATTAAAATATATACATACATAATAATGTCATTGTACATCCCATCGACTCCCCACCTTTGTTTCGTCTTCCAAAGGCGAAATTAAAAGACAAGAAACTAATTGTCAACCATACACGATCAATTATCCTGCTATCGGATATTTTATTATTTGAAAAATATAATAATTATAAATCTTCTTCTTCTTATATTGCTTTACAGTCCACCAATGGGCCTTTGCCTCCTGTATCCGTCTTCTCGGATCCTCCAAGTTTAGTGTAGCAGCCTTCCATTGCAAACATTTAATGGTCTCCTGGAGTCCTCATTAACCCAATCCAGCCATCGGAACTTGGTCGCCCTATTCTCCTTGTACGCTGTTTCTAAATTATCTATCTTGAAAATAATATTTTCAACGAGGTTAAAGGAAAAGTATATGATATCTCATTTATATATTGCAGAAGAAAAATATTTATAAGCTAAATGTACTGCGTTACCTAGTTTGAGACCGGCTGTGACCTTCCTTGGGCTCACACAGCTTCTATATAATCGTTACCTTTGATTAGAGAGGATAATATGGAGGTTTAATCAGTTTAAAACAGCCACAATATGCTTAGAACTTTCATTGGTTATTAAGGACTTTTTTTAATAATGAAAAAACAACAGTTTAATTCCATAGTCACCTAATTAATGGTGATTAAATTTAAATAAAATATTTACAAATCGCTGTTGAAATTGTATTTGGAGAATACAAAAGCCTTAAGTATCTTAATTACCAGTAAATAATACTGTTAAATTCTGATGCTGAAAATCGACATAAATTCTGATCAGAAGAATCATTTTAATGAGGAATGGTCCATTTTATTGTTTATTTATGTAATATTTTTTAATTTATGAGGTAAACCATTTTCCAGTCAATTTTTCTTTTTTATTTTTTTACAAATACGTTTCGACTATTTAGTCATTTTCAATTTCACAAGTCCTTACTGGAATTTTCATAATAGGTCTGTAATTTAACAATATAAAAATAATAAACAATAACAATTAAATTACAATTACACCAATTGTCCTAAAATAACTGAAAAAAATTTAATTAATATTTCTTTCAAAATATCTACATTGGCGAATCAATAAATATATAACTCTTATATTTCATTTTGTTTGATCAAAATCGGGGGTTTAATCTATTAATTATAAAATAAACAATGGTTACAACCATATGCAGTGTGGCATTCAGGATCAAAAGCTGGTTTGAGCGTGTGTGATGTGTCTTTTTCACATTTAGATGGTCAAATAATGCTTTATGATTTCGAAACTTCAGGTTCAAAACCGCACCAACATTATGAGGAATAAGGCGGCCAAGTGTCATGTTAGACCAAACTAGGCAAAATGTGTAAAAGTCAACTGCTGAAATTTTGTACTTTTCTGCTTTTTTTATTATGTTCCTGATTACGTGTAGCAAGACTCGTTATCCGGTCATTGACATTTCTACATTCGATTCTTCTAATATGCCTGAGAAACCCTAGCTTTCTCAGATTCATCTGTTTCCATGTCATTTCCATCTTCACTTATCACCCAGCTTTCTGCCATCCAGTTCCCTAGTCGACTATAGCCTAGATATTACGAGCGGGCAGAGCTGACACTACCTGACAAGGAGATATTTATAGTCTGAGAGAGAAGGACATGATGCAGTGGGGAAAGGTGCAGAGTGCACTTGAAGTACCGCACCTCCGCCGAGTCTCTTCTCTTACTTTCACCACTTGCACTTCCTACTTCCTCCTTCGAATACTATTATGTTAATTATTGGCAGAGACTATAAAACAATAGTCTAGAAATTATAAAACAGTTTTACAATATAATCATATTAAGTGCGAAAAACAAATAAGGCACACCTTATTTTAGCTTTTTTTTTTTGACAGACTAGTGCGTTAACTCCTGTCCATTCCGTTTGGTGTTCCTAAATTAGAATGTTTATTAACACAGCACAAAAAATTGAATTGAATACATACATACATTAATTCGTTGTATATACTTTGCCTATCATTTGTATTATTATATATTTAGTAACTACGTTAATATTTAATGTAGTGTAATTTCTAATATATATTAATGTTTTTTATAGTAAAAATAATATTAAAATAACGTAATGATATCAGTATTAAAATAATATTATAGTAACTAAAATATTCGTGTTAAAGTATTGAGAGATACTTAAATAAGGCTCTTAATATTTTTTTTATTTTTTACCATTTTTAATATTAGTTTCTTACTGGTGTTCTAATACATTTGTTAAGCTTTACATTTTCTTATTTTCGTGTATATCTAAAAATTAATATTCAAACTGCATTTTCGTTAAGACATTAGTTAAAGATCTTACATCTCCGGGTAATTAAAATTTAATAATTAAATAAAATTTAATCAGATTAAATTTAGATAGATTTTAGATTATATCATTAAGCAATTAATTGGATCGCTTATTTGGCTGTGGCTTAAAACTTGCGGCTTACTGTTTACATAATATGCCTTATTGCCCGAGTTTATAATAAATATTACTGCTTCTTATAATAAAAATAATATTGAAATAATAATAATATTATTATAATTACTAAAATCTTAATGTTATAGTATTTTGTGATACTTCCACAAATAACACTCTATTTTTTTGTTTACATATTTTTAATATTACTTTCTTACATGAGTTCTCTTACACTAAAAATAAAAAATGTTTCAATTTTCTAAGTGCGTTCTTCGTTGAGACATTAGTTGAAAATAAGGTTCAAGAATTGATCCATATAAAAGCTACCTTTTCTCAATCCTTTTGAAAATGTTAATCGATTCTAACTATATTATTATAATTAACCCGTGTGTCATCATCTTACACCTCCATGTGACTAAAATTCAATAATTTAATAAAAAATTTACTAGATGTACTAAATTTAATTATATTTACTGAATTTAATCATTAAGTAATTAATTATATTTTAATTGGATCGTTTATTTGTCTGTGGGTTAAACCTTGCGGCTTACTGTTTACATGGCGTTCGATTGACTATACGGGCCACGTCCTAGAAATGTCCTTTCCTATCGCTCCTTGATATTTCCTCAAGGACTGTCATACTATAAATTTTATATTAATAGTGGAATTTATATTTGAGGTCAGGCTTACATCGGCTGTCAACAAACAAATAAAAAATTTTTTTTTTTTATTTTCATCTTGACTATCTATCATTAAGGATCTTAAAAGACTATGGAGCGGGATGCTCAGCGAAGAGCGATGACTTGCCTTGCCTTATATCAGGTTCCGGGTTCAAACGGGTAGCGTCAGATTATTATTTAACTTGCCAGCCAGGGATTGGTCCTGTGGAGGATCTGAAGATACTCCTGGGGCTCACCCACCCTCTACAATGTGGGGACCCTGGGAAAACCTGGTGGTTGAGCGTGATCTCTGACAAATCACCTCTCTTCACTACCGTTGTCCTTGGAACAGTACTGTCGCTCTGAATCTGGAATGTCAGATCATTAATTAATAAATCATATTTTTATTCAACTTAATTATTGAAGTTCTATAGGAAATAAAATTAAAAATAATTGAAGCAGCTAATCATATATTGAAGAGGAAGAGGATGTGGTAATCCACATCATTTTTACCATGTATTATACTATTTCAGTTGACGTGAGCATTGTTTAAATCTTTTAAATAGCCGAACCATCATCCTGGCTGAACATCAATTGTTTTCTTTGAGTGGTAGGTATATACATATATTAATTCAGGATTTCTTTTCCAAAAAAATGCTGATAAGTATTTATGTTTACAGTTTATGGATAGCTGGATTGGGTTGATGGCCTAGGGATATTGTGCGTACTTGCGACCGCCTTTTACTAACTAATGAAATATCTTCTGTGTTGTCAACAAATCTTCCTTGAGCTTACCTCTTCTTTTACATGTATAAATTCTAGTTCTAAGATCAGGAAAGAGAATGCAGGAGGTAGGAGGGTAGAGAGTAGAGATGTAGTAGATAATTATAGCATGTAAGAGAGTAATCTCTAAGGAATGATGAGCGACATCTTCGGAACGATTTGGATGCGGTACACCATCTTATGAAGAACACAAAGGACTCCGGAGGATATTCCCATTGATTCGGTCCGCTCACCCTAGAGAGGCAGGTAGGAAACTGGCCCACTGGCCAAGAAATGAACCCACCAAGTCATTTCCCATCGCTACTCCTTTCTATCCCTCAGAGCTCCTTCTAATAAATTTGTGAACAGTTACTCCTGATTAAGATATTTCTCAAAGCTAACGGTCCGTTTCCGAATCATTGCCTCACTTAGGTTCTCTTCAAACTACTCATTTCTGAGGATTATTATGATAATCACAATCTTTCACTGAGGGAATGCACTTGCAACACTACTAGATTTATATTTTTCCTACACATAGCTTCTCAGTCCCAAGTAATATTTGTATTGCCCATTGCAAGGCCATATCAATAACTCCTTTTTCTTGCTAATGTTTAGGATAACTTTACAGAGAATGAAAATTACCTTAGTAAGAGATCTGCTCTGTAATCTCTTGAAGTATCTAAATTCTAGAGTAATGGTTTTGTTCTTTCTATTGCCTCTCAGACCATTGTTGATTTTTTCCATTGGTGTTGGGTATTGTACTAACAATATTTAAATTGCAAATTCGTATTTTGATTATACAGAAAGAAAAATATTCTGAATTTAATAAAACCATGAAGGATATAGTTAAATACATCACTGATTACGGTAGTCAAATACATAGTTACTCATATAAATGACCACGGTGAAACATAATGTATAATTAGTTTAAGAAAATGAAACGTTTAAAAATGGGAATACATGTACGAAGTATTGATTATGATTAAAATATGGAGACTTTTTTAAATTGAAAAATAAATATAAGATGCGACTATCAAGGACACAGGTTTCAGGACTGTATATATAATAAAAGCTAGACAGAATAATCATAAAAGCTGAAACAATGATAAACGCTCATAAGGCTGTGTAGTTGGTGTGTACTTATTAAATAATTTAATTGCCAAAGCCAGAACCTTCAGTTTAGCAAATCAGTACTCTTCATCCTGAGTTAGCCCGCCCCGATTCTAATAAACAGTAATTGTAAAAATACTTTTTCCTTTGTGTCTATTCCGTTGCCTGGAGAGGGGTGTGACATACTAGCCCGAAACAGAACTGACATAATAGGGTCGATTCCCGCTGAGAACGCATTCATAATTTTAAAAGCAGAACGACATCGTCATATGAGAACGAATGAGACGGAAGTTTGGCGCCGCAAACATCTAGAACGGCCCTATTCTTAGGACAACGATGGTGGAGTTTAGCCTTCCTGAATCACCTTTATGGCTATCAACCGCTTTGCCGGACATGATGGCTATATCTTTATGGAATTTCCCTCTATCCTGGAGCTTTCTCTGTTTCGGATGTATAGGTTCTATAAGTGAAAGCAATATTTTCGCGCATTACCTATTTATCAGTTTGCCGATCGGTTTGAAGCTCGTTTGGAAAAATTCTATTCCGTCGATGGTGGGTTTTATATTTTTAACTCGCTTAACCGCATAACTGACGCGATGCTGTCAGTTCATAAACCAATGAATTATAGTTTTGGACATATTTTGTTGAAATATATCTCGTTATTCCTTCTTGAAATGTTTATATGAGCCGTTTTGGTTCAAAAGCGGTTAACTCCGAAATCTCAAAACTTTACTTTTTCATATTTTCGCTAGTTTAATCAAGCAATTTTGCCAAATAAGGCTCTTTGCCACCTTGTTCCTCATGGTTGTAGTCCGGCTCTGAATCAAGTTTCAGGAGCATAAAGCATTTTTTGACTAAACTGTAAAAAATGTAAAAGAAATCCTGAAACTAATAGTCCAGCTAATTAGCTGGTAAACGCTTAGCCAATAATTGATTATAGAATTTATTATTATTATTTATTATACAACTCCAGTAGTTAGAATCTGATTGGAAATGTGAAACATAAGTCTCAAGTATTTTCAGTATTCTTCTGAATACTTACAGTTCAAAGTATACTGAAGTAAAAAGTACATGATTTTTTATATTTTTTTATTAATTGTTTTAATTTTTAAATATTTTTATTTTGAAAAGAAAATATTTGCCCTAACCGGGATTCGAACTCGGGTAGTCGACCTCTCTTCGAATCTCGGCCATGGCAAATCTTTTCTCTTCAAAATAAAAATATTTAAAAATCAAAACAATTAATATAAAATTATAAATAATATAATGACGTAAGTCAACAAGATCCTAATTAAAGTAATGTTCAATGAACATTCTTCCTCGTGTATGCATCGCAAAATTGCGAGAACAGGGGGAACGGTGAAGAGAACGGATTTGTCCTGACTGTGAGGCGACCCCAGGTAGCTCAATTGGTAAGAGCGCTGCCACGTAGAGGCGGACGATCCAAGTTCGAATCCCGGCCAGGGGATATCTTTTCTCTTCAAAATGAAAAAGGATATGATATTGTCATATCTGATAAAGATTTTGCCGAATTAAATAAATGAAAAATTAAGTAACTTTACTATCATACTTCGATAAACATGCGCTACGTATCCTGATTTACAAAATACTTCTATTGTCTATTGTATATAAATTACAAAATGTTTCTATTGTCTGGAATTTATTCTTCCTTCAAACCGTTTACGTAATGGCTTACCTCGCCTGTCAATCTTTTATTATTCGCAGAGAAGTTCAAGATTGACATTATCGTCTACCGTTATACGATTTACAGTAAAAGAGAAAGAAAAAAATAGCCTTATCTGGGATGAATGATAGCCCTTCCTACCTGAGGTTAGAAAACTCATCTGCGGGTCCCGAACTCGAGCACTAAGCACTCATTTTACCGCCTTGATAATTCCTGGTGGTCCGACCGCAAGGCGCTTTAATCTTTCATTCTCTCTTCTTTCCTCATGCTTCGACTTTTCCTTCTTTCGGTTCAAGCTTGGGCTACGTGCATTCTTTAGGAATTCAGTTTCAAGGAAAACAATGAATGACAGAAGAATAATATAATTTAATTACTTACATTAATAATAATGTTTGAAATATTAATTTTAGAAATTAGTTTTGGATCCTAGGTTCCTTTACGTAAAATAGGAGTAGCAGAAATATGTGATCACTTAACTAAAGTATGTTTCATCATTCAATAAAAAAATCATTAAAGAAAAGTTAAATAAAAACTCCAGTAACGTGTGACTTCATTAGAAGCCCTGAAGAACTGTAATGTGAGTCGAAACGTTGCCTTCCAAATAAGTAGTTTAACTCTATTTATGAAATTATATCTCTTTCCTCCACCCTTGCCATTTTCCCTATATCTACAGGTCCGGTGAATAAGTGGTTAAGTCTAATTTTCTCCAAAATCAGTTTCTTGTACTTAAGTAAGCGGAATCCATTTATTTTCGTAGCGAATAAGGGGCTAAGTCAGGCCTGAAAAGGAGTTATTGCTTATGTTGCAAATCCATTTAAAGCCAAAAATTACGAGAAGGATACGATTTCGGTTATCTGACAAATTCCGATTTATCCACTAAATTTGGATAAACAATTGTTTATTGTTTTAAAATATTTTAATGATTTATTATTTAATAATAAAACTTAAAAGATGTTTAGAATATAAAACATTCCTCTCTGCTAAGTTCTAAGTGATAAAAAAAATGTGCTCGTTTGCCCATATTCTTAAAGCAATTCATGTGGAAACTTTTAGATATTTGGAATATGAAAATATGGAATTTAAAAATATTATTTAAAAATAATTAATAATGACAGCTCATATTTAAAAAATGACAGCTCATATTTAAGGTTAACTAATATTATTATATTCTTTAATATTATATCTACTATAATATATTTTGAATATTGTCCTATTTGAGGTCTTATATCACCAATAAAGGCCACCATAAATTATAGGTGATGAATTATTTCTTTAAAATGATGGATCGATCATAGATTTCGTGAAGTAAGGAAGTATACATATTGCGCACAGAAAAAAAAAAGTTGGGAAGTAGTGCACCAGAAGCCATCTTCAAACGGAAAGTTCCATGTGACAAGTTTTTATCATTAGTGTAATAGTAAAAGTTCTTAGGAAAAATTCATAAAAGTTCAAACATTCGATCGGTACTTTTTTTATTTGTAAAAAAATATCACTCATAATAGCGGAGCGCAGTTAAAATTGCCAAAATTTTGGGCTGTTGTAAGTTTATTTATCAACCTATAAGGATTTTATAAAATTGAAATGTAATACTAAAATTAGTAGAAAGATGTCTTGTTGACGGGTGTCCTATGCCCACGAAATTCTAAATTCAAGTTTGAAAGTATTTAGAAACGCTTGATGAATAAATCAAAACAATTCCTCCTATTTTCCTTTCCTATTATATCCCTTTAATAAAGAAACTCTTAAAGACTTAATTCCAGGATTTAAATCTTTTAAATAAACAAAGTATATTTTTTTTCATTTTTCATCAAGATAATTTTGGCTATCGTGGCCACCTGTTATGTAGTGATTACCATAACAATCTAATATGCCCAGGATTGCGGGCGCATCCCAGAAAATGGCCTTGGAATTTTTAAAGGTATTGTAAAATCCTCAATGCTTCGGAGGGGACGTAAAATACATGTAAATAGCCTATACGGTATGAAATAGTCTATTTTTGTAAGATACTCGTTGAAGACCTAATTACCCTAATTATATCTGGATAGGCGAAATTTACTGCTCCCATTGTAATATCGTCTGCAGCAAAAAGTGACGTTAAATAAAGTACACTAACCGTGGCTATCTTGTGATGTCATACAGTTATTCTCTTTCTCTTTTGATGAACAACGGACGACCTTATGACTTGGTAGGATTTGGTTCCATTTGTAAATAGGAAAATTTTAAAAATAAACCAGAATGGATTTATAAATTTTAGTATTTGTATAGGTAAGGTGCACTGCTTGTATATTTTTTTAAACATTAGATAATTTCCAATTCTATTAAAAACCATGGGAAGAGTATAACGGAAGCCGGGGAGCTCACTGTCTGACTGCTGACTTGCCGTTTCGAAATTTCCAGGTTCAAATCCAGCTTTGGTAGATAATTTATTTCAACTGTTAACAGGGATGGACTCTTTAGGATTTGGAGTCCTTCTTAGGGCAACCCTCTATAAAGAAGGAATCCTTAATTGGGGAAAAATTCCTGGCGCTTGAGCATGATTTAGTTGGACTATCACCTCTCTGTAGAACCGTTGTCTTTGAAACAGTAGGGTCTTTAGGACGTTCTGAGCCCACGTTCATAGGTTTGTATTGGTAAAGTTTTTTTTTTAGAATAAAAAAAGACGTAACGAAACTGTTTTTACTTTGTCTTTGAGAAATTATAGTTTAAAGATAAAATCGTCGATGATAGTTTATGAGGCTGTTAGTTTTCTCTTTTTTTTTTAGTTTGTTTCTTGTGGTTATTTGTGACGAATAATATAGCATTTTTCCCGTTTTTTTATTATAAGTTTAAAATTATTTATGTCAAAAGAATTTAGTCCAGTTCCGGGTGGTATGCTATTTTGAAAAGACGGAAACTTGTGGTTTATTGGTGTTCCAGAATCCTGTTGACTTCTCATTCAAACTTTCGCCCCAACTTTCAAAATTCAAAAATGGCCAGGACTGTCAGATGTCAGATTTAATTTGTTCCCTATCCCTGGGCGATATGGTCTCGACAAAGGCGCCTTGATTGCTCAGACTGGTTTTCGTGATGTAACTCAACATAGATGTCATCGTTATTTAGTTTAAATAATATGTCTTAAATGCCTCCGAAGGGTAGCAATAAATTTGAGACATATTGTAAAATAGGGGATTTTACCGACTACATTATTTGGGAATCCGAGTCTATTATTCGACGGTTTTTTGTCATTTTTTAGTGACATAATGGGACTCAATAATTTAACATATGGTATAATAATTAATAGACTGATATAATAATAATAATAATAATAATAAATTCTTTATTTATTCTGGGACAAGTCCCTTTAGAATAGCATCACTGTACATTATTATGGGATTTAGAGCATTGGAGTTCAAAGAAAAAAAAACAAGCAGAAAAGTCTATAAAGGTGATTAAATAATAGTAAATAAAAAAATAACTTCTTATGATAATGAAATAGAACCTAAATAAAATAAAAATAAAAATATTACTAAAAAGAACTAAACTAATAGTTTAAAAAGAACTAATATGGAAATAGTTTAAAACAATTTTGTGTAGCCTTTTTATATCTTTTATTTTTCTTTGAATAATAACGCTACGCGTAATAAAATAAATAACAAATCCTATCAAAATGAAGTTAAGGAAAATCAGTTTCATTTATTAGTTTATTCATTATTAGTATATTATCATGAATGCTCTCATGCAAAGAGGTGGATTAGACATTGGGATTAAAAAGTTTTTCAAAAACTATATGCTTCTTCAAAATTGTTGCAAAAACCTAAAGAAAAGCAGTTTTCCCGGCCATCGTGCACAAAAGATTATTTTTTTTTAGGCAACGAAGAAAATCTTTTTCATATTGGGCTATCATTGGGTTTGTCGAATATTAATGGAAATACTTAACCAAGAAAAAATGAGGAGCACAGAAGAAAAATGCAAAACTTAAGAAAAAGAAATATACAGAGGTGTACTTAAAAAGAATCGAAAAATTCCAAGTGTTAAATTTGTCGAGATTAAAAAAAAAAAAAAGTTCTTACAAAATTTCAGTCCGATTGGATTTAATAATAATAAACGTGTTTATTCAAAAATATAAATAAATACAATTCTATTCAGGGACACTAATACATGGACAGAGTCCATCTGTATAAGTTGGTCTGTAAATAAGCGTAAATATATTAAACTAAGATCTTATAACTGAAATTAACTTGATTTAAATCAATCCTAAACAAATATATATTTACAAGTGAAGGCCAGTAAACATTTTTCCTTTATCGTTAATAGTGACATCTTTAGATTTTATTTCTAAACAGAACTTTAATTTACCATCCAACAAATCTGCAGGAATTGTTTGAGAATTACCAATCCTAACATTCATATCTCCAACAAAAATAATATTAGATGAATACTTTCTTAAAATTTAACTTATTTTATAATTATTTAACTCACAATTCCAACCATTTCTACTTATATACACAGGCAGAATACAGAATATTTTGTTATTACCTTGACCTTTGATCAAAATGAAATTATCAATTTTGATAAAATGAAATATATTAGTTAAACATAATTTAATTCCTAATAACAAACCTTGTTTTGCTATTCCTTATTTTTTGGCTTTTATTGCGCTCAATTATTATAAATTATAATTATATTATAATATATAACTATTGAAATAATTTGTAAAATAATTAAAATCTTTCTCCTCTATTAAAGTTTCATATTAACAAAATAAATCAAAATTTTTTAATAAAACTAAAAAAATCATCGCTGCACAATTTATTAACCGATTATCTCCGTTCGATTATTAGTGAAAAAAATCAAATAATTAATAAGAAACCTAAAAAAAAACCTTCTGCCCCTATATCCCATGAAGAGAAGAGTTTGGGTTCAATACATGGTAGATACTGTACTATTTTCAGGAAAACGTATTTATACAGGTGATTTATCTGTGACCGCGCTCAACCGCCAGGTTTTTCTCCCAATTTGTGTATCCATTTTATCGAGGCAGGGTGAACCTTAGGAAGTAATGAAGATTTCACAGGACCCATCCGTGGCTGTCAACATATTAAATAATTCATCTGCTACGGTCGAATTTTAAATCGAAACCTTCAGCATATTAGCTCTGTATTCTACAAACTGAGCCACCCCTTCGGGGGTTATTAAATATTTGATTAACTACTCCCGTTTCCTTCCCAAAATAATACAAGACTTAAATTTTTAGTTTATGAAAGATAAAACCAAGCATTAAGTACATGGACTTTTTTATTGACCCTCATGGTGTTGATTAGGCACTTCATATTTCCTAGTTTCAATGTACAACCTGAACAAGGATTTCATCCTGGGGAGACGCTCGCATAAAATTTTAACCTGGATATCGCTTTTTATTTATAATTTCAGCCATGCTTTCGACAAGGTTGGTTATAGTTTCCTGATTGGATGGAGAAGACAGCCCCTGCCTGATTTAGTGATTATGGCAATGAAACACTGCGAAGCTATTACTTTGGACTCTAGCTCTAGCAACCTGTTGGCCTAGTCTTCATTAAAAGGTTAGCTACGCGTTCATCTTCCAATCTTCCGACACTTAGTAAGCCCGTAAACTCTCCGAAACTATGCAATCTTCTCATTTTCAAGCCATCCATTTCCTAATACCTCTGACGTTTTATCTTCATCTCATTAACGAATAGACAGTATTAAGGAATAAGTTAGGGGTTATATTCATTTCTCTCTTAAATATAATGCTCTACTTATTAACTCGTGCATGGTTGTTGCGAAACTTTGTCATGAAATTATGTTGCGTAAGTTTTTTCCGAAAGTATAACGCATATAAAGCATTACGGCTAGTGATTGGTAACATTTTTTATCTTATAGCATATTACTGTTTATTTCATCATAGTAAAATATTTACAAATCTACCCTTAATACAGTACATGCATATTAAATACCAGACTATTTATGGGAGACATCCATAACAATGTGGTAAACATCCATTTTGTCATGTATCTAAAAAATATAGGCAAACGTTATGTTTTTAACACTTAAAACTTTTGAAATGTTTATTATTGTTTTTTAGATCCAGATAGACTTACACCACATTCAAAAATAATTGCTAACATAATTTATGGTATGGTTTTACAATTATTAATGAAGGAATTTGTCGACAAATCAAAGAAATCAATAAAATACAATTGTGAAATTTAAAAACAGCTCTACTTGTTATTTACAAAACTCTTTTTTATTTTTAACCTTAGTGTTTTTTATGTATATATATATATATATATATATATATATATATATATATATATATATATATATATATATATTGGTTTCTACTTATCTTGACTGTTATGGAAATTATATTGTGTTTTAGATCTTGAGTTTCAGTCTTTCTTGATCTTCTTAGGAGACGTTTCGAGACTAGGTTAGTCTCATACTCATGCCCTGACAATGAACAAATGAGCTTTTAACACTAAAATAGATGTAAAATGACCTGTGTAAGTTGTAATAGATAGGGTGTACTTACAAGTTCTAAAGAATGAATCAGTTTTTCATTAATCAGTTGCCTCGCAAAACAGCATAAAATATTTGTATTGCAATTGCTATGATCAATGAGTAAGTAATCTATTTTTTAGGAACAGCAGTTTATTTAATTGTTGAATCATATTAGATATTGTTATTTTTATATATTATGAATTGATTAAATTTGCATAACACGAGCTAAGACCTTGAACATCCGATTTTTTGTTTACAGCGCGATTTTTATACTTCTCTATAGTTATCATTTCTTTTATATTCCGTTTGAAACTATTTTTCTCTTGGTGTATTATTTTAGGTTTATCAAATTTAAAGGTATGTTGTGTATTTCTAAAATGTGTAGTGAGAGCTGTTTGATCTGGTTTATTGGGTTTTTTTATTATTGAATCACAACTATATTTGTGTTGGTACACCCTACGTTTTAAGTATTGTTCCGATGTTCCGAAATAGGATTTACCGCATTTATCTTAATCACACTGTATTTCGTACACGACATTTGATTTTAGCTCTAATTTATCCGAATCTTTGGTTTTTGTAAATAGTCTTGACACAGTGGCTGTGTTTTTGAAAGTAATTGCGGAATCTTTTTTACTTTTATTACCGGTGAGTGTTTTTGCTAGTCTTTCTAGAAAGTGTTGGTATATAAGGTAATGTATAGTATTTTTTAGGATTGGTTTCATTTAGGTTGTTTTGGTTAGAAAGTGTTTTTGTTGTTTTTAATAAATTGCGAAGGAGGCTGTGTGGATAACCATTCTTTAATAAGAGGTCCACTACGTTGTTTCGGCTGTTTTTTGGTGTAGTGGGGATAATAATTTTCTCGCGCGATTTATTAGGTTTTTAGCCGTATTTATTTTATATCTTTTGGGGCATTGGCTTGTGTAGTGTATGTATCGACCAGAGTGAATAGGTTTTTGCCACCGTTTAGTTTCTATTTCTCCGTTTGATTTTCTGATTAAGAGAACGTCTAAAAATGGTATTTTATTATCTTATTCAAATTCAATAGTAAAGTTTAATCGAGTGGAATATTTATTAAATTCATTTAAAATTATTTCTTTTTCATTATTTTCGGTTGGTATCGCTGTTATTATATCATCCACATATTTAAATAGAAACGGGATATTAAATGGTATTTTCGGTATGACTGTATTTAACAGTTCTTCTAAGTAAATATCAGCCAAGATAGGTGAAATAGGAGATCCCATAGGGCAGCCGAATTTTTGGATATACAATTTTTCATTGAATTGAAAATATCCTCTATCTGTACATAGGGCCAGTAATTATAAAAATAGTTTTTTGGGGATTTTTGTATGTAATATATATATATATATATATATATATATATATATATATATATATATATATTAAAAACTGTTTTCACCTAACCCATGTTAAATATAATTTTAGAGCAAATACATGATTACAAATTATAAATCGAAGATGAGTTATATTCAGGATTTTTGACATTTTGTGGTTTTTACTGCACTCTTTACTAGTACGAGAAACTCTATGAAAGAAAGATTAAATTT
Organism: Arma custos; assembly: GCA_037127475.1. Lineage (NCBI taxonomy): Eukaryota > Metazoa > Arthropoda > Insecta > Hemiptera > Pentatomidae > Arma > Arma custos. The sequence continues at coordinate 72,533,863 of CM073764.1, forward strand.
CAACATTTGTTATTTGTAACATATTTAATTAATTTGTAATTAAAACCTAGTTATGAGATATAGTATAATTTTGTTGATGTGAAAAATAACAGAAAAGATTAAATCACACCTTTTTAAAGATATGTTTATGTTAGTATTTAGTTTACATTTTTATGTAAATTTAAAAATAAAAGTCAAAGGCGATTGTAGCACACTGGGATATTGTTGGTAATTCATTACAGGAATCTCAGTTTTCACTGTACCTTGCCTGCATTTATCAATGATCTTTGATTAATACTCCGATCAATCCCGCATGGTAAAGCTGATTGGACGTATCGAGACGAGAATATTGAATGAGAGGTGTTAGTGAATGGAGGCGTAAACTATGGCTAATGGTCTTGTGAATGACGCATGGCACGGAGGCTTTCTTCCAGGCTACGTGACTTTCTTCCAGAGTGGTTACCTCCAACTGGAGCTTGTAAAGTTTCGGCACGTGTTTACCTCACGTCGATAGCGAGGTCAGGGCCGATGTGCTTCTCGGCTTAACCTCAGTTTTATCAACATCCTTTTCATATTTTCACGTTTTCAGTTTTCTGTTTCGTAGGAGGTTCATATTTACTAACTGAACGACAATGGGTGTTTATGGAAAAAGTAGCTCCCTAAACATGTCTTGTATTCAATACGTGGTAGGGACTGTGCTGTTTCTTCTATGCTGGGTAACGATTATGCAGGGAGGTGATTGTCCGTGAGCATTCTTAACCCCCAGTATAAATAAATTATATGCCAAAGATTTGAATCTGGGGCCTTGCCGTGGCTTCACCTCTAAGCTACCCCGCTCCATTTTGTTATCTAAGGAATACTAATTCTGTACAAAGCCATAAATTAATTACCGCTTATAGGAGCTTCCAATGGATGACGGCTGTGGGAATGATCGTCGTAAGTACATTGGTCCTTAGCGGCTTAAACCGTTGGGTACGTTTTCTAGCAATGAACCCAACTTGTCGATAAAGGGTATAATTCATAAAATACCATTAACATATGGTTCTAACCTTCAGATTCGCCAAGGATTTTCATTATTATAATTTGCTTTGGTATCATTAATTGTCATTATTATTGTACCATTAAAAACTTGTTGCAGATACATATTTGGTTATGAGAAATATTATTTTTAAATGATTAGGGCATTAATAAAACATATATATGTTCATTAATATTTAACTTGTTAAATTATCTGTCCTCTTTATATACCCTAATTTAGGCTTTTACCCTTATCAATTAGATACTGAGGGATCAGTTATTTATTTAAATAACAAATAAACATCTTGGTGTACCAGAAGAAGACATTTGACCGAAACGCTATTGACAAATTCGCGCTCCGATTGAGAAAGCTGCCATCTGTCCATCTTGTTGGCCAATCTGAGCCGCGGGTGGTGAACCATTGCCATGACAGTGTCGAACTTTCGGTCTCTTTCGAAGGCTGATCACGACCTGATAATGCGAATAGTCTGACCTCAGGTCGTTTGGGTGCCAAGATGTCATCGATAAAATAACGAATAAAATATTTATTAATATTTAAAAAACATGAGGAAATTAGAACTTTTCTTGATAGATTACAAATAAAAATCGTACACACATATCATTTTTTTTTCAAGGATCCGTTATCTCAATCTTAAAAACAGTACTTCCTTAAAAGTAGCTGAAATAAAAAAATAAGTAAATAAACATTGGCCATTTCAAAACCTAAAAATTTATACGTATTTGAGGTCCTAGCCTAGAGCTATATTTTATAGAAATTACAGAAAAATATTTTCATGTCTGAGTATGTATAACTTTGCATACTTCTCAAGGACCGATGACAATACAATAATTTAATAAGTTTGTTTCATTATTCTGAACAAGATATTCTGGATCATAGATTTTTCATATCTAAAGAAAAAAAAATGAACTAAAAAGGAAAAACTTAATTTAATTAAAAAAACGAGTGTTTATGGCCAGCCGAAAAGTAGAAGGTAATCAATAGCTTAAGAAAAACCGCTTTAATAGGAAACAAAACTAAAAAGTAAAAAATAAATTCAAAAGTTTAAAATAAGAATAGAGAGAGTTATGAACATTTTTTTTTATTTTATCGTAAAAAAAACCTGGGGTGTTTTTAAAAGACTTTTTTATAATTACTCTACACATGCCAATATCATTTGATGAAATGTTTACAATCAAAACCAATCACTCCACGCGTTTTACGATAAAATGAATTCTTTCCTTCTTAACTCTATTCTTAATTTAAACTTTTTGAAAGTTTCTTTCTACTTTTTAGTTTTGTTTATTTATTTATCGTATAGAATATTCATGAAATATTAAACTACCGCATCAGTTTAAATTATTTCCTAATAATATGGTTGTTAATGATCATATTTGCAAGTTTGAAGGACACGAAAAGAGGTGGTTTGGTCTTATAATAACTTTCCCCAATACTCAGGTCTTGCTAGTAATCATTACCTACTTCAAGAACACAGTCATTACATTGAGTTTGCACGCTCGTCTAAACGTAATTATTCTAACTACCATTCCATACTCCGTGTGGACTGGTATAATGTTCGACAGCAATGGAGTTCGTTGTCCTACGCTTTTTCGAAAACGTTTCCTCCGATTTCTGTAAAATCGGCGTTTTAATTGATTCGTTGTGTGAAATGCCTAGTTGTTTAGGCGTTCAGTCGGCACGGAGCTGTTTTTCTTGTTTTATTTCTTATTTAAAAAAGAACGGGTATTATGCAAAAAAAAAATGAAGAGCGTACATTGTAGGCATAGATTTTTCGTAGTGCAATGGCTTTCATGCTTTGTATATTTTCTTTTTAAGCTTACTTCTTCCGTTCTGAGATTTGAAGTTTCTGAATTAATATAATCAACTCAAGCTAATCTGAACTCTCCTATCGATGCTGACGTGGAAAATTTTATAAAAACAAAAACAAAATAATAATGAAATAAAAAATAATAATAATTACACTCTAAAAAATCATATTTATTTTTAACGATTTACTATTAACATTCCTCGATAGTCATTATTATTTTAAATTCTGCTGTTAAAGATTTATTTAAAAGGAATCATGTTTTTTTTTGTTTTTTTAGATTAATTTATTGATATTTACAACTGTAATAATAGTACAACAAGTAAATCTGCTGTATGAAAAAAGGACATGAGGAAAAAAAGCAACACTTGTGGGGAAGCTACCCATTGATAGCACTCCAATAAAGTTCTATAGTAGAAGATCTCGAGGCCATCTTCTTTTCAGACGCCTCAGAGGGTTGTCAGGAATAGTATGGGAAGCAAGTCGAGACACTAGCGGATTCAAGTGTGTATGGAGCTTTTCATGGAAGGATAGGTATCTAGTTTGGGCCAAATCAGCAACATATGGGATATTAAGATCATGATGGATGAGTTTATTTGTGACATAATAAGGAGCACAGAGATTTTACGAAGGATTTTGGATTGTAAGGATTGGATACGAGATGAATGGGTTGGTTTAGTAGAGCCCCAAAGCTCAACTCCGTATGGCCAAATAGGTGTGATAACTGTCATGTAAATGAGTCTTCTGTAATTAATTCGGAGCTTAGAGCGTTTATCCAGTAAATGCTGATGTAGGCAAAAACGTCAAGCAGCTTCTTGTCTTTTCAGTCTTGTATGACCTAATTAAAAAAAATATAAAATGAAGCTTTTAAAAATTTTCTAATGGTTCATAAAATAATCCATATCATAACTATAGTATGACTCTTTGCTTTACCAATACTGAAATTTTTATTTTTATTAACTCACATAGAACTTTCAAATACCTCTATTGAAGAATTAGGATTTTTGAGTTATGAAATTGTTCTTTTGAATGAATAATCTATTTTTAACGATTTGCTAACGGCATTCTGTGGATTGTTATTTTAGTTGATTGGAATGCAGCTGTTGAATAATAAAAATTATTTAAAAGGAATCATGCTAATGAAAGTTATTGAGAAAGCAGAGCTAATCTGCTCGCTGGTATATCATGTATCAGGTGTTTTCTGCAACATATATAGGCAGTGTTTAATTTTGATCTATGTATGTATTATAAGCCTTGTTAACATATTATCGTTTTCCAACTCTAGTTTAAAAATGATATCTTGGCGATAGGTTAGGCGTCTGACTGACTTGATTAATCGGTGTAAAATCTCTTACTTGTTCGATTTTTTTCTCAGATAATCGTTAAATTATGTGGCGTGAAAGTTAACGCACGATGCAGATTAAAATAATTCTCTTGAATTAATATAAGGAATAGATCGGATATCTACTTTTACCCTCCGCATGGTACGTTATAAATAAAACAGGAGGTCTATTTGTGCGGGTATCCATTTGGATTGGCACTTCGTGATACTTTCACCACCTGCAGAAGGGACGGTGCACACGACCTATGTACGAGGTGGTTTAGCATTCGCCATCGATACGTGAGCGGGTGCGGCCGGTTATAATTTAGTCGAGGAATGGACTGTGTCCAGGCCGGCGATTGTGCGTCTCCGATTGCCCATTGTTCATCCCGTTAGATCAGCACTAACCGAAGAAAGATCTCTTGTGGAAGGGAATAATTAATATTTGTTTGTTTTCTTTGATGGACAGTTGGAGGTCCGGTCCTCTGAAGTTAATGCTTAAGGAATTAGGCATTTCCTTTAATAACTAGTAAAAATCATTTGAGACGTAGACATGGAAAAGGTTGTAAGTCATGAAAAAATAATTTTACAGGAGAGTCAAAAAAACTATTTTGACAACTAATGAAAATTTCGAGTAAAAAATAGTAGCTATCACTAGTTTATAGAAACTAAACCTGATTTAGTTTTGATTTACTCCTCTTTGTAGCCTATTGTTATTAATAATTTACTACCTTTTCTATGACAAAAAAATTAACTGAAAAAAAAATATTTTTAGCCTTCTACCTTTTGTGTGTTAACGCCTTAGTTATTGAACACATGCTTCATACACTTATGAAGACTTGAAGTATCCATTCCCATCCAGTTTACCATAACGCACATGTCTATCTCTACCGTCAATGCCTATTTTAGGTGTCCAAGATTCTGGAAGACAATTTCTGCTACAAACTTTTATAAATTAAAAAAAATTAACTGATATTCATTAATTCTTCCATTCATTCATTTCTGGTGTGTAAAGACCTAGAAGAACCATGACATCTGCTAACATCATATATTCTCTTCACCTTCAGGTCACTTTCTACATCGTCGAGCAACCTTGGACGAGGTCTTCCTCCCAATCTTATTTCATTAATCCGTTTTCCATAAAGCATCCGTCTCGTTGGGTCTATCCTTTCTAGACCCCCTCACCATCGCAGTCTATTGATTGATGACTCTAACTATATCAGGTTTATCGTGTAGGTCCTTTAATTCGTTGATGGACCTGATTCTCATCTTGTCCTCCTCTCTGATAGGCCCAAACATTTTGTGCAGGACATTTCTCACTTATATTTAAAGCATCCTTTTGCTATATTTTCTATGTATCTAATATACTAGTATATAATAAAAAAAATTAAAAACATTAAATAAATTGTTAACATTTTATTAATAAAAGCGTTTTATTAATTAACTAGTTATTTCATTTTTAAATATTTTTGTATCCTCATACAAGACTGAAAAGACAAGAAACTGCTCGTCGTTTTCGCCTACTTCAACATTTACTGGACAAACTCTCTTAAGCTCCCAATTAATTACAAAAGACTCATTTACATGACAGTTATCAGGGGCTCTACTAAACCATCCAATTCATCTTGTATCCAATCCTTGCAATCCCAAATCCTTCGTAAAATCCTCAATGCTCCTCATTATGTCCCAAACAAACTCATCCATCATGATCTTAATATCCCATATGTTACTGACTTGGCCCAAACTAGATACCTAACCTTCCATGACAAGCTCCATGCACACTTGAATCCGCTAGTCTCTCAACTTGCTCCCCATACTATTCCTGATAACCCTCCGAGGCGTCTCAAAAGAAGATGACCTCGAGACCATCTACTATAGAACTTTATTGGAGTGCTACCGATGGGTAGTTTCTCCACAAGTGTTTTTCATCTCATATTGTACATATTTGCAGATTTACTTATTGTAATATTACCTATTATAGTTGTAAATTTCAATAAATTAAATTTTAAAAAAAATATATATTTTTGTATCTTATTTATCTATCCCTGTAAAGATCTACAATGTGGGTTGAAAGTCGATTAATTAATAATAAATTTTATTACTATTTAAGAAATTTATTCTTTGGCCTTTATCCGGTCATACTTTTTTCTTCCCGAAATAAATAAATTCTACTATATGATTCTATACTTAAATATTTTTAAAGGTAATGAGTTCTGTTCGAACGCATATGACTACATCTAATAGAAACAGGAGGAGTGGGATCTGTAAGAGACATAAAAAAAATAAATTTCGAATAGAATCATTTGTCATTTTTTTTTTTAATCCAAGCTATACAGAAAGCCAATTTGTGAGATAAAATTTCTCTGGTTCGAGATACCGCGTGTTGATGTCACGAACATGGAATAAGGACTTGAAATATAATCTATGGCATTTTTTAATCCACCAGGTCTGCGATCGATTCGAGACTTAAACAGTTCAAAGAAAGTACCATTTGTTTGGTATACTCGTTAGGACAAAGGTGTTAATGAGGGCGTGGTTCGGACCCGTCGAAGGGGATAATACGGACGAAATGGAATATTTGAAACTGGGTCAAAGACCTAAGTGTTAATTGGTCCCAATCAGCTTCTGCCAAAAGAGGATTTTTTTTTATTTCCCAATTAACGAAGATAAAAGTTTCCCACTATCTTATACTCTCTTAACGTCCGAATGTAAAGGGAGTTGGCCGGTTCAAAAACAAAATTGAGATTCCCGTTAATTCGTGTTTCTATAAAGTTTCGTGCCCACTACACAGAGTAAATTGTGCAAATAAAGCATTGTCAACCCCTAGATCCCTAGAATTAAAAAAACCTATCCTATTGTGAATTTAAGCTCTCCTAAAAAATTAAAAAGTGTTAGTCAATGAAACATTACAAACGTTTAGGAATTGTTAAATAATTCTGAACAACGACCATGGATTTATGTAAAAAAACATTTGTTGCACTACTATACTGTAACTGTTACTTGAAGAAAGAGTGCTTGGTAAAAGACTTATAAAAACAATTTTATTTTATCACTTATCTGTATCATCCGAATCGGTCTTAAAGGCTATACTGTAGAAGAGAAACAAAATTATGTAATAGATAAGAAATATCATAGTAATGCTGTCAGTAATATCTCAACAATAAGCCAGATTCTTTGCTATCTGATGCACGGGTAAATAAAACGCAGGCTTAGTGAGCCCAAAGGATCGATGCTGATACGACCAATCTTTGCTTACAATCATCCGTCCATGAATTATTTACAAATCAATATCCATTAGATCACTCTCAACGCTATCTTCCCACTTACACCTTGGTCTACCCTTCAGAGGTTTACCAGTCGGCACAGGACTTGTTAACTTTTTAGAAATTTGTTCGTTGCTCAGATTAACACCTCTACAGGCCAATCGGAATCTTCGCAATCCTGTCATTTCAATTAGATAAACCGGATACATGTTCTGCAATTCCGATTTCTGCAGTCTCCTAAACCCTTTTATTTTTAAATAACTTTAGAAGTTCATTCTGTAGTTTTAACTTAAACTATATATTCGTAAGGAACGGTTTTATGAATTCATAAGTTCAGCATATACATCATTAATTAATTATTGTTGTTATTATTATTTTATGTAGATATTTCTACTTCCGCACGTCAAATACAAGTTTAAAATATATTTTATGATTCGTTTTCGACCTTTGGGATAATATATGTTTTTATGTCTGAAGGACGCAAAGTATAAACTCAATTTCGAGAAAGAGGCTTACGTGACCAGCATTCTGGCAGCTTATCAAGGGATATAAATTTCACATGACTCGGCTGCATGTTTAATGTCGTAGATATAATAATAAGTTTTAAGCATATATTTAAGGTCAAAAATTCATTCACTCATTGGACAAATGCATAAAACTTTTATTAATATTTACAACTGTATTACAATAATACAACAAGTAAATAGGATAAGTGATACATAATGACAAGTAGAGAAACTACCCACTGGTAGTACTCAAATCAAACTTCAACTAAGAAGGTCTCGTGGCCTTTCATTTTCTTTTCAGACGCCTCGGAGGATTATCGGGAATTGAAGAGGAAGCTAGGTTTGAAACTAGAGAGTTTGAGTGGTAATGAAGCTTGGTAAAACTTAAAAATATATTTTGGAATCAAATGTTGTTTTAATATAATTCTGGTGTAGTAGTCGTGAAGGTAAATCTAAATACTTAAAAATAATCTTTTAATGGAATCAAGATTATATTCGACCTGTACATATTATAAAACAAACTCCTCGGCCTTGTCTGTCTGTCTGTTCGTGGTAAACTCAATAACTACTGCACGGATTTTCATGCGGTTTTCACCAATAGATAGAGTGATTCACCAGGAAGGTTTAGATATATAGTTTGTAAATGTTTTGTGTGAATTGGTTGGAATATAACGGTAATTGCTGGGAGTTGGGAAACTATACTTCCTCGGTGTTTACATCGAAGACACTGCCTGTTGAGATATAACGAAACAATGCGGAATATTCCTATAATATATAAATTCCTATGCATATAAAAATTAACGCGCGTGAAAATAAATGGCTAAAAGAAATATTTTATTTTGTTTTTAATATCTACATAATAAAGCACATTGAAATACTTCATGTAGTGTAGGAATTATGTTACATTTAAGTCTAATCCGCATATTCGACTCATCAAACATACGCGATCCTAGGACAGAAAAACATGTTAAACAAAAATTAGAGGTCATTAAAATAAATTAATATTATTTATTCAAATTGAATATTACATACAAGTAATTTTAATCTTGAGTTTCAAGTCCATTTTGAAGAATTTCACATCTGATTTGTAGAAATATCCTTCAATACTGAAACAGGCAGGCGTGTAAGGTATACAGTCCCGCATTACAAGGTTACTTGGAACAGCGTACTAGGAACTTTAAAATATTTCCCCAACCTTTTAGTAACCATGTGCCTCCCTTCGTTGAAGTACACATGGATATCAAAATAAATAAATTTGAATAAAATCGAAAGGTTAAATCCTATATAAGTTATTATTTTACAATAATATTTATAAACTTTATTTATGAGTAATAAGCAATATTTTTGTTTGTTTTTAGCACCCAATCACGAAAGAATAAGTAAGTATTTTTTTATTATAACTTAAATAACAAACCAGGTTGATGGCATGTTATTTTCATACGATTGCTTAGTCGAAATTTTTTATCACTTTTCTTTTTTTTTAATTATCATTATTAATTTTTTTTGTCGCTTCTTTGCTTTTATTCGCATTGTTCATATTTCTTAAAAAATACTATATGCATTACAATAAGTTCTACCTCTTTTTTTTTCAATTGTGTTTTAAATGTCAGTTTTAATTTCCAAGGTTTTATAGATGTACTGTAGATTTGTTAATTTAAACTTAAATTTTCTACATAACCTTTAATAAAACTGAAGTTGATATGCGATGACATTGTGCATGTTGCATGTAGTTACAAATAATAGCATAAATTTTAGTTATTTATTTTAGTAGATCAATGTTTATTGTTTAATTGTTTTGTATTTAAAATCATTTTCACTATACTACTAAAAAATGGTTCAGAATGCAATTTGAAAAATCCCCAAAAGCTAAGCCTTGAATATCTAAAAAATGGAAAAAATAACCAGTCAACGTTTCGCTAATTCAGCCATCATCATAAAATAAATCATATCAAAATAGACAATAGAAAGCACATCTCACATTAAAAGTCGAAACACAGCCATCAAATATAGACAGCAACATCTCTATAACAGTTGTATAATAAACAACTAAGGCAAAGGAAAGTAATACACGAATAACTGAATAGGTCATTAAAACAGCTGATCAACAGAAAACCAAATAAAAACCACCAACAAGAAAATATAAGTATATACATATATCAACACTAGCTTTTGCCCACCGCTTCGCTTGCGTGGAATTTGGTCTACCACATAAAGTTTCGTGATCATTTTAAATATTTTTTTTTCACTATAAGTTACTCGTACATCCGAAATTTCAGATGTCTAATTTCAAAACTGAAGGATTCCATACAATATTTGAACCCCTATTATATTAGGGGGGAAACCCTTGGGGGTGGAATTGTCCAAATCCCTTTCTTAGTGCTGATTTAAGCTATACAAAGAACCTATCTGCGGATTTCAAGATGCTAAGCTCACTGGTTTCTGCTGTGCGTTATATAAACTTCGCCTGTGTAGTGTGTTGATAAAAGTAAGCTATGTCCTTCCCCAGGCTTGAGATTATCCATATCAAAGTTCATCACAGACGGCTCAGCACAGCCGTGAAACTTACATTGACACTGATTAACAAATATGGCGGACAGAAGTTTACGTTCTTGTCAGTAAAGGATTAGTATGTAATGTTATTGAATTTATTGAACAGGATTACTTAGTTTAACGTTTTCACTTGTTGTAAGGCAGCTGCGAGAAATTAAAACTGAATGGATTAGAATAATGTAAATATGTAGGTAATTTATCGATGTGGTTTTAGTTGGGCGGTCCTACTTACCTACTGCAATGTAGTCCTGTAAACTATGTTACTTGATTTGATTTGATCAGCAAAAATATGTAGATTTTGCGAGTAAGAAACACGTGAGCAAGCATACAAACTTTGCTCCCCTTTTTCACCCCCTTAGGGGGAGAATTTCGGAAAATCTTTTCTTATGCACGTCATACTCAGTGCACACCCTTTGAGGTCTCTACGATCAGAAGTTTAGGCTGTGATCCGTCAGTCAGTCTTTGAGGACAAAGCATTTTAGATGTGAGAAAACAAGTATGATTCATTTTATCTTCCTTTCCTTAGTTGTTGGAGGTTGCTGTCTCTATTTGATGAATCTGTTTGAACTGTTAATGCGAGACTTGCTGCATTTTGTCTTCCATTTGATGTGATTTTTCTTTTAGTGTATGTCCTGAAGGTATATGAACTGGCGAAACATTAATTGGTTAGATCTTTCAAAAAGTATTTTAGATACTTAAGGATTTGCTTTTTTGGATTTTCCCTGTGTTATTCAGATTACTAATTTATATATCTTTTTTTTCTCATAAGACTGATTTGGCTTAACTTTAGTAAAAAGCAGTTTTTCTTCAACAAAAGATCAATATACATTGTATGATTTGCATATATAGTTCAAAGTTTTTATTTATTAATTTTTGTGTTTAAAATTTTTAAAAAACTTTTAAAAGTTTTGTGTCAGAATTAATAAGAAGCACTAACGTTGAAAAGTGGCCTTTATTTCTAAAACTTTCCAACGATGATTTGTCTCAATAATAAAATTGTAGCCACATTGATTGTAGTTTATCAATATGCATGCATATTGTAATCTTCCTTTCAACTATGCTTAGAAGTATATGTTTTAAGATCATTATATCATTCATAAGGATCGTTTTTTCACTGTAGTCATAATTTCACAGTAAGGTAAAATTTCTATTTTGCAGAGCAAGATCGAAGTAGCAAAGGACTCGTTACCCATCAGATAAAACGTATTGCACCCAACTGACGAACAAACTGAAAACGGAGATTAGAAACTTCAAAATCCAAAATTTACGTAGTGTGACTGAAAATCTTACGACTACTAACAAATCACTACGGGCGACCACCAAAAAGATCCTTAAATTTAAAGATTTTGATCATCCTCTCCTTACTGAAAATCAAACTTGGTCCAGATCTGATGAAAATAAAATCTCACATATAGGCCCAACACCTCTTTAAAATCTTTAATCCACACCCTGATATCCACAACCCTATTCACATTGAGTGTATTGAAGCAGAACTGGATATCCCACTCCAAATGACTCTCCCACCTAAGGCTTTTCATCCGTCAGAAATATCCAATATTATTCACAGTTTACCTTCTCGTAAAGCTCCTGGACATGAACTAATTACAGCTCACTTCCTAAAATCCCTTCCTCGAAAAGCTATCCTATTCGTTACATACATATATAATTCTGTTGTCCGTACTACCTATTTTCCTGATACATGGAAACTATCTATAGTAAAAATGATCCCAAAATCCTAAAAGCCTCCAGAACTCCCATCCTCCTATCGCCCTATCTCCCTCTTACCCATAATGGAAAAACTCATTCTAAAACGTATGTATCCTATCCTAGATAGTAACCACCTAATCCCAGACCACCAGTTTAGTTTCCGAACATCCCACTCCACTATCCAGCATTGTCATCGTGTGGTGGATGTTGTCTCCTCTTCATTGGAGCGAAGATTGTACGGCACGGGAGTCTTTCTCGATGTAGAACAGGCTTTTGATCGAGTCTGGCACCCAGGTCTCCTTTACAAAATCCGACAATTTCTTCCTCCTTCATACTTTTTAATCATTCGCTCCTTTCTAACTGGCAGAACATTTAAAGTAAATCATAAAGGTTCCAACTCGTCCCTCTATTCCCAGTCTGCTGGCATTCCTCAAGGTAGCATCCTCGGTCCTATCCTCTACACAGTATATACAGCTGGCATTCCAACCCATCCTAACACCTTCATCTCCACGTATGCTGATGACACATGTGTGTTATCAGTTAATAACGACCCATATATTGCATCCTAAGCCCTTCAAACACATTTATCAAGCCTCGAAGAATGGTGTCGGAATTGAAGAATTAAAATCAATTCCAGCAAGTCCCATTAAATTACCCTTACCCTTCGCCGAAAACCCACGACTTCCTGTCCTACTGTATCCTTTAATAGTACTCCACTTATCCCTGTTCAACAGATTCGCTACCTGGGACTCAACTTAGACAAACGTCGTACTTGGAACCCTCACACAAGACTGAAGAGACAAGAAACAGCTAGACGCTTCCGACTACTTCAACACATACTAGACAAACGCTCAAAGCTTCAGATCAATTACAAAAGACTTATTTATGTGACTGTTTTAAGACCTGTATGGACTTACGGACTCGAGCTAACGGGCTCCAGCGAACCATCGAATTCCTCGCTTATCCAATCCTTGCAATCCAAAATCCTTCGCAAAATCCTAAACGCTCCTTATTTTGTCACAAATAAAACCATCCACACCATTTCATATGTTACCGATTTAGCCCATCCCAGATACCTATCATTCCATAATAAACTCCAGGCCCATCCAAACCCACCAGTTTCCATCCTTGCATCCAATTCCATCCCGGACAATCTTTCTAGGCATCTGAAGAGAAGATGGCCTCGGGACCTTCTATTATAGAAATGCAATTAGAGTGCTGCCAGTGATTAGTGTCTCTACATGTCCTGTCATGTATTATTTATTCGTATAGCCATTGTACTAGATGTATATATTACAGTTGTACAATTCAATAAAATAATTGTTTTAAAAAACTAACCTTTATGGCGTAATTACACTTTGTTACTTCACCTTCCAAGGAAGTATAAGTTCTTACCCAGTAATAAAAACAAGTTCCTATAACTAACTCAAGTGATGCAACTTTATCTTGAGTATGTAAGTTTATCCTATCTTTCTGTCCTGAGGGATATGTACTGGCTAGCAATTGCGTAAGGTAAAAGTGGTTCCAGTTTGCATAGTTGGGGCTACAGCTTTTCAAGTTGTTTTAGAAAGGATTTAAACCTGTAAAAAAAAATAATATCCACTTACATTTTTTATGTTTACAAATGAATCTAATTAATTATATAATTCATTTCATATAAGAATTTAAAATTAATCAATGATTATTAAACTTGGTTATAAAACTAGAAAACCTTTGTATAAAATCAAGCCATGTTGATTGTAGTGCTGAGAACATAAATTGAGCTATTATTTTTGAAAGTGGTATAAGTTCATTTTGATCTCAAAAAATCATATATTATTTTAAATAATTGAATGATTATTATATTGTAATAAAATTTAAAAGGTGTAGGATTAAAAACTTCACTCTTTACCAAGTGCTATAAAAACATTTTCCCGTTTGCCCATATTTTTTAAACTAATTCGAATTGAAACCCTTAGATATTGTGGATATGAAAAAATAGACTTATATCTCTTTCAAGAACAACGACTCAATTCTTGAAGGTTAGATTCCGTCTGTGATAATTCTTATTCCTTTTTTAATGCCACGCTGATCTGTTATCTCAATATTATTCTGATAACTTTTGGTAATCCGATTTTCAATACCATAATCCAATCTGTCAAATCACAATTAGTTGACGATAAATTCAAAATAATATAAGATCTGTCCTTAAGTGCAATTAGCTATCACTAAAATAGAGCCAAAAACTCAAAAAAAACACTATTATTTATTATAATGCAATTGGGAAAAACCACAATGCAAAGCCTTATGTTTCAAAAAATACACCTACTTACCAGTCGACGTTTCGCCTATTCAGGCATTATCAAGACACCAAAATCAAAAAGGGGTTATGTGAATCGCATCTCGAAGAAAAAAGTGCAATACATCCCAACGATCAACAGCCCAAACAGGCTCCAAACATGAGACAGCACCCTACCACCAAGACGTTCAACATACAACTGAACGAAAGTAACACGCAACCAGCTGGGAAGGTTGCATTATAATGCAATTAGCTATTTTTTTTTGTTTTTATTATTTGAGTGATACCTTAAATTTGCCAACTAATTTATTCTGCATTTCTTAATGTTTGAATAAATCGAGCTCAAAGCTTCACCAATGTATTTGAATGAAGATACAAACTTGGAATTTTAAAAATGATGCGGGAAGCGGGAAAGGTGAAAAAATGTTAAGATTCCCAATAAGGCATTCTATAAGATCAATTATATTTTTAACACCTACTAATTTTTAAGGGGCAATAAAAGTATACTAAATCTTAATAAAAGTCAGGCCGGTCGAATTTTTGCTTGCAGTTTACCACTATTAAATATTATGGTATTGGTTTAAATATACAAACGCATATTCATGAAAACCAAAATATATATTCGAGGAAATACAACCGAAGAACAAATCAAAACTGTTTTATTTCATGTTTCTAATAAGAACTTTTTGAATTGTAGTTTTATTTCCTTATGAGACAGAATTCGTTACCAATTGTTGGGCTGTGGAACACCTTATCACAATATCGCTTACTCTTTATATTCGGTCATGGTAAGTTTTCTGTTGAGAAATTGCGGAAATAAAGAATTTTACGCACGTACTAACAGCTTTCGGAAACCTTCAGTAAAATCGGTTTGGCTTTGGTTAAATTTTCACTCACCTTGACTTGAAGGCGTATAATCCGACTGTATGTTGAGTTTATTTCATGTTTAAAAGGAAAAAAAAAGAAAATGCTGTGTATTAAAAATTAATTGGTATTTACAACCGGGTACTTTTATGACCCGGTACATTTACAACAAAAAAAGTCCTTAACAAGGAAAATCGGAAGTATAAAAAATAGTGAATACAAATATTCAACAAAGTGAAAAAGTTACATTAAACATAGTTATAAAAATGGATAACCACTCAACAATAAAAGCATTTATTTACTCCTGATCTATGTAAGCCAATAATTATAATTGATAATATAGCATCTGTTTAAGTATTGAGATGTTAGAGAAGCCTGAACTTGAATGAGGAAAGTGGAGAACGAGGACGGATATTTGATGGGATGATATTCATTTATCGTCACTTATGCTAATATATGGCTAATCGGGCGGTGCTACAGTGAGAATCCTAAATTATTCTTATCTAGGTATATTTAGGATAGATACATTCATGAGTACCTGACACAGCATTGGCCTTGGACCGATATTTGATGTCACATAACTAATGATGTTTTAGTCCCTTTTGAAACATCCTAAGACAATTCGGCGGGATGCCGAGAAAGTTGTTATGCTAACCACTACACCACAGATGACCCTCAATATTTTTATTCATAGGTATTATTAATAGGAGTGGATCAGTGGTTGAGCTCTGAATTGCCATACCGAAGGTTCTGGGTTCAAATCCCGCTGATGCAAAACTTTTATTTAGTTCGATCCTATGGGAGCAAGGCCCTTCTGGGGCTCACCCAGCCCCTATAAAATGGGTACCCAAAATAAGGGAAAAATCTTGACGGTTGAGTGTGATCCAGGACAAATCACCTCCCTGTACAACCTTATTTGAAGAACCCAAGACTGTTCATGAGTTGTAATTGTACAGGGAAAAAAATTAATAGATAAATTGGCGATTAAGGCAAAATCACATCAACAATGGATATCTTAATATAAGAAAGAATGAAATAACAATAATACTTGGCATTTCCCACCCTCATCGGCTCAATTCCTTTGCATGCTGTCGATGAACATCGCTTTCATCTGTTCCTTATTTTCGACGCCTATTAATTACAGTAAGATTCAGCTATGGCATGATTAACATAGAGGTACTTCGCTGGTTTAACAATTATCTCACGGCTGTTTACCGTTGGAGGATATTGTTGCAACAGCTGTAAAGGGTACCCGGAAAGGAAAAACATAAACTTACCCTCGGAAGAGGCTGAAATTAGTCTCGAGGATCCTGAGACATCCTTCGCAGAGGAACAAGGATATGCTAAGTACACTCTTACAAGCTCGAGAGGATGTTAATGAGTATATACGCTCGTATGGGAGGCCCTATCTCAGGCCCTATGTAAACACGGCTTATATATTGCCCTTATTATCGGCCTCCATTGTGAGTCGGTCCGACCGGCCTCTTGTATGTAAATCTGCGAGTGCGTAGCGGCTCTTAGGGACTTTTCTTTCTAGGATTTAGAAAGTCCGTAACTATCTCGACCTTCACTAGGATGGAAGGATGGGTACTTTTACTTTTTGAAAAAAATTAAAATTACTGGGCAATGCTTCTAAGATGTCCTTAGCTGAACCAATTAATGATCCGAGGGAAAAGAAGTATTAGTCGAATTCATTATGACAAGAGAAACATAGGATACCACCCTGAGATGATCACTGCACCGAAACAGGACATCGGCCTAAATCGTAACTGTCCATAATTTTAATTTATAGATTTATAAATGAATGTGTAAGGAGTTCGTTTGGCAAATTAGAGGCACACACTTTACAGAGGCTTTAGGAGGGTCTTCAGATCCTACAGTATCAATCTTAAGGCCTCGTCACTTCCAAGTAATGTTTGAAGGTTCAAAATATTTGTATGTGAATTTAGCTGGTGTTAGAAAAGTATCTTCTTTGATATACTAAACCTGTAGCTACGCCAGGCTTTGAGTTTGAGCTTACCCACTTTAAAGGGGCTGGGTGAACCCCAGGAGGGTCTGTAGATCCCAGAAGGTCGATCCGTTATCCCTCTATCCATGTTAAGAAATTAAATAATTGATCTGTCATAGCCGGAACTTTCAGACAAGCTACGTTTACTTAAAAACATTACTGTCTCTGATATTCGCTGGGGCCATGGACTATCATATAGTGTTACATGACGAATGAATGCGTTTAATGGGGAAAAAATCGTTGATTGTGTCGTCCCTCGGAGAGTACTCAAAATGGCAGTCCTGAGTCTGTGCCATGTAAGATACTCGTTAAAGATCCTTATTCGTTATAAGATATGCAGAATTTAGATCATTTTAGCACAGCAGCATAAAATCACTTGAAATGGAACAAATAAACAATTAAAGTGTTCATTCTCTTTCTTTTTCGAAGGCGTCAGTAATGAATGAGAGTTGTTTTGGTTCTTAATTATAAATAAATAAAATAAATTTTAATATTAACAAAAAAATAAATCTAATCAGTCTTTGTAAAGATTGATGATACCCTTACCTAACTTGCTTAAACGTAGTATCTGCTCAATAAAGCTGGCCTCTAAGCCAGAAAGAAATGATTATATCTGGAAAGCCCTAAAGCAGAAGTATCCCTCTCTCTTCTTTTCTCTTTCTCTATTAAAGTGCCCTTCGCTCTTCCCTTTCCCTTTCTACGACACTTCTTTGATAAAGCCCCAGGAAAACCCGATGAGGGTTCACTTCATCAGATACATTACCCTACTCAGGGTTTTCCCATATTCTCCTTAATATTAAGCTTCCACATACAGCAATGCTTTACTTCACCAATATATCATGTTTTTATATTGTATATATTTTATATAGTAGGTATATTTAATAAAATACATATTTTCTCTATGTATTATTCTTCGACCAATTGAACCATCACTTAAAAGTACTGTAATTGAGTAATAGCGCAAAAAAGGATTCATCACAAGTTGTCATTTCTTCCCCTTGACTCCAAGAAAATCTTTTTCTTCTTCTTACTTGTGTTTTTGTCTAAAATCAATTTCCTTTTGAATTGATGTTAATTTATGCATCCATATTTTAAAGAGATGTATTAAATTTAATAATAATTTAATCATTCCCGTCAAATACTCAAATATTTTACCAGTTGTGCCCTCGAAGGTATTGTTGTGCAGACGTAGAGTGAGTTGTTATGCTGAGAGTCTCAGGTTAAATTTCACATGTGGCAGATGCATTATTTAACCTGATGACAGCTATGGATGGACCCGGTGAGATCTTCAGACCCGCCTTGACTCATCCAGACGCTATAAAGTGGGTACCCGTGATTAGGATAAAACCAGGCGGTTGAGCCTGATCTGGAACCATCGTCTTTCCGCTCAGTCATGTTCAAGAAACATTACAGTCTTTACCATTTACTAAACTGTAGACCCTTCATGGATTGTAGTGCCAGAGTTTTCTTTTTTTTTTAATTTTTTTAAGTATCTAAAATACAAAAGTATTATGTAATGTGTCGTGTAGTCTAATATATTTCTGTAAAGGAATAGGGTCAGTCAAATGGACAATGCATTTGTTAAAATGATGTATAAATATCAATACGAGGTTTCATTAAAGATAATTGTAAAAATAAACATATTCCAAATAATTATTACTTTAAATACTCTTTCAGGTTTCCAAGGCCATTATTTATACACAAAACTTCAGTGATTTCTGGTTTAGACCGTGTTGTTGAATTTTTCTTCGCCAACGTTTCGCCAGGCATACTGCTAGCTTCTTCAAGGCTGGATCGAGAATGAACCTCGATTATTATAACTTTTTTTGACATATGAATTGACGCGATTGTGCAAATCAATAAATACAATTTTCTCGAGGATGATAAAAAATTTAAAAACAGTCAACAGATCGATCGACTATTTAGGTTACAACTTACCCTATATTCTTCCTTCAAGGTCGCCCTTGTTGTTAGTGAGCTTAAATTAATTATTAATTAAACACATTAATTTACATCTAAGTATGATCTGATCCCGTACTCAGCAATCATTAATTAGCTTATAGTTTTCATACCAACGGGTCTTTTATTAGTTACATATACATTGTTCTTATAATTAAATATACGTCCACCAATTATAATTATTTTTAATCATACCTTAATTTTGATTAAAACAGTTTTTGAATGTTTGTATGCCTGAATTAGTTATTTCTCTATCTTATATATTTTTATATATGGTGTACCTTCGTTATTAACGGTAATATTTAAAAAAATATAAATATACACAACGTGGCGGTGCCACATGATGGGGCAATTCCGCCATATGCTTTATTTAATATATTTTCAGCAATAGGGATGAATAGGGTAATGGATAGGACTACATATATTAGTATCCAACATAATATATATGCGTTGAAAATTACAAAAATATATCAGTAGGTATGACATTTTATAAGCAGAAAGTCATTAATTTCCGTTAAACATTTTAGAATCAATTGAAAAATATTTAAGATGAATTTTCTTTCTTTTTTCATCTTGTTAATATCTAACTTTATCTTCTTCACAACACCGCCTTAGATTTTTTCGTTCCTTGAACATCTTTTCTTTTATCAGGTCTATCTTTCTTCTCCTTTTTGATTTTAGCTTCTAGGCCTACCTTCTTTTTTTCTTTTGAGTGCTTCTGATCTTCATTTTTCACAAAAACAGATTTCATGAGTGTTGCTGTCAGAACCGCCATATGGCGGTATTGCCCCAATACGCCATTACGGTAGTTGAAACCTTGCAGCTACCAATCTACTTGATGAAAACAAATGAAATTTTAATTGAAAATACATGAAACTATAACGAACCAACTTATGCTTCAATTGATGAAAATTCACTCATATTCAAACGAAACTGATATTATAGACAACAACATCACTGACGGTACTGCCAGTTGTTTCCCGTGTCTGTCGCTAGCGTAGGACCGGACCCTCGTTCGTCTCCCCACAACGCAACAACAACCAAAAACGAGGGGTGGCGGAATTGCCCGAAGTGGCGGATTTGTACCACTCTCCCTTATACCGTCTTCAGAGTTACAACTACCACATTATCGCCATACACAGATTTTAACAGTTCGTGAGCTTTTTTGGCATTCTTTTGCAAACTTAATGTTAATGAGTTGCTCCAAATTCATGATGCGCGACAGATACGATAAACACGACCTCACTATTGTTGTGGTAGTTGACAGACAAGCTCCAGCGTGTTGAAACTTGCCGCTGTCTATCTCAACGGATCACACTACTAGACAAATTACATCATAATGATGCAGTGTCAGCAGTTGCCGCTATTAAAATTCATTCTCCGTATTTTTTTATCACACTTTTTTTCATTTTTCCTTAGACCGCGTTCACACTGAGGCGATATAATATAAGCAATGTATTCTAAGTAATATTACACGATTTATATCAACATGACTTGAGCATCAAGATATTGGAGTATATGCACTTTTTACAGCATGTTACTCTATTAAAAAGTATTCATAAAGTTTTAAAACTAGTAATTAATCTTTTTTATTATTATTATTATTATTATTTAACCATTATTATTATTATTAATTAATTATTTAATAGTAATAATAAGGCTTAGCGAACCCGAAGGCTCTATCCCGATACCACCAATTTTTGTTTACACCCGGGCCACTACCCATACCTAAATCAACCAGATCACTCTTAACGCAATTCTCCCACCTACGCTTCGGGCTACCTCTTAGACGTTTAGCAGTCACCTTAACTTTTCAGGCATTCGTTATTCACCGTACCCAGCAGCTTTAGTACCCCATCTTATAAATATGGCTGTATTGAATATTCTAATACCCTCCCCATACGGAAAAAAATTAAAAATAAAATAGTAATTTGGTATTTATCGATAAAATGCATAATTGCATACTGGGGATGATAACAGAATAGCCTAGTTGTTTATTGCAGGTAGATATCTGCATACTTGGAATGATGACACAACATGAATGGGGACATATCACGTACACTCTCTCTAGTATTTATCGATTTTACATATTTTTAGTTTCATCGTGAACTAGGCATCATTCGACTTTTCTTATTGTGAAGTTCTCTTGAAATTCCTGTAGGTCGGAACCGGCACACGTATTTCGTTGTCCCATGTTTTATTCAATTCGGAGTAAAAGGAAATTCTCTTGCTACTATTTTGTTGTTGTTTTTTTTGAGGGCGAGTGAAAGTTTTAGACGGTCTTCTTTAATCTGGTACAAGGTCTTGCGGTTTACGGACACTGCATAGTTCATGGAGGTAGGGTCCTCTGCAGAATGCAGGATTAAAGTCCTGCTTACACAGTCAGTATTACTGAAGCAATATGATGTATGTGTATATGTGTGTGTGTGTGTGTGTGTGTGTGTGTGTGTGTGTGTGTTTATATAGTTATTTCATTATAAATTTTATGGTTAAAGGGAATATGAAATGATTTTCTTAAATATTTCCCGCTCTTAATATAAAATCAATGATATACACATCCTTATGAATATATGCCACAGTATATCTCTTAGACTGTCAATATCATGATAAAGAATACGATACATCTCGAACATATAAGTGATATAAGTGTATGGTAATTATTCCGCAGGTTGTTGCTTCGAATTGATTCACAAGATTTAACTTTTCCAAATTATACATTTTCCATAAATATAAGTTATCATGAGTTTTAGTATGGAAAATAGAATGTTATTATTGGAAAAAGATATAATTCAGTAATCTTTTCATCTACAAATGAACGTTTCTATTTCTACTAACATATATTAGCTACCCTTCGACATATGACTCCTTATATATCCTTCGACTTGAAAATTATATTTCTTGATGAAATGATTACCGAAATCTATTCATTACCACTATCTTTCCATATTAAAGCTCACCACACCTTGTATTTTTTAAACATATTAAAACTGAAACTAATAAACACTTGAAACCTTTAACTCATCTCGAAGCGATACCAAATATATTATTTATTATGAAATAAATAAGACAAGTATAAAAACCAAATAGCAAATCTGTATGATGACGAGGCACTTATACGTACTTCGTAACTATAGTTTACAAAACTCGACTACCGCAGTTCCCTCTCTAAGATCGTTTTTTTCATCAACATAGAAGGAGATAAGAATACAATTGACTTTACTCAAAAAGCAGTTTTAGAGAAAAAATTTCTGACCCATATTGTATCAAAGGAGATACTTCTTTAACGCCATCTTAATTCACTATTAAATTTTAAACCTTTTAACTCTTTTTGGAGGTGATGTAAAGTTGCATAAAACCTTTTAAGCACTTCTTCAACTCAACTTCAACTTTATATTTAAAAATCTTCTTCTCCATTCTCAACCCATATAATGCTCAGTATTTTTTGCACAGACAATACTGTTTCTAGGATAAAGGTGATTTATTCTGAGGTAACAAATATCAGGTTGTTTTCCCCAAATTCAAGGATACCCATCTTTTAGAGGCTGAGTGTGCCAAAAGGAATGTGCAGGTCCCACAGCGTCTATTCTTGGCAGATAACAGATTAAATAAAGCGCTCTCTTTTTCTTAAAAAAATATAAATATTGAAATTCAGGTTATTTTATTCGATGGAGCTCCCTGGATGTTCTCCTGTTTAAAGGGTTTGCTAAATTATTTGAAATTCACTCCCAAGTTTTTTTCTATGATTATGGTTAATGGTTAGTGCAAAAGCCTATTATTTTAGGCTCAATTACAAAATAATAAATAAATAATAATAAAATTGAGCTAAAATTATTCATATCTAAATTTAAGGATTATCCCTGGTTGAGGAAACATATACCGCCTCAATGCCATTACTTTAATTAAATTTATAAGGCACGCTTATATACCTATTTAAATGGAGTAATGAGTAACAGTGAATTATTTTTAAGGATACAAACAAATTCAAAAATAAAAGTTATAAAACTTACATAATGAAAGTTATAAAACTGACTAGCTTTCATAATCTCGATTATTAGTTAAACCTTGATACAATCGAATCTTGATCTCTTGTTATCCTGTAGCATTCCCTCCTGGTAATGCTCAATTCTCAGATAGTATTATTACCTCAAAGCCAAGTCATTGCCTTTTCCCAAGAAAAAATGTAATCTGTATCCATACTGATGTATTCCCATATATATTAGACCTTTCCTAATAAAAACGTATATTAATTATCACCATCTAAATGAAAGATGATTATGCCTAAATGGTAAAAAAATAATCAATTTAGCTCTGCAATAGAGTTATAAAAAATTTTTAATTAGGAACTCGTTATAGTATACTGTTTTAAAGTGTTCTTTAAAACAATGAAGAGGTTTATATTTTTAGGATTAAGTCGAGTAGACATTCGCTTTTTACTACATCATGAATGGCGAAGATTATATACTAATTCAAAGACGTACTGATATGTTGTATATTTTTTAAAAATTATTCATTGAAATAATATCATGACAGAAGAGCAAGTTGTAAAACTACAGACGCCTCGGAGGATTATCAGAAATTGATGAGGTTTGAAACATCATTTACGTTGTACGTCTTTTGACATTTGAATGGGAATGAAGTTTTTCACAAAATAGTTTATAGGTCCTGAGTCCACACCAGGAATATTAAGGTCATTTTGGTTTACATTAATCCTAAAGTAAGTAAAGAGCATTAAGGATTTTTCGAAGGGTTTCCATAAGTCGAAATAGTTCTCATAATAGTCATGTGTAAGAGAATTTTGTATTTAATTGGAAACGTCTAGTATTTTTCTAGTAACTGTTTAAATAAAGCCTGAAACAGCAGTTTCCGGTTTCATTCCATTTTCGTTTAAATAATACTTTTTTATACATTATTATTTTTTCTAGGTGATGAAAGACACCATCATCAGGAAAACGACGAAAATGATGAAGGGATCGAGTGGGATTCAGGTTATATCGAATACGAAGAAGCCAACCACTCATCCTCCTTGGCTATAGTAATACAGGTATGTCTCTTTTGAAATAAGTAGACGTGTAAACATTTTTAAAAATATTTTATTTATAATTGTATTGTATTGTAAAAAAAAAACTTACTGAGTATAAAGTCAGTAATAATAATATATAATAAATATTAACCGCCAGACCAGATATGTAATATGTTTTTCTGTATATGTTTCTTAGTCCCAGAATATGTTTCTTCTCTATTTTATTCTAAAGTAACTATAGCTCTGAGTTTGCACAAACGATTGTAAAATATCTAAATGCAGTAATCCATAATTATAGTACATAGCTTTTAATTAGAAAATAATTTTCAATTAAACTAATTATTGTTTGAATGTTGTTTTCATTTCAACGCTAAATTTCAAATTGAGTGTTACTATAAAGAAAAAATACTGGAATTATTATCGATATCGTCTGATATTATTGTTCATATTTTTTTTGTGAATTTTTTCAATACTTTCTTCTATACTTGATTGAAATTTTTTCTATTATGTTTTATTTATATTTTTAGGTTAGTAAAATTTTCGCTTTTATATTAAATATTTTTATATCGTTATGTGGTACTTTTATAGAATTTAGCATAACTCTACAGGTTTGTTTATTCATTTAACGTTACTTGAACACTTCTATGGCTAATCGGACATTGATACCGTGTTAAATTTTACCTATCTGAGTATATTTACGGAAGGAATCTTTAAAAAGTTCTGTCACCGTACAGGCTGGTGATCCCCATTTTATGTCACTTCCAAAGAACGGCATAACCAAGGATTTTATCTCTTCCATTAGCATTTGCCTAAGTTTCTTCCCTCAAAACTAATAAATAATATAGGCATTTGTATATATTTGTTTTATATCTGAAATTAGATGGGTCTTATAAATTTTGCTGCTTTGCACTAAGTTGCAACGGAATCTCAGTGAAAAAAATATCGCAATAAAAGGCATTTTATTTAGATTTTTTATCCATTGAAAATATCTTCAGTTCCCATTTAGCTAATACTATTTCTTTTTTATTACACGATGAGTTAATGGACCAGAAGCTATCTAGGGGCTGTAGCGAAGAGTGCAGTCGGTAAAACTGGCTTGGGTTGCTTCTAGGTCGCATTGCATTATGCAGTCAGATGAAAAAAAGTTAATTATTCTAACCGTTTTAGTCGGTTTCGTCTCAACGGATTGGCCAATGGCATAATGAGATGCCAATTTGTGATGGTTTTTCAAAGTTTTTTTTATGCAATAATTACAACGTTTTATTCCTAACTGTTTATAGATATTAAATATAGCTATTAAATAATAAAGCTACTATATCTACAAATTTTGTAACTAACTTTATTATTTGGTATTACAATAGACATTAATTATTAATAATTTATTAGTTTACAATTATACTCGTTGAGAGTTGGAAATTTTCATTTACGTTATGTAATACCTTTCATTATATTTACTCGATTATCATACATTTGTAAATTTCAAAAAATAAATTTAAACAAAAATATGCAAAATTTTTTATTTTTTATTTTCTTTAACATCGCTTTAACTCCAGGGGCCATTAGCGACGACTGCTCTTCTTATATTTCTTGGATTAAGTTTGTGAATTTTAGGTACATCAGAGTCCTCAGTAGTTCATTATTATTTTTGGAAAGTTGGCACGTTTCAATTTCCAAATTAGTTCTTTCTATTTCATACTTCTTGCATTCAAATAGATGCTTTACGGTAATTTGTACATTGTTACAGCTTTGGCAGATTGGTTACTACTGCCCTAAAATTTGGTGGAGATGTGTCAGCTTAGTATGTCTAATTCTTTTGGACTTATTACACTATATTCTTTTGGCGTTAGGCCATTTGGAGAGATCCAAGCAGTGTTTTTTTTTCTTTTATTTTACGGAGATGGTTTTGTGGAAGGCTCTCCTACTCTTCATCCCAGTTTTCTTTAATTTTATTTCTTATCACTGCCAGCCATTCGGACAAAAAGATGGGTCCTAATAAGGAAACGTCATCACTTTTTGCAGCTGCTTATGCCTACATGCGAAGGGACCCATAATAGTGAAACTATTTTATTATTTTCTTTTAAGGTCATATTCATGATTTTATTTCGTGTAAAACTGAGTTTCTTGTGAAAAGTCATTCTAATGTATTTATCAGTTATTATTTAGAGCTATTTAGGCAAAATTTATAGCTCCCAGGGTAGCATCTTCCTATTAGCCGTAGCAGCATAAAATAACGTTAAATGAACAAACAAACAAAACTCCACACATGTTACTAGTATCTGGCTCGGACCCCCATTTTAATCCCCTTCCAAAAGACGGAATAACCAAGGTTTTTTTTACTTTTGAAGAATCCTAATGCCAGGTGTCAAGCTGTGAACCCGCGACTATGGATATAAAAGGTTGTTTTGCTAAACACTACACCTTATGTGACTCCCATTTTATTATTTCTGACAGCTCCTCTCCTGAAAATATCATTATAACTGATATTTTCTTCTTCACAATCCATTTTATAAAGTCTTTTTGGAACATTACTAAAAACAATGTTAACTCTTGCAACCCTTATTTTTCAACTTTAATGTGAATATTTACTTCCTCATTTTATATATTATTATACTACAGTATATTTAATAAATATTTATTGGTGAATAAATAATTAAATATTCATATTAAATAAGATCCATTATTGTTGTGGCTCCTGATTTTCTTCACGAGGTATCAAGACTGTATAATCTATGGCAGAGATCAAAGAGGTTTAATCACCCAAATTAGGGATTCCAAACTTTCCCTTTTCTGAACTGATAAATGTCTGCATTTTATAACGACCATCCTGTCATTGTTTTGCTTACTTCCTTGTAATGCCCTGGTTATGGTCAATAATTATTGTGCTTCTAATGATTACCAATAATTTCCTAATTTCACGGTTATATAACTGAAGATGGCTGCTTTCGTTGAGAAGATTTTTCTTGTTTTTGAAATCTCATTATTGATCCTCCGGAGAAATGTAATCGCTTTTTCTCTTCTTCTTTTTCTTATTGGCTTATTACGTACAGCGAAGTGGCTCAGTGGTAGGCTGCTGAGTGTAGTCATGGGTTTAAAATCCGGCAGCTGGCAGATATTCTTCAATTGGTAGCAGCTGGATATTTTCGGATCTGGAAACCTCCTGGGGCTCACTCAGTCTCTATAAAGTGGGTACCCAAAATAGAAGGGAAATCTGGTGTTTGAGTGTGATCCAGAAGAAATCACCACCCTGAACAATCTTTTCCCAAGTAACAGTAAAGCCTCCACCACGTACTGAATCCAAGACCCTTCATGAGTTCTAGTGGTACAGGGTTCTCTTATCCTTGATCTTTACCCAGTGCTCATCCTTGCCGGTATTGCTCTTTTTTTTCTTTCGTCCATTTCTTTCCCGTCATTAGCTTTGGTTTCCTGTAAATCCTGGTGGTCATTTAGTTTTATCCTGAAACGGTTGCATGCTTGAGTGTCAATTCAACTCTTATCAACTTTAAGTATTTATTTATTTTCATACAAATACGTACAAATTTAAAAAGACAAGAACTGACTAGACGGTACAAACAACTATCACATCTTCTGGACTACAGATCTTCACTTGACTTGAGGAACAAACGACTTATCTATAATAGTATACTAAAGCCTATTTGGACATATGGAGCAGAACTTTGGGGTTCAGCAAAAAAAGTTCACACACACACAAGATACAAACAACACAATCCAAAATTCTCAGAAAAATAATTAATGCACCATGGTATGTTTCGAATCCCACTATACACAACGACATGAACATTCCCACTATAAAATCATATATTCATAACAAATACATAACATTCCACTCATCGACACAATATCACCCAAACCCACTCGTTCTTCCGCTTTCCTACTCCCTGTTACCTGGACTTGATAAAAAAAGATTAAAAAGACATTGGCCAAGAGACCTACTGAACAATTGATATATATATATATTTTTTCCAAAATAACTGGATGATCATGGAGAAAAACGAAGAGAAAGAAACTTCATTCAAATTTGCTAGATGCGCAATTGCGCAGGTGCAAATATAAAAATTAAATAATAATAATAATAATAATATTTATTTGTTTTTAGGGAATTTCGTTGTACAAATAAAATCTGTCTTAAGCCATAAAAAATAAAAAATATTTTCCATATTGAACATCACACTTGATTAGTTTTTCATTTTTCTTAATTTAAGTATCAACAGAACAACGTTATAGAATTTGTGTTCTCAAAGAAAGTACAAACAAATGGAATGTAAAATGGTTAACATTTAAAAATAAAATGTCGATTTCAATGTCGTTTTCTACATCATGCTGACTTGGTTTTCTTTTCCTTAAAATATATTTAATATTTAAAATATTCGTATATCGTATAGTATTACAAAAAAAATATAACATTTTTTTGGTTTTTTCCTTCCCCCTCTTTAATTTACAAATTAGATGTATACTAATAGTTCACGCAGGATATTTTTTAGGATTATATTCATTTTTCTACAAAATAATGCAGTACAGAAATTTTTAGGGCAGTTTACTTGCGTTTCTCAAAATAAAATATACTAAAATAATTACAATAAAATATGTTCTTTTTCCGGAATGGAAGTTAGTTTTAGCTTAGCTCGTTACTAAGCTCACTCTGTTAATAAAAGCGCCACTTGTCAATAAAAGTGTGTATTTGAGAAATATGCGCGTCAATTCAAGTAATTTTTTTAAATATTTTATTTTTAATCATTTAATATAAAATTTGTAATTCATTGGTAATTTAAACTAGCTTATAAATTGAATTTGCACTTTATTTAAACTAATATTGATGTTAGATTTTTATATGCCAGAAAAGCGTGACCTTTAATCATTGCAACAGTTTTACTTTTCTATTTCTTGCACATATTTATTTTACTTCAGTGTACTATCTTTAATTTACTAAACTGAAATAATAGTGAATCTTATTATACGTCATTATAGCCGAAAAAAGGTTTTAAATTTGAATAATGCTTAAGACGTGAAAGCTGTGCTAAATACCGATTATGAGATTGTTAAAAATAAAGCGACATTCCTAGTAATAATTTTTAAGAATAATTGTATATATCTTGTCATTTTAAAAAGTAATTTTGTATTTTTTTCTAAGTTCCTTGAGAAGATGTATAAAAAAAAAAAAAAAAAAAAAAAAAAAAAAAAAAAAAAAACTTTCTCTACAACATGCTTATTTTCAAATAATCTTTTATTATAATTGTTCACGTAGGCTTCCATGGTCTGCGGTATTGTCCGTATGTTCTTTTTCCGGAAAAAGAACATATTTTATTGTAATTATTTTAGTATATTTTATTTTGAGAAACGCAAGTAAACTGCCCTAAAAAATTCTTCATAAATACACAAGTTTTAAAATAGCTAGTTTTTGATTTTCACTATTTGCTTCAATGATCGCATTTGTTATTTTTTTCTGAAATTTGAAAAAATATATATTCTTTGATTGTGGAAAACGCAAGAAGGTTAATCTAAGTATTAATAGTCAATACAAAGTTTATTTTTATTTTTTATTTATTAATGAATTATTAAATCAGCTGGACCGTGTAAACCAGATGTCAGTACTAGCGTAAGGAAAATTATCCCAGTACTTGTGTGTTAATAACGTGTTGCCAAAGGAATACGCATTACTTCAGCGAGAAGTTGGCGCGACCACCACAGTTTACGTTTTCGCGTTCTTTCATTTTTAATAAACATAAAGCAAGAACTCATTCCACACCAAGCAATGCTCTTCATGGTGTATTGACTAAGATTGGTCTAGAAACTGAAATAATAGTGTGGACGCTAGACCAGACTAATCCGGCTGCTCTTAAGCTTCGTCCACACTATGAGACATTTGCTAGGCAATAGTCGAGACAAACCTTAGACCGTCTGAACAACGGTCTAGGACTGGGGTTCCCAAACTTTTCTGTACCACCCCCCCCCCTTTTGTTGAAATGAAAGCTTCTCGCGCCCCCCCCCCTTAACAATAAATTGTGTGGGCCTAGGAACAAAACAAAAACAAATAAGTATTACATTGAAAACAAAACATTTATTTATACTGCCATAGGGTACAACAATATCAGTTTTCATAAAGTACAAAAATTATTAATAAGAGAAAAATAGTTAGGTTGGTTAGTGAGATGGATGGGCTTCCATTTTTCTTACTAGTGTGCCCTATTCGTGGCCGACTTTTAGTAAGTGCACAACGCAAGTCACTAGCAACATCAAGTTTATTCCGATACTTTGTTTTAATTGCCACAAGTGTTGAAAATGATTTTTCGCACAAATAGGTGCTTGAAAAAGGCAAATATAAACGAAGAGCTTCCCGTGATACACTAGGATACACTTTGAAATATTTTAACCAAAATGAAGGTTTGCTCATTATATCAAAGTGGTCTATTTTCTAAACATCATGGTTAATTTAGAATTTTAGAAAGACTACTGAAATTTAATTTAATGTTCAACTTGTCTCGCGCCCCCTCTGACATGCCCTCACGCCCCCCCCAGGGGGGCGGGCCCCCCAGTTTGGGAACCGCTGGTCTAGGAGCAGCCGGATTAATCTCGTCTAGTGTCCACACTACTATTTCAGTTTCTAGACCAATCTTACTCAATACACCATTAGACCAGGGTCGATAATTTTTTAAACCAACAAAAATAATAGTAGGATGAAACCCATTGGAAAAGGAAAAGAATATAATAAAAATTAAAGGAATAATAATTTACGAGCGATCTGATGTCGGGAAGTGGAAGTAGGGGGGGGGGGGGTTAAGGGTAAAAAACCGGTTTTTCTCGATTTTTGGCAAAACTACAAATCCTATGGGGAAAAGTTAAATGGCAAAGTGGTAGATAATAAAAAGATTGGACTACAACTTTTGTATTTACACTTTTTTCACATAACCTCAAAATTTAAGCGAAAAATTCAAATAACCAAGTTTTTGGTTTTTTATTTTCATCTTTTACTAAAACAATTTTTTTTCACGAAATTTGTAGAAAACTTACCTTTTTATGTTCCAAACACTCTGTAATTTTTTTAAATTAAAATATTTATTTTTTGTGTTGGTAGGCAAACGTCTCATAGTGTTGACTAGGCTTTAAACACAGTTCGAGTTTTGGTGAGGGGCAATAATTTTGTATTTTTATTTTTAAATTGTACTCTGTAAAGATGTAGGAAGCGGGAATTTTAAAAATTTGATATTTTTATTTTACTTTTTTAAAACTTGTGTTACCTAAAATTTTGAGGTGGAAGGTTTGTTATTTTCCTTGTTTAACTTTTTATTTTAATTAATATGAAGACTTCAATATGTTAGATACGATTTAGAGTGTATAAATATTATTGGTATTGGATAACTGCTTTTCCTATCGGAAATGCTATAGTTGTGTACAATAGTTTTGTGCTCTTTAGACTTGGAGCTTAAACTAGGATCAATAAGAACATAAATAACTTGCCTTTTGCTTACAAATATATTTATATACTTTCATTAACCTTTAGTCATAAATTTGACCTCGTCTAATAATGTCGTAATTATCAACAATGTTTGATCATTTAATTATTATCTCAAAATCGATTGGTTTTAGTTGTTTTATCGATTTTATTGAGTTGATGTGAAGTTTCGTTCTGAATACAGTTTTAATGCTGGGAGTGATGTTAGCGATCAAGGTACCACATTTTTTAAATTATTATTTATTGTTTACATTTAATTCGGCATATGTTCAACTATTGTAGCAATAAATTAATAGTTTTATTTAAATGTTTTTCATTAAAAAAGTATTAGACTAATGCTCCTGGTTGACTCCATTTTTTGTTTTAACGATTTAATTACCCAGACTTATAAATTAATATAGAAGAGGAAAAAGGAGACATAAAATATTCGCTAAGATATGAATGGAAAAATTCCATACTGAATGCCTGACAAAACTGAAGTACCTATCGATATTTCTCTATATCGACTGGTATTCTTGTTTAATGTTTCTATTTTAGAGACTTGAGGCTTTTTATTTGGTATTTTTCTTCCGTGGTAAATGGCTAACAAAAATATTTCAATTTTTGAATGCGTTTAACATCTTTATGGCTTCGAAAGGGTACAGTTATTCCTCGGTGATGATCATCAATATGTATGCTTTTATTGATTATTTAGTAATCAGAAAGAAAACATTTTATCGATTAGTTGATTATGATTACTAATTAATCAGTGCTACTTTTTGTCAAAATAAATATTAATAGATAAATGAAGGCAGCAATTTTACTGGGTTTTGTTTTTACTGATTGATATGGTATTTATTTGAATGAATATATATATATATATATATATATATATATATATATATATATATATATATATATATATATATATATATATATATATATAATGCAATATTCTATTTATCCACAAAAACTATAATACAATAAAATTCTTAAAACGGTTATTGTAAAATTATTATAACAGTATTGAGTGAATCTTACCATCTTTTTTTCCTTTTTGATAACATTTGAACGATTTGGCACCACACACTATCCCAAGTTGGAATATCAAGATCCATTTCGCCGAACCACCGCGACATAAATACTAACTGACCACCGTGGGAATCGATCCCACTACGTCCGAAACGAGCATCCGCGAATGTTCCTCATCCCAAAAGTGCTTGGATATTTTGTCTCTAAATTTATATTGACTAATAATATTATTATTCAAAAATGCTTCCGAATATTTTGCCAAAATAAGAATTTATTAAAAATCAAAACATAAAATTTTCCCTCTTTCTAAGATAATAGCCAAAATCCGGGCGTAGCAAGCCTAAATTTAAAAACAAATAACTTAGTGATTCTATTGTGACATGTAGCTCTGAAGAAATACCATATTAGCCGAACGGACCGAAGAAGTGTGTATCAGATATTTGTCATTAAGTATAAATAACATTAGTCATAAAACTTTATTTATAGAAACTTACAATATAAGGTCATATAACGTCACTCAGTACTGACATATATTTCTTTACCATTTCTACGAAAAAATAAATATTAAAAAAATATTTATTAATCAGTTGTTTTTTCTTGGATTAATTTGGTCCTTAATTAAATTTGATTAATTAACGGTGATTTGATCTACCATTCCTTAATTCCGTTTTTGTTAGCAAATATGTAATACTCTCCGCTTCCTACAAGGACTAAATTTATAAGGATTTTGATTGATTTATTCTTAGATCTTTGGATAGTAAACGAAGGGTTTTTTTTAAAAAAAATGAAATGTGGCAATGGAAAAAAATGTGGAGGTTAATAAACCGGAGAAAATTCTTACATCAGTTATTTATTAATTAAAATCAGGCAAGGATTACTGATCTTAATAATAAAAACTACACAAGAAATTAATTTTTGTCAAGAGATTTATGTATTGCTTCACTGTTTCTTAAAACGTGACTATATAAATGTTGATCAAACGATTGACCGTTCAGGACTAAGTTTAATATTTATTTATTTCTTATACAAGGTGGAAAGTATTACAAATATTTATTATAGAGGGAGCGGAGTGGCTCAGTGGTAGAGCACTGAGTTGCCATGCCGGAAATCCTGGTTAAAATCCCGCTGCAAGGCAGTGCTTTAATTTAGTCTGTTTGTAGCCGAAGATGGATCATATAGGATCTAGGACCCTCCTGGGGCTCACCCAGCCTCTATAAAATATTATTACAATAGGGTACCCAACATAAAGCGGGAAATCTGGCGGTTGAGCGTGATATACAAGTCACCTCCTTGCAGAACCGTTGTCTATGAAACAGTGCAGTCTCTACCTTGTACTGAACCCCAGAACCTTCACGGGTTTTAGTGGTACAGGTTTTTTATTTATTATGGAAGGCCTACTGTTTAATGCAGGGGTATCCGACCCTAATGATTTTGCGGGCTGGATTGGAAGCATGATAACTGGGCTGGCCGCATATAATATTATATATCCCTCCATTAGATTAGACCTACTATAGACATTTTTTGGAGTGAAAACTTGGAATATGGCGAGTTATAAAAAATTTGTTTACTATTTTCTTACATTTTATCAAAACAAAAGCAATACAATAATAACGGTATTGAACGGAGAATATTATGTTTTTTTAATTATGTATATAATAATTGTTGTACATAGTTCTTTCAAAAAATATATAGGTATATCTAAAAAAAACTAATTTTTCATTAGATATTTTAAAGTTCGATGTGACCTAAAAAAAAATAAAAATTTGTGTACCCGTAAAGTGAAGCATTCTTATTGTAATGATGGTATTGAAATTCTTTTATTTGACATGGTAAAACTTTTTGATAAAACTTCAAGTTTAATATAGTATAATAAGTATACTACAACTTGATTAAACTATGACTTGATTAAAAAAAAAATTTTGTACATCGCATGCCAAATAAGCCGTTACTGAATATAAAAGCTTCAACCAATACAATTTCTACTGTCTGTTTAACTCAAAAAAAGCCTATCTTTTAGGTATGCCGGTTCTTTTGATGAGCGATATATAAGTACACTAGTATTTATATTTCAATACATTAGTCTTCACTACTTAATCATTATAAAATAAATATATTTTTAAAAGTTTGGTGTATCTTCACGGTACGGAAAAATGGTTAAGATTGGTTAAGATGAGTCGATGGTTGGCCACTGCTGGTTTAGGACTACCTTATTGAAGTGCTAATGCGTCTTGAAGATCGTCTTGTTGTATTTATTTAGGAATGTATTACAATACAACATTTACTAATATGAACACTTGTTCCCTGTTGCAGGACTGTACCGTACACCTTGGGTGCGGTGGTGCTCAAGAAGCGGACTCCCATTACAAGGCTGTCTGCAGGGCGCTGGTCGCGGAGGCCCTCGAACTGTCCACCTTCTTGGAGAACGTTGGCACCGGGCAGCTGAGGCAGAAGACCACCGAACACCTGGACAACCTCAACTTCACGGACTGGGTGAGCCCGACTGCTTGCTATCTATTACGAGAGATTTGCCGCCCTATAAATATTTGTGATTCACGTCGGCAAAGCGCGTCGTAGGACTGATAATTTGTAAATATCATCGATAAAAATACAGTAAACACGGCCTGTTATATTGCTCAATATGCTGGTAGGCGGAGAGTTGTGGGTGTGCCAACCCACTGTCTCCACCTTGCCCAATTTGGGTATTTGCGGGGCATTCTTGCTGTAAACCTTTATTTTTATTATTCCCGTCTTAAGCAATATCTTTTTAATATATTTTTTTATTCCAATATTTATTATAATCGGATTTATTGTTAATTCTAGGATTTTTTATAAATAAATACAAGTAGACAATTTAGGGGGATTTAATTAACTCAAAGTTACAATAATACTCGTATATAAACATTTAAAAAAATGTCATATTTATAGTCTTTAAGGTTAGGTTTAAATTCAGAAAACCAATTGCAATTGACGTATACTATTCTTTCATTTCTTATATTGAGTTTTTCTCACCAAGAAGTAACGCTAGTTTATCCATTTCAGATTCTGGTTTTTCAGTTATAAAAATTGATTACAGATTTTTAAAATAAACAAAAACAGTGTATTTATTAATTTATAATGAAAATAGAAAATGAACCATCTCAACCGGAGGTAGATTTTTTTCAATCTTTCAAACTTCCCAAAATTTTAGCTCATTTTTCATTCGATTCATTCTAGGGTTTTTTAAAATCAATACAATTAAAAATTTAGGTGAATTTAACTAACTCGAAGTTACAAAAAATATGTAAAAAACTAAAGTAATTAATTTGTTTATGTTTGGTACGCTTAGATTAATATCTGTAAAACCAAATGAATGTATAATATGTTTTCTTTTCTTTTTTATTGAGTTTCTTTCATTAAGAAGAAACTAATCTACCCATTAAGAATTCATTTTTTTTTTAAGTTAAAAAAGTTTAATGAAATTTTTAATTTATAATGAAAAATATACTATTAACTATCTCCAACGGAACTACTTTGTTTCAATTATTAAAAAAAAAAAAATTCAACTCATTTGTTATTCAATGTTGAATAATTAGAGGACTAGTTAGAGTGTGAAAAACAATGCCATTATGTTTTATAGAATAAATTTGCTAAGTAGGAATCCTGATTTAGCTATTTACTTTTGATCGTAAGATTTTTATATTTTAATATTTTAGCGAGTTAATTTTATCTGTCTAAAAAGTTTTCGCAGTCTTTGTTTTTTAAGCTTCCGTTTATTGAAGTAGTTTTAAACTCATTTTCCCAAGCTCATTTAATATAACTAAGGTCTAAGTGAAATAGAATAAGTCTTTAGTCATAAATAATTAAATAAGTTTTTCCAAAATTAAAAAAGTAAAATTCATAAAACAACTTCTGACAAATTCTGAAAGGACACAATTGAGCCAAGGTCGTGAGATGGTTGCTGACTCGTAAATCAATACTCGGCTCAGTATCACCTTCGGGATTGTACCGCACCTTTTTATCCGGGCAACAGATATTGTAACGCGATCTCGGGGGTTCGTTTCCGATCGCAAGAGCATAGAATGAGGTTATCCGAATCCCATAGCATCCTTCGATTATTGAATTAACAAAAAATAAATATCTTCAATTCTAAGATGTTAGACATTAAGCTCAAATGAATAAAGCTGCCTTGAAATTGATGTATCATTCATTAATCTGGTAGTATTTACTGAACGTAAATTATTATTTCAGTTAGCACTAATATTTACTGTCAAGCCTACAATTAATTGTCCATTGTTATGTATTTTTCAATGTACAAAAACCAAAGGCGGATTTAGGGGAAAACGGGGGCACGTTCCCCTCAAACGGTTTTTAGTGTACAGTGGATAATCCATTACTTTACATACTTATAGACTAATCACATGATCATAGTTGTTAAAATATATGAATAAAATAACAGAAAGAACATGAGTGAAACTATTGATTCGATATTTTAATTAACCTTAGAAAACCTTTCTATACTCGTGAATACTACAATTTTATTTCTAGGCTATTGTTGATTTTTTTGCCCGTCTGCCCGTTGTGCCCACTCCATGAAAAAGATCATGGATCCGCCCTTCATAAAAACATTGGTTCTGGCTTTTCTAGGATTATTTTAGTGGATTTTTATTTAAATGTAGTTAGCTCAACAATTTTTGTTGTTTTGATTGTTACTGTATTATAATTTCTTACATCATATATTTTATATCTTTAATTAAATTAAACATAATATCCCACCTGTCATTAAGTTAAATATGTAATTGATGGAAAGCTATATTTAATTATTTTTTCAGTTTTAACGCTTAAGCGTGACCTATATGTACTACGATCGATGTAGGGTCTTGGGTTCAACGCGAGGCCTTTCCTAATACTATCCTTACCACGAATGCTGATGATACATATGTATTATTAGTCAACACTAATCCTATTATTGCATCCCAAAGCCTCCAATCCCACATCACTGATCTTGAAGAATGGTGTCAAAACTGGAGAATTAAAATAAATTCTCAAAAATCGCATCAAATCACCTTTACCTTACGTCGTAAACCAATGACTTCCTGCCCTTCAGTATCCTTTAATAATACCCAACTGGTGCCTGTAGAACAGATCCAATACTTAGGGTTGCTTCTCGACAAGCGATTAACTTGAAATCCTCATACAAGACTGAAAAGACAAGAAACCGCTCGACTTTTCAGGCTTCTTCAACACTTACTAGACAAGCGCTCTAAGCTCCCAATTAACTACAAAAGACTCATCTACATTACAGTAGAGCTTTGGGGCTCCGCTAAGTTTCTCTACCTGTCATTATCTCATGTCATTATGCATTACTTAGCCTATTTACTTGTTGTATTATTGTAATACAGTTATAAATATGAATAAATAATAATAAAAAATATATATGTTTTCACTTTTAACACTCAAGTGGCCTATAGGTATTAGGACCGATGTAGAGTCTTGGGTTGTGTACCTGGTAAGTACTCTACTATTTAATGACTACGGTTGTACAAATAGGTGGTTTGTCAAAAATCTTCCATGTTTTCGCCCCATTGAGGGTACACACTTAATAGAGAATAGGTCAGACTGGGTGTTAATTCGTAATATCCCTTGAACTACTATCAAAAATATTCTTCGTGTTTTAATTTGAAAATCCGAAATTATAGGCAAAAAAACCAATTTCATTTTATATTAATATTATTTGGTTTTAATCGTGATTTTTTTTATACCGCAATATTTCATTTTATTTTTAATTACTATGGGCTAACCCAATTTGACAATAGTTCATTTAAATGTATATACTACCATAGGTACTTAGCGTTCAAGTAGCGGGACTCGGATATTATTCTTAAAATTGGAGTTGAGCTTAGTTCTTATTTTTTAATCACTTAGTAAGTCTATTAAATTAAGGGTGCCCCAAAATTTGAATTAAATAGAAAACACAGTTTTTAGTCTTTTGATTGTTATTTTTTTATTGAGTCATAAAGTGCGAGGATACATAGGATAGGGTTGTTTATGGAATAACACATGAGGCAAATGGCCTCCACGGCTTTGCATGCACATGCGCACTCGTTTGTCGAAATTTTTCATGACCATTTTGCATAAATGTGGCTGAATTTCGTTGATGCAGCGTTGAATCTCCTCCATTAATGCGCGGGTGGTTGTGGGCTTGTTGACATA
The DNA here is from genome assembly GCA_037127475.1 of Arma custos. NCBI lineage: Eukaryota > Metazoa > Arthropoda > Insecta > Hemiptera > Pentatomidae > Arma > Arma custos. The sequence goes on from CM073764.1 coordinate 72,572,823, forward strand.
TACCTGTGATTTCAAATAACCCCATATAAATAAATCTAATGGTGTTAAAGCACACGATCTAGGGAGCCAATTCTGAGCACCGAAATGAGAGATCCATCCATCCAATTTCGGCAGAAAGAACTGCGTTATCATTTCGCGATTTCGATCACCAGTAACTGTCACTGCTTGACCAGCCTCTCACGCACTGCTTCGATATTGACATTTGAACGGTTTCTTTTTGGACGACCAGTGTTTAGGGCGTCTCCCTGAATTTTTCAATTAATCTCTTCACAGTTGACGAAGTTAAAACACTATTCCGAACATATTTGTATGAAATTTTCGAACTGCGAAAGACACATTGTTATATCGTGTAACGCTCCATTTTTAATAACCCTAAACTGTCAGCTGTCGAATTGTTTTTTGTTTTTTTTGGGGGGCTTGCCAACACTTTACTGCACAAATGGCGACTAATTCAAATCTTGCGTTAATTTTGGGACACCCTTTACGAGTGTTCACTTAGTATTGTTTCAAGACATTGAGAATTTTGTATTATATTAAACAGTATTTTTTTCATTTTAGGTTTGTTTTATGAATTAAAAAATCAATTTATATAGTTTATATGAAAAATGCCTTAATCTCTTTTCCCTGCATTCTGTGTAATAATATAACTATGTTACTTCAAAATATTTGAATAAGAGGTAGCTTGTTTTATTTTTTATATCGGTGCATTCTATTCTCTCTATTTAAATTTTAAAACTGGTAAAAAATGTATAAAGATGTCTGTAGCTAATCGAGGAAGACAAAAAGTACTCGATCCGTTGCTTGTCAACACTGATGAAATATTCCATCGCTAAAATTTTTTTTATACAATATAGTGAATCAATCATTACATCAAGAACCGTAGAAAAATTTATATAATTTCCTTTTACGCTGCTTCAATTCTATTATAGATAGGAAAAAGTTACTGTTAATTTTGAATTGATGCAACGTTATCTGTAAAGTGACAGACTACTAAGTGATTCGAACTATGATTTGAGTATATTCAGACGTGATATTATAATCTAACCTCTGTTCTCGCTTTGATCATTTTGAATTACCATAGATTATTCAGCTAGTTGCACTGCAGGCTACGCGTTCGTCTTAAGTTATAGCGACCTTCTGCGGGTGATATGGAAAAAATGAGGTGAAATCATCGAGAGAAAACGCTAGAAACGAAAGTGACATTGCTTTGTCGCGAGTGATGGGAATCCGGTGTGGGTACGAGGCCCGTTTGCGTAGTGATAAATGTAACGTGCTACCGACCGTTGTAGCTCATTTATGAGCTGAGTTTCTAGTTGTCGTTGGAAGAAGATGGATGTTCTTCTGAGCGGCAAATAGCAGATCTAAATATGGCTCTATTAGTGGTAACAAAAAACTGATGACATCCTGTCACAGGTTGTAGAGTTTTCTGTTACACTTCCGTTGTAAAAGAAAGTCTTTAGACATAATTAAAATCTATTTTACTGTACGTATCTAACCATTGTTTTCTATTTCTGTTTCCCTGAAGGAATTCATGTGGTTTGGGTGTAGGGTTCCATGGTTAAAACTGGATAGTGTGTCATGATTGAGAAAACCACGATCTGAATACATCAGAATAGTAGTTTGGTGGATCGAAAAAATAATATTACATATTTTAAGAGGTTATATTTTAATTTTTCAAACCTAGCCTTTTTATAAGTATTAATAAACTATTAATAATAAGTGGATACACTGAAATAGTATTACATAAACTTATATTGGGAAGCGGAATGACTCAGTAGTAGAGGCATCTCACTGCACAACCGTTCTTAGACACAGTACAGTCTCTACTACATACTGAACCACGGACCCTTCCTGGGTTGTAGTGGTAGAGTTAAAAAAAAAAATCATATTTGAATTTCCGAATGGTGCTACTTGCCGGAGTTTAAATTATTTTTATAAATTACTGTTAAATTTTCAATGTAAGAATATAGGAATAAATCATTCATTAAATATTTTGTAAAAAAGAAATCTGTACCACTAAGGCCCATGTAGGATCTCGGTTTCAGTGCATGGTAGAGACTGTACTATTTCTCCGAAAACGGTTGGGCAGGTAGGAGATTTGTCCGAGATTGAGTCCTTAAAGTCCCCCCCTGGTTATGTGTCTCCTTAAGTATTAATCTTTGCAATCCCAAGGAGTCTTCTTAGGCCTCCGGAATATGTAAGATAATTTGTGAATTCCTGATGAAAATTTGTTATATAAATTATTTTTTCTATAATTGAATTGTTTTGGTATGTTACGATATGTAAATTACATGAAACAAACAAAATGATATGTGCACTATGACCCATAGACACATTAGAGAGTGTTCTCTTTCTAAGAAAACGGCTGTGCTAGGAGGTGAATTGTCCAAGATCACGTTCAATCGCCGAGTTTTCCTCCAAATAAAAGGTACCCTTTTTATGGAATCTGGGTGAGCCCTTTGGGGGTCTGTTGGTATATATGCCCCAGGTTCCATTCACCACTGTTAACAGATTAAATAATTCATACGCCGCAGTTAGACTTGAACGTAAATCCTTCGGGATATCAACTCAGCGCTCTACCCACTGTGCTATCCCGCTCATTCATTATTCACTTCCTATTAAAACGTAATTTTCTGGAGTCTTTTATTTTTCGACGCCTTCGGAGCTATGCAATAGGATTCTGTTTGAAGGTAAAGAAGGAGGTGGGAATTAGAAAAGAACAAGACTGTAATAGCGAATATTTATGTACACAAATAGAGGGAATTAAGTGTGTGGGGTGCCTATCTGACTAACCTATTGTGTTCCCTGTGTAGGCATTCAAGGCTCCTGTGCCATCCGACCTACAGCGTCGCTTTTTTTTCTATTATCTTTCATCTTTTGAATTTATATTTATATTTTGGGTAATATGTTTTGGCTTTGTGCTCCTTTATTTGAGAAGCAGCATTCCAATGTTTTCTTTTGGTTGAGCTTAAGGTTATAAGATATTTATAAGAATATAAGATATAAATATTATTACAATAAAATAAATATTTGATTTATATTCGATATTTACAACGAGTATTTAAGAGTATTGAATCTATAGTTTTTGTTTATATATTTATTTAACGTCTCTTTGGACTGCTATGGCTAATTGGATGATGCTAAAGTAGTAATCCTATTTCTTTACCTTTCCAGGTTTAATTATGATAAAGATCTTGACCTCAGGCAACAAAGTCTCGGGACTGCCATTTAACGTATCTCGTGAAGGGCGGCACAACCAGGGATTTTCTACTCCCTTTAAAAAATAATAAGCCGACCCGTCGAGCTCTGTACGTTTTTTCAATATTCATATCAGTCCACATTGTCTCTCATTATACCCTTCTTGATTAATCTTTGTGTAAATACAATTTTTAACCTTCCTTTGATTCCGTATTTTGCGTGGAAATACCTCCTAAACGTATTTCTTTTTTTTAATGTGTTCATTATTCTAATTATTTAATTTAACTACGGTATATACTTATTAATTGTAGCGAAATAGGTTAGTGGGTAGATTGCTATTGGTTGCGGGTTCAAATCCGGCTGCGATAGATACATTATTTATGTTAGCAGCCATGGTTGGACAGTGTGGAATATGACGACCTTCTAGGGCTCACCCAGCCTCTGTAAAGTATTTATCCTTAACTGGGAGAAAAACATGTTGGTTGAGCGTGATCTGGGACAAATCCCTGTTTAAACGTTGTCCTTGAAGCACAGTCTCTACCAAGCATGAACAGAACCCAAGAAACTTCATGATTTGTATTAGTACAGAGTTTTATGTATATTTAACTATAGCCGAGGCATTTTATTTAATATATCCACATTTTCTATTTGCATTTAAGATTTCATAGCTCATTTTATGTTTTTTACCTCAACTTCTATAATTTTAGTAGCTTAAAATCAGAGTTTCCTTTTGTCTATATATTAGTCCTTTTTTGAACATTAGGTTTGATATGTAATTATGATTGGATCAAATTTTTTACCTAATCTCAACCAGTTACATTATTGTTAGCCTGTACCATTACGACCAGTGATGTGATTGGGTTCAATAAATGGTAGAGACTGTACTGTTTCTATCCGTTTGTATCATATCTACAGCTTCGGTGAATAAGTGGTTAAGTCGTATTTTGCCCACAGAGAGTTAACTGCTTTCAGATAACCGTAATCCTATCATTCTCGTAGTTTTTGGTTTTAAATGGAGTTGTAATATAAGCAATAACTACTTTTCAAGCCAATGCGTTACTTAGCCCCTTATTAAATAACTCGATTCCGCTTACTTAAGTACAAGAAACTGATTTTGGAGAAAATCAGACTTAACCACTTATTCACCGGGACTGTAGATATCTTGTACTGTTGTGCCTTCACCGCAGTCTTTCCACGGTTCGTTGACTGCACGCATCCTTCTGAGGTCGGTGGTGTTCCTTGTTACCTTCGTTTACTCCCTCGAGTAATCCTCTCTTCTTCTTTTTAATTTCTGGTAACATATAAACTGTGTCTGTGGTTTATTCGGTAAATGTATCTTACTAATTTTCTAATTTCTTCCTCTATACAGTATTCATCAGGAGATCAACGAGTAATTAGTTCTTGAAGAGTTATAATTTACTTTGCTATTGACGGTACTTCTGATACTGTTAATTTGTGTTAACTAGTATTTCACCAACAACCAATTATTTGTAATTGCTAACAATTAGTTGGAAGGACTTTCCACATCACTGACATGTAATTATTAATTATGTGATGTTTGTGACCTCTATGGATGACGTTTTTCTCCGGTTTGTAGTGACTCATTTGTGTTAATATACTAAAATATTAATAGTAAAATATATTTTCGCTTCTACTTATCTTGTCTGTTATAGAAAATATATAATATAATTCTTGAGTTTTAAGAACTGGCTCTGGAACTCAAGAATCAGAATATATATACATATATATATATATATATATATATATATATATATATATATATATATATATATATATATTTATTTTACGTAATCTTTGACTGCAATCCCTAAACAATTCAATGTATTATTATAATTATCAAATCAGCTGTTTTCCATTTATATATATTTTTTGTATTATTGTTTAAAACTAAAATGTTACAAAATTCTAACCTTCTTATTATTTCAAGGCTCATACCAATACCAATACCAATACCAAATTAATACCAATCCGTCCAGACCGGATCTGAATCGGCGCCGCTTGAGGCTCGAGGTTTCCACAGTCTCAACTTAAATTATAATCTGATTTCCCCTAGAGTTAGTTATTTAAAGCTTCAACCTTGTAAAAAATAAAATCGATCTGAAGAATAAGTTAGCGATTGAGGGTGGGTCATCACAATATATGGTTTTTCAACAAATATTATTTTTTTTCTTAATATTAATTAAAACACTTTACTTACTTTAATTATTTTTAGTGTAGCGAATGGAATCTGTGGGATCTATAGACATACATAGGGCTCACACAGCTTCTATAAAATGGATACTCTAAACATGGCGGTTAAGCGTGATTTCGGCCACAACCGTGCAAATTACAACATTGCACCACCGTTATCTTAGAAACAGAACAGTCTCTACCATTTCCATGGGATGTAGAGGTGTATCATATTTACCAAAACAATGAAATAAATGAACAAATATTTTAGGTCAAAAATACCATCTGGAATTCATATGTTACTAAATAATTCTTAAATGCAATGTATCCAAAGCTTAACAAGACTTCATTTTAGTTAGAACGGAATGTAATTTTCATCTTCCATATCTTAGATGCCTCTGAGGGTTTCTCGAAATTGCAAAGATAAATATTTAAGTTGGCACGTACCCAGAGGGAGGACTTTAGGGACTGGACCGAAATTATCTTTTATTTTTATGTTTTACTCCAGAATATCTAAGATTGAAGAGGTGAGCTCATATTGAATAATAACCGAATTGATTCATTCTAAAATCCCAACGAAAAATCACTAAGATTTTAAAATTATTAGATCTCATGATCTACTCAAAAGAATGATAAATTTTGGTTGATAAAGTAAAAAGTTGATAAAGCCTGTACTACTACAACGCACGAAGGGTCCAGGGTTCAATACATGGTGGATACTGTACTGTTTCTAGAACAATTGCACAGGTAGGTGACATCCGAAATGACGCTCAACTGCCAGATCGTTCCCCAATTAAGGGTACCAACATTGTAGAGGTTGAGTGAACCCAGGAGGGTCTGTAGATTATCCGTAGCTATTATCAGATTAGAATATTGATTATCAATTTGCTATGTTTCTACTCTTAAATATATTTTGAATATGTTGGTTGATATTTGGGATGCCAGAGTCTCATTTAGGAGTACTGAAATTATTATTTATATGCTTTAATCTTCATTGGGTTCCTTTCCAAATGTCTGTTCTTATGTTTACCAATTTACTCATCCATTATACCTTCAATATATTATTTATCTATTCAATAAATAGTGTATCTGGGGTATATAAGCACCAAAAGAATTACTATATGGATCGTTTATTTATTCAAATTTAAACATGGTTAATGATTCAGATTTTACTATATAAAAAGGATTGCCATAAAATACGTTACGGGAAATAAATTAAACTTATCTGTGAAGAGGGGTAGATTGGGTTACAGGTCGGTCTACGCTTTGCCACTTCCGGGACTCTCCATCTTCCACAGGTTCTGTGTCTCCAGTCCTCCTTGCTTCTCCGGCCTCGTCCTATCCGTGTCCGCCTCAAGAGTGCCCCTTGCTGTCCGTCTCCCGGAGTCCTCCTCAGTCTAGTTTTGCTTGGCCCCCCTTCTTTCTCCACCATATTGGACCATAAATGCTCCATAAGGGGACCAAAAGGTCTGTTCTTTGTCCAAAATATATTCCCTTTCATGATTGCCGCCCGCATCAGTACATAGAATTTTAAATGTCCTGTACACATTTATTTAATTTTCATAATGTACTTTTTTTAAAAATTGATCGATAATATGATTCTATGTACATAGCTTTATTGTTTTCAGTATGCACTTTACATATTACTGTTAACACTAGATTTACCAGACCAGTCATTTAGACTGGTCGTGCAATTTCAATTCAAAATTCCTACAAAGTAAAACTTTTTTTTTCACAAATGAATTTATGACTTTTGTTGCTATAATTAGAGAACACGTTTTATAAAGTTAATGTTATTTTTTATACATTAGTAACAAATATAATTTTTGTTATTGACATTTATACCAGTACCAGTCAAAATGACAGGTTGTGTTTTTATGAAAAAATGTATGATTTTGGAAACATGGAACGTTTCTCAACGTTGTTGTACCAATCCAATAGATGCACGCTTACTATTTATAAAAGCAAACCAAATAAAAAAGTACTTATACTAAGTACAAAACATAAACACATCAAAATTGATAAAGCTGCAAAGAAATTACCGGAAACCGTATCGTTTTATAATAATACTAAATTTGGCGTCGATATTACTGATCAAATGGCACGAAAATATACGGTGAAATCAGGATCCAGAAGGTGGCCACTTCAAGTATTTTTCAATATTTTAGATTTAGCCGCAATAAATAGCTGGATATTGTACAAAAACACTACAGGAGAAAATATCTCACGAAAAGACTTTCTGTTTCGATTAGCAGAAGAACTTGCTTCAGAATATCAGACTTCAAGGCAAAAACCAGCCGAAGTCAATACACCAACCACAAATGCCACTGTTCCTGTACGAAAATGGTATCAAATAGGATATTGCAATAACAATAAAACTACAAATATTTGCAATAAATGCAAAAAAAGTCTATGCGGAAAGTGTACACGCAGCAAAATCTACACATGTAGAAATTGCGAGCTATAAACTGTAAACAATTAAATGTTTTGTTATTTTTCAATGTCTATAAATCCATTTATCTATTATACTTAATATTGTTCAACTTTATTTTTATCCTTTTTAAGAGTAAATATAGACTGGAAACCACAATAAGCCTTATTTCTAATGCACCTGTCATTTTGACTGGTTTGGTACAAATAGGTATACGTAAACAGCTGGTATATCTAGTGTTAAAGCAAATTGAGGGAGCGGGGTATCTTAGTTTGTAGAGCGCTGTGTTGCTGTGCTGAACGTGTTGGGTTCAAATCCAAGTGTGAAAGAATAATTATTTAATCACTTAACAGCCACCGATGGTCTCTGAGGGATCTGCAGGAAATACAGTTTTTCCTGGGGTTCCCAGTTATATAAAGTGGGTACTCTTAATTCGGGGAAAGCCTGGCTATTGAACGTGATCTCGGACAAATGACTTTACTGCACAACCGTTGCTCTACACTAACTGTACTCTGCTATTCATCCAGGACCCTTCATGGGTTGTAGTGGCACAGGCTTGTTTTAGTATACAGAGGTCTCTGACTGATTTGGTGAATAAATAAAGGAGAAAATTCATCATGAAATTAAAGTATAACCACGAAATTCTAAAATAGTTAGAAGAATGCCATTACATATTAAGTAGTGTCTGAAAAACAATTTTGAAAATTAAATAAATTAGGGGAAATCCCGTCGTTTGAACGTAATTTCGTTCGTGATTTTTTTTTAAATGTATGAACAATATAATTATCCCTGGACATAATTATGTTGTTTTTATTTCTTAGAGTACATTTTGAACTATTGTTGGATAATGTAAATCTCAGTACATAGTTATTTATTTTTCATCTGGTACTTTTACAAAAATTTATGAACAATAAAATTCTCTGTTCTTAGTAATTTCGTTTTCAATTTAAAAAATACAGTTTAATTTGATATTTATTTTTCTTTGTGTTCTATTTATACATTTATATTGTAACTAAAATATCGTCAACTAATTATAAATCCTGGTAACTTCTAAATGGAATATCTGGAGTGGAAATTCAAGTTGGAAATTCATCATCATACCAATGATGATGAAGAATAAGAATAAATTCTTCCATTAAATAAAAAGACTTCAGAAAACGAAGCTGAGTTTTATACTTCGAGATTTGAAGACTTATAACAATGTTACAACTTTTCACTATTCCAAAGTCAATAACTGTCTCGAAACTTTTAACTTCGTTAAGTTTCCTTCATTGTGCTAAGGGATCTCTAGAATGCTAAAAACGTCTTGATGGAATCTTCATCATTTTTTTATTTTCCTTCTCTGATAAATAATACTTGCAATGCTTTAATTTCCATTTCTTATAAAGGGTTTAGATATTAAAAGAACCTGTCATCGATAGATGCTTTAATATTTATGAACAAAAACTAAGCCCAAGATCGCGGGTTTGTAGCCCGGCAGGTGGAGTAAAAAATCCTTGGTTTTATATTCGGTCCCGAGTCGGTATGATGTCAGAAAATCCCTATCCTAATTAAACCTGGGTTTAGGCAAAATTTAGAGTTCCTCCTGTAGCATCGTCCGATTATACACAGCAGCATAAAGTGACGTTAAATGAACAAACAATTTTTGAACTAGAAGAATAAAAGTACTTTAAATTAGAATCCTTTAATTTCTTTCCTAGTATTTTACTATATTTAATATTCCTTCAATAGAAGCCGGATAGCCAAGTCTGTAAGGCGCTGAGTTGCTTTGCTGAATTTTCCGGGTTCGGATAAATTACTTAAGCTGTTGATAGCCATATCTACAAACCCTCAGGAGGCTCATCCAGCCTGTATAAAGTTGATACCTTTAATTGGGGAAGAAATCTGGCGGTTCAGCGTAATCTTTCCGACGGATCACCTTCTTGTAGAATCGTTGTCCTCGAAACAGTATAGTCTCTTCCTTGTATTAAGCTCAAGACCCGTAGAGGTTTTATATTTTATTACATAGCTAATTTTAATTTTTTCTATAATTTATGCACAATATTTCTTTCATATTCAGTGCAGGACAGTCTCTACCTCATTCTATATCCAAGACAGTATAAGAAACTGTCAAACAATCTTCAAAGGTTGTTTAGGATTTAGGTTTTTTTTTAACCATCCGTTAGAAAATCTTTTTACGAAACTATTAATTAATTTCGTTACTTGGTAAATAAGTAAGATATTGAATTTATCTCCTGTCTGTATTTTAATGAAATCGTAATCTTAGGATTTTTTAACCTGTTGTTTAGTTATATAAGCTTTTGTATATCTTTATGCAATAAATAATACTTAAGATTAACAATATAATTAATTTTCAAGCCTTGAAATTCTGAATCAGACATTTTATAAATAATAGTTAAATAAATTCTAGTATTTTTACACTCCTTTTATGATTAATTGATTTGATCATATTTCTTCCCTGAAATTTTTGAAAAAAAGTATTTTTTTAATGAGAAAAGGATATAAAAATTAATAAATGTTATTTCGATACAGTCAAACATGAGGATCTGGAGAACTCTACAAGTATGTTGTAAAATCAGATATATCATTAATGCTTGCCAAGGCAATGTTAAATGTAGCTTGTGTGACTTTAGACTAATTATTATTAGCTACTAAAAAAATTCCTTTTTTTATTTTTTGACGTTGCAAAAAGCAAGGTGAAACCCCTTTTATTTTCAAACAAAAAAAATTGAAAGTTTTCATTTGTATTTTTAATGTTACAAGGAAGTCCATATTTACTTTAATTTAGTATGAAATATTTTTTATTATTATTGGTTTTGTATCTACATTAGTTGTTTGCATGAATATTATTTTTTTAGATTGGTACTGACGGATTTAATGCATGCAAGTTCATGCCTCTGCTTGCAATGTTTTATTATGTCAGTGTAAATGTGTGAATGTTTCTACTGAACATTTTATATAGGAGATAGTTAACAGTTGAGGCGTTGACATTGAAAAGGAGGTAAGTGCCAAAATTGCCGGAATTTTTTTTATCACTGAAACTGTTCCAAGTCATTAGCGTTGAACAGGAGGTAAGTTCCTATCACCTCTCGTTTAGTTTTGAACGGTAACGAGATTGAAGATGCTGCTGGTGGCAACAGAATGATCGATAATTCTGTGATAATTCTGTTTCAGTGAAAAAAAAGTCGGCAATTTTGGCACTTACCTCCTTTTCAATGTCAACGCCTCAATTGGCATGTATTCAACACGTGAACAGAAAGAGTGAAGAAAAGGAATTATTTGTCGTCGGTTGGTTTACATTGCAGTCTCTCATTATGGCTACAAGAAAGATCGTAGCAAAGAGCTGTATGCCATAAGGATGTATGCCAAACGCATTTACTATTATTTCCAGAATTCCGGAATTGATAGATCTCGGGCTAAGCTAGAAACAATTTGAACTATAAAATTGCATGCATTATATTCAGTTTCATAATGAGATTAAATGATGAGAACGTAGTAGGTATTCAATGAAGCAAGAAATCATATAAGTACGGAATAAAATTACAGTGTTTGGAACAGCTAGATTTAGATGCATGGCACTTTCACTATATTTGGAGATACTTAGCATACACACTACATCGTTGGGCTACAAGTGAAATACACTAAGTCAAAAACATGATTTTTAGAAAATTCTAATGAAAAGAACAGAGTACTTATTGTTTTTAGAAAACATTGAAAAATAAATAAATAAACAAAAAAGAAACATCTCGCTCCTAGTACTAAACCTTTTTATCAGCGTTTTCTTGAAATCGTGATTTGACTAAGGCCATTTCACTTGTAATCCCACGATGTATCGACAGTCCCGGTGAATAAGTGACTAAGTCGAACTTTGTCCAGAGAGAGTTAACTGAATAGTTGCCTGGAAGAAGGGCGTATATTACATTTTTCAGTTTTGGTTTTTGTTTTTTTCTTGGAATAAGGTCCATGTGATGGCCCCTACCTCTTTCTCGTCAAGAAATACTCGTCCGCACGCAAAATTTCTATAGACTCTTCCTTCGTTTTATCAATATCATGTCAAAATAAACATTTTGACCAAAGCATCGTGGATGTAACAATTTTAATTTATTTTTGCTTGTTTTACAATCGAACAAGGGCATAAGTGCAAAACCTATAAAACGTAAGAAGGGCGTATGTGACAGTCACATAATTAAATGACCCGTTTTCTTATTTTGGCTCTTCCGTTCTTCCGTTGAAAAAAATGAAAACTTTGAAAAATGTAACATGCGCCCTTCTTCCAGGCACCTAATCGTGCCATTCTCGTAGTTTTTGACTTGAAATAGAATTTTAATGCAAGCAATAACTCCTTTTCTAGTCAATTTAATGACAATAAAGGATGTTCAGAAAAAAATAATTCTAGTCAAAGTCTGACTTAGTCCCTTAATCACTATGAAAATACATGATTCTGCTTCTTTAACATATGACACTCATTTTGGATAAGACTTAACCATTTATTAACCGATACTGTAGATAGACCTTCCTTGTAATGTTTAATATATTTTTCTTGAAAAGTGTTTAATGGTATCTCCCTCCATAGGCGAGACTCTGGGTTCAAGTTGTCCGAGAGCTGAGGCGAGGGGTGCAACTGAAGAAGGTATGCTACACCCGGAAGCCAATTGAGTTCGAGCTGACACCCTACGAGATCCTGATGGACGACATCCGATCCAGGAGGTACAAGCTGAACAAGGTGATGGTTGATGGCAACATTCCGCACAAGGTGAAGAAGGACGCCCACGCAGTGATCCTTGAGTTCATCAGGTCTCGTCCGCCATTGCGGAAGGTAAGTGTAGAAGTAAGGTTATAACTAGGCTACCGAATCGCTGGAGAGGTTTGAGTTGCTCCATTGATCCATTCATGAAAACTACTTATATAAACCCAAATCTAATTATTATTGCAGCAGTTGTTATTTTTTTATATTACATTTCCTATAAAGTGTAAACCGCTTATCACTCTAAGGCAATATATATAAGCTGTGTCGCACATCAACAGTTCAGATACTCCTCAAAAAATATCTTTTCTACATTTAAGATAGATCTTATTCATTTCCGTCGAGTCCAGTTAATTATGTAGACACTATTTTTATTATGTAAACAGAATTCATTTTCTGTTGTTTTTTTTATTCGTTAAGGACCCTTCTTCAGTAACATTCTAAATAGGCTAGTCAATATCTTGAATTTTACCAACTTGTTTTGTTTATCTACTGGCTGACATAAGATTTTTAAAATATTATATTATAGTTTAAAGTGTTTGAAATATTTATAGGCCAGCGGGCCAATAAATATTTCAGGTCGCCAAAAAAGGTCTTTAGGTCGCAAAAAACTGAAGAGAGCTGCATTTTTTATATGGTGTGAGGGCATATCTGAGTAGTGTAAAGCCAAGTTTGCGACCGAAAAAACGGATGGGAAAACTTTTGATGGCCAAAAACCTCGAAATTGTCGGAGTTATTTCAGTTTTTGGCCTGTATCTCCTAATCAGTGCATTTAAAAACACGAGTAACCATTTTTAAAGTAGATTAAATTTACTACAATTTGAACCCAACCGCGGCTCTGTAGGTCTAATAGATTCTGAGTTGCGCCCCTTTTGAAAATAGGTAATTTTTTCCAAAAAGTTCAAATGTTAAGTTTTAGCCGACTTTCGTGAATACCGGCCGAAGGAGTGATACTACTATGAATGTCATGGGGGAATGAAGCTGTAGCAAATTTAATTAGCTTAAATTTAAGCACAGACCGTGGCCTGTAGGTCTAATAGATTCTGATTTTCGCCCCTTGGTCATTTTTTCCTAATAGCCCAAATATAGGCCAGCGGCCAGGTGTTTGAGGGTCGCGAAGAATTGAAGAGAGTTGAATTTTTAATATGTTGTAAGGACTTGTCTGTGTTATGTAAATCCAAGTTTGCAACCAAAAAAACGGATGGGAAAACTTTTGGTGTCCGTAAAACCTGGGGAAGACCTGCATAGTAGTAGCTACTAGTACTACCATTATTTGTTGCATAGGTAATGTACAAGTAAATATTTATACTTTACAATAAACAAGCTGTTTTAGATCGATTCGCTGTTTTCCTCGCAAAAAGTTGTCCAAACTTCGAAAAAAGTGGTAGTCTGTAGAGAATAGATCAATGGAATATGGGGGGGGGTGTGGTAAGACTTCATACCCAACTCCTTTAATTTATTCACTGTCTATATTGAAACATGAGGTCGGGCGTTATCATAAAGGAGAATAGGTCCTTTCTTGTTTTTCCAGTACCGGCTGTTGCTTGATCAAATTTTGATGCAGTTGTTCAATTTCTTGGCAGTATGATGTTGACTCAATTGTTTTTCCCTTTGATAGAAAATAAAAATGAATGACCCCGGCCATAGACCACCATTAAAAAGTAACCATTAACTTTTTCGGATGGAAATTCTGTTTAGGCATGTGCCCAGGAGGCTGATCGGCATCTATTCTCATACACGTCGATTCTCTTGATCCACTTTTCGCCACAAGTTATTAAGTGGCTGAGAAATGGTTTGTTTCTTTGACGAGCAAGCAAAGAAACATACGTCTCTAGACGTTTCAACTGCTGACGTTCGTTGTGCTCGTGTGGAACCCAGGAATCGAGATTTTTGTCTTTCCGATCAATTTTAAAAGCCGGGAAACGGTCGTACGACTTGTGCCTAGCTATGACGCATAATCTCTGACTGTTTTATAAGGGTCTTCTTCCCCAGAATTCTTAAGACCTTCGTCCTCTATTGATGTTTGAGGCCGTCCATGGGGCAGATTTTCTAATGTCGTATCTCCTGAGGAAAATTTTGTAAACCAACGACGGATGGTTCTCTCATTAGCACTTCCTTCACCAAATATATGATTAATGTTTCATTAAATCGGTCTGGAAATGACCGAGTTTGTACTCATAAAAAAATCGTTCGGAAATCGCAAATTCATTGGGAAAAAAACAAACACAGTTTGCAAATAGAGGATTAACAAATGCTTATTATAGATGGTAAATATTTCGCTGGGACTCAACAGGCAACGCTTTAATCCTCTATAATGATTAAGATTTAAAAAATCGGGCATTTCATGTGTGACAACCCAATATTAGAGCTACAGAGCTGCGGTTCTAATTGTAGAAAATTAAATCTACGTTAAAAAAAAATAGTCTTCAATGTTTTTTATTATCAAAAACGCACCGATTAGGGGATAATGGCCAAAATTGAATTAAATTCGAAAATTTCGAGGTTTTTTCTGCCACCTAAAGTTTTCCCGGTTGCAAACTTGGATGCAGCTCTCTTCTTTCTTTGCGACCTTCAAACCGCTGGCCTATTATTGGTTATTGAAGCAAAGCATGTGGAAATGAAACAGACTTTTGTCTTGTAAATTAAATTATATTGTGATGACTGAAATTGGTTCTAAGCTTATATAACAAATAAAATAAAAAGAAGAAAATATAACTTATAAAACTAACATTATAAGGCATAAAAAATTTACTTTTAATCATTTAAACATTTTCCATTTTTATATCTCACTAACCATTTTATATGTTTTATTATGTCATCATATTTTATGTGGTGATCTGTGAAAAATAATTTTATGATTTTAAAAGCTTAAATAACTTGTTCATTGCTCATTAATATCATATTTTACACGAAGGAATTGATCGTATAATTTTTTACTATGATATTTCATTTTATTTAAAAGTTTAGTAGTTCCTTTAGGTTTAAACGTATAATTTAGAAACCTTTATTCCTCCATCATATGAATTAGGTATTCCTGCTTAACAATTGTGAAAACAAGTTTAAATTAAAAAGGTGGTTATTTTTAAAGTGGTTTTAAACACAGCTTGTCAGAAAATGTTCAACACCAATGAAAAACATCTAAAAAGCAAATATAATACTGTTGTATTTTGTACTTTTATATTGTATGATAAAACATGCATTGGTTGGTGTTTGTTTGACCATTTTATTTTTTTTGAACAGTTAGGTTAATTGAATTGGTGAAAAATTAATAAAACATAACGGATATTTGTTTACATGTTTTTTTGAAAGGAATAATAACTCTATTATAGTCCAAGAAACAGTTCAGTCCCTACCGCAGTCTGAACCCAAGACCGTCCGAGTTGTAGTGGCACAGTGTTTACGAGTATAATAACTGAAAATGGTAATAGGTGAGCTATGAAGTTATTGATATCTAGTTCGCGAGCTAAATCAACAACAAATGGTGCATTAAGGTCATTATGAATGATTTTATCCATTACAAAGTAAGCATTGAGGTTTCTACGAAGGTCTTTGATTTTTAAGGAATAGATAAGATATGCCGGAGGTATGGATGGCTCAGTGTAGCCCCAAAGCCCTACTCCGTAAGTCCTGATAGCACTTGAAATAGTCTTGTATATGAGTCTTTAGCAATTGATTAGGGACTTAAAGCGTTTGTCTAGTAAATGTTGAAGTAGCTAGAAACGGCGAAATTCATTTAAATGCATTTTATTTTAGCGAAACATTATTTTTATTTTTTAAATATACTACTGGGTACAACTCAAACCATCCAGCGCTAGTTTATATTATCCGAGAAATCTCCCATTCATTCGCTTTCTGGTTTTGCAGTAAGGGCCGATACGGGTAGAAGAAAGTGGAGAAAAGCGAAGCTCACGAAGACAATCGAGGTTACGAAAGGATTACTCGGAAGAGATGACATAAATCGGCCCTAATGCCTTCCAAATTATCGGGCTGAGATAATCTGTTTCTTGCGTAAGCGGCCATCTTCGTCCATTACTCCGGGGCTTGGTGTCTTGTCTATGCAAACCTGATCCGGATCGCTGAGTCTCGAAACTCAGTAGCTGGTTTGTTCAATAAGTATGGACGTTCACTTCATCATTGGATCTATAATTATTTAATGGTAGCTAATAATATCCGTATGTAAACAGTAGAATAGAAATTCGATAATATTTAATATTGGCACATCTGAATGCGCATCTTCAACAACTGTAAGGTTCAAATCTTAGTTTTGTCATTATATTAGTGGCCCGGGAGCGGGGTCGGACATTGTGGGATCTGTAAGACCTTCCTGTGATTTGACCAGTCTCTTATGGTTGAGACTTACCGATTGCAACGACATTTTTCGGATAATTTCAGCAATCTTCGCGACAAAACCTTAGCTTTTTTGTTGTTATATATTGAAGACGTCAAGCTAACCAAGCTGTATAGGAATGAAAATGAGGCTTGTATTTGATTTTTGGGTTTTTTTGTCCTGTTAAAGAGTTAAAAATTCCAAAAGTCCCCATACACCTTCCGTTTTTTGGGGTAGAGATATTGAAAGCGATCTTCTTCACTTATTTTTGAAATTTATATTATCATTATTGTTTCAACCAATTATGATAGCGCATTAACATTATTTATTTCCCTACCTTTGCCGGAGTTCCCACTTCCTCCAATATGTGTTCTCTGGTATGTTTCCTCTGATTTTCTGTCCAACTTAGTCCAATCACCACTAATCTTCCTTCATCCTGAAACCCTTCCCAAAATTTCACTTAGCTCTTAAATGAACGTGTTTATAACATATGAGACTCAGTGATGTTCAGATTTTATTAAGCGTTCCTTAATTCTTTAGCCCACGTTGTAGTGGTGATTTTCTTCCAGAAAGAGTCGTATAATCGCTTGGTCTGTCTATGTTTGTTCATTCTGTGTAGATTCTTTCCAGTTTCTAACAGATTTTTCTGTTGCTTCGCTGTTCACATCGGTCCGTAGTCTGATGATTTTTCTTTGACCTCTTCCTTCCAATATTTTGAGGCTATAGTTCATCGAGAGGCACTCACTGGCAAAGAGGCATTCTGTTTTTACTATCATTCATTTTATTACCGTTAACTATTACATTAAGTAAGTTCTCTTTAGTTTAACGATGCCTTACTATGACGAAACTTGAATTGGATGCAATGGTACCCAAGATCAACCTCCTATCATCGACTGGTATATCATATACCAGTCAACCTCCTAGATATCGACTCTGCCTAGATATCCACACCTTCGTATCTCGACAATGGTACATCGAAGTATCAAGATACTTGTTCCTATCAGTATCTAGGTCATGTTCTGTCGAGATCGACTTTAGCACCTTGGGATATGTCTACCGGAGTCATTGAGTAGGTGAGAACATAACACGTAGGAGGTCGTTCTTATGCGGGAATTTACATGAGCACTTCCCTCATGCGATCTCCAGGATATTTGACTTCGTTTTATCTACACAATCCTTAATAACCGATCCTTTTATTAATGAATCAGATAATTGTCGCACTTGGAAAAAAAATAAGCTAACCTCGTAACCAAGAACATTTAGTTATAATACCTATAAAAAAACATGTAAATTACTACCCTGTTTTTTTTTAAATTCACTTCACTTAACATTCCTGTTTAAGAAAAATAAAATTATTACAAAAACATCAATCAGTGCATATTTCATACCACACGGTTATTATTTGTGCCACATAGTTGTTTTTTTTAATCATTAATTATTTTCCAACTATTCGTTGTGATATAATGAGTCTGAGGTCACTATTACATAACATTTGTAATTAAATTAAAATATTTAAGTTTTAAGTTGAAGCGTAAATAGATGTTGAATTCAATATTCTTGATATTTTTTATAATGCAAGTTAATATCTTGTGCCTAAATTTAGTAGTAAGGTTATCTAGGTAGGTTAGGAGACAGAATTAAATATATATATTTAACATAATGGAAATAAGGGAATCCCTTTGAGATGGGGATATTACCAATAATTCTGTTAGCTGGTTGTGTTTTCAATTGATGATAAATGGACTGTATGAAATTGAACATTATTCTTTTTATTGAGGTAATTATGACTATGATAACAAAAAAATGAGAATTAAAATAGGTCGGTATTGTTCATATTTTTCTTCTTTATCCGGCCTTCTTCTCCTCTGCTCTCCATTCTCCGGTCTGGGTAGCCCTGGGCTTACTCACACTTCATCATCATAACTTGGGTTGAACAACTCAGAGACTCAACGTGGGGTGCCATCTTCTCGACCAGAAATTTCCTGAACCCCGCCTTCTCGATACATTTTACGGCGTGCCGTGAGCAAGCCACATGAACAACATAACTTAACTTAGGTTAATTTGTATAAGGAAAAAAAGGAACTATATTAAATTAAATAACATTTTAAATTAAATAAACCTTTTCAAACATACCCCCAACCGTGAAATGCCTCATTTCACCTAAATTTGGAGTGAATGGAAAGCAAACTCATAAAAAAAATATTAAACAAGAACAAATACATACAAGTAGGAAACTAACTCTTCTAAAAGAAAATAACCTGATTAACTTCAGATAGAGAGGCTGGTGGATCTAAAACTCTGAGAGGCCATTCGTCAATAGAAAACTGCAAGAAGGAAGGTCCTTTCCAATAAATCTCCTTGTCAATTATTTCCTTGGGTTTTAGGCCTCTGCTAATGCAGTCCGCGGGATTTTTCTTCGTGGATACATTGTGCCAACGTGCGTTATCAATATTTTCGTGGATTTGGACTACTCGATTTGCAACATATGTTTTGAGTTGATGTGGAGGCGTCTGCAGCCACCACAGGATGTTGAGAGAGTCGGAAAAACAATATATCTGCTGAATCTGTATGCGACGAAAGAAAACTTGAAGAGTAGACAAAACCTTAGATAATAAGAGAGCAGCGTTTAACTCTAAGTGTGGAATGCTAAGAACCTTTAGGGGAGCGACTTTGCTTTTAGCTCTGACGAGTTGAGTATCCACCAGTCCACCGGAGTCTTCCTTCCGGAGATACACTACACATCCGTATCCTTTGTCTGGGGCGTCGGCAAATGAAACTATCTGAAGAGAAAAATGAGAATGACTGAGATAACGTGGCAATGTCACTTTTGAGAGGAGAGGGAGCTCTTGGATGAATGATGACCACAATCTTCTAAGGTCGGATAGAATGTCATCATCCCAGTCAGAGTGCAACAACCACAATCTTTGGAGAAGACATTTTATGCAAAATACTACGGGAGAAATATATCCGTTTACGTCAAAGATACGTGCAGCAATAGAAAGAATTCCTCGCTTGGTATACGCAGCTTCGAACACATTTACGGCATAACCAAGCTGATCAGATTGAGGATTCCACTTTAGGCCTAGTACCTTTACCGTCTGCGAGTAATCTAAATGTAGAGGTATCTCATGATGTTTCCGTGGAATATGGCTTAACACTTCAGGGCTGTTAGTGGAGAATTTGCGTAGGTCAAAGCCGCCAGAGGAAAATAACAAAACTAACTGATTGTAAAATTCTAGGGCGTCTTCTACTGTAGCTGCACCTGAGACTATATTGTCCATGTAAATCTCATTCAGAGCTTGAACGGCTCTAGGAAACTTATGACCTTCATCCTTAAAGAGTTGAATCACAGTTCTAATTGCTAGAAATGGAGAAGTTTTGAGACCAAACGGCAAAGTAGTCAATTCCCACTCTTGAACTGGTTGGGAAGGATCAAACCTCCAGAAGAAATGTACGAACTTCCTATCCCTCTCGTTCAGCCCGATACACCTAAACATCTGCTTTACATCACAAGTAAGTGCGATAGGATATGTACGAAAATTATCTATAAGTTGGCCTATATCTGTCTGAAGAACTGGACCAGCAGGCAGGAAATCATTCAAAGAGAGTGATCCGGGAGCATGTTCTGAGCCGTTGAATACCACTCGAAGCTTCGTGGAACTGCTATCTTTAAGGACTCCATGATGAGTAAGAACGTATTCAGAGGAAGAGGATGGAGGTTGTACGTGGTCAGATTGGATGTAGTCTTCCATTTGAGCATGGTAGAGATCTCGATATTCAGAATTCTTAAGGAATCTTCTTTCCAATTTATCTAGTCTTTGCAAAGCAATATCTCTAGTACAGTTCAACGTAAGACCTTGAGTCTTCTTGAAGGGGAGAGAAACTATATAACGACCAAGAGAATCTCGTTGAATTGTCTCTTTATAATGATTCTCGCAGTACTGGTCTTCGGGGCTTTCAGGCATTACTGCAGTAACTTCCTCCGTTTCCCAAAATCTTCTAACCTCATCCTGGAGAGTGGGTTGCGCCAAACAGGAGACTGCTAAAGTTTGAACTGCGGGCTGGGTAGGAACCTTGCCAAACAGAATCCAGCCCAATGATGTGAGAAGAGCGGATGGCTCACCCTTGATCAATGCCGGAGGATCGCTTAGAATATCTGAATAAACTTGAGACCCAATCAGTAAATCCACGGAGCTTGTCTTATCAAAGTCAGGATCTGCTAGGCTGATACTAGAGAATCCCCCTTTTACTTTTGCGCAGATTGAGAGAGAAGGACACTTAGAGACAATCTTAGGAAGAACTAAAGACGTGAATCTAAATACTTCAGAAGTGGACTCCTTGGGACATATTGTACAATCGACTTCAGCAAGAGAGACAGGATGAGAAGTGTCACCGACTCCAGAGACAGGGACTGATGAACTGCGACGTGGTAGTCCGAGCCGATGAGCGAGAGAATTCGTGATGAAATTGACAGTCGACCCATTGTCCACCAAGAGCCTGCAAGGGACCCATATGCCATCTCGAGAGAGAATCCTGGCCCGAGCCGTGCTGAGCAGAACTTGCTGTTTTGAAGAGGTAGCGCAGGAATGGGACAATGTGCAGGACTCTGCAGCAGAATGATCTTGAGATGAACCTTCCTGCGACTTTGTAAGAGGAGGAGTACTAGCCGTAGGCGTGGATGTATTATCCCTATCTAAATGGATGAGAGTGTTGTGCTTAGTGCTACCACAATGCTGACAACGACCTTTACTCTTACACGAGTTCTGTCTATGGGCTCCGGCACAAGCAAAACACCTTCTGTGTTTTTTCAAGAGTTCATATCTAGCTGGAACGTTAGCAGTCAGAAATGAAGAGCAGCGTAAAATATTGTGAGGTCCTGAGCAGATTGGGCATTTAATATTCATGGGCTTTTCGTTTTTTGAACTAGTCCGAGGCTGTGATTTGTAATTAATTCCAGAGAAAAAATTCTGACCTCTTTTGGTTTGAATTTGTCCCTTAACATTACGGAAAGTATTATCTTTGCAAAGCTCAGCAACTCTGCACTGAGACTTCATAAAAGTACACAGTTCTTCGAAAGTGGGGATTTTATCATCAGTATATTGTCGTTCAAACAACCTCTGAGAATTTTTATCAATAACATTTAAGGCCATATGAAGCATCATAAAGTCGGACAGATCGGGAATTTTAAGCGCCTTCATAGCTTTAAAGTTGTCATCAAAGGTGTCTAGAAAAGCTCTGGAACTATTAAGACTGTCTGTGGCAAGTGGAGGAAATTTAAGGATTTTGTTAAACAATAGACCAACAACAATCCTTTTGTTCGAGAATCTATCCACTAATTTATCGTAAGTGGTCAAATAGTTTTCCGCTCTAAATTCAATAGAACTAATAGCATTGGAGGCTGGAGGCTCGAGAAGTGTCTTAAGGTGAGAAAACTTAACAATATCCGGCAATTTACTTTCATGAATTAGGGTATTAAACAAAGAAATGAAAGTCGGAAATTGTTCTATGTCTCCTTTAAACACAGGAATATTAATTTGTGGTAAATTAAATCTTGTATCTACATCAGAACCAGCTACATTAATTTTAGAATCATCTTTCTTAAGAGGTGAAGGAGTTGAAACGCCAATAAGACGGTTTTTACCTGTAATGATGGCAAAATACAAGTCTTCAAATGAAGCCGTAACTTGGGAAACATTTATTTGTTCTTCTGTAGGAACAGTTGCATTAAGTTCTGATATCTTTAAAATAACTTGGTCGAACTCTTTGAATGTATCCTCCAGTTTCGACACTCTAGCCATAAAAACATCTTGATTATTGGGTAAACTCTTAGTCATATCATAAGTGATTTGTAACCGTGAAAAGAGACGTTCCTTTTGAGTGTTATAAACTTCAAGAGATCCTTTAACTGGAGCCATTGCGAATAATAACAATAACAGGCAAAGGGGTAATTAGCAAAAATTATTCTAAATTTGTATATATATAAAATATTATATAATAATGAGATAAATAGCCTGCCAGACCGAAGGGGAAAGCAGGAAAAGAAGGGCAGAACCAAAAAGATAAAGGACGTGAATATACCAAGAATAAAACTAACTCACAATGCAGATAGACATAAAATGGAAAGGTAGAAAAAAAAACATTAACAAACATTATTAAAGAAGAGAAAACCACTCAAAACCAAGGGTGAAACCCAAAAACAGAAAATATATATATATATTCCCATTTCTTTTCAAATTCAATGGAAGAAACCTTGAATTGAACCAAAAAATAGAAAAGAACTAACAGTACAGTAAGCTTTTTTTCCCATTCGGAAGTATTCCAAGTCCATCTTCGTTTATTGTACCAAATGGTTCCTTTTCTTTTAATTTTCATCCACCTATAAGTTAATAAAATCATGAATTTGGATACAATAAGAATATGTACATTAAATTAGTCAGAGAATTAGGCGTACTTGTAAAAAAATGTTTGTTCTGGTAGCATTTTTGGAATTAATATTCTTAAAATTATTTTTAAATTCTATTTCTTTAGCTTAAAAAAGTGCATGGTGAGTTTAAGAAATATTCAACGAAAAACGCATGTCAGTATGTTCCCGAAAAATAGTCTTTTCTGAGGGTAATTTTGATTACAAAGGGCTGTAATCAATAGTTAATTTTAGTATTGAAAATATGTAAATTTTTCCTACAATCCACGAAGAGTCTTGGTTTCAGCACATGCTAAAGACAAAGGTTATGCAGGGAGGCTAAAAGTTGCCTTTGTTATGTAATCATATTTCAAACCTACCGTTCTCAAATGCCTTTTGCTTTGGGACGACAATATAGTTTATTTTTCTGATAAAATTATTACTCAACCTGGAAGTAGTAGTTATACGATTTATTATAATATTTCAAATCCCTTCTACAACAGTTTTTTTAGTTACCTTGTATACGTTCTGAGATGACGAGTTTTGTTGTTTCACTTGCTTGACCTAATTAATAAAATGCAATCTGTATATCCTTGCACTCGTATTGTTGTTCTGTTATGCAACGCACTTCGTAGTAAATAGAGGCGTTACATAACCGTTCTTGAATTAAATAAAAACTGCAATAATAAGCTCTTTAAATCGGACTTCATTAATGACAAACAGATTGACATTGCGTAGTAATAAACAAATAAGACTGTGCCGTCGTGCAGTATATATATGAATAATTATTGAGGTCGCTAAGTTATGTAATTATTTTAATCAACAATTCAGGAATGTTTGACATCGTTGAATATTGATTAGCTATTGTAGTCTCCTAATTAAATGTTTAAATAATTAATGCGATTTTATTTTATAAGCATTTGTTTAAATCAGTGGTTTGTATCTAATAATATTGTCGAGTTACATCAATTTTTTTTTATTTATATGTTCGTCAGAATTTGGTCTGCCACATAAAGTTTCGTGAAAGATCATTTTAAATAAATAATTTAATTATTAAGTTACTCGAACATCCAAAATTTCATGTTAGAGAAGAATTGGTCGACTGTATCTTCTAATTTAAGGAAGAAATGGTTGGGGGTGCAGTCAATGAAAACACCAAAATAAGCAGATAGACTTGATTCTGAGCTCCCCAAGCTGTAGCTTGTTCTATTCGCCCTGAAGATGGCCTACATTGTAGGCCGAAACGTCGGCACATAATAAATAAGTTATGCTTATTTTGGTGTTTTCATTGACTGCACCCCCAACCATTTCTTCCTTAAATCCAAAATTTCAGTTGTCTAACTTCAAAACAGACGGATTCTATACAACCTATGAACCCCTATTATATTAAAAGGGAAACCCTTGGGGTGGAATTATCCAAATTTCTTTCTTTAACTGTACAATAAACCTATCTAAAAATTTCAAGATGCTAAGTTTACTATAAAGGGGGGAGAGGGCACATGCCCCCGTGCCCCTACATAAATCCGCGCTTGCCTATGTGTTATTCTGATGTATAAACTGTATTACTGTAAAGTTTCATCCTAATCCGTCCAGTAGTTTTTGCGTGAAAGAGAGACAAACAACAAACTTTCACATTTATGATATTAGTAAGATTAGTAGGATATCAAAACAAATAGTTCACTCATGTTCTCTCTGTTATTTTAACAACTATGATCATGTGATTTGCCTTTAATTATGTACTACAATGGATTCTCCACAGTACCTAAAAACTGCAGGGGGAGGCACGTGCACCCGTGCACCCCCCCCCCTTAAATCAACGCGCTTGCTATAGCCTATGTGTTATTCTGATGTATAAACTATATTACTGTAAAGTTTCATCCAGCGTGAAAGAGAGACAAACATACAAACTTTCAGATTTATAATATTAGTAAGATTATTTAATTACCCTTCGTAAGTTATTGTCATAATAGAGAGGTATTAAAGAAAACATGCTATTTCTTCTTGATTCGCCAAAATCCATCATCCGTGGTTCAAGAAGTCAAGGGCAAAAATATGAATGATGTATGTTCGCGACTATCAATCTCTACCCCTATGACTGACAGTCGTGTCGCAGCTCAGATATTGTTTAGAGTGATTTTATTTTCATTTTGATTAATAAATTTAATCTTTTTAAATATTAGAACCGATTTTAGTCTATTTTAAACTTAAACGTTCCGTTGTATTTTCAAATATTTGCACAAAATTTGTATTGGTTGCATAAAAAAAAAAAATAATGGTAACATTGTGGTAATGAAAATGATTAGTCGAATACGGCTACAGCTGAACCGACCCTGTGGGATCTGCAGGCCATCCTTGGGTTCACTCAGACTCTGAAATAAAATGAGCATCCATAGTTGGCGACATACAAGCTCTATCACGTTCTTAGGCCAATATCCTTTGAACTTAAAAAGTTCCATTGTATTGTAAAATTTGTTGTACAAGAAACAGATATAATTTAATATTATATAACGGCTACGATAGAATGACATTACATTAAAAAAGATTCACCTATGGATTGGTTAGCATAGTAACCTTTAATGTTTTAGGTAGCTGGTTTGAAGCCGGGCAGGTGAAGATCGACATTTTAGTGGGAGTTTAAGATCCATGTTAATGCCGTCCTTCGGAGGGAACAAAAAATTACGGTCTCGTCTCAATGCGATGGCAGGTACACGTTAAAGATCCTTATCCTGATTATATCTGGATATGCCAAATTGACGACACTTGCTGAAGCATTTTTCGATAAGTCATATTACGAGCTTAAAATGACGTTAAATAAAAAAACAAAACAAACAGTCTATTAAAACCCACTTGTCACTCTCTTTTTTCTACTGTTATACCATGAATTTATTACGTTTTGAATTAATATTTACTGCTTGTAACTTTCTTACTTTTTTCAACTGTAGATAGTCAAAATCTCCACAAAAAAAAAACCTAAGCAATGGATTATATATGACTCATAAACATCCTAATTTTGGTATTGTGGATGCTATTTTTAAAGTGAAACTTTTATTTTATCGCCCCAAAATTTTTGATCCATATATCGCATGTCGTTACACCTGGAGAAGGGGTAAAGTAAAAGGCGCATGACAGAGCAGCCAAGGCCAATATGTCGGCGCCCAGTCAGCTGACCGTTAAATATTAATCTTTACTATTAACAAATATCTTCAAAGACTATCAAATCCTTTTATCAGTGTGTATTAATTTTAACTTTGAGTGCTTGAATTTGCTTTAACTTATTTCATATAAATATTTGATGAAGTATCTTAATTTTTATCCGGTTCATTCAATATATTTAATTTTATTAGGCCTTCAATCATCTTCACAATATTTAAATATAGGCTATAAATTATAAATATAACGCCAGAAATGCAAGCGGCTATAGTCGGGTGCCAGTTCTATTCAAGAGCAGTGATATCGGTACCTACGAGTCGAGATACAAGCATTTACTTATTTTAATTACCATAAAATGTTAATTACATTTATAAACTGTGAGACTCGAGGCGAAGATGAAGTTATTGATACAATAATTGAAGTTGACATCGATTCAATGATTTTAATAAATATTGCTCTTACCTTTTACGTGTAATATGCGTTTATAATCTAAATGATTATATTAACTATGTATTCCGTACTGTAATACACAAATTGAAATGAAATTTTATAATTGAATATTTTGTCTACTATTTGTTACGATTAAAAAATCAATTTTAATACCCTAAATCGAATAATTTTCCAATTTTTTTAGTCAAATGCCTACAAACCGAAAAAAAGTTTCACTTGCATCGTGGTTTCATATAACAACTTTTTCGTTGCAGACAATTTTTTTTTTTATTGTTAATCAGTATTTTTCTCGACACTAATGATACGAATAATATCCTCTTCATACAGACTTAAAAATGTTTTAATGGCATTTAATAAATAAAAAAAACAAGCATTCTATTAAAAGTCATTTATATCGATCTCTTTTTTTTCCTTGTATAAAATGAATTTATGGTATATATTTTTTAAATTATTGTTTTTGGATGTAACTGCCATACGTTTGTCAACTGTAAGTTGTCAAACATTCCAAAAAAACAACAAAAACAAAGCAATGAATTATAAAATATAAAGAAATATTTATTTTCTTTGTCTGTCATTATGATTATTACATCTTAATTTTTCATAATTAAAATCATGACATCCTAATTTTGGTATTATCGATGCTATCTTTCGTTGCAGGTAAACACTTTTTCTTTTTATCCTTTTTATCAGTATTTTTCTCCATGTTAATGATACGAATAATATCCTCTTAATATAGACATAAAAATGTTAGTGGCATAAAAAATGGCGTATACGAAGTGCGAAATTAATAAATATAGACTCGGAGGATTCTACGCAGCGTTGTTAGATTTATATTACGTCGGAGATGAAAAAGGAAAAATGCCAGGAGGTCTTTGCTCTAGTAGGCATCGAGGCAAATTGTTCTTAATTACACATCAACTTCATCTCCCTCGATGGAAGTTATAGTCTCCTCCCTCGGGTTTCTTATGGAAATAAAAAAGTGGCCAGTTCTCGTGTGGCTAGGCGATTCAGAGCTTTCTGAATAAGTACGTCATTAAGGACACTTAATGAAGAAGATTGCGAATTTTAATAATTACACCACTTAATTCATTTTATTCTTTTAAGGAAGTTCCTGCTGGATTTATGATGGTCATTTGAACTAATTACGAGTTAATAACAGTTTTGATCTAAATAACATGTCATAAAATAAAAGAACTTTATGACCAACGGATAATATTTTATTGGATGCATCGCTCCTTCAAAATAACGACTTAGCGCATCGTAATTTTTGAAGTTAAGCATTTTGTAAAAATTGTCGACTCCTTTGAATTTTGAAGTTTAAGGGACGTAGCCAAAATAACTCTATTTTTGTTTTATAATAAATTCTACATTTAAATTTTACGGTATTTTTATAAATAAGTATTGAATAAATAGAAAATAAACTTATTAAGACCATAATATAAGTCTTTTTGATATTACGACTGATGATATTTTCTCTAAAAAAAAAAGTAGCATATAAAAGAAGAATGACATAACTCTAAAAGTGGCACTTTTGACTTTACACTATAAATGGAAGAAGATAAATCCTCCCTTTGTCATTTATTATATATTTAATGTTATTTAATTTATAGTTATTATCTATAGTGTTCCTTCAATAGAACATCGACAAAATCGTCAAATTGGAACTAAGCCTTCAGTACCAATTTTATTGTTTGAAGTTTTTTAATTCAGGAACGACGGCATATCTGATATTCTGTTTCCAAAATGTTTTTTTTTTATTTTTTAATAAAGTCATATTTTGAGCTGTATCATTTCTAAAAAACTTGAAGTTTTATAGAAATAATTATGTCATTATAATATGACATATTATAATATAAAATAACGACATAATGAATAATATAAAATCGAAAACTTTTCAAGCTTTTAAAAATTTTCTAATGATTAATATAGGAAATCCAATACCATCATTACATTTTTAAAAAAAATATATTTATTGAAATTTACAACTGTGTACAGAATACATCAAGTAAATATAATGAAAGATAAATCATGTCCAGGGAAAAAGGCAAGTAGAGAAACTACCCAGTGGTAGTACTCAAATAAAAATTTCAGCATAGAAGATCACGAGGCCATCTTCTTTTCAGACGCCTCGGAGGATTATCAGGAATTGAAGAGGTTGCGAGGTTTGAAACTAGTGGGTTTGAGTGGAAATGAAGTTTTTCGTGAAAAGATTTTTATCGGATTCGGGCCAAATCAGCAACTAATGGGACATTGAGGTAATTATGGATGATATTATTTGTAACAAAGTAAGGAGCATTGAGGATTTTACGAAGGATTTTGGATTGTAGGGATTGAATACGAGAGGAATACGATGGCTCAGTGGAGCCCCAAAACTCTATTCCGTAAGTCCAGATGGGTTTAATGATTGTCATGTATAGGAGTCTTTTGTAATTAATTGGGAGCTTAGAGCGTTTGTCTAGTAAATGTTGAAGTAGCCTGAAACGGCGAGCTGTTTCTTAATCATCACATCAGGAATGCTTTGGTTTATGATTATCCAAATTTTTAAAATTTCAATTAATCTCGTAAATACCACTATTGAAAAATTAAGTTTATTGAGTTATGAAATTGTTCTTTTGAAGGAGCAATATCTGTGTAATGTATGTTGTAAAATTTTATAAAATTTGAAAGCGCATTTTTATTTTGTTTATTTCCATAAAGCTTAAAAGTACTTTATTAGACAATTGATCCTTGTAAAAGTTGAAATGGAAAATTCGCTAACTTAACAGCCATAATATTACTGATTACAAATTTTACATATTAATATATAAATTATTATAATATTAGTGACCGCATACTTTATAGAATCAAGATTATTAGTTTATAATATTTAATAGTATAAAATACTCATAATCAAAGTTTATATATTATTGCATTTCATTTCCAACATTTTTTTTATTTGAATAAAGCCATATTTTGTGTTGTATCATATTTGAACTTGAAGTTTTAATAATTCTTTGCTTAACCAATAACCAAATTTTTGTTTTTTAAACTCTGAACTCTGAATGGAACTTTCAATTACATCTATTAAAAAACAAGGTGGTAGAGCTCTGAGTTGCCATACCGAAATTCCTGGTTCAAATCGTGCTGCTGGCAAGACTTTTATTTAGTCTTATTAGCGGGAGATGGATCATATGAGATCTAGGAACTTTCTGGGGCTCACCCAGCCTCTATAAAGTAGGTACCCAAAATAAAGGCGAAACTTCTGGCGGTGAGCGTCATCTTGGACAAATATCCATGCACAACAGTTGTCCATGAAACATAACAGTCTCTACCATGTACTAACTAAAACCCAGTCTCATCCCCGGGTTGCAGTGGTACAGGTTTTTTCATAGGTGTTTAAAGCGCACTAAATTCCCTCAGGTTACTCAACTAAGCCCCCAGACTACGAAGTATGGTAAACCGGACTGAGGAGGTCCCTCCGGACTTAAAAGCAGGAAGTCCTACCGTTAAGGAGAACTGCACCCGGACCGCTTTTCGAGTCAACTCCGCTACTTGATTTTTTCTTACATTTCCTAAAACAAAAACTGGTCCCATCGAATATCCGCCGGCATTCCGCCAGTCCGCGTAACAGATGAAAAATGCGGTAACTTCCGTAACTCCTTGGTGGATCCGAAAAGAGTCGATGGAACCGTTAGGTGATTCTTTAATCAATATGGAGGGTTATCAAATGATTAAAATTATATAACATGTTGAACAATACAATTATGTGATTGTTTTTCTTGACTACTCTTTATGGAATGATTAACATATGGGAGACGAAGGGAGTGTAAATTTGAATGTTTAAATTCTGTTTACATTATTAACTATAACTTTCGAGAAATTATTAACTCTCTCTCTCTCTCTCTCTCTCTCTCTCTCTATATATATATATATATATATATATATATATATATATATATATATATATATTTATATTTATATTATGTGTTCTGGTTCTTGAGTTTCAGTTTCTTAAATTTCTTTTCGCGACGTTTCGAGACTAGGATAGTTGAGTTTTTAGTAAAAACATTAAATGGCACACTACAATAAACATAAATTACACGTGTAAGATTTATTTATTTTAGTGAGCCATTTAATATTTTTACTAAAAGCTCATTTTTTCACTGTCAGGGCATGAGTATGAGACTAACCTAGTCTCGAAATTTCGCCAAAAGAAATTTAAGAAAGGACTGAAACTCAAGAACCAGAAGTTCCTTATCGCGACGTTTCGAGACTGAATTGTTCTCATCATGCCCTAACAGTGAAAAAATAGCATTCTACCGAATTATATTAAATAACTAAATATAATTTATTAGGTCTAATATATAATATGTAAATAAAGATAATACTTTAGGAAAAATGTCTGTCATACACTTAAACAACATTTTGTTTTATATTTTTTTTTTAAATAAACTTTTTTTAAAACATTCATACATTTTTTATTAACTAATAATCACAATATTATAATTGATAATTTTTTTAAACATTTCTTTAAGATACAGATTCATTTTTTTAAATATTACTCTTATAATTGAAATCGAAAGGGGTAGATAAAAATCAAGCCATACAGAATATAGTCAAATTAAAAAGGAGAACATAGGTAATTTTTTATTGCTCTGAACTATTAAAGGCGCAGTTAAATCAGTTTAGTTGGCAACAGATATAAATTGTAGTATTACTTCAACGTTTCGAATGATATACAGTTTCTTATTATCAGTATTTTTTTAAATGCGTTAAGCTATAGTTAAAGAATATTTAAGTTTTGTTTCATAATTCCGAATTACTTTTTTTAAATCTTGAAATACTAATTAATGAATTGTTCTTATGCTCTTAGAATCTTAAGTTAATGACAGTTTTAAAAATATTCATCAGTTTGACCTTAGTATAAAAATTTTAACGAATCCTAAAATCTGTGAGGAAAAATACCTGGGGTCACCTGTGGTCTAGTGGTTAGCATAACAACCTGCTATCCAAGATCACGTGTTCATAACGCGGCTTAGGCTTTTTCAAAGGGAGTAAAAAATCTTGGTTGCGCCGTCCCTCGGAAGAGACATAAAAAGGAGTCTCGAGTCTGTGCGCTGTCAGGTACTCGTTAAAGATCCCTATTCTAACTAAACTTGGTTAGGCAAAATTTAGGATTCCCACTGCAGTATCTTCCTATTAACCCTAGCCGCATAAAGTTACGTTAAATGAATAAATAAACAAAAATATTTGTGAAATAAAGGTATACAATTATTTTTTCTATTCTCAGTTTAAAACTTAAGGCTTTTCGTTTTTGTTTTTTTTTACTTTAATTTTTGACGGTTTGTTCTACTGTTTATAAGCATCCTAATACACCCTTACTTATCCTAAACTACTTCAACAAGACTTGAGAAAATGTAGATAGATAATAGCATAGTTACTACAGGAGTTGTCTAATACTGTAGATAATAGCATAATTATTACAGGAGTTGTCTAATACTGTTTCTTTAAACCATCAATATCAACTTCAGGCCATCTCCATTAACATTAAGCCGTTTCTACAAAAAAGTCGAACTACTTTAGCACAAAAAGCATTGCACGGTCCGTGAAAGAAGAGCCGGGGTCCTCTCCTACGTTTTCCTTCTGGAAATGGCTTTTCCAATGGAGGAAATTGTGGTCATTAGACAACGGAACAAAACAATTCAGTTATGTTTCTTGAAATGGTAAATTAGGAAGATCTTAATATAAATTTTCATGACGGATGTCCTAGGGCTAATGCATGAAAATATATTTTTAAGATGTTTGGTTGAGATGGTTATGCAAAATCATACCTACCAACACCTGGTACCTCACAAGTACTTTTCTTCGGTTGGGAAAACTTTATATAAGCTTTTGAAAGAAAAATCTTTCAACCATTAAAAAAAAACTGCACCACTTAAACCTAAGGCGGGTCTTGGGTTCAGTACATGGTAGAGCGCTGTTTCCTTGGACAACGGTTGTACAGGAAGGTAATTTCCCCTTGATCACGCTCTACCGTCAGATTCCCCCCCTTATTTTGTAATCCCCGGATTTTAACCCAGGATCTTCTGCATGGCAACTCAACGTTCTACTACATAGCCACTCTGCGCCCTAATTTGGTTTGTACTAAAATAAATGTAATATTTAGTTTTATAATAAATTCATATTATTTTAGTTTAAAATAAAAGTTATTATCTGGCTTTTGGCATATTTCTTTTCAAAACATCATATTTGATGTCATATCATATATCATTTCTTTGCTCTAGGATTGTAGTATTTTTATTTGATTATTTATTTAACGTTACTTTATAGTAGGTACTATGAGTAAACGGGCGATGTTACAGCAGGAGCCATAAATGATGTTTTCATTTTATTATACAACCAGCTTTTGCCTGTGGCTTCACTCGCGTGGAATTTGGTCTACCACATAAAGTTTCGTGAGAGATCATTTTAAATAAATAATTTAATTTTTTTTAATTATAAGTTACTCGTACATCCGAAATTTCAGATATCTAACTTTAAAACTGATGGATTCCATACAATCTTTGAACCCCCTATTATATGAAACCCTTGGGGATGGAATTGTCCAAATTCCTTTCTTAGTGCTCATTTAAGTTATACAAAGAACCTATCTGCGAATTTGAAGATGCTAAGTTCAGTGCTTTGCGTTGACCGCTGGGTGTGTTAGTCAATCAGGTTTCAGTTTTATATAAACTTCGCCTGTGTGGTGTGTTGATAAAAAGTAGCCTATGTCCTTCCCCAGGCTTGAGATTATCCATATCAAATTTCATCACAGACAAATCAGCACAGCCGTAGAAGATACATTGATACTGATTAACAAATGGGACGGTTTTTTGGACGGGAAGTTTACTGTTGTTTGTGTCAGTAAAGGATTAATTTGTAATGTTATTGAATTTATTGAAAAGGATTGCTTAGTATAACGGTTTCGCTTGTCGTAAGGCAGAAGCGAGAAGTGAACTATGTTACTTGATTTGTTTTGTTAAGTAAAAATATGTAGATTTTGCGAGGAAGAAACACGTGAGCTAGCATACAAACTTTGTCCCTTTTTTCACCCCCTTAGGGGTAGAATTTTGGAAAATCCTTTCTTATCGGATGCCTACGTCATACAAAGAACAGCAGTGAACGTTTTTGTTTATTAATATGTCCATTATTTTATTAAGGAATCGATTTTTCGTTTATAGATTATAATTGCAAGAATCCTTTTCCTTAAATGAAAAAATAATTCAAACTATACGTTTCGAGTATAATGAATAAAACATAAAGTAAAATAAACCAATTAACATACTCCGCCGGGCACTTTAATATATTGTTCCAATTCGCAAACACTATTCTCTTTAGAAAGTACAAGTACCAACGATTAATCTCTATACCTACAAAAACTTATTTTTTAAATAGCAATGAACATGATAACCCGGATAATAAAACTGAATTAATACTTCTCAGGATATACTTAATGCGTAAATATAATTGCAAGTAGCCACATCTAAGAACAGCTTTTATAGTCGTGCGTAGCATGGCAATAAGTGTAGTGGTTAAGACAAAACTAATAAAATAAAACGAACTATGCTAAGCTCCGTTGTTGAATTACAATCGATGTTAATTATAGAGGGTACAAATAAAATGCAAATAAAAATTAATGCAATATAATGAAATTTAAATAATATATAAAAGAGAAATTAACTGAATTAATTAAAAATACAATAACCTCATTTATCACCAATTACAAGACTTATCGATAATTTGAAATCAATTATAAATTTTCCGACTTCTGTTCATCACATCAATCAGCGAAATTTTTTGTTCAGGTTACATCATATGAGGAAATACCGTTTAGATGATTGCTTGCTGTTCATTTTTAGTTTATTTACAGTTCGTAAGGTCTAAATTTAAAACCGTTCGAGAAATATTTAAAGTTTTTGTTCACTACTTCATAACGAGAATGCTTTGAACTGTTATCGTAATGAGGAAATCGGATATTTCTCTTCGCTAAGGATGAGTGGAAAAATGGAAATGTATCGATTAAATAAATAGAACTCGATTATATAGATTGTTAACAGATCTGTTTACCGTAAGAAATCATATAATTTATAAGATTCGAAAGCCCATTTTTATTTATTTTGTTTTTATGCACAAAGAAAGCTTAAAAGTACGGTATCAGACGATTTGATCCATGTAAAAGGTGAAATGGAAAATTCGTTACATCAATGTCCATAAAATAATATTAATGACTTTTATAGAATTAAGGTCATTCGTTCAGAATATTTAATAATATAATAAACTCAAACCCAAGTTTTTATTATATCGTCGACTAAGATAAAAAAAGTCCCAATACTCCAAATTTGCAGCATAAACAAAAAAAAGATTAATTTTCATTGAATGAAATAAGATACATTTTTCTGTTTGTAGTAACTAGTAATGCTATCGCGTAAAAAAAAATAATTATTTTTTTCTTGAAATATTGTTAAAATATAATAATACTAAATGAAAAACTTAATTAATAGCGTGATTTCACATAGTAACCGAGGTTAGGTTATGAACTAAGGAAGAGGAATTGCAAATATTCATACAAGGTATATGGAGGATGCCTATACCTTTCATTTTTATCTTTCTGTTCAGTTTTATTAGTAAAATTAAATGTTACTTTTTTATATTTAAAAAAATGTATATAGATCAACATGCCCCTAAGTACGAGTATTCAGTATTCGCTAAGTTTTCAACTGATTTAATGAAATCATAAGGTCAGGGTTATTAACTACAAGTATAGAAAAAAAAAAAGCAACCAACATGTAGAGGCGAATGGAATGTTGCTCTAATAAATACCAAGTCGTAGTATTCGCACTTCAATCAATTATTTTTCCAGTCATAATAAGAAATACATTTTTTAAAACGTAAAGGAACTAAATAAATATATTTTTATTTGAAGAGAAAAGATATGCCTTCGGCCGGGATTCGAACCCGGGTCCTCTGTCTCTCCGTGACAGTACTCTACCAATTGAGCTACCGGAGTCGGTAGCTCAATCAGTAGCGACTGCTAAATCATCCTATTGTTATTTTACTATATATATATTTTATTTTCTTCTAGATTTCGTTCCATTCTTATTATTTCTAATTAGTTATTTCATAATGTATCTTTTATTCTTTGTATCTCTTTTCATTCTTATCATTTTTTTTATATAAACTGTTATTCTTCCTTGACACCAGAATGTTTTGTATAGTTTTTTTCTCAGCTCTTATTAAGATACCTTAACCTTAAGCCGAAACTTAGTCACAAGAAAATAAGTCATTCTTATTTTGTGGTATCATTGACTGTACCTCCTGACCATATATTACAATGTACGAGGGGCGAGGAAGCTGTTTAGAAGATGCGCGAAAGGAGGTGCTAGTATTGTTTTCTTTCTTTACCCAGTGAGGATGATGGAGAAAGAAATCACTAAGTTACCTGAATTTGGTACCGTTATGCTTATTACCTCCCAATTTTATTGAATCTCAATTTCGCAAGTGGCGGTTTTTCCACAACAACTGTTTTTCGTGTAGAGACTATTCTTAAAAACATTATTGACATTTTTTTTACAGTTACAATAAATCTGACATTCTATTGATATTTTATGAACGAATTAGATCTCCACAATGTTAATCCGCTGCATGACATTATCAGTGCATCATATCTTTGAAGAATGATACAGTCGTTACTGAATTTTTCGTAAGGCCTTGATCAATAACCAATAAAATATCAATACTAACCTAAAATATCCAGACATTTCAGTTAATTTGAATCGAGTAGTATTTAAGTTTAAATGTTTTAATGTTGAAATTTTATTGAATATTTCAAGAATTTTGTTCAGTCTCTATCAGGTTTTACGACACTTTTAACCTGTTGTTGACTTAGTTTCGATTTAGTTTTTCATAATTTTCATTTATTTATTTACTTTATAAATCCACTCAGACACAGTGAATATTTCAAATACTACCAGAGATTGACCTATTTAAACATTTTGTTCTTTGTTTTATTTTATCTTAAATTATTTTATTATTTAATATGTTTTTTTACCATTAACATTAAATCAGAATAGTAGCTTTTAGGACTAGGAATATTTTTCATTTTTATAACTTACCTTAATTAAGAAACCTGTAAAACTGATAACGTAATAATAAAACAAACTTTTTATTTAAATTAGAAAATACCTTTTATTGAAGTTATATTATATATTATATTACATTACTGTCTATCATATTTGTTATCGTTAGCATTGGATCATAATAATATCTTTTAGGAATAGAAAAATTAATTTTGTAGTCATATTATAGTACTTTCTCTATTAAGAAACCTGTATAATTGATAACGTTACAAACTTTTTATTTAAATTAGAAAATACCTTTTATTGAAGTTATATTTTATATTATACTATTTTATTATCAATCATATATATTTACTATTAACATTGATTCGTAATTATAACTTTTAGGACTTGGAATATATATTTTATAGTTTTATAACTTTCCTTTATCAAGAAGCCTAAAATGACAACTTTACAAACTTTTTATTTAAATTAGGCGTTACCTTCAATTATTTAAGTTGGTGAGAATTTCTAAAAAACTATTTAGAAAACCTCTCCATTAGCCTACATTCATTACTTGTTACACTCTTGATTTTCAATCGGTTTTAGACTCGTGAAAGTAAGGAACGAATATTCTGTAGATCTTTATATATTTCATAGAAAGATATTTTTTTTTTACTCCATTAAAACTTACTTTGACTTGTTTACTAACTTTCTTAACTGGCAATGAAAAGCTCCTCAGCTTGTTAATTCTGGATGGTCTTAAATATAATAAATTATTGGAATAAAATTAATAAGAAGTTCTCTTGAACGACACCTGCAGAAGACAAAGATGTTTATGGTACAATGACCACATTGAGGGGCAGCAACCTCCCTACGTCTTTCACAATTATATTCGCTACAAAAAAAGGTTGTTAGTTATAGTAAATAATATAATGGCAATATGAAGATTTATTTATATTATGTATCATTTATTTATTCATCCTTGTAATTTACAACCTTATAACATCATTTATATTTATTATATAATATTTATGTATTTATACTAAACACAGAGCTCTAAGGCGCTATGCCAAAAGTCGTGGGTTCAAATCCGGCTTTCACAGTTATACTATTTAATATGATAATAATCGTGGTTGTACCCTGTAGTCTCGGAACGCTATCATGGGGCTCAACCAGCTCCTATAAAGTGAGTACACTAAATTTGGGAGAAAACTTGGCGGTTGAGCGTTATTTCGGTCAAATCACCTCCTTGTACTACCGTTGTCTTAGAAACAGAACAATATTATATATATATAAATATATATATATATATATATATATATATATATATATATACAGTACCATATATACCATGTACATGGGATATAGTGGTACACCACATTTACCAAAACAATCCAAAAATATCTAAAGCGTTTTTATTTTATTATTATATTTATATTTTATTTATTTTAGTTAACACAGAATGTAGTTTTCATCTTACATATCGTGGATTCCTCATAGGGTTTCTTGAAATTGTTAAGTTTAATATATAAGAGGCACGTACCCAGAGGAGAGACTTCAATGACTCCTTAAATTGGCTTCTCTTAATCGAGGGTAAAATCTTGAGCATGATCTCAGACAAATCACTTCCCTGCACAACCATGCACATTCTTGTGCATTACATCACAGTACATTCTCCACCATACACTGAGCCCAAGACCCTTCATGGATTGTAGAGGTACAGGTTTATCACTCTGCACCTTCCCCTACTCCATAACTAATGATAATTTAGTAAAATATGAGATTTAAAACAAAACGTTTCTACCTTGTTAGACGCTTACAGTTACTCTTAAGAGTTGTTTAAAGTAAACACTTCCCTGTTTTCTCTACTTCGATCACGAAATGGAGGAAAAGCTATTTTTATAGTTGTTATTTTCCAGCCGCTATATCCATTAACAACTGCTACAAGGAAACCACTTACCAAATGACCTATACATTACTTAAAGACATTGATGTATTTTATTAAAAATATATCTGTTAGTTTATATTTTATCAATTCATGTAATAATATTATACCATTATATTATAATAAATATATTTTACAGGCGTCAGAAAGAAAACTTAACCCACCCAGATCGACAGTCTCCTCCCCGAGGGAGTTACTGTTGGAGAGCATCAAGCAAGGGCAAGTTCATCTTAAACCGTCACCTGTCCACAGGAGTGAGTACTTTATTTATTTATATTATATGTATTATATATTTATTGTTACATTTTAAATTTGTTTGTATCCCTATATACACGTAATATTTTGAACTAACCAGCACTCTAGTTCAAATCACTATAACGTTTTTTGCGATAACCTCATAATTTCCGATCTTAAGTTATATTAGCACATAGTGGTCGGGCATATTGTTCCTGTATATTATAGCTGAAGTTATTGAAAAATGTGCGCGATTTTTATTATTAAGAAAAAAAAATTGGTTTTTGTAAAAAAAATGTATTATTAATTTAAAATGTATTCATCTTCGTTATTATAAAAAATAAAAGTACTTTATTTTTAATATCTATCCAAAAATCTTACAAATCCATTGTTATGTGTATGTTTTTACTTTGTAAATTTAATTATTTCTATAGTTTTATTTCGCGCATTGTACCATTCATCTATAAGAAATGTTTAACTACGTGAACCACGCTCACAGTTACCATAAATCACATTTTAACATGTCTCAATCCCAATGGGTTGAAATAATGAAAAAATATTACTATATTTAATAGAATATCTAAATTAAAATTTTATTGAATATCAACTTTCATGAAAACTAAGATGATTTATCAATTTACATTGAAACTAAAAGAGTAGGTCTCTAAAATTAATTCTGATTATCTACTTATCTATATATTTATAAGAAATTAAGTTACCTATTTAATTTTAAGAAAAAGAACAATTTTAAGAAATCCACCGTGGAAAAATATTGCTTGTTAATGTGAAGAAATGTTTAATTTATTCCATAGATGTTTGAAATATGCGGTGAGAATATTTTTAGCTTAATTTTTTCTAACATTGTGTTTATAAATACACATTTTTAAAAAATAATTTATTTAAAAAAAGTAGAAGTATTAACACTGTTTGAAAACAAATTTCCGAAAATAACACAGCTGATACATGTACATACAATACCGACCAAAATGGGAGTGGTTCATGCGCGCACCAGATATTATTATAGATTATCTTACATTATTTTTGTAGTTATTATTTTTTCTATTTGACAATTGAATTACTTAAATAAATAATAGCAGGTCTTTATATCTTAAATTCAATGCCAAGGGCACCCTTCCTTATCGTTCAAGGACACTTCTCTGACCAATACGTTATTATGTAACTGTGGTTATATAACACTGGCTGGATCGCAATTTCTATTTGTAAATAGATATACACAAAATATTGGTATTTTGGAAGTTTGAATGTGTACATTCTCTTAATCAAATCGGCATACTTATCGTTTATGTATTTATCAATTTCGGGAACTCCCTGAAGATGGTTACTCATTATTTTATTTTATAGAAAATAAGTTTGACAATTGAAAAGATATGGTTGTTAGATTTGTATAGTATATGTCCTAAATTGGTTTCGTTCAAAGCACCTGCCACTTCGGTATATCTGTTAGCACACGATACACTTCCTGCATTAGCAAGTTTTCTTTGGTGTAATATTTTTAATTTTTTAAATCGTTATAATAATAGTGATGTCAAAAATAGTTTACATAATAATAAAAGTATTAGAATATCACGGGATTACGAGTGAAATACAGTAATAAGTACTCCAGCCTTTTCATCAGCGTTTTCTCAAAATCATGTTTTTGACTTGACGATATTTAACTGTTTTTATTATTATGCAATCTGTTTTTAACTTTTTAAAAATATTATTTTTGTCAATAAATTATTATAAAGAATTAAACCCTATACTCTACTGATAAAATAATTAATTATTTAGATTAACTTATTAAAAACAACCCTTTCGTGATTTATTTTAACAACAACTAAAAATAAATAAATAACAGCAAATAAATACAATTATAGATATAGCATGAAATATTTGGTTCATTTAACGTCACTTTATGCTGCTATGGCTAATCGGACCTAGCTACAATGCAAAAGCCCTAAATTTTGCCTATCCAGGTTTAAATTAGGATAGGGATTTTTAACGAGTACCTGACATACAGTCTCGGGACCCCCGTTTAACGTCCCTAGGACCACCTGCCGAGCTACGAACCCGCGATCTAGTAGTTTGTTACACTAACCACTAGACCACACAGGTCGCCCTAGCATGAAATTAAAAATAATAAAAAGAGAGCATTAGAATGGCAATAGAGCTTAGCGGCTCAGTGATTTTTTTAGCTTGAAACGGTGTAACAGTATTAGCAATTACAAAATTCCTAGCCATGGTTGGACTTGGCCACTTATGGCACTACGAGAATAACACGATTCCGCTTTCCTAAGTACAAGAAACTCATTTTGGAGAAAATTTGACTTAACCACTTATTAACCGGGGCTGTAGATATAAGTTTAGCATATTGGGTTTAAAGTTTATCAATGATAATATTTTGCTGTGAATGAATAATTAACTGCGCTATGCCGGCTGGGAAGCCCCTGAGGGATAGGCCAGGCGTAAGTGGGAGGATCGCGGTAAGAGTCATCTGGTGGATTTGGGTTTAGGTAGTGTTCCTTGGACAGACGTTTGCGAGCTGAAATTGTTATCGGCATAAGGTGTTATCGGCATCGAACATTCGGGTTCGATAAGACTTATTATTATTAAATAATTCAACAAAAAAAATGCTAGATCGTTGATATATATGTTGGTTCCATTTGCGAGGGATAAGCCCGTAGCTTCGCGGATGAATTGGCTAGAGGCTTCTTCCCCACTAGTAGCGACTGCGTGAGGTAGAGGGGGAAGAAGAGGGAAGAAGGAGGCGAGAGAAGACTGAGTAAGGGGAGACCTGGATCAGGAGAGCAGCGAGTAGAAGGAGCTACTGGGATCGGAATCCTCTTCTCAACTCTTAGCTCCTGTCGATTGCTGAGCTCCTGGTAGCCTGCTCGCTAGTGCGCCGCGCTCCCTCCCCGCATGCGTCCTTTCCATCCCCACTGTTCTTCATGCTCAAGCTCAGTAGCTCAGTTGACTTGTCGTCATTTACCTCTCTGTGCCAACAAACGGTTGTGGAAAATGGCGATGAGTAAGCAAGGTTCTGAAAAGACCAAATCTTGCGAATTTCCCCTGATTGTGAATGCTTACGAACTTCGTATTCAAGTTTGAGTTTGTCTATTCATTTGACGCCACTTTATTCTGCTATTCAGTGGGAGTGCTAAATCTTGTCTATCTAGTTATAATTGGGGTAGGGATCTTAAACAAGTCCCTGACAGCTGTAGGCTCAGGATTAACATTTTACTTGATTAAGTTTTCCTCAATTTTTGAAGTATATCTCCCATCTATCGTCAGTTAACTTAGTTTCGAATATAAATATAAATATATTTTAATATTAAAACGTGATGTGTATGTGTGAATAAATAGATTGCAATATGGTAGACAACAGGTTATAAATATCTGCTCCACATATATTTATATTTCTCTATCTACCGCTTTTGTTTCCACTTATTTGAATAGTAGTACAATATAACGACAATAATACTGTAAAATGATAAATTCAACGAAAATTATTACTTTAAATTATTAAAAAATAAGATTTCTTGATACTTAGAATTATCGATACTTTAAATTTTTTTATTTTTATATATTTATCCTCACCTGTAAATAAAATAAAATGACTATCAGGAAATTTTCTGTCTGTAAAGTTACAGTACAATGGCATGAGAGGCGTGAAGAAAAGAACAATAGCCAGTGATACCTCTCCTGGGGTTTGATTTAATTTCATGTGATCCACATTATTCTCATCCCCTCCCCCTGTTGTTCTCAAGCATGAGGCTCCTGGATATTTTTTCTATTTATTGGTTCGAATGTCCGAGTAGTTTTTCTTGAAAGCGTTATTTTTAATTTTGGTGTGCTGAGTTTTGTTTTTGACATTCCTGCTTTTGTTACAAGTCTAAGTGTTTTTGATTGGAAAGTTTGCAGTCTTGCTGCTTAATTAAAATTAAAAGCCCTAAATTACGAATTATTGAGATTTTTTTTTATCTGTTTAGCATTAATTGGGTATAAAGTAATTAAACGATACGATAAAGTGATAAAATTATTTTGTCACATGATTAATTTACAAAAATATTTGTACATGTAACGCATATTTTAGCAGCGATATTTAGAAATACAATGCAAACAAGATGTAAAAGCATTTTGTTTACTCATTAAATTGCTAAAACACAGTGTTTGAGATATCAATCGGAACAAATATTTATATTATATATTTATTTGTATAATTAAAAAGTCCAATAATTAAATGTCCCTTCATTTTTTT
This sequence comes from Arma custos, assembly GCA_037127475.1. NCBI lineage: Eukaryota > Metazoa > Arthropoda > Insecta > Hemiptera > Pentatomidae > Arma > Arma custos. The sequence continues at coordinate 72,616,226 of CM073764.1, forward strand.
GGGATTTGGTACAGAATAAAATCGTGTTTTAAATGGAATATTGAAACCTGAAATTTTACATTGAGTGAAGATGTGTATTTCGACTTCTTCAGTAAATTGAAGTATATTATCTATGTATTCAATGTACATAATAATATATTTTTTTATCTCATATTTATTTAGTAATATAACGAGTAACTAAAATAAAGCATAAATTCTGTGAGCATTAAAAAGAAGAAGGGATGTGCGCAGAAACTGTGTAGCCTAATTACAAAAATAAATAATATATTATAATTTCGATATTGAATATCATTTTACGTATTGTAAAAATTTTGAAGACTAAAAAATAGAATTATTGTATCATTATCTGTTATTACTAAGTTTTTTTTAAAAAAGGATAAAAAAGGAAAAAGTTTTTTCTATTTTCGCGTATCATGAAGTTAATTCTGAACAGAATTTCCTCAAAGCATTTATTAAATCTAATCAATTGACTAATATCGGCTGATTGGATCAGTTACCTTAATAGAAATAGATTATTAATAAGACTATTCCAATAATGTAATTATTTGGTCTTAAATTTCTCACGACTACTGACTATTTAAAATGTATCATGACATTATATGAAGTAAGTTGACGATGATTCTTTGTTTTTCTAATTATTTATTATTTTATTGATAATAATTCCATTAATCAAAAATACAATTTACTGCTAGTTACCTATTCTACATAAATATTAGTTGTACTTGATCGTTACAATTTATATTATACATTATTATCGAATAAATTAAATTTCTAAGCTATTGCTTAATCTGCTTATTTTTGAACCATAACCACTATTATTAAATTCTTTCTAATTACTCGAAATCTGTTCCAGGTATTAGACATTCTGAGAACAATAGTATCCAAGATTCTGTTAACATAAAACTGTTATGTTTATCTTTCTTAGGTCGGAAATAAAATTTTAAAAATATTCGTATTTTTTATTGTTTTTATAGTAGTTATAAAGTTAATGCAATAATTCAGTACTTTATTTTACTTATCTCGAGAAAATCCACATGCCGATATTTAGTCAATTTATTTATTAAATAAAATTACAGAACTGGATATAAATAGATCTTAAAAAGTCTTTGGTTTTGAATCTTGTATAATTTTATGACAATTTTTCTTAAATAATAATACACTACTTCTCACATTACTATTATATAGTTTTCTGTTCGTTTTATATGGTATTTGTTTAATTTTTAACACGATTTTACCTACAAAAATGAATTATTACATTTTTAACAACTGGTTTTTTACTACTTCGAACGAACCAACAGAGATATTTTTTTAAAGGGTACGGTTTATTATTATTCACAATTATCATTGTAAACCACACAGATGCGAAACAAAAAAAAAGGTTTTGCTGAGCAGAAAAGGCAGTTGTCGCCATGCACGGCGCCTTGGCATCTTAAACCAAACCAGTTCTACAGTTCTGCATTGCGGGTTATCTATCTTAAAGTTGTAAGGAGTTTCTTACATTTATATTTCCGGTTTAGTACTTATTTATCTCTTACTTCTATTTTATTTTATTGTCGTTTAAGGAAATATTTATTATTAACTTTAAAGCAGAATTAATCTTTAATAATTAAAAATTTAATAAAATTATTAAACCAACTATTAACTTAAATTAATTCTCTAACTTCATTCATTATATTTTATTTTCAGTAGCAATAATTCTCTTTTTGTTTTTATTTATTTAGAATTGCCATTTCATTGCTACATTAAAAAGAATATTAATTTGGAATTTATTTCATAATCATGAAATTATTAGTGCTCATTAATATATTCTCATCTTCAGAATGTAATATTAAGATATTACATAATAAAATTACATAATAAAATTAAGATAGAATTTATATGTAGCTGACTCTAATACATCTGTACCTTCGCAGATGATACAGCCATTATTTCTTCTCACAGAGACCCAAACCTAGCATCTATAGCTCTTCAAAATCATTTATTTAATTTAGAAAAGTGGTTCTATATATGGCAAATCAGAATAAACGACTCAAAATCGAGCCATGTAAGCTTCTGTCTACGCAAAGCTTCGTGTCCAGCAGTCAAAATTGACAACGATGAAGTACCTTCCAAAAATTATGTACGTTATCTCGGACTATACTTGGACAAAATACTTACATGGAACGTACAGATAAAATTAAAAAGATAAGAACTGACCAGACGGTACAAACAACTATCACATTTTCTGGACTACAGATCTTCATTTGACTTGTGGAACAAACGACTTATCTATAATAGTATACTAAAACTTATTTGGACATATGAAACAGAACTTTGGGGTTCAGCAAAAAAGGTCACATACACAAGATTCAAACAACACAGTCCAAAATTCTCAGATAAATTATTAATGCACCATGGTATATTTCGAATCACACTATTCACAATGACATGAACATTCCCACTATAAAATCATAATTCATTCCACTCATTGACACAATATCACCCAAACCCACTCGTTCTTCCGCTTTCCTACTGCCTGTTACCTGGACTTGATAAGAAAATATTCACTCAACTATTGATATTTTTATTTCAAAACTCGATGATCATGTAGAAAAGTGAGGAGAAAGACACTTCCATCAAATTTGCTGGATGCGCAATTGGGCAGGTGTAAATGAAAATTAAATAATAAATAAATAGAATATTTATTTATGAAGTGGAGTGGGTTGAATGTTGAGTTGTTGTGCTGAAAGTTCGGGTTCAATCTGGCTGTGGCAGATAAATTATTTAATCTATTAGCAGTCGTATTTATATCCTGTAGGATCTGATGACCTTCTTGGGGCTCACCCAGCCTTTATAAATTTTATAACCTTAATTAGGGAGAAAATCTGGTGGCTGAGCGTGATCTCCGGCAAATAACCTGCCTACACAGCCGTTGTCTTAAAAGCAGTACAGTCTCTACTATCTCAATACTTTTCCTGGGTTGTAATGGTACAAGCTTATAATATTTATATATTCCTAGTGTCTTGTATACAAACTTTATGAATTTATTACTATTGAAAACAAAATCTGTACGAAATAATGTTAAATTTACTTCAATGTTTTATTTGATCAAAAATAGAAGTTTCCCAAGATGTTGGTGATGTCTTAATCGCATCATAAACATTACTGTATAAAAGCTTTAACATTATATCAGATTACATCAGTAATGTATGAGTGTACATGATAAATCCTATGAATAAAATAATTATAAAATATAGACTGAGAGGATTTACATTTTCCCAGGAATGTTGCTTATATATTCTCTGCATATAATATATATAGGTAAATAATAAATTATATATTAGAATGCAATTGGAAAAACTACAATGCAAAGCCTTATGTTTCAAAATTCTCCAGTAAAACAAACACTTACTGGTCGATGTTTCACCTATTCAGGCTTTATCAAGACACAAAAAAAAAAAGGTTACATAACTAACATTTCGAAGTAGAAAGTGCAATACATCCCACAATCAACAGCCCAAAATGGAGGGAAAAAACCAAACACAATTGAAATACGAGTAAAGTAAGTCTGTCTTTTCCTAAAATTAGCCAAAGGAAAAGATTCATATTATTAATACGCATGTAGCTGACTCTAAAATAAAGAAAAAGAAAAAGAAAAAAATTATTCTATAGCAACTAAGGCTCCAAGGTTTTTTTAAAATAACTTTAAAGTTTGATGTATAAAAGTATTCTGTTCGTTTATTAAGTAGTCAATGCATATGAGGTACTGGATTTTATGTTATTTAATTTTAAGGAATGATATACCCTTAAATCACTTACATTATGTCTATCCAGGGTGGACAACTTTTCAACCTGTATATTTTCAAATGGTTAGCCTACAGATCTTATTTATACTATTAAATTGAAGATATTAAGTGCTTGAAGCTGTGTATCAGGAACTTCCAGAACAGTTTTTGAAAGTGTCGTCATGGCAATTATGGAGAAAGTTTAGTAAATAAACATTTGAATAAATATGAAATTAAGTATCGTGTGAAAATTTTATTTCAGAAATGATATGGTTGGTGCACAATAGAATGACAAGGTTGGTGTGCCATTGGATGCACATAATAATAGAAAAAATAATAATTATATGGGAAGGTTTGAAAAAAAAAAAAGAAAAACATGACAGAGCAAACTAAATTGGCTGAAACTTTATGGCCTTGTATAAAAATATTTTGTCTGTCACTCAGTTCTTTGAAAATATTGGCACCTAATGAAATGTAACAACATTATTTTATAAGGAATTTTGGACTTAAGGGGCTGATCCTAATTTTAAACTAGTGAAACCAGGGCGTGGGTTGGCATAGATCTTCCATAATGTGTGTTTATATTTATATATACATACACACACATATATATATATATACACACACAATATTATCTATATTACATATAATCCAGTCTAAAAACATTTTTAATTTTCAATAATAATTAATTTTCTTGTCATTGTGTTTATTATCATACATAATTTCATAACTTGAGAAATGACAAATTTATTTTCTTTATTTGACTTTAGAACTATCCGATGTTTGGAACACTTGCCTGCATACATAAAAAGTATAAATCTTAAAAACATGAGCTATAATATAATTTTTTAATTTGATTAAATTATAATATTATTTATATTATAATTATTTGATTTTATTTAATCAAATAATATTATTATATATAAAATCTATTTCAAGATGGGAGTTATTGAAAAATACATAAACAATAAAGTTAAAAATACATAAACAATAAATTTAATTATGGTCCATCCATGTTTTTAAAACTAAAAAAAAGAAAACATTATTGACTGTCATGATCATCATTTTTGAGAAAATATTTTATCGTTTTATTTAGATAACATATTGATGGTAATGTAGGCTCCTATAAAACTTAAAATTATATTTATTTATTGTCGATTGTCCAAAAGTTAACACTCTTAACTGTATAAATCTGATATCCTTGCAGTTAATAGTGATCAAGGCAGAATCACCTTCTTATGTAACCAATTGTTAGTCTAGATGCATCATATCCCTACTTAATACTGAAGACTAGAATCTTTTTATGGGTTTTCAGTCTACAGTTTTTTTTCATACATTTTTATTTTATATTTTATAATTGACTCTTTTAAATCTTATAATTCTTCTCATCTAATTATATATTCTGTAAATAGATCAAGATTATGTGACTATTTACATGTTAGATTTCTGTATGATTGATTTAAAAAAATGATTGTTATTATTTATCGACATGTGAAGGAAAAATAAGCAACTGGCAAAAGTGAGGCTTTAGCGCCTTAGAAATAGAAGAAATTAATTTAATTTTTCTTCAATTACTCAATCTAGACTGTAAATGGTCTCACCTAATATTGAGATGAGGAGTTATTAATTAGGTTTTGACTTATTCATTATCTATGAAGGAACCTGGGAAAAACTAGGAGAAGTTTAAGAGAAGGCAATTAATGTGTTAAAGATACAATGAATAAACCACACACTATCTGTAAGCTACTGGCATGACCCAGTAAGTTGAATTTGGAAGGAGAAGGTCACGTTAAAGGGATGAAATATGGACTATGTGACAATAGAAAGGAAAAGGATTCTTGATCTTTTATAAATATTCATGTTGATGTGTTATATCAGCAGTTTCAAACAAACCTGGTCATTTTTAATCTTTCCTCAACTTATGTTCAGTCATTATTAAAAATTAAATTGTTAAATTAAAAGCCTTTACATTTTTATGAACATTTTTCTTTTTTTCAAAAATACAAATTATTATTATTGTTTCTGTTTCTTTTATTGTATGTAAGTGATGGTGAAATAGGAAGGGATTTAAAAGTGAAAAGAATATTGGAACAATGAAGGAATGAAGTTACAGAGTTTTTGCGATTGGTTATGGAACTCTCTATTGATTGATAGTACTGTGAAATAGAGTTAATAAATTTTATAATCTAGAAACTGGTTTAGAGAGATGTAAATGAATTTCTTGCAGTAGTTGAGTTGATTTAAGTGCATATTTTATTTTACAGAAGGTACTTATCATATATTGGTGTTTTTTAACTTAATTTACTTGCCAAATTCCTAATTGCAGTCTGTCTTTTTGAATAGGCGAGATGTATTATCTATAAATTTTGGTTATTATCACACTATATTGTATATTCAATGATATTTTGTTAACATGTCTGTCAGGATGTACATATATCATGGTGTAAAAAGTTCTTCACATATTGAAGAATGCCTGTTAGGCCATGATAACCATGTAAAAAATTAAATGATAAATTTATAGAATATATACAAATGCGGTTTACATTGTATACTATAACATATACCTGTCTTATTGCTGGGTCCTAAATTTTCTGTAAAACAGTAAAATTAAAAAAAAAGAAAATCATGAAAATTTCAAACTTTCAAATGTGTTTTGAGAGAATAGTAAGAACAAGCATTGACACAAAATGCTTTCATTTTGTCTCTATATTTTCAAATCATTCCTGGCAAGAGTTCCTGCCCTGGAGATTTTACATGGAAGATATTATCGATGTTATGGATTTGTGTCCTGCCTTATAACCAGTACTCACCAATCCCCTCTAAAAAGTTGGGCTGTCAATATTGTCTTCTTCAGCACTCTGCAATATCACATTACCCAAAGCTGTATCTGTCCAGGTGAATCTATCAAAAAACTTGCTTGAACTACTAGGATACAGAATGATATATTTCTAACATTTCAGCTTCCCAACACAACTGTTGTATGCGTTCGGTACATAAATCTTGTTATTACCTTTGGCTGAAGCTAACCTGTTATAAAATGGGAAAAAAACAATTTTCCTTTACTGTGTTACCTTCACTCAGATGGTTTAGATGATTTTCCACAGAATTTAGTAATCTTTCAAAGGGTAACCTATATTTCTCCAGTAGATGTATAGTTTTAGGTTTTAGAAATAATTAGTATCAAATGCCTTAAAATAAAATGTAAAAGAATGTTCACAAATCACCCTTATTACTATCTAGAAAATAAGAGAACAACAACAAAAGTCAGAGGCATTGTCATTTTTGTGATATCACATTTACTTTATAAGTGCTAGGTTGTAATTATAGATATTGTAGATTCACCATAGTGGCAATATTGTAATTGATAATACATTGTATATCTTTGACTGTCTTCTTTTCTAATTTGAGTCGTTAACATTCTCTATGCGAGTTACAGTAATAACAAACTTACATCATACTTTTAATAATCTGAATACTAATACATGTCAGGATAGTGATAGTGCATTTATATGATACCACTCCTGAATGTAGAGGCATTTCTTTTGTTATTTAAAAATGAATATTTCTAAAATTTTGTTTAAAGTAAAGAGTGAGTATTGTTAGTATACTAATGAGTACATAGCAGGATAAATAATTAAATTTGTATCTTCCTTTTTGAAAAACTTTGTGATAAATTAATTTAATCATTAATGTATAATACAATACGTATAATACATCATTAATACATTTATGACTAAATAACCCACTTTTCTTAATTCACTATGTTCACATTTATGAAAAATAATTATTCTATATTAAATTGTTGATCATAAAAATAATTGATATTGAATTAATAATCCTGATAGTCAGAGTGTGATCAGTGTACCATTCTTCATTCAGGATTCTTTATTTACTACAACTCCATTATATATATATATATATATATATATATATATATATATATATATATATATTATTTTTTTATTCTCTAGGGCATCTTTACGTCCACCATTATATACAAATATGAATGTATATATGTATAAAATTTGGAAATTAAAGTAATTAAAAATTTATGGAAAAATTAAATATAGAAATTATCTGTGTTCGCTAAAAAATATAAAATAGGTTTTTTACTAATTTTGGTGTTAATCTTGATCCTGGTAAAAAATAATTACCGCCATATTTTATGAAATAACAGTATCTCACTTTTGAACCAAGCAGAAAATTAAGGCAGTTACTAAAACCTTTCTTGTTACTTTTAGGCTAAGTTTTTTATTGCTTTAGCCATCGCTTTATTACTTTTGAGTGGTGTCCCTAAATATGACCACAGCTGCCTTATGGCTCTTAAGTGAAACTAAGTAGCTGCTTGAATAAATAAGGCACTTTTAAAGCAAAATTTATGGTTATAGACCTTGTTTTTACTGATAGTTTCAGTTAAATATTTTCTATAGATCATCAATTTTAAAAATTTTAGAACTGGCTGAGGTATGAGTACTAGTGTTACTGTCTGGGGTCTTGGAGATGAGTGCATAACTAAAGTAGAGGTAGAAAGAAATATAAAATTGAAGAAGCATTTCCCGAAATAATAAATAAAGAAAAAATAAAAGGAAAATGTATTTTTATCAGGTTCATATTTAATCAATTGAATTGATTTAGGATTTATATTAACAAAGAAATAAATGTGTGTTTAGACCATGTTGAGAGATTTGTAAACTTACTTATTAGAGTTTTGTGGGATATAGATATTCTGGGGGTGCAGTAAAAAAAAAAAAACACTAAATAAGACAAACTTATTTATTGTAAGTGCCAACGTTTCAACCTACATTTATTGTAAGTGCCAACGTTTCAACCTACGTTGTAGGCCATCTTCTGGGCTGATAGAAGGCAGAGCTACTACTATCAACCAGCAACCATAGTTGTAGCTCTGCCTTCTATCAGCCCAGAAGAGGGCCTACAACGTAGGCCGAAATGTTGGCACTTACAATAAATAAGTTTGTCTTATTTAGTGGAGTTTTTTTTACTGCACCCCCAGACTATCTATATCCCACATTAGAACTTCCAGTCAACTATTTTCCTCTCAATTATTAGAGTTTTGTTGTTCTGAGGTTAAATAAAATTAAAAATTGGCCAGCTCGATTAGCTCCCTCAATACCTTTCTGCCGAGGTTGCATGAGGTTTGCTATAAGATAGATTAAACTTATCTCCAACAGCTTATTATGCTATTTTGTTTACTTGATATACCTAAAATAAAAAATAAAAAATTTCTAAAATGTTTTCATAAGATGTGTTATCAAGTAGTCTTATCATGTATTAAAATTAGAACTGCCATCATAAAGTTTATGTTATTTTGGAATATGGTCATACCATCCGCCGTCCCAACGGATGGCTTTAAGAGGAGGTGGAAAAGTTTCAATTCATTCAACATTTCAAAATTTAAATCCGGTTTTGAAGAAAGTCATTATTATTCATAATGCTGTACAATATATTTTATTTATGTGTTAGATAATAGTCTTAAATATAACCTGCTACAGTTCAACAATAATTTTATATTTCTTCTTCTCCTTAACCTGTAAGATGAAGAGATTCCTCCTGTTCCAATCCTATTTAGATCTCTTCTCTCAAAAGTCTTCCTGACTCTTTATAATTATGTAATTTTTATATTTACAAATTTTAATTTCAGTTAATGAAAATTTTAATAACATTAATATAGGTATTTAGTTACAAAATATTTTTAGAGGTACTTTTGTTATAAATATTGTTGTAAAAAAGGATCTTTTGTTGAGATCATCTATTCAAAATATAAAGTTCATTTCGGGTGCAACTTATGAAAGAGTTCAAACACTAAATGCAATTTTTTAACCAATGTGTCTACACTAAGATGCCTATTAGCTTGCAATGACTGAGAAAAAACTATAAATGCTGTTTTTAGTTTTACAATTGTTTTATTTTTAACAATTAGCTGTGCTGTATAAAATAAAATCCCAAAATACGCTTTTGGAGAGATAATTATTAAGTTAGAGATGATATAAATAAACTGTTCTTTATATGAATAAATCAAAACTGCCTAGTAGTAAAAACATTAATTCCAATTTAAAAATAAAATATTTTAATTAATTTAAATGCCTGCTTGTTGCTGTGTTTTTGTTTTGTTGGTTATTTTAAAAGTTATTAATTAATCTGAGGCAATCTATTGTACAAAGTCTCTTACATACGTTGAAATTATAAAAAAATTGTTTCTTGAGACTTGACGTGAAATCTGTTTTATTAAAAAGATGTTTTAAATAAATATAGACAATCCTGTTTTTTCATGCATAGTTTTTCATGAAATCTGTTTTCTTGCCATTAATTAATGAGATTATAAAATAATAATAAAAATATTGTACTCATCAAATTTTGTAATAATGTTAAGAATCCATAAAAGCTGAAAGCTTCAAAACAGTTAGATTTGATAAACCAACACTAGACTAATATTAGTTATAATAAGTTAAAGTTTGTTTTGGTTTAATATTTTATTAATTTTTTAAAATAAATTGGCAGGTTTTCTGCTTTAAAAAAATAATTATTTAATATGAATCCTTTTAAATATAACACTATAACATTAAATATAAATTAAATAATTGTTCTTTAAAACTTTGGAGAATATGTTTTATGCTAAAGAAAGAGAAGATAAATTTGATTCGCTGGTATCAATGGAGGTGTAATGCAGAAGAATAAAGGATCCATTCATTTAAAGATTAAACCACCTGTTGCTTCACCCCATTGATCTATCTTCTTCGGCAAAGAGTTTTTATTTTTAGTAATGGATTATTCTCTTTTGATTTGAAAGAAGCCTTTAGTTTTTAAGTATTTGGTTATTCGATATTTAGATTTAAAGTTTTTGTGTTATAAATATTTTGTCTTATAGTATATATATGACAACAGTATCAATACCATGCCGTTATCTGGATTATTGATTTATTTATCTTGTTTCATGAACTGTTGTGATCTAAGATTATTTAGTCTGTATGACTTTTTGAAGAGTTAATAACTGAAATTGAAATGGCAATATGAAGATTTCTATCAATTAAAAAAAAAGATTTCTCATTCATAATTACATTCAATATGATTTAACATTTTTAGATCTCTGAAATTTTTCATTAACTGAAGTAAAGATATTTTTTACATCCCCTAAAGATTATCAGGTTAAAATTATAAATTTGTGAAACTTCTTTCACTCTATAATAAAATATACAAAAAACATCAGTTGTTTCTTCTGGTTTAGACCGTGTCGGTGAATGATTCACCGACACGGTCTAAACCAGAAGAAACAACTGATGTTTTTTGTATAAATAGTGGCCGTGGAAACTTAAAAGAGTATATAATAAAATATTTTTCAAGTGTAAATTAAAAATCTACTATCATCATGGATTGTTGTTATAAAAAAATAATAACTTAGAACAAAAATCTAAGAAACAGGTAATAGTGCTTATTCATGTCAGATGATAATTTTAATGTATTTTTTAAAATACAAATTATTTATTTATATCTACATTCTAACCATGTTGGACTATTAAGAGCAGCATTCATACTAATAGGGTTATTACTCTCCTATCCATTTAATATTTTTCTTTGTTTAAATTTTTCTAATTCATAATAAATGTCTCTCAAAGTAGTTATTTAAAATATAAATACTATAATTAATTAACGTAAAATTGAACAAGTAATTCACTTTGAAATTTTATAACAACTGAAAAATGTTAAAGGGATAGGAGAGTAATAACCCTAATAATAATAATAATCATAAGGGAGAGTAATAATAAAATCATCATTATTAAGATACCTACTATATTGCTAATAAATATTGCTAACCAATGCCTAATATAATTACCAAGTATGATTACAATTACAATTTAATAGTAGCTGATGATTATAAAAGAAATATAATGATTTTTATGAAGGAAATGATGAGCTCATATTTTATTATTTTTTTAATAATAATTTTCAGTATACATTATAGCTAATGTTAGGGCAAGGACTTGATTTGGTCGAGGTCACAATGGAAAGCAAAGATTTTCCCTAAATAAGCGTTTACGTATTTCAAAGGCTGGGTGAGCCCAAGGAGGGTTTCTAGATCCAGTGGGGTTGATTCCCAGCTCTTTAGCAAGTAAATAATTTTCTTCTATAGATGGCCTCGAACTCGGTACTTTGATATCAGTAGTACAATGATGAAAAAGCATTTCGTTTCTTTTTCTATTATAAATGCTAAATGTTTCAAAACCATTTTCACAAGGTTTCGCTCGTAAAGACTTCCACTTTTAATATTGAAACTTAAAACAATATAAACCTCCTAAAGAAAAGAAAAAAAATTTAAAATGTCCTAAAGCATTAACAGTCGTGTAAACAAATATTTTGTAGTTTCCGTTAATGCATTTTTGGAAACAATAGTATTATTCAATATTGCCTCCTTGGCTATAGCTGTTATCTAGTGTTCTCTATAACAATTAATGTGGATAATTACACATTTTTTTAAGTGAAAGGAATTTCATTAAGTTGGTTGCAACCAACGAATAGGGATTAATTAAAGTATTGCAGAATATTAATTATTTAATAACAATAATTATTTGTTGAATATTTTTTCAATTATCTCGCAACTGAAATGACCATTGAAAAAACAAGAAAGTAAAAAAAATAAGAAAACAGCAACTTATTATATTATATATTGAATGCATATATTTTTAAACTAAGAAAATAAATAATTTTAAAAAAATACTTGTAAGAATCTGGCCAATTTGTGTTGTAGATTTAAGGGTTATTCCACTTCCAATTTAACAACTCTCTCTGTCTCTCTCTCTCTCTCTCTCTCTCCCTCTTTCTCTCACTCTCCTTCTCTTTTATTGCTGGACGTCTTATGTTTAATTTTCGACGAACAATAGCTGTCTGTAAAGGTTGTTCAAGCAGGTTTGCTATAAAACACGCTCAACCGCCATAGTTTTGCCCTGATTATGGATCCCTAAATTCTTTGGACTGGGTGAGCTCTGTTGAATGTCTTTAGATTCCACAGGATCGATCTACAGCTACATAACTACATGATGTACTTATTATGAATAGGTGGTGGTACTAAGGGAAGAGGAATCGTGTCAATCTTGTTGTCTATGGACTTTTTTTTTCTTTTTTTCCCAAGAGGGGTGGCATTGGTACTCGTTTATTCCATACAGCCACATCTGAATTATATGAAAGTTCTATTCTCAGTAAGCCTATTGACTTTGTTGGTATTCCTATAATTTATTATGCATTTGTTGTTATATAAATTTTTGCACCACACACGTATCCATAACCATATACATACACACACACTGACATACATAATACAAAAATATGAATAGTGAATATAATTGTCTACGGATTGAAATGGAGTTATAAGTAATAACTCCATTTCAAGCCAAGGCCACTTACGCACTATGAGAATGACAGGATACAGCTTCTTTGAGTACAAGGAACTCCTTTTTGGATCCAATTCGAATTAGCCATTTATTTCAGGGCTACAGTTACATATACTGAAGTAACGAGAATTCTATTTGCAAGATCTATAGTTTATTTTGCCTTAATTTGGCCGCCAGTTAATTCCAACTTGTATTATTTTGTTTTGTATAAATTATCAAACTTATGCATTAAATTAGGAACTACTAAAATTTAAAAAAGGAAAGGATGATTCAATATAAATAGAAAGGAAATTTGACAAGATGCAATTCTTGATTATAAGGAAATCGTACAACAGTTTTCCACATGAGGACTTGAATTGAGATTTGCAATCTTTGATTTGTATAGATTTTTTATTTTTTTCATTTCTGATGAGTTCCAAATCGCCTAATGATTGGTTTATGATTGGTTGCTACTTGAGAATTTTGGCTTGGTTTTGATCATTTTATTTATCTCACGTTAACCCATATTGTTTCCTGACGAACTGGTCACGCAGATATCTTCGAAGGTTTCGGAATTAAATAATAATGTTCGGCTGTGGCTCAGTTAAGGCAACGGTATATCTTATTACCGCAATCCAGTGGAAAAAAATGCTAGCTTTGAAGTGAGTGAGAATTCTCCACGAACTACCTTGGTGCCTTCTTCCTCTGAGGGTCCCGCTGAGCAACAATAGGAATTTACTTGAAGTTTTTTTCCCCTCTTTTTCATAACATGTTCTTCTACTTTAAAGCAAGTGTGTCGAATTTAAGTAGCAGTACAGAGCAGGAAAGTAAATTATGTGAACAGTATTCTCAGGGAGCTTGTTCTTTTTGTTTTTATCAGAGGTGATCATTTCAAACGTTGCAGTGCGTTTGCTTTAAAAATATATTTTTTTTTTTTTCTAAAACCGGAGGACCGCTAAGTTGTAATAAGTTACATATCTTATTTTCAATGAAGAAAAAAAAAATCGGCGGTTTGATTTAAAAATGTATTCAATCAGGCATTATACTGTAATTTAGAATAATGCAAATAATTGATTATTATTACTTATTATTTTTTTTTTTACTTTTCGGTAACTTATTTACTTTGTATTGTTTGTACCTTAATAAACTTATTTATCCTAAATTATTTATACAGTTTTGACTTGCGATTGTTTAATTTTCTCTTCGATACAAAAATAAATATTTTTTTTCTTGTATATATTAGATTCATAAAAAGCTATGGGAATATTATTTAAATTCATTCGTGTTTCATGACTCATATATCATACATGAATATAATACTTGTTTGTTCTCTAACAAACGAACCTTGATAAAATATTCTATTCTGAATGTCACAGGGACATATTGCGAAACTTTCCAGAATATACTCTCCATTAGCCCAACAACTCACCAAATAAGAATATCCTTTGAATTTCGAAATTCTATTAGCCTTTGTGAGCATTGGCCCACATTCACTTCGCTCGATTTCAGGTTTCAAGTTTGCTCGATATTATTTCACTTTAATGAACTCAGCTACACAGTTCTTTCAACTTTATTACCGAAGACTTGTATAACAGTTAAATAATATGTTTTGTACAGCTGTTTGATTCACGTGAAGATTGGAATTTCACAATCGCGTAAGTTTCATGTAAGACTGGAGTTGTTAGCTATCACTAATGAAATAAATCGGATATAAGTATTTCGCATTTCTTCTTACTTTCTATTTTAAAAACGAAGCGCATTTGTATATTTTAATATACTTTCTGGTACGAATAGATAAAAAAAACAAGTTAACTTAAAACAAGTTATAACTAATTTCAAATCTTACTTTTTAATATGCTGTCTTACATAAGTTATTTTAATTTTTATTAATCATTCTGATTAATGATTATTAATTATTAATGATTCAGTTAATGAAAGGAAACTTAATTTAACTTAACATTGAGTGTTTATAAGATCTATCGGTTTTCAATTTTATTGTGATTTATTTAATTTATTACTTCCTGTTAATATGTAGTTATTTTATTTTTTTTTAGTTAGTTTTTATTTTTGATCTTTTTATCTTGTAAGTATGGCAAGAGTGCAACCTACTTAATTATGTGTTTTAACATGAAAACAGTATATTTAATATAGAGTTGGATTGAAAAATTGATGGATGATATTTTATGAATCCTAGAGTTTTAAAAGGCTTTTAAAAATATGAATGGGTAGAAACACATTTAATAATACTTTGTATAATTATAATAATCAGTATTCATTATATTTCTGGTCACAATGAGTACGCAAATAGTTTTTTTTAAATATTAATTTAGTTTTTATATTATTAGTCTTTTTATAGTATTTTATGTTACTAATATAATTATTATTATATTTGAAATTGTTTATTACGATTCTTTCCTTCGTCAGACTTGTCATTATAGTACTGATATGTCATGGTTCTTAGCTGGCTATATTTAATTTCTATATTATTATTCCCACTCAAACCATATTATTAAATAATTAAATAATTAAATAAGCTACATCTTCGATCCCCGATTATCCTCTGAGACGTCTGAAGAGAACACGGCCTCGTGACCTTCTAAGTTGAATTTGTTATTAGTGTAGGTATCCACCAGTGAACAGTGTCTCTAGTTGCTTTTATTTCATGGCATTAAGTATCATTCATTCTGTTTACTTATTATATTAGAGTATTACAGTTGTAAATTTCAATTAAGAAATAAAATAAAAATATACTTAGGCAGCCTGAGACAGGAAATATTTTTAGGCGTTATCCATTAATGGGTTTAAGATCGTACAGATTTGTATGTTTTCCTCCTTCGAGTCTAATTTTATCTGATGAGTGGTATGAAATGGTAAGGGAGTGAAGTCAATGATTACACAAAGTAAGAATGATTTATTTGTGTCTACGTTTTGGCCTAAGATGTAGGCCATCTCCTGGGCAGTATGATGAAGAGTCAATCTCTGACAACTCATTCATAAAGTTTTATTTTATTTCTTAAAATAAATATCTGAACAAGGAATTTCAATTTAAACAAATTAAATTTATTTTTTATTTTAATGAAATAGCTTGTAGTATTATTAATTAAAAAAGAATTAAGTATTTTTGAGGAAAATACTGAGTTATTTAGAAACTTTAATATAGCCTGCCTGTATAACGTATTGGGTACATGTTAGATACTGTATTGATTGTATGCCAACGGTTGTGGAGGGAGGTTATTTGTCATAGATTACACTCAACCCCTTTCTTTTCCCCCACTTTATAGAGTTTGAGTGGACCCTAGGAGGTTCGTCTGATTACACATGGTCCAGCCACAGATTAAATAATTTATCTGCCGTCTGTCACAGTCGGATTTCAACCAAGAACCTTAAGTCTACCAATTGAACTACCCCACTCCCTAAGAAAATTGGTATATTACAAAACTAATATATTATTATTGACTTGCCTACGTAATGTGATTATTCTATACATGGGGGCTATATTTTCCATGAATATATATATGCTTACGTTTTTTTTTTTTTCATCCACTCTTCACACACGTGTGTCCTGACACAGACCTTGTAGTAGCGTATAGTTCCTTCATATGCTTATTCCCTAATAAAGTTAAATCGGATATCGGTGCGGGTCTTCCTATATCTTCCTAAGGCTTCCCCACCTCCACATCCCCTCCATCGTCGTCGGCGAAGATATCTCCAGTACGTTCCCGACGTTCGCGCCAACAGTTGTGCTCTGAAGTTCGTCCTGGCCAGGCGTCGGTACACTAGTTTCGATTTCATGTATAGCTAAGTTTTTTGATTCGGGTCTCAACTTTTTTCGCTCGACTTCTATAGTTAAGTTCGTTGTTAAATTTACGTGTTTCGGTCTTGAGTGATTTAAGCCATGAAGCTGACGGAAGATCTCGATAACGGTTAGTTAAAAGAATATTTATGAGAAAAATAATTGATTTCTTCAAAATTAGTGAGATAATAATTATTATATTGATATGAATATGGTTTTTTTTTTATGATATCATCAATTCCTATCTACGTCACTCCACTTCAAGTGCAATGGATGATACGTTATCTATTGAAACCTTAATTATGATAAAGGTTTTCTTCATACCTTTCCTAAAACATTTTGTTTGTAGTATTACTTATTAATTTTGATTGTGGTTTAATACATATAATAATTTTTTCTTTGTTATATTTTCACAGTTCAGAAGTTTTAATATCTTCACATCATTAGTTATTTTCCATATAGTCGTTTCACTGTCATAAAATTTTCACATATCCTTCATCACATAAGCCTTCATCTTAAAGTTATAAATACTCTTTTAATGATTTATTATTATTTTGAACCATTCAGTAAAGACCAAATTTTTAAAAACAAATTTATGCCAATGCTTAGAAAGAGAATTAGAAATTTAAAGAAATGTAATTTGTGAGAAAAAGGAAAATTTTAAATTATTTTTTGGTCTCCTGAAAAGATCCCTATCTTAGTGAGGTTACTTAAACGGTATGTAGATTAATTACATGTTTTAATTTATACTTTAATTAAATACCAGTTAAAACCAATTTCGCCTTTGTGCATCTTATTAGTTCCACCTTGCAATATTCATTCTAGCAATTATAAATTATGTTTTTCATATATTTTATAATTCTCTTTGTTTTTTATTGTGAGTAGTATAATAAAAGAAATTATTAATAATAAAACTATATTATCGTCAAAATTATCGTGAATTACAAGATATAATGTCAACATATATATTAAATTTATTATCTTCATTTTTCTATTTTCAAATTTTCCCCCAATTTTTTTCCATCTGGGGTCAATTTTATTGGAATTTTCATTATTGCTATATTCTTTTTCTTTTCCATGATTATTAAATTTCTTCTCCAAAAATAAAATTAGTTTTAGTATATTAGAAATAAGTTTCAAATAAATTTATGTTAGCATTAATTAAAATTCCTCTCTACTTAATCCGGTGCGATACTTTCAAAAACCTTGCACCAGGTTCGCCCTTGACATTTCGTGATTCGCAACAAAAAAATCTTATCGGTACTTGGGATCTATCTTTCACCTATCTTGTTTTAAATTGCTTTTCGTTAATTGTATGATTAAATAAAACAATACTTTTTGTTTTATTAGTTTTTTTATGACCTTTTAAGCAGCGAAGGGTGTAAGCAGTGAAGTATGAGAAGCGTTTGATATATAAATCAGTTACATTCGTTTTTAATAAAAAATAAAATAAGAAACGTACAATTTAATTTTAAAACCCGATTTTTTCCTGAATAAATTTAATGGTTGAAGTGACATTTAAAAAATGTTATTCATTACTATTTTCTATCCTAACTAAATTAAAACTTGTTCAAAACTGAATAAAAAAAGACGTTTTAAAATTAATCAACACTTATTTATCATATAGTTTTTTCTTTAAGTTAATAATATAAAATTGTAAGAATGCTATAGAATTTTGTTTTAGATTTGTTGATATTTTAAAATAATATTATTGAATAAATAAAACTTTATTCAAGGTATTATTAATCATTGTATTTTCCATATATATTATATAAAT
Organism: Arma custos; assembly: GCA_037127475.1. Classification (NCBI taxonomy): domain Eukaryota; kingdom Metazoa; phylum Arthropoda; class Insecta; order Hemiptera; family Pentatomidae; genus Arma; species Arma custos. The sequence goes on from CM073764.1 coordinate 72,634,937, forward strand.
TATGTATATTTTATGTATTATTTATTTTACATTTATGGAAAAAAAATTAATCATTACAAGCCTAATTAGAATATATTTATTTCTTAAGAACATATGGTTAGTTATATTAATCATTTTAGCTACCATGGATACCAAAACTTGTTTACTTTGACTAAATATTATTAGGATGTTAGCCTAAACTTTATAAATAATTTTATTATGGTTAGAAAATTTGTTCGATGAATCAAAATGAGAAAAGTTCTGCTTTTTTACAAGGATATCAATGACTCTTCTGATGGTAAATACTTATTTTCATTTTATTGTTTTCTTTAAATGATATCAAGTTATTAGATCGATATTGTATTTTAATTCGTATGTATTCAGTCATTTGCCAATTACTGATAAGATAGCAATTAATTGATTGATTTTGACAGGAAAGTGCAGGAACGATTTAAGATATTTTCAAATTTATTTATTTAATTAATTTGTATTGCGATGCTATACATCCTTTCATATTTCATAGTTCCGAATTATATCCAACTCGCAACTTTTTTTGAAGATACAAGATCTAGAAGTATTGTTATATTAATATTAATTACAATGATATCCCAATTCAACTGATTTATTATAATTGAAGTTTGCCAGTTTTACCATATCATGCAATTAATTATAAATAAACTTTGTTTTATCTTTTATCTATAAAAGAAATTTCATCTTAAATTATCACTAAAGTGGCTTTAAATTGAGGAAGGTAATACCGTTACTGGTATATGGAAATTTTCAATTTTTTTCTGATCTAATATTTTTTGTAGGTAATTTTGGAATTGAAATGTCTGTGATTATAGCATCAGATTATTTCTTTGAACTCATTACTAATTTTTTTCTTTGCATTTCCTAATTCCGCAGATATAGTGGCATTTGGTGATTACATCATTTTGAGTTTGTTGTAAAAACTAATTTTAATTTTTTTATCAACCTCTGTCCGAAATAATTGAAGCTCATGGGATGTTACGGTCGTTGACAACTGTACAAACATGACGTCTTGTTTATAAATTTGCCTTGGTGTTGATATATTTATTCAGGTGGATACAATAGCGACGTAAGTTTTAGAAGTTTGTTCAACTCTTAACACGAAGTGGAAAATATTAAAACATACTTAATAACATTTTCTGATATATGTTTCAATTATTCATTTGTTTTATTTATTTTCTTTTACACTTCATGATTTTACATTTTTCCGTAAATGTTTTTCCGATGAATTTACAAGAACTTTTGACATTTTTTATATTTTTAAATATTGAAACTTTTTTTTGCTGTAACTATTTTCATGTGTAATTATTACTCAACTTAATACAACAATCCATCGTAAATATAGCTTTTACAATTATAAATTTTTCATAAATCATATATCTTATAATGCCTTCACTGGAGGCCAAGGACCAAATCGGTCTGTAGCGCCACGTGCATATCTTTGTTATAAATAACTTACATTTCGGTGGCATTACTTATTCCTTTTTTAACTCGTTACAAATAAAAACTTATTAATACATTTTATTACATTTTTATTAATTTTACTAAACGTCACATAGGCACAAAATTAATTGAAAATTGTTGATCAAAATCATATGATGGTGGACAAAAATGTTTACAAATTTTCTTGTGTTATTTAAGAGCCATAAAAATTAATGGTTCAAAAAGAAAAGTTGTATCTTGAGAACATAAAACTGATAAGTTCTAGGTATAATAAAAAGTTCTCTCCTTTTCTTAATCATATTATAAAGGAAATCATATCCTTATTGTTTTTCTGTTTGAAATTTATCAATTAATTAATAAATATATTTAGCTATAATAAGACTATAAAATTCAATAAAAAATTATTCACAGTTGAAAATGTTAATATTACCTATTCTGTTTTAATAAATATATATATTTAAATTTATCTATTGAAATTTAATGATCAAAAGTTACAACTATATCAAATAATAAAACAAATGAATATTACAAATGATATATCTGTGGCACCTGTGCATTGTGGGCTAAGTAGAATTTTGTGAATTTCAAGCTATCTACTTAGAATCGTAATTTTTTTCTCTTTCCTTGTGTCTAACACGCTAAGTGTTCTGTCCATTGCAATGAAGGATATTACTTTGTGAATCATGGGCTAATACTCCAATCCTGAACTTAAAATTAGTTCAGAAAAATTACGATTCTAAGTAGATAGCTAGAATTCACAAAATTCTACTTAGCCCACTATGCACAGGTGCCACAGATATAATGACCACCTCTAACTCATGAATACTACCTGTGGTAGTACTCAAATTATTAATTTAATAAACTTTAAGTAATATTTCCTGATTAATACAATATAAATTAAATAATGAATCAAACGTCATGTTAATTATTAATGTCATTCAGTTATTCTCCATTTTATAATATTGCAAATTAGTCGTTAAATTTTAATGCTGAATATGTAAATGATACTTTGTCTTGTGGTACCAATGAAATGATTATATTTTTAAGAATGAAATTATAAAAAATAGAAATAAATATAATAGAAACTTAAAAATGATAGAGAATTTTAACACAGAACCAGTATTAATTTTCAACTTAAATAATTTATTTTATTTCTTCAATTTAAATTTAATTAATTTATTTAAAAAATTACTTACGCAGTTAATTTATTAAGAGCGCATTTTAAAAAATGCGCTCTTAATAAATTAACTGCGTAGTAGATGTGGCACCCATTTCATGATTTTATGCGCTTCGTAATCCTTTTTACGGCTCCGTTCGTGCTGATTCAGTTTTTAATCGTTGTATCCTTGGAATAACAGAAGACAAGGCACACGCTGTCGTAAAATGTTATTGAACAATCCTGATTATCAATTTGATAAGTTACTAACATTCCTTTCCACATTTTTTCGTCTTATCAACGGTATAATATTTTTTATAACTATAATTTCTTATAACCATAATATTTGATGGATTTTTAGGGTTGTTTTGGGTGAAATAAAATATTGTTTATTAAAATAATATTAAATGTTTACTAATAAAAGTGAGCAATTTTATTGAGCGTCTTGGAGCAAAGTTTGCTCTCTCTAGTTGATGAATCTATTTTGACTGTTGGTTTGAGATGTGCTATATTTTGCCCTTTGTTTTCTAGCGTTTTGAAGATTTAAGGCTTTGTTTAAGGGAATTTTCTTATTTCATCCTATTTAAAAGTTAAATTTACAGTCTACTTAATTGTAAATAAATAAAATAAAACAAAAATGAGTGTTAACACTTTCAAAAGAAAAAACTATTATTAAATTTAAAATGTAAACCAAGACGCTTTTTTCAATTTTTTTCCCTTTATATTGTGTTGGCAGACTTGAGAATAACAATTATTTCAATCGTTATTGACTTATGCACTCAATAGCACTTTTTACAATTTTATCTTATTTTTTATAATTAATTAACAATAGTGAAGTCTGAATAAGGATATTTTAAATAATTATTAAAAATTGAATTAAATGAAATTTTAAACAATTATCTATATATGATAATAACATCCTTGTTGATCTTAATGGACGGTTTTGTTTTCAAATTAATTTTTCTTACTACTTCGAAATACCAGGAAGCATGGCGTAACATTTTTAATTAGTATATTTATTTAATATAAGAGTATTTATTATAATATTCTAGTATTTTTATGTATCGTCGATCCAAATGCAAAGTATCGAATGTAAAAAAACAAAACAACTTATTCATTTTCGATCTACAGCGATTGCTTTAGGATTGATAATTGGTATAAAACTTATATAGAGTCATTAAGATATATAAGATAAGACACGCACTGTTTTTAATGATATTTGAGACAGTTTTTTCACTCCCTTGAAAAGTGGTCTTTGCATTTTTAATACATTATATTTGTATTGACGATATGATATAAGTATATCTAATAAAATTTGTAGATTAATAGATAAATATATAGTTTTATTTGTTATTATTCATTATTGGTGAATAGTAAATAAATTTGGCTTTTTCCTGCAGAACGTGATATGAATTTTCCCACAGAATTTAAGAGCTGGTTATCATGTCGATAAATCTTTTTCGTAGTAACTCTATCACGATTTAGAAATTCGCTTAATTCCTTTCACTAACTCTTCTGATAATTCTCAAGTCCCTTTCACCGGCCATTTTTCGATTGTACAATGCTTTAGAGGTATCTTATTTATTTTAATTTATTGGTTTTATTATTTATGTTCAATATTAAGATTTTCCTACCTCTCTCAATTCGATTCAAGAACCAGCTTTAGTATCTGTTCCGCAAGCTATCGCTGAAAATTCTCTCAACAAGTTTTTACTTTTCGTTTGTTTCCCTTTTAATATTTTGCCGAAATACAAAAAGTAATAAATGTGTTTACTTCGGTAATCATTTCATCAAAAAATTAACGTTTCAACAAACTTATATCATCTAAACTTCGAAATGTTAGTTGGAACTTTTATTTATCGATGAAATTATTACCGAAATCTACTCATTACCCATCATTACATTGTATTTTCCTTACTAAAGCTCACGATAACTTGTAGTTTTGGAAATTATTAGAAATGAAACGAGTAAACCGTTAAAATTGTTGTAAATCAACTCGAAGTGACATCCTATGGAACATATACCCATTTTCAATTTATCAAGTCACCTCGGACTTTCATTCCTTCGGAAGGAGCGTAAAATAGGGGCCCCAAGCCTTCATGGTTTCGGGCACTCCTTAAAGAAATCCCTATCCTAATTATTTCTGGTTAGACAAAATTTAGGAGTCCCACTGTAGCATCGTCCGATTAGTCTTAGCAGTATAGCATACAGTAGCGTTAAACGAATAAAAGAACAATTCTTCTGAGACCATAAAAAAGTACATAAACATGATCTTAATATTTATTAATACTATTTAAGGTTTTATTATTAGCATTGTACGAATAAATGGCTAATAAAGGACTGAACACGCTCTTACATGGTCTATTTATGATTTACTACGAAGCTGTTTTTTTGTTTTTTTTTAGCTCTTCCATCAAAGATGAATACTGGTTAAGGACACTGTGTCACATTTTTGTATTTGTTCTGCTAGTGGTAGAGCTCCCCCCCCCCCCCAACTTTAAACTATTAGAATGGATTTTTTCGATAAAATTCGTTACTTATAGGAAAAGATTAAAGAAAATTGTTCGCATTATTATTGACATTATATAATAACAAGTAATTGGAAATATTTATTTATTACAATTTATTTAAAATATTACCTTTTTGTGATCCTGGTGTCCTTTACCTCCGGGGTACAGAATAATAAATAACCTTATTTTTAAACCTCTTGCAAAATCATTTCGTAATTCTAGTTGAGCAGTTCACAATAGAAGTTTGTCTTAGAAAAAGTTGTGGTCTTTTTGGTTTTTCTTTTTCTGTTGGTTTTTGTGGTGAGTGGGTGGGTATTCTATTTCAATAGGATGTACTTCGATATTCTCGTTCTCAATCTTAAATACAACTTATGCTAATATTATTTTTACAATATCAGAAATCCTATTTTAAAAATATGAAATAATTTTATATTTATAGTAATAGTTTTATTTGTTGGTAAAAGATTTATTTGAAATTAAATGGAGCACAATTACTGGCAAGCTCATTGCCTAGAACTTCATCCAAAAATTTTAGTTCATAATTAGTTTTAGTCTTGAAGATGTCTGAAGTTGACGGGACTTTGACTTGTTTGTAATTGACTTTAGCTGAGGAAGACTTCAATAAGTAATTAATTAATGATTTATAATCAATGCTTTTTAATTTATAATGATATATCTGTTTTGAAACTTGGAGCTGTTTTTTTTCAATTATGCAATGTGAAAATTATCATTATTTTTTATTGCAATTCCGGGAGCACATAATCACCTGCGATTTTTTTCCACCATAACTTCTGGGTTGGAGTTGTTCTGCAGAATTAATTTACCTTCCTTTTTATTTTGGCAATTATTCCGCAAATTGTCGCTTCGAGTTGAGTCACAATAAGTTTTTAATTTTCATTCGTTTCCCTATTAACATTTTCCAAAAATACAAGTTATTAGCTTTATGAGCTTAAGGAAAATAGAATGTAATTATGGGAAATGTGTATACTTCGGTAATGATTTCATCTAGAAATTAACGTTTCAATAAACATATATCATCTATCCTTGGAAATGTTAGTTGATACTTTTATTTATTGATGAAATGATTAATAACATCAACTCAATAATTACATTCTCTTTTCCATACTAAAGTTCACTTATATTTTGGGAAAATATTAAAAATGAAACAAATAAACAGTTAAAACTTGTTGTAACTCAACTCGAAGCAACAACCTGCGGAATAGATACCTTTTTTGGGCAATAGTAAAACCATACCATTACTGTACCATCATATTTTCCCTTACTCTTAGTTGGTTAACAGTAAATCCATATATTTTTATGTAAAGAATTTATTTTGAATAACCACGAGTTTATCAGTAAATGAATTTATTGTAATTATAAATTAAAACCTGAACGGGAAAGGGGGGTAAAATTTGAATATTTGATTGTGTTAATGTATGGGTATGAATAAAACCATATAATCTACGAATATTGCAAATTTTCATAATAATAATTACAATACACAGTTTCAATACCATTAAACTATTTCGGAGGACTCAAGTTTTTGTATTTCAGTATAGTTTTAAAGTTTGTTGTGGGTTTGTGGGAAAATCTGAGTCTTTTATCTAAAATGTCAATTGCAGAAAATAGATTTGATATTATCGATAAAAATGTTGGTAGTTTAATTTTAGAAAGTAATTATTACTTTTCCCATATATTTTTCCAGTTTTATATATTCAGTTTACTTGATTAATACTATTCTGTTCCGAAAAATAAGACTGGACTATTATCTGAAAATCTAACTTAGAAGACAGAACGTTTTATTCCTCAGAGAATGTTTCCATTCAGATATTGAATAGTGATTAATCAAATTGTTCAATTAATTAGTTAATTAGCGAACAAGAGGCGTCAAATCAAACAGACGTGGATTGACCGACTCTCGACTGTAGGCGGACAGCTACGGAATGTTTACCGTTAGAGCGTGATTGCAGTTCATTGATTGCCTCTGCGCTTGCGCTGTACGTCCTTTCTACTTACCACCATGTTTTCATTCATAACTTCTCATAAAATGGAATTTATTTTTATTATTAGTATGAATTATGTTTATTTATTTTTTTAACCGGATATTTTGAGATGACTTAACTGTTCGTTTTTATATAAGTATAATTTGATCTGCTGAAATGAGATGTACTTCTTCTGGAATGGTTTTAGTTACCATAAGGGTTGTCTTATTTTTTTTTTTTTTTTTTTAATAAAAAATCTCTGTAAATCAGTTGACTACCCATATGCTGAGACTTGCTTTAAAACTTATTTATGGCTGTGTATAGATGCTTATATAATATTCAGGAATTAAAGTTAACGTTTAGTTGCAATGATAAATTATTGTTAAATGCTCATAATAATGTGGCTTAACTTCTAAACTGACAGTAACCGTCATGGATCGAACCTGGTCATGAGTATAATGATGTATAAGTTTTTTTATAATGTATCCGAAATAGTTCAATTTATTTATCAAAGATAAAATATATAAATGCAATATATATTTTTTAGTCTCTGTTAAAATATCGCTTAAGGTGTAAGATGTAGAATACAAGATTACGTTAACCTGGATATATCAATTCCCTCATAAATTTTAGAACTTTTGATTTATATTTTATTTATTTTAAAAATTAAAATCGTTACAGGAACTCCTACGCAGGCTGATATTAGGCTGCGTAATATTCAGATTATTAGTGTAGTAATAAATTAAAACCTGATATTGTAAATATTTGGGCTAAAATTATCAAATATCCCACCTCATACACTCAGCCTCTATATAGTGAGTATCCAAAATAAGAGGAAAAATATGGGGGTTGAGCGTGATCTGGGACAAATCACCTTCCTCACAACCATTGTCCAAGATACAGTACAGTCTCTACCCTGTACTGAGTGCCAAACCCTTCATGGATTATCGTGTGATAGTTTTTGTTTGAGGTGTTTAAACTGGCCCTATTATTATTATAATGTCATGGCGGTACCTTGAACCTACGCCGCTAAAGAGACAAGGCCACTGCCAAACCCGTTACCAGGATTTTGGGTGTGACATGAACAGTTTACTCTTATTTTTTTAAGCAATTCCACGCCATCATAATTCACATTGTTCCCGATATGCAAATAGTCCAGTTCACTTTTCATCCGTGGACCTGGAGGAACGAGTTGTTTCATAAACCTTTCGATGCTACGTCAGCAGCTGAAGGCGTGTCGTTAGAAAGTAGAGATACCGGCCTTCCATCTTCGGTGCTAATTTGAAAGAAAGCCTAAGAGTCTCCAGTTCCAGAATGAAAAACGATAGTTTAATAAACGGGATTTCAACCGCGTTATGCAAGTTAAAAGTGGACGGATTACTCAATGCAAATGATGTATAATTTTCCTTTACCTGGTATCTTCCTATCATATTTCAACTTCATGGACTTTATAATATTAAGATTCGTTTCATATCCTCGACTACAATCCCGTAATTACTCTTGACCATCCGTAGCTTGCGTTGGAGTTACGCAACTACGAAGATGGGCTATCGTTTTCATTCTCTGGACGAGTGGGTAATCTCCCTACATCTCGCAATGCGCCATTTCCTGAAAAAAAATTGAATTCGACACGTTCTTACGCGATGGTATTTCCATAATGATTCGTGATGCAAGAGTGAAAAAAATTAATTGCCCCTGATGGTTTTGATAAAGGTGAAACTATTTCTCATTAATGATTTTTTTCTATGATTAACTGATTTCGGATAGTTAAAAAGTACTCGTAACATAGGGAGCTGGTTGCTCATTGGTAGAGGGCTGAATTGATATGCTCAAGATGTCGGGTTCAAATGATGTGACAGAGAAACGCGATATCTGCGGCCCTCCTGGGGCTTACTCATCCTCAATAAAGTTACTCTTACTTGTGAGAAAAACCTGGTGGTTGAGCGTGAGGCGGGAAAGTCACAGATACAACCGTACAGTTTATACCATGTACAGTTTACACTTGTACGTTTTTATGAATTCTTTGTAGTTCGTATGAGTTTTCTGAATTATCCTTTTTAAAAAAATCTCTTTAAGGAATTATACTGAAACCTAGAGTTTAGGTAAAATAATAATTGCACATATGATTAAACAAATTTAATTTAATTTAAATAAACTAATACCTAGTATTCGAGTATATTTTGCAACTCTGTACAATATAAGGTTTCGGAGTATGTTTGGTTGATTGCATGACTGCCAAAATTTTACAGAAAATACTTCTTTTTTTCTATTTTTTTTTTTAACTATTCAGATTCCGTTTAAAACAATTATTTTCAGATCTTTTTCTTGCTTGATAAGCAGGTTCAATGCATACATTTTTAACACAGTTGTTTACTCACCTCAGAATTTTCGGTCCGAATCAATTACCAAGGTTAACTCAAAGTTAAAAAAAAACAACCTTGAAATCAAGAAGGAATGTGTTATTTTTTTCTTCTTGTATTAAATGAAATCCTGATGCGTAAAAATACATGAAATTCTCTGCTATTTCTAAAAATCATCTCCCATCATTGTTTCAGCGTAGTGTTATAATAGCTTCAATATAACTCGATATGGTCATTTTCAGCAAAATTGGAATTTCAAAATCTTACTTATTCAAATTATGATGAATAATTGCGGAAAAATGGACTTTTGACTTTTTTATTCGTTTTTATTTTATTAAATAACACTTTAGTATATTAATTATTTATTAAACTAAAGTAGTCGAGGCACCATTGCTTGTTATATTTTTCTATTGTTTTTTTATTAATTGATGAGAAATAAAAATTATGCCTTCGTAACATGAGATGATAGATGGTGAAAAATTTAAGTACTATGTTCATTTATTTTTTACTCTCTGATTTTTGAGGAGTTTGTTAAAATATGGAACATGTAACTAGTTATTATCGATTGGGTAACTGGTTACTGTAGGTTGAGGAGCCGGTAACCTTGCTCTGCGTAGACCTTGATATTTGCTCTTCTCTTTTACAAGATGTTACATAAATGTGACTCATTAGTTGTACGATTATATAACATTAGTTCTACGATTCAGAGTTATAAACAATTCTGTTGGGTAAACAGTGAGATATTCTGATTCAAAAGAAAAATCACTGTGATATTGTATTTAAGTCGTTACTTCTACTTACAAGATATTACCAAAAAACTTAATACAATTTAAAATACACTGGTTCGATTATGTGGATTGGATTACATTATTATCAATGTGTACTAAATTTTTTTGGCTAAATTAAAATAAACATGGATGGATTCTTGACATTTCATGAAAGACGTGGTAGTGATTTACAAAGTTTCTTAAAGTAATATAAACGAGTTGATATTTTGTCGTCCCGAGATGGAGAAGAAACGGTAAATAAATCGCAAAGTGTTCTCCAGAAACCTTTGCAATCCAAAAGGATGATGGCCAAGATGTTGGATGAAACGTTTTTCAGTTTCTCGAGTCAGTATCTGAATCACATATCATTTGTGGTATATTAAAAATTCAAATTTAAATGTGATTTAGCTCATATGTAAATATACATTTTTTTTTTCAAAATCTATAAAGAAAAAGATAAAGAAAAAGTGTATATACATTAGCACATATAACCAAACCTATATCCTCTTACTTACGTGTATTCACATTGATGCAAAAACCATAAAGATTATTTTATTAAATATTAACACTCTATTCCATATTTTATACCTACTATATTGATTGTTAACAAATGAACAGTTTTAAAAACATATTTATTGAAATAGTCTATTTTTAGATATCGTCCATTTCTAGCTGTCCAATCGCATACTCATGTTAAAAGGATCACCTATAAATTCTTACTAATGTGTTAAAGAAAGTAATGATCAATTAACTCTTATGTATTCTTCAAAAATTAGTAAATTTCGATTTAGGGTTTTTCAATATTTCTTAAGTCTATTTAATTCGTTATCTCTATAACCAAAGGAGGGTATTGGGTTCTGTAAGTGGTAGGAATTATAGTGCTTGAAGCCAACGGTTTTACATGGAGGTGAGATAGCCAATATTTTGTTTGAGATTTATTTCCAAATTAATGGTGTCCAATTAATAGTTATTGCGGGTAACTCGAATCACGAGTGTAAATGGAATCGTTAACAACCTACATACTCAGCCACCCCGTTCTATATAGGATGGAACTTGAAATCGTTTTGTTCTTGATACTGTGGATAGCATGAAGGTTATATACGAATTATATTGATAGATAATAACTTAACTGTAAATTTCACTTTAATCGACTTTTAATTGGTAATGAAACAAAAATATTAGATAGATATGATAGAATAGACATGATGAGACTATTTGCTTGTTAATTGAAGTTTTTTTTTTTAATTTTTTAGTTTCATTTATCTAAATAAGTGTTCACATTGAACTAGTATATCAGATTCGAACACTTGTATGGTTATTTTAACTAAACCGCCGTGCCCTACATATTTTAAATAATACGTTTCTTAAAATTAAAAGATGCGGATACCCTTAATTGGGGAATAATACCTGGTGGCTAAGAGTGATCTCTGCCAAAACAACTCCATGCTCAACGTAAGATTGTAAGATTAAAAACAGTTTCGTCTAGACCGGGGGTTCCCAAACATTTTTCTACCACGCCCCTTCTGTTAAATAGAAAGCCTCCCATGCCCCTCTTTAGTTAACATATAAAATTTCAATTCAACATATATATAAGTCTTAAAATTCGGACTTGAAAAAAATAAATAAATAAAAAACGAGAACATACGAACATACTTTAAATTCTTTCAAGAAAACTACACACCCAAACCCATTGATACAACAACACGACTCTCATGCCTGAGAACACTAGGAGGAGACTTAAAAGAACGTGGATGAGGGATCTATTGTCATAGGGAATTAAATCAAGCCATGGCAGAGGTATCCCTGGGTACTGTACTTCCTGCCTCTTATGTCATTCTGTTTTATTTTATTGTAAGCCAATCTGACAGATGTGTATAAACAAATACATATTAAAAAAAAAGATACAACCCTCTTTATTTTTATCGTTATGTAGCTCTCATATCCTTTTCCTTCCTTCCTTCCCCTTCTTTTTAAGTTCCAAAATAGAACTTAAATTCCGACTCGCGAATCGAAGGGAGCGGTAGGAAGCGTGATAACTCACGGCCCTGAACTTGTTCCGCCACCCCCGGGTGACGTCAGAAATGACGCGCGCATCGACTCCGTCACACGCCGCCCCCAGTGATGCTCGTGACCGGGGGGAAGGCTGTTGTAGGGGAAGTGGTACCGCCTCCCGAACCTCCTCAAGCTGCCGAGGATGCTTGGGACTACCAGCGTGAGTACTTGGGTATCTTGTGGTATATAGGGTATTGTGGATCAACTTAAAAAAAAAATTGGAACATGAAAAAATATTTATTTACATTGACTTATCATATAATTAAAATTATAGTGTATAAGTTATGTTATTTTGGTCAGGACCTGCTTAAAGTATTTTAATTTTTGTATTTATAATCCTAAAAAATAATTAAAAATATAACTAGAAGAGATAGGTATACTTTATTGAATTATTACAATCTGCCACTTGTGGGCAATAAGTAATAGTGCTAAGTAGTTATACAATCATTCCAACAAAAATAGAAGAATGCTTGAATATAATATAAAAATAGCAGAGAAAAAGATAGTTGGAATTTTGCAGCATTCTTTCTTTTTCCCTCTCCAAAAAAAAAAATAACATTCATCCAGAATTATATAACATTTGCTCAAATTCCTTAGGTTTTAATTATTTTTTTAGGACTAAAATTATTTTTTTTTGATTATTAAAAAAACTTTAAGCAGGTCCTAACCACAATAAAACATAATCTATAATTTTACTAATATGATTTATAAATTACAAATAACATTTGAAGAATAAGAATGCTTGAAAAGTGAAGAAAATTTTCACTTAATTCACAAAAGGTTAGTTTCTGCAACTCAGCTAAAACTTAAAGAAATATTTGAAAATTAGAAAATACTATTTCAAGAATTGAATAATAAAATAATTTTGTGTTTTAGATAAAAAATAAAAATTGAAAAAGGAAGATGTTTAAATAAAATTTATAAAATAATTTGTTATAATTAACACAGTAAATAAATAAATTAAATAAACAAGAAAAACAGAATGATAATAATAATAATAATACTATTTCAATGTTTATTACAATCGAAAAAATATGCTGTTACTACTACGAAATGATGTTATTATAATAGTAGTTAATAGTTTAAATAAATTAATTCCTTCAAAAAGAATGAACAATATTATTAATTTATTATGATCAATGTTAAATTCCTCTTAAAACATTGCCAAAAAATAAACTATTATGGTGGCTTTTAACGGAACGTTCCGTCTTCAATTTCACGTAACCTTAAAGTACATACTACACGTTATAACCTCCCTGAGTCATAAAACTGAATGAAACCATGTTTATGAATTTTTGAATTTTATTTCACATTTATCCATTTCGCTTATTACTTTTCTGAAATAGCTTTTGCCATCGGCATTTTCCATTTATTTAGTAGGCTCAATATTTAAGTTAATAATTAAAAGAAAATCACTGTCATTCCTAAAAAAATAATAATATATAAGATTTAAACATATTATATTAAAATTATATGGCGTATTAATTACATTATTTAAAATACTATGAATTTAAATTTATGATTATTAAAAATCAATCATTCATCTTAATTAATTATAATTTCACTATAATTTACTTGTATTAATAATAGTTGTAAATTTCAATAAATACGTTTTTACAAAATTCTTTATTTCTGAGAGATAAAAATGAATCGTTATTTTCCCGCTTTTTATGGCTACTATAAAACTATTGATTATAATATAGAAAGAGGCCTATAAACTTATTATATTATATTTAATAAGTACTTGATAAATTTTAATTAAAGAAACCTCGTTTATATATTTTTTTCAAGTTTTATTTTACCACACCAGAATAGCATTTTTATTTTCAATTCTAGCGAGCATTAAAATATTATTAATGTATTTTTAAAACATTTCTTTAAATTTTCACTTAATTGTGGAAAACCGTGGGCACATTTGTCACAATTGAAAGAAAGTTCTTTGGAATGAGGCTTTTTCAGTCTTTACTTTTACCTATATACTTTTTAAATTACAAGAGTAAGAAAGAATGCTGAGAAATTCCAACTATTTCTTTCACTCATAAAAGTTTTTGCAGTCTTTAAGTGTTATTTGCAACTTGTAATTTTCAAAAAAAATATTATTAATAAGTTATAGAATATAGTATCCACATTTAACCATCGATCTATGTATGTGCGAATTTCATTAAGTTCCATGGAAGTCTTAATTATTTGGTTGAAAACTGTAATAAAAGGACATTTTTTCCGATTAAAGTTGGAGGTAAGAAAAAAAGTTTCTCTCTAATATGTTCGTTTGTGCGTAAAATCCTTTTCTTCGTTAATTATTCCATTAACTCTATAATTGGCTCTTCTCCCAATTTAATCATAAATTTACGTTGATTAATTCCCCTGAGGAACGTGTTTAATAAGGGTGTCACCTCATCAGCGTTAATTAACCTCTTGTTCGTGAGCTATACAATTACGTGTCAACTTCATGTAACATCTACGAAGTTCTAACATACTTTTTAAATAGCATGGGGAAGGAAGTGGAGAGCTACGAAACCTCAACAATCTGTTTTAATTTTCAAGCAGTCTTTTAAGTGTTATTTATAATTTATTAATAACATTTTAATTTATTATAATCATTGCAATAAAATCAAAATCATAATTGAAGGTTGCATTTCCTCTGAAACTCTCTGTCAAGTTCTCTCTTATTATGATATTAAAGGATTCGCTGATATCTAGGATATTCTGTACTTCTCCAAGTTCAGTTGAATCATTGGTTGAAAAAATTTGTTAAATTTCATTTTGTAGAATAGGTATTATGCTAGTATTCATATTGGTCATTGCAGTCCTGTTCAATGTTACCCTTTCTCCAAATTTCATACATGAAAAGTAATCGCAATTTAATACAAATTAAATTTTCCCCAACTCTGGTTGAACCAATTTTGGGTAGCTTTCTTCTGCATTAAATATTTTAAATCTCATTATTTATGTTATTAATTTGTTCTGATGATTGTTTAATTTTTTAGGATTCAATTAAAGTCTAATGCACTTGGATAAACATCACAAGTGTTTTTTTGGTAGCAACTGTTGCGTTACTATCCTTGCGAAACTCAAAAAGGATATACTGTTCTCGTATTTAGCTGACCTTTCCAATCCAAATTTTAAAAATAAAGTGTAATATTGAATTATTTAGAAGTAAACAAGTCACAATAACCTTAAAATGATATTTAAACGCCTTCGAGGCGAGTAATAAGCTGATAAATGATTATCAAATATCGACATGCGCCGAAACTACATTTCCTTTCGGTTCCCCTAATATTTTCCAATTGGGCCTATAGCTGTCAAACCAGTTTTTTGCTTTTCCTGTAAAATTGTGGGAAGCGGTGTAGTTCAGTGATAGAGCGTTGAGTGCCTATGCCAAAGACTAAGACAAATCACCTTCTGCACAACCGTTGTCAAAGAAAAAGTACTGTCTCTACCACCTACTGAACCCAAGACTCTTCATTAATCGTACCAAGTTTTTGTATTCCTCTAAAATTACCTTTTCATGACTTATTATCCATGTCAACGACTCATTTAATGGCATTTTTATTGTACAGGTTTCCAAGTAGTAATGTTTAATTTTTAAAGCTTAATTAATGGGTTTCTTTAGACTTCCTTACACCTACTTGATTACTTGTATTACTCACTTTGCAGACAGATATTTCAGTTTGTCAGGAACTCTGTTAACATTTGGCATCGATATCCTCCAGAAATATCTTCTTCTCTACTCAACCTTCCCAACACCTGTTGCGTAATTGGAAGCACACCTGTCTTGTAGGCATCTTATCCTCGAAGCAGGCGACCCCATACCGTTAGTGGCGACCTCCATACACGACCGGTCCCTCCCGTGTAATGCTGTACACAGTTGTTACCGACACCGGATCCCATAGTGCTCTGTGGCCGTACAGGAAGTTAGCTGTTATAGGAGATCTGGTAGCTGCGGTTGAGAGACTACTCTCACAACTTGATATCCCATTATAGAGAGGTCGCACGAAGAAGAGGATGGCATAAATTGAACCGTATTATATTATAATATTGAATCCCATCATGTTATAATCGTATTGATGTTAAGAGAAACCTATCCCAGTAAATAAATTAATGAAAAAATGAAAACTATAGATTAACAAGTATCTATCAGATGTTATGATTGATTTGATTCCTTATTTGTAATGGGCCTTGATGGCTTAGTGCGTAGGACGATGATCTCTGGATAAAAAAATTACTTTGCTAATCTCCATGGATGGGAAGGAAAAAACTTGTACCACAAGGCATGCAGATTGCCCGATATCACACTCAACCGCCTAGGTTTTTCACCAATAAAGGGCACCCACTTTATAGAGATTGGGCCTGTAGATCTAACAGTCATTTGTAGCTGTTAACAGATTAAATAATTTGTTTGCCCCAAGATTATTTGTGTAAATAGTAAACTTTTATATTATTTATTTTATTTAAAATTGATACAAGAGGAAAGGCTAGCTCAATACTTAGCGCGTTGGGAAACCGGGATATAATCTATCTCTCGAGCTCGAGAACGGCTGAGGTAGATAGATTATAAATTTTAATAAGAGCCGTGAATCGATTTTGAGATATGTAGATACACCGAAGGCTCACCCAGGCTCTAAAAAGTTAGTTCCTTTATTTAGAAGAAAACCTGGCGAAAGTATGAGCTCAGCTAAATCACCTCTAGCCGTAAGCATAAAAACAGTCAAGTCTCCACTGTATACTGAGCTCAAGAATCTTCGTGGGATTTGATATGCACATCCAATTCATTATATTTTGGTTTTATTTATTACAACATATTTCGTCACGTGATTAATTTTTAAAAAGGCTAACTTCTGAAGTTGGGTTGACATAATGCTGTTACGGTTAGTTGACTTTTTTTAATTGCTTATTTTTTACTTCATCCATCTAACTTTTTCACCAAGACCTCCAGGAATACCCTTCTGTAAACCCGCAATTTCGAGGTGGAAGGAGCGTTTAACTTTTTTAATAAGCTCTTCTTGATGGACTCTTTCTTAATACTTTCCTTCTTTGATGGCTTCTTGGAAGACAGCCTCCCTTAGCGGATTGAGATGTTAAACCGTAGAAGTTCCTCTTGGTGATGGAACAGGCTTGAAGTGACTCTCAGTAACTACCGTTCCTAGTTAACTCAGATTATTTTGGGCCGTTTCAGGTCTCTATCATCTTCCCATGATGTAGTATCTAATGAATTTGTCATCCAAATTAATGCGCTATACTGAAATATACTCCTATAATTTTGGAATTTTCAGTGTTGTTTGCATATTGGCTTCGTATATTTGAGGTAATTATTTATATTGAAATGGGAGTGGAGTATTTATATGGAAAATGCCGAAAATCCTGGTTCAAATCCCGCTGATGGCAAGGCTTTTATATAGTCTGTAAGCAGCCGGAGATGGATCATAAAGGATCTAGACCCTCTTGGGGCTTATCCAGCCTCTTAAATGGGTACCCAAATAATGGGGGAAGATCTGGCGGTTGAGCGTGATCTAGGAGAAATCACCTCCCTGCACAACCGTTCTCCATGAAACAGTGTCTGTGTGTGAAACTGTCTCTACTATGTACTTGAACCCCAGACTCTTCACGAGTTGTAGTGGTACAGGTTTAATATATATTGAAATAGGTTTCTGAGTTGTTTCAGGATTGTCTTGTTTTGTTTTAAGTTAAATATTTAAAACATCCACAGTTCGCCATCATTTATTATTGTTTTATTTACCTCTGATTAGCATAGAACAAATTTTAGTATTGAGAATTTCAACATCTCGACCGATTCGAACCCGCTTTTCGAAGCTTTCTGAACATGACCTGGACAATTTGAAACTTTTATTTTGACTTTATATTAATACAAATATAAATAATAAATCACGTTTTATCGGCCTGCTTTTGTAATTTTATTATTTATATTTTCATGGAAACAACAAATTTGCTATGTCGAATTCACTACAATTAAAAAAAATAGAAAAATACATACAACATATATTTATCCCAACCTCCAGCTAGGTATTGTGTTTTTTGTCCAATCTAACGAAATTTTTGGCTTTGAGCCAGCCATCGAGATAAATGAAAAACTTGTTTTTATTCAGAATTTTTTATAAATATGCCAAGCTCTTACAAATACTGTTGGGAATTGGAACAAGACAGGCAAATATAATGGACGTGATAGAACTTATATGTTTGTATCACACCGTGTTTTTGTCAATCAATTTTAAATTATTAATTCTCATGCTTGGACCTAGACCTGTCCATCGAACTTTTGGTCAGTTATATTGTGTTGTCTATTAAATGCATAGTGGATTAATATGCTTTCTTAAATTTTGAGCCACATTTATCTATTTCCTAACATCTTTAGAGGGTCTTTTTTTTTGCGTATGTGATCACGCTTGGAGCTCCAACAGAACTCTAGAATGCTATTCTTTAAAGGAATGATAAGAAAAAAGAAAAGAAAGGACAATTAACGATGACCTAGCCATATTTTAGAAGCTGTAATATTAAAAGTTGTGAAATTATGTTTATTAAGTCCTTTCATAGACAATTCAAGACATTTACAAACGAAGCCTTTGTTCCTTTTGAAACTAAATGAACTTCATGGTAAAAACGTTCAGAAATACTTTCTTAGGTACTAGATTGCTTCATTTTCGCATTTCATTTCAATTTTAGGAATGTTAATAATGTGACTACGAAGCATAAAACAGGAGCTGACAAAGAAATCTAAAAACACGCATAAAAAAAAAATCACCCACCACCTTATTTTGAGTTCCCATTAAAGGTTTTGATTAATGCCCTTTGAAGTAAAGAAGTGAAACCTTTCAGAATATTCATTTGTCAAAAATAAATTTTAGCGGGAAGGAATACTTAAGAAGAAAATTTGAAAACCATTACTTTGGTTTTTAACGGGGTTTTTTTTGTTGCTCATTAATGAAAAGTCCCCCCAATTTTGAAGTTAATTGTTATTATTAGATTTTAATTATTCTCTACTCTATTTTTTATTAATACATTACTCAATTATTTCAACATTGAACATCGTTTGCTCTAATTGGGGATTATTTGATAATTGGCTTAAAACTCACTCCACATAGTGTTTCACCATAGACCCATTATAATGTTAAATTATCTTCCCATAGGCTTCTCGTCATATCTCCTCAACATCTACTGCTATTCGTATTATGTTATATAATTCTGTGAGAGCTCTTCACGATGTTTAGATCACGGTGGAGAGTAACATGTGCTTAATAGGCACTTGTTATATCACAATCTAGACTAATCATTAAACGTAAAACCTGAAAGTTTTTAGCATTAACGAAGGCTGAGTACTTATTAAAATAAAAAGTTTATTAATTTATTTTTTGTCGGTCATAAATATATTATGATTATTA
Source organism: Arma custos (assembly GCA_037127475.1). Classification (NCBI taxonomy): domain Eukaryota; kingdom Metazoa; phylum Arthropoda; class Insecta; order Hemiptera; family Pentatomidae; genus Arma; species Arma custos. The sequence goes on from CM073764.1 coordinate 72,654,610, forward strand.
ATCCTCATAATCTAAAGGTTCGGTCATGAGCATTTGTCTAAATTGTGAACTATTAAGTAATTATTACGTATAATAGAGTATAAAGCATAAAATTCTCTGATAAATGTACCTAATATTTTAGCTTACAGAGTGTTATCAAAGACTCTTCACTGATAAGGGTAGATTTCCTATAGTCTATTTTAAAGTTAATATCAAATTTCGAGCAGTTCCTTCTTCTGTTATCAGCTTTGTTATGCAATTGCTGATTTATATTCATTTTTTTTTAATTTTCCAAGATTCTGAATTATTTTTATATAATTATTAATATTTTTTATAAAACTATTATAAATGTAATGAATGTTTAATGAAGCTGTTATTATATTTCTCTAATAGAATTTCAGTTTAATTACCTTTTGCTGGCCATTATAAATTTAATTAATTCACAATAATGGCTTTTTGTCGACATCGGATGTTTTGTTGATTTAAAATTAAATCATTTAATCTCTTAAATTAAACAATCAATGATTTTTTACAAAAAGGAAGTCATATTGTATTGAAATATATGGATTTTGAAACATAACAAAAGATAAAAGAAAAATCATTTTAAATTTGGTTTTATGCAAAAAATATTATTTTTTTAGTTAAAACCTTTCCTTTATGTCTATCAATCTGAAAGCATAAATAGTTTGTTATTTTTGTAAGTTTAAATTTTGAAAACGATCAAAATAGCTTATCATCACTATCTTTCATATTTCCTCTTATCTTGCGTAAATGAACTGTATTTTCAAAAGATTTTTAGTTTTCCTTTAGAAAATGGGTTAAATTATTATTAAGGTAAATGTTAAATTATTTTTATTTTAAATCGTATTTAAGCCTAATGATTAAAAAAAAAAAAGATGTCCAAGGTTTTCTAAAAATATCACCTCCGCGTGCTTAATCTCTTAGAGTGCTTTGAAGTCAATGGCGCGTGAGTGTACTCGAAGAATAGAAGGCTCAAAATTGTCTTTTCATTCTCTTTTTTAGCTGGATAAATTATTTTGAATTCGTTAATGGAGTGTTCAAAATATTTATGTTCAGTAGTTTTATTGAGATGATGAATGAATTTTTTTAATAAACATTTACCATTACAATAATTTGCTTGACCATTGTCGATTTGATTCCTTAAATGATTAAAACAACAATAATATTATTAAAAGAACTATTAGTTGTCAATTAAATAATACTTTTTTAATGAACAAAGATTCAGTTTATTATATGAGATTATAACAAAATTATAGAAGATAAATAAATGAAAAGGATGTTCGTTAATTGAAAATAATAAAAATAAACAATAAAAAAGGGTAATGTGATACATCTGTCTATTTCTTCAACAGTCAAGAGCCATATTCTGTTAGATGACTGTTCTGATCTCTAACGGTCTATTGCAATATTGTAATATTTTGTTTTATTTGAGTTCCTCATGACACGAAATAAATAAATTATTTTATAAATTAATTTCATCGAGAAGAGATATATGTAATGTATTTAATACGAATATACAATTTTATTAAAATTAAAAGATAAATTATTCTGGTATCGATTCAGTAACGTATATGCCTCATTCTTGGTTATTCTTAAACACATAAGTTCATGTCCTGGAAATTAAGTCAGGCACGTATCATTAATGTTAATTGATTAGAAACGAAATTTTTCTTGACATTATTTAATTGATACATTGATTTATTTGTATTAAGATTGTCCATAAAACACGTCGATATTTATTAATTGTAATAAGTGAATTGTTTATAGAAAACTTTAAATTTATTACTTCCCAATGATTAATTGTTTATTTGTATGACATGAACATTATTAGTAACACCAGCTTTCTATTTCGAGTTTTTAGATTATATTTATAATTACTGTTTTTTATGATATGAATGAAGAATTTCCAAACAAAAGGTCTCTAAACTAAAAATAGGAAAGAATAATTCCTCTAAATATTTTACCTATTCAGGCATGTTGAGGGCAAAAAGAGAATAATAGCAAAGGAAATAAATTTTAAAAAAGCTCAACCCAAATCGAAATGGAGCAAGGCACCAACCAGAGAAAACATTTCACCACCACAAGTCCCAAATGCAACCATTGGATCATAAGGAAGGTTACAGTTCAGCTTGAAATGACAAAATAAAAACAGTTGATAAGTAAAAATGAATAAAGAATAAAAAATAATCATACTTAATTTCCGAAATGCATAAAATATAATAAAAATAAACCAATCAGTGTTTACAAGAAACCATATCAAAAAGTTAATGTGCAAGAGAAAGAGGACATTATCAAGAAACCAGCGGACATCTACACATATAAAATGCTTTGCTCTGACTGACTGACGGATCAACGCACAGCCTAAATCGCTGATCCTAGAGATCTGAAACTTGGAGGGTGTGTTCTTTGTAATCCGATAAGGAAGGATTTTCCGAAATTCTACCCCTATGGGGCGAAAAAGGCGACAAAGTTTGTATGCTTGCTTACTTGTTTCTTGATCACAAAATCTACATATTTTCGCCGAACAAAACAAATCAAGTAACATAATATAGTTTACAGGAGTATATTGCATAAGGTAAGTAGGACCGCCAAAACTAAAAACACGTCGATAAATTACTTACATTTGTACATTCTTTTATACTTTCAGTTTTAATTTCTCGATGCTGTCGTACGACAAGTGAAACCGTTATACTAAGTAATCCTTTTCAATGAATCCAATAACATTACATATTAATCTTTTACTGACACTAACAACAGTAAACAATTCTGTCCGTCCCGTTTGTTAATCAGTGTTAATGTATGTTTCACGGCTGTGCTGATCCATCTGTGATGAAATTGATATGGATAATCTCAAGCCTTGGGAAGGACATAGACTACTTTTTATCAACACACCATACAGGCGAAGTTTATATAAAACTGTAACCTGATTGATTAGCAACGCACAGCAGAAACCACTTACTTAGCATCTTGAAATTCGCAGATAGGCTCTTTGTATAGCTTAAATAAGCCTGAGAAAGGAATTTGGACAATTCCACCCAGAAGGGTTTCCCCCTTAATATAATAGGGGTTCAAAGTTGTACGGAATCCGTCAGTTTTGAAGTTAGACATCTGAAGTTTCGGATATACGAGTAACTTATAGTTAAAAAAATTAAATTATTTATTTAAAATGATCTGTCACGAAACTTTATGTGGCAGACGAAATTCCACGCGAGCGAAGCCGTGGACAAAAGCTTGTATTAATATAGAAGAGCAAAAGTTCAAAAAGTTTTTTTTTCTGTTTTTGGATTTTCGAATTTTTCCATACATGTCTCTTTTGAGCTCTTTTTTATTCTATATTAATTATTGTTTTTTCACATATTATAAATAAATTAAAAATCCTTGATATAAATCCGCATCCATGATATATCGATAAGTAAAATTTTCTCTTAAGCCGCAGGACTGTATATGTCATAAGATGCTTGCGCTTTGAACCTCTGAACTTTCTGATGGATTTTCCGGCTCCCCGTTCCATGAATAATTTTCAACTAGCCGGAGGGGTAACTGCCCTTTGATGTCGGCTATAAAACATCCACCTACTTTTTACTTTTTCATGGCTTTGAAAAAGTGTTTAGGTTCCGAGTTCCGATGGCAAGACTATATTTTTCAAGCCAAAACCGTGCAGAACAAGACATTTACGCCTATAAATATATGATTGAGACATAAGATTTCTAATATACATAAACAATATACAAATACGACGAACATAAGATAAAAACTATAATTATGTACAGTTGCTAAACTAACACGAAATTATAAAACCATTTATTTCGTTTCTTAACTCATTTTATTTTTTTAATATGTACCTTGCATGTTTTTGGGAACAATAATTTAAAATTTACATTTTTAATCATATTTAAGCCGAAATAGGATTACATAATGAATTTGGTATATTTTACAGAATTACGGCTAGTCAGTCATAGATCAAATCCCTTGTGAAAAAATATACGTATACAATATTCGTTCTTGTATAAAAAACGTATATTTAAAAAAAATAGCATAATTGTATTCTGTTTGTTGTTTTCTTCTAAAAATAATGTATAAAAAAATAGTTAAAATATTTTATTTGAAAAGAAAAAATATGACCAGAACCGGGACTCGAACCCGGGACTTTCACCTCTCCGTGGTGACGCCTCAACCATCTCGGCCATCCTGGCTCGCTTTTCTTTTCAAATAAAATATTTAAAAAAATAGATCGTATAACAATAAAATAAGTTATAATAATAGTTAAAATAGTTTGTCATAAGTATTAGGCATTAAATCATGAATTTATGAACTTAGTGATACATTAGGCCTATTTTATAAAACCACCTCTGGAAATGGAATTTGCTAGTGGGATTCGAAAATTAAAATCTTTAATTGAAATATATCCCAAAAGCCTTATTTATCCTTTCTCCGTAAATTACCCCAAAATAAATTTCTTTAATAAGTTACTTTTAGAAAAAAAATTCGTGTAGCTAATGAGGAATTGTTGTTTAATAATAATAACATATAGTTATTACTAATTAACTCAATATTGTTCTGCTGTAATATTTAAAAATTCTATGAGGTTTGTTGGCAAGCTATTCTTTTTCCGTATTTTCTATTATTTTTCCTTTAATTATACTCTTTGCTTTTAATAGTGAAAGCATCTCCTCTCGATAGTTTTCTCGATTACGAAGTCCACGGAGGATAATCGAATATGAGTAATTATTATCAGATTTAGACACGAACGCCCAACCGCATCTTCCTGATGTAACTCGCTTCATCCGTTTGCGTTTTTTGCAATTAATAGCTTCTATTGTTTTCACTTTCTTCTTGTAATTCATGGCTTTCATCTCGTTGAAACTTTCTAAAATTCCCAAAGATAATGATTTCAAGTTCTACAGTCATTAATATTAGTCATTGTTAATTGTCTTAAATGTTATTAATGTATCCGTATCGAACTATTGAAGCATCCAAAAGCTCATCGTGATTATTTGTTTGCCTTATTAAGAATAACAATAAGGCATTGCGAGCCCGAAGGCTCACTACCGATACCACCAATATCTGCTTACGAAGTTTCGTCAGCGGACCGTTGTCCAGACCCAAACACAACACAATCCTCCCACCGATGCTTCATTTATGGCACAAGTTACCTTATCAATTTATAGTTAATTACTACCATAGCAAATAAAAATCTTCTTCCATTCATATTCAGTTTCTCGATCCAGCCTTGAAGAAGACAGCAGCATGTCTGGCGAAACGTTGGCGAAGATAAATGTAACTAAACCGTCTTAACCAGAAACCACTAAAGTTTTGTGTAAAAATATTCTTATAATCTTCGAATATTTTATTACTTATGAATTTGACAGATAACCATCTCTACCCATCTTTATAAATATTGTTTTAGTGCATGTATAAAAATAATTCAATATTCCTATTCATGTAACAGAAATGTATATCTCACAAATATTACGGATTATTAATTTGAAAAACTTTATATAGAGGTATAATCTGATGGAACTATTCATTCTTTTCAAAACAACAAACACTTCAATGTTTAGGTTTAGGTAGAGATTGAATTGGCCTGGTTCTATTGAACTTTATTCATCTACTTAAACATTTAGTGATTTTGTATAGAAAAAGGGGTTAAATGTAGTAATAAAACATATATTTACTCTAATATATTAATTTAATATTATCTATTAAGATATTTAGTGTTTTATTGATATTATAAATTTAAATTAATTGTAATATAAATATCATAGAATTAGGCTCCTTCTGGGGTGTTAACATTGAATAAATTTAGATGTTTTTTTTTTGCACTTATGTTAATCTCTATAATTTTAGAAAACAAGATTAAAATGATTCTAAAAACAAAAAATAATAAAGTGTTTAACAGAGGAACGCTAAAATAAATTTGTCGTATTAACAATTCGCTTTTCTTGCATTCTTTATTAAAGTAATTCTCAGTCTGAATAACATCCTGTGGTAGGCTCAATAATGTTTTTAAAATTATTTTTGCTTTAATAAATAGGATCCTGTTTTAATTAATCCCTATATCGATTCCAGCAGCAAACCACATGTGATGATATTCTTATTGATAAGGAATCGATATCTTTCACCTTTTGATATCCTGTGGTTATAGAAACTCCCACAAGATTCATATAGCTCCCGTTATAGGTTAGGTGTTCTGTGCTCCGTACACTATCGTGCCTCAAGGAACTCCTTGTTCACTCTTCTACTTCGCCATAACATATTTTTAAGATGATTAAATATGTATTTTATTACATTGTTTTACTAACTTAACTACAAATTTTAAAAAATATTTTGGTAGTATAATAAAAACAACTACTAATGAGATTGAGAATATTTAATTTGTATCCTATTCTATGCAACTAGGTTAAACGTCATAGCGTCAATTTGTATATTAATTGTTCAGTGTAATTTTAATTCCCCCGAAATTTCTTTGTTGGAGAAATATAACTTCATACCTCGCATTTTGGAAAATCACTTGTTTTGCTCAATTTCGAAAAAATCTCAACAAAATTTATACCATTCCAAAGCTGAATAAAAAAAAAAATATATAAACAGCTTGGTATATTTGGCTGTAGCAACCTACTCAATAAATCTTTTTATTATTATTATACGTGTTACAAGCCTGTTATCCGACCTCTAAAATCATTATTGACCACTTGGACTTCGAGTATTTCTAGTATTCTTTCATTCGTTCAAATAAGGCCTCCTTCCTTTCTTCAGTCCACTTTGGTTGTGGGTTCTGTTCTCTCTCACATCAATTCCCACTTATATATGTTATGTCCATACACTTTTGTCCTCTGAGTCTACCTAGACTTTCTCCGGATCACTTTTGACTTTTGCCATCCAGTGTGTAATAATCTTTAGCCACTGTTTATGTCTAAGCATTCTGGTCTATGGTAGTCACCTTATGTGTTCGTAAAATTTTCGTCTCGAAGCCCCTTTATTATTGATTTATTTTATCCAAACTATATCCCTTAAAATTAGTTTCGCCTTCTTGGTGGTAGACTCTGAGTAATTTTTATGTGATCGCTTCTTTTATGCAAACTTTTTTTTTCCAAACAATTTTGATTAAACATCTTTGAACTTTTGCTGTTCATAATTGGAAGACGTACTTCTTTGGCCTTTATGGAAAGGTAATCCAGAAACCGGTTGGAAAGATGTTAAATGTTACGACCCTACTTGGTCGCCTTGTTTCGCAGGTGAATCCTGATTGGCCGAACATTGCCGATTTGACCGTGTACAAACAATGAGATAGCGTTGGGTTGTCGACCGCTATCAATGTCCTTTCTTCAACAATCCGTTGTTGAGTTCAATAGTCCTCTTTGAAATTTACATCTGCTTGGACATTTTTTCTTTCTTTATTTCTTCATTTTACATTTTTACTACTCGAGATTGCTGCTATTACTGTACTCGAGAGCAGAATATTATTCTAAAATGTATTTGCAGTAAGTGAATTTTCTCTAATCAGTCCCCATTTTAAAATGTAATATGGAATCCATTCTATCTTTAACCGAATAAAAAAAGATTTTTTCTTTATATTTATGTACGTCGGAGATATAGGACACCACCTCACATTTTTTTATTTGTTCAAGATAGCTTATTTTCCATAACTTTTAACCATTAAAATTTGTTGCTTCGTTACTTGTAGAAACAGCTTAAAGAAAATTGTTCACATTGTTATTTACGTTGATCGGTAAGTAATTAAAGTATTGATCATAGTATTTATTTATGACAATTTACCTAAAACTGTACTTACTTACTTACTAAAACTTACAGAAACAGCTTAAAGGAACTTTCTCAAATTCTCATTGGAATAGATAAGAAATCGCAAGAATAGATCATATTATTTATTTATGACAATTTACCTAAAATATTACCTATATTGTGGACATGGTGTCCTTTAACTACGGTGCACAAATTGATTGTTTCTGTTACTGAGAATGCATAAGGTTAATAAAAATGATGTGTGAACTTCACGAAGTTGAGATGGAAAGATGTTGGGAACGAATTCTTAATAAGTAAATAAGAGCTGAGACAAATGGTAAATGTTCTATGGGTAGAGCATTAATAGGATAGTTTTTTGTTAGTATTATCTAACGGATTTGGGTTCGCGTTTATGTCTGTGGACGGAAGTTTGTGGTATCGGTATAGAGCCTTTGTTTTTGATATGCCTTATTATTTTTTCTAAATATAGTCTCTTTTCGTCAAAAATATTGTCTCTTTTTAATTAAATACATTTTTCAATTAATTAAGAACTATAATTCCTTTATGTATTTGTATATATCGCTTCGTGGGCCATACCTCATCCTCAAGAATTTATAATATCATTATACATTAACAGGTATTCTAAATATTGATTGTAGTCTTAAATTTAAAATTAATGTAGATATTTTAGGTCTACCGAAAAAAATTAATACAAAATGTTAATGGTATAGTTTTAATTAAATCCATTACAGAAAATATATATACTATATTTTCGAAAGGCAACTTGTCCTTTTTTCTAAATTTTGCAAGAGAGACAAAAAAGAGATCCTGTCCTAGACCAGTTTCTGAAGTGAACAAAATATTGAAGGCTTTGTCAACACTATGCTATTTTGCGGACGAGTGTCCTTTCTGTTGTAAACGATGCCTGCTGCCTCTGGTAAAAGTTAAAAGTTTTTAAACCAAAAGCTCAAAAGTTGGAATAGTTGCCTTCCTGCAATTAGAGATTCAACTAGGAAAGAATATAATATAGTAGAATAATAAGATTATTCAACTTAAAACTTTAATGATGGAAACGTTTACGACAACATTTACATTATTCCTCTACAGAATTTCGACGTTTATAGGCGCAAAGATTGCCCCAAGCATCCCTTCTTTCTGAAGAAAAATTATAGTATTATGCTGGCATTACTGTTCTTCGACATTTCTTCAAATTAATTTTACTTTCACGTTATGCAACAGAAATGACTCTAGGTGCAACTAAATTGCACTATCATTCATAGATTTTATGCAGAATCTGTTGTCATTTTCTCTGCTTTATCATAACACCGTCCAAGAACTCATTTTTGTTTAATGTAGTTATGTAACATTATCTTCCTAGAACTCCTTTATCTTTGTCATCCTTGCGGGTGATTTCACAATAAGCCCGATAAATCGCTAAGTCATCCTATATGATCGCCGAAACAGCTATGACATTCGCTTTATCGTTAATGGACGTTACAACATCGGCCTAGATTGTGTAGGTGTGTTCGAAACTGCCCCATCCATCCCCATCCACATCCTCAACGATATTGGATCTGCTACACCATATCGAGATTGATCCATTCTGCCCTAGTTGCATGATGTCCGCAATTCAAGAGCGTTCTACAAGCCGATGAACCACTTTCTCCGGACATTATATTGAAGTACTTATTGTTATGTATAATGCATGGCGTGCTGATAGCCTTCGACATTATAGAGAAGACCCATTTTCTAGTATCTCTCAATCATAAGTTATTGATAGTTGTTATGGAAGACATAGTATCGTAAGAGATAAGCATTACTCATTATTTTAATCAGTGTTAAAGCTAATGTAATATATATATTTTTAGGATTCCTTCAAAAGTCGGTGTGCTATTGTTTCAATAATATTAGGGAGTGCATATACCTATTGAAGTGATTCTTTGTGGTGCAACCTCGTAAATTGCCACATAAATGTCACATGACGATATTCCGAATAAGATAAAATCATAGATTAACCTACGAAATAGAAAATAATTTTATAGAAAAATAAAGACCTTATGCCTCGATATTCATAGCCGTCATCACCTACTCTCTAAGGTTTATAGATGCAATACTGTATATGTACAGTAGATATTGTTAGAAAGTCATGATTGCTTTACTTTTAACCTACCACAAGTTTTCTTACTTTTTAATAAACTGAATTTTCTCTTCTTTTCAGTCTGCTTCAACACTTACATGATACGCGATATATTCCCCCAATATTACCAAATACTCATATGCATGATTATCATAAGACTTTGATATTACGGGGTAGAGCTGTGCGGGGTTAGTGGCTCCACTAAGCCATAGCAATCCTCTCATATCTAACTCATACAATCCAAAATCCTTCATAAACTTTCGTATAAAATCATTCATAGTGATCAGAATGTCTTCATTGTTGATGATTTGGCCTGAACACGGTTTCTGGCTTTTCATGAAAAACTTAACTACCACTCAAACCCACTACTTTTTCAATTCCCGATAATCCTCCTAGGTTTCTGAAAAGAAAATGGTTCCGTGGCATTCTAATATAACCTGTGATTTGTTTACTACCTACTACTTTCTATAACTGAAAGATCTATGCCTTTTTAAAAATATAAGATGTTTATTTTAAGCTATTAATTTAGTATTGTTTTCTATCGAATATAGTATAATTTTTTGTATCATTGATTTAGTCCTTGTTCTAAAAACATATTTTTTGAAATGTACATCCATTTCCCAAAAATCCATTTCCTCATAAATAACTTAACCTAACGGTCTGTAAAATTAAGAATGATGTCCTGCAGTTGAGGTCGTAAACAAGAATTTTCGCTTGAGTTATAGCCGCAGTCGCTATATATCATAATCACTAAATTTTTCTTTATCTTGAATAAGTTTAAGTATGTAGTTAAATGTGTAGTCCTTTTAAAAAAATATTAAATGTTGGATTTTGATTATTAAATTTTTTATTTTAATAAAATTAAAGAGTAATTTTTAATAGATTATACAATAAAATAATATTCCATATTTTTATAATGGATTTAAATGGTCAGGGAATGCTGTCAAAGATTTCACAAAAATAGAAAAACTTATTTTATTGTGCCTTTTTATTTTGTGAAATCATTGACTGCACCACCTGATCATTTCAATTCATTGTTAAAATTATCCAGTCAATCATTTTCTACTTCCATATTTTTACGTATTTATTATTTGTTATTGGATTCGGGGTTGAACGAATTATTATTTTTTTAAAATCTGTTCATAGTTCGAAAATAAGCAACATCATTCACATGGTCATGACTAAGAGAAATGTGGAAGAAATATTTAACTCTAATGTCTTACAATAAAATGTACCCTAGCAATTTATTATAATTTTTTCTGTTTCCCTGTGAAAAGAAAACATAATTACCAGTATTAATTCGTTCCACATTCTTACATAGGGCCGATGACTTCTGATAGCCATAAGATAATTTAAAATGGCTTTAGATAGCGTTAAAGATTAAAAACATCCGGAAATCTCGTTCTTGGAAAAACAATGCTGTTTATAATCAATTAATAATAATAAAAATAGTTGATAAATATAGGTAATTTGCTTATCCTTTGACATTTCCTTTGCCTGGTTATCTGTTTTTGTTTATGAACCAATTTCAAATATTTAGTTTACAACAGTACATATATTAAAGTGGAAAAGCTTGTGACGAATACATTAAATATTTGTATGGGTTCTAGCAGTGGTAAAGAACAGAATGTATCATCTGAGATTCGTTAGTATGTAAAACAGTAACAACAAAAAAACAGTACAACACGTACTGTGAACCCGGTCAGGGGTTCTGTACATGTTAGAGACTGTACAGTTTTATGGAGAACGGTTGTACAGGGAGGTGATTTGTCCTAGATCACGCTGAACCGCCAGATTCCCCCCTTATTTTGGGTACCCACTTTATAGAGGCTGGGCCCTATAAATCCTTATCAATAGGTGTATATCCTTATCAACCATTTCCGTATGCTAATAGATTCAATAAAAGTCTTGAGCCAGGATTATAATCAACAGACATGGCAACTCGGTGCTCTACCACTAAGCCACTCCGCTCCCTTGTCAGTATTCGGGGCTCAATATTGATCGATTTTTACACCATTTTAATTTTTATCATTTTTTTTTATAAATAGTCTAAGGAAATCCACATGGAGATGCAGTTTACGTTTATATATTTAATATTTTCGATTTTTTAAAGCCTTTTTTAAGATTTAAACACACCTAAATATGGTTCTGCGTTACTATGCAGTTCTTAATCACTTTCTAATTCTTTATACATTTTTAGAAAGTTGTTAAGACCACTTCCATTTTCGGAATTTTCTAAACGTATTCAACTTTTTTTTCGAAAGGGCAGCCATGAGAATAGTTAAACTGGAGCAGTGACATAGCTATCGTTATTTCGTAACGGGTACATATATAAATTTATAACTACCTAAATAGGCAATTGTATAAATCGTGTGTCACTTTATTTTTCAGTGCATTTCTTATTTTAAGTATTATGGAAATGTAATTATTTATACGAGGTACAGATATCATTCTGAAACTTTTTTATTTACTCGTATAGCTAAATTTTAACGTTCAAAAATTGTATTTCTTAAAACTTATTTTTTTTTTATTAAGGGTTTCCTCAAAGTTTGAGTTTTCTCCGACTAAATTTTATGACACTTCTTACTATAAAACTTTAATGTATTTAAAATATATTTTTAATATATTTTATTGGAAGAATTATGTCAACCGGTTAAATGTGGAACTCTGTACAGGTTAAATTATTCTTAAATTAATAAATTAATTAAATTATTAAATTATTATTATATTAGTCGAGGGCCTATCTTTTCTCTTTAAAAAATAAAAATAGTTATAACTCATAAAAAATGACCAATAATTATAAAAAATTTATTTTTTATTCATTGATAGTTTCCTAAAATTTAGGGCTTTCCCTAACCAAATTTTATGACAGTTTATATAATAAGACTTTATTGCTTTAAAAACTTATTTTTACTATATTATATTTGATGCATTATGTCAGTTAGGATTAATTCCAACCGATACACATATTTTGTAACTTTAGTTTTTTACTTTTTCCTGTATAATTGAAACAAATTCTAAAACTATTTTATTGAAAGTTTGCCCAACGTTGGAGTTTTATCCAATCATATTTTATAATATTTTTTGTAATAAATCTTTATTGCATTTAAAATTTATTTTTACTAAATTTTATTGGAGGCACTATGTCAGTTGGGATTACTTACAGCGATGGGAAAGCAGCTGGCCCCCTTGGCTTTGCTTTTAAGATATTTCACCGCTGGGACTTACTCATGACTTATCTCAAATTACTGTAGTGCCTTTATTTCTTTTGTACCTTTCGTTACTTAAAAAAATAATAAAAGATTTAAATAATTTGTTAACTGAGGATGATGGTCAATGCAAAATATTTCTATACTTCATTTAATTCATTAAAAAAACTGTACCGCTGCAACATCATAATATCATAATTTTCACTTACATAAATTCTTAATCGTGGTGTAATTGGCTTATAATTAATCTTTGTTAAATAATTAGTTCAATTATTAAAGCTTGTTTTAGTTTCATTGATCTGAGGCTACTAAGCTAATTCCACTTAATAATTATAATAAAATTAATTATAGGGCATAATAAAAAATTAATAAAGTGCAAAAATGTTTTAATTTGTATTTATTTCATTTCATTTTATTTTTATTTATTTATTCCACATCTTCCCTTATGGCAATTTGGTTGTCTAGCTGCAATTACTATAGTTAAATTGTTATTTTAGATAACAAAAAATGTCTGCCTTACTATCAGATCGAATTGATGTCATTACATGCATATTGCATGTTAAATCAAATACATACATATTATTATCGTGTTCTTTTTTTATTAAAATAGTAAATTTTAATTTAAAAATACTGTATGCGTATATTATTTACCAATGTTATGTATTCCTTCTTGAAGTTGTTTCATTCGTGATGAGAGTCACGAACAATCATCGTTTTTTTTATTATGTTTTCGCAACACTCTTAGTACATCTATCAGCAGAGGGTTTTACAAATTCTGATGGTTCATTAGAAAGTAGCAGATATATCAGATTGACGATATACCGTGATTGAAGTTTGACGAAACGTTAAACATGAACCCCATCCACGTTCTCGTAAGAACGTAGCTTCGGTCTTAATCGAAATGAGGATCTTAGTTTTTAATGTTGCCACATTATGCTCAAAAATATCCTTCTTTTACTATAAAATAAGGTTGTCATTGTTTGGAACATAAAAAAAAAGAAACAAATACTTTTTAATTTTTTTACCTGCATTTTCATTTAAATTGCTTTCGAAATTCATGACAATCCTTCATAGCACTTAACGAATTTATTCAATCAACTTTAATTTTATTATATAATCTTAATGCCTTAACAATATGCTTAATGGCACAAATCGAACTTCACTATACCATTTGAATTTGAGCTTTAAGGCCACGTATTTAGAACGTTCAAGTGCTTTTAAGTGTTTTTTGTTGCTTTTAAACCTAGAAATTAAATATTACTTCGTTGTAATAAAAAAGAATCTATTTACAGCCATGGATGAACTTCACCTACAATAAATTATTTTAAATAATAAACGCTACAAGAACAAATAACACAGTAATTTTTTTAATTTTGCCGAACTTAATATGGACAAAATATGTTGCAATGAGAGGGTTAAATTTCAGCTGAGACAGAAAATTAATTCCATCTATTAAAAGCCACGTACCGACCTTATGGGATTTGTAGATTTGGGTTCACCCAGCCTCTATAACGTGGGTACCCTTATTTGGAGGAAAACCCGGAAGTTGGGAGTGATCTCGGGCAAATCACCTGATCGATTCAAAATTTATAAAATTTTATCCGCTTTATAAAGTTCCTACCATTTTAATAAAAATAGTTCTTAAGAGGTTCTTTCCAGATATTCTTTCGATTTACCAAGTTAAGTAGCTGCGTTCTTCAACTCCGACCTGAAAGCATTCTCACCTGTTTTTAGCCATATTGGGACTTAACCTGGATGCCGTACAGGCCAGCTGTGCCTTCTACTTTCTCCGTCAAATCCATTCGTACTCTTTAACCTCCTGTTTCTTTATATCTGTGCCCCAGAGGTAAAGGGCACCATGTCCACCAAATAGGTAATATTTTAGGTAAATTGTCATAAATAAATAATATGATCTATTCTTGCGATTTCTTATCTATTCCAATGGGAATTTGAGAAAGTTCCTTTAAGCTGTTTCTGTAAGTAACAACGAAACGAATTTTACTAGTTCAAAGTTATGGAACATTCGCTCTCCTGAACAAATAAAAAATTACAAATATGTGATATGGTTTCTTTTGTCTCTGAGATACAGAGATATCCATGACCAATCATATTCTTCGACTTGCTTGTTTCATACTGGCCACAGCATAACAGGGTATAATTTTCCATTATCCTCGCTAGGCATGGTGCCTGGGAAAAGTGTATTATTTTATAGGTGGTGTTTTTCTCATCACATCTTTTTGCATAACTTGTAAAATAATGAAGAGAGAAATGAAAAGCATTTGCACTCACTTTCGCCATCTGAGTTTCCATTTACCTTTTTTATTAAAATACAGAACATCTAACGCCTTACGGTGATAGAAAGTCAGCAAAGCATTTCAGTTAATGGACAGTATGTCAGTATAAAATCACTTGACATTAATTCCAATCAACAAAAATAAAATAAAATAACTGAACTCACATACGTACTGTACTTAAGTTTAAACCGACTGGTATTTTAAAAAAAATATTCTATTACGGTTAAAAACTATCAGTAATCTGCGGTTATTTTCCCATAAAATACAGACATATTTTTAGAAAATGCTATACGACAATAATATTTTAAAAAGGGATATAACTAATGAAATGAATTTAGTTTTTTCGCATTTTTATTTTTATCTTTGATTGTCATTTTATATATGGAATAACAAATTCACCCAATCATTTCACGTAAATAGTTTAATTTAAAAATAAATCGGACGTGGCTGCTTTCAATGAAGAACACTTAATGTGGAATTTTAAAAATTAGGAATAATTAAAATTGATTCGGCTTAGGCTGTAACCTTAGCGCTAAATAAATAAAAATTAAGCTAAAAGAAACCCTGGGCGAAAATCTTTTTATTACAGGTTAAGTCATAAAAATTTTAGATAAAAAAGTAGACTGGTGTATTAACCTGAAATTGGCGCGCTGAAACATATAAACTCATATGCTTCATTGAAGTAGCATGATATAATAGAAGAGTTTGGACAGTTGTCATGAAGGCAACCATTACGCTTGCTGGACTTTTTTTATTTACGGTTTTGTTTACAGATGTTTATTTTTGGGTGCTTCTTTGTTCGTGGGGGTAGTAGTGTGATTTATAGTCCAAAGCTTCCAACGATGCCTATCTAACGCAAACATATTTTCAAATAAGACTAATCATTCATCAAAATGGCGCGTTCTTGCACACAAACCTCCTGCCATTTCTTACTAATACATAAACATTGATAAATGAATTATCATTTACTTATCTATTACGTTCATTTAAGTCCTAGCATGATGTCATTCATCAAGTCAAGAGCCTTCCTTGCTGTTGGTAGATAAACGGATCATCTAACTCGAATCTTCTGTGCGTTCAAATGATGAAACTCTTAACCCAGTTTCAGCAAGTCTCTTCCTGCGAGATTAGACGATCAGTTGAGCTAGCTTAAGCGTTTCAAACAATTAATCGTAATGGCTATAATTGTTAATGATGGCACGATCTATTAAAGTAATAACGCCCTACTGCAACATGATCCCTTGCATCTCCGCTCCAAGGAAACCTGTCTGTTTGACCCATTTCCTTTCTCTTTTCTGCTAGAATGTGAGGATTTTATTATCACTGCAAACCTGTTTGAATTTATCTTTTCACCTACTTACAAAATAATACAAGTCTTCAGAATATCGTTTTTTATGATGAATTTTGGTTGAAACAATGTAGTCTCTGTCAGGTGGTTTATAAATTCTCAATCGTAAAGGGTATATATATATATATATATATATATATATATATATATATATATATATATATATATATAATATACCTGCAGTCTGGGCGAATAATTTATTAGATTGACTTTTGTCCGAAATTAGTTAACTGTACTGAGGGAAACAGAATCGTGTTATTCTCGTATTGCTGTCAGGTCCTGCCTTGAAGTGGAGTTATTGTTTTCATTACAACTGCGTTTCAAGCCCAAAACTACGAGTATGCACGATCCCGCTTCCTTTCAAGTTCAACAATTCAACTTAACCACTTTTTCATTGTGGCTAATATTCAGTACAGATTGCTATTGAATAATACACAATTGTGTACTACATTATGTATTTTACATATAATTTTGAGTGCTGCGATATTTGATAGTAGAATCACTCCTGTAACTCTTCCGTTATACGCCATTATCGAGTCACTCTGGAAGTTACCAGCTGGGCTGGAAGGTATCCTAAGAAATGGAGTACCGTAGTGCCAAGGAAATGAGGCAACCCCTGGCCAATTGGAAGGCTTTTCTTCTACGTCCTCTACTTCCATTATCCGTTCACTCCGGCTACCGCCCCTGCTCCCTCTGAGCTTTTGTGTGGCGAGGAGGACCGCCTATTAAGTTTTTCTTGGAGGTTTCTGCACATGTTGAGAAGAAATATGGCAAATAATGCAAAAGAAACCGCTTTTCTTCTTCCTCCAGTACCATCTTCGTTCCCAAGGTTTACAGTAATCAAGGTAACTCGAAGTTTTACACGGCAGATATAAATAATCGATTGTTAGAAGAAATTTTATCAATATCATTGGTTCTTGAGTCAATAGTGTCTTCTTTTACTCTCACTTCTCTTCTCTTCTAAATAAAAAATGCTTTTGATGTTTCTTGATTTTATCTGGTTCGTAAACCTTTTAATTTAATGCTTTTTTACGACCTATTCGATTTATATCTATGTTCCAATCATTAGTCATAGCATTGCCATGGTATTTGTTGATAGAAAGCATAACGATTTTTTTCTCCCTGAATAAACACATAGACAGAATATAATCCATAAATCGAGATTTAAAACGAAAAAGTCATTTATTTCATACTTTTCACTATTTATTACATGTTGAATTCGGTCTACGAGAGATTAAATACAAAAAATATACCAAAGCTTACGTGTCTCCACACATGGAGGAGCGGGATACCTGAGCTATCGTGAAGGTCCGGGTTCAAATCCTATTATGGCAGATAAATTATTTTATCTGTTAACAGCAGCCACAGTTGAACCTTTTGGAATCTTCAGACCCTCCTGGAGGTTACCAGGCTTCTATAAAGTAGGGTATCCTTAAATGAAGGAAACACCTGGCTGTTTAGCGTAGTCTTGGACTGATCCCCCTCCCAAATAACCTTTACCCTAGAAACAGTCTAGTTTCTACCACGTACTGAACCCTCTTCTTCATGGATTACAATGGTAAAGTGTTTCTTTTTATAAGTCCGCAGGTATAGCCATATCTTATTTTGGTGGATAGCCAAAAACACGTATGGAATGTTTAGTTGCTACAGTTGAAAGTTTATACAAAGTAGGACTAAACCAAAAAACAAACAATATTTGTCATTTTTTTATTAATGGTATGAGTTTAATCATCCGACTTTTAGTTAAACGTTCTTGGCCTTTTACAAGCTACACATTTTGTGTGTATTTATAACATTGTAATGAAGAATCGGCTATAAGATTCCTTCATAATCGATTCAGAATGATTTTTAATTAATGCAATGCTAATCAATTTTTTTTTATTGCTTTTTTAGCCAGTGATTTTGTTCGTATTTACATTTCGACAGACCAATATATTGTAATTACAAAAATATTATATAATACTATTTGTTTAATTTTCTCTATTCAAAAGACAATATCATATTTTTTTCTGTTTCGCAAAGTAGGTTAGGGACCATTAATCGTATAATATTTGTATAATTCATCTTCATAATAGGTAGAGAAATCATTTTTACTTACGCTATTGTGGTGCGTGGGAACTCGGAGATTAGAGAGTAAAAGTACCCTTCAGAAATAATCCGCATGTCATAGACCCCGGCATTTACATTCAAATGGCAACTGGTCTTGTGAGAATCCTTGCCGTGTGTTTCAAAAAAATGAAGTTATAATTTTTCGTAGCAGAGATACCCAAAATTATATATTTTTAATTTTTATTTGGTTACTTTCTAGGTGAAATAAAATTGCTTAACCGACTTTTTAGGATTCAAAATAGATAACACTGTGGCATGAAGAAATTATAAAAACTTAATAATATTTAAGCTTATATTAATCTTTTTGTTCGCCACAACAACGTAAAATCGGATTTGTAGGACTTAAAAAATATTTTGAGTAGGCGTGTTGGATTATAACGAAAATATTGGTATAGAATGAATTTTAAAAGAAATTTTTCCGAAAAGACATCTTCATCCTTATTTCTATCCTGTAATGTGGTGCTTCTAACTTGAGCTTAGTGTCTGAAATACGGGGTTGAGGGCTTAGTGATTGCCGCCTGGGTGAGGTCATGTAATTTTGAAACACTTGCGTGTGTAACGTATATCTATCCGTACACTCCTTAACAAAACAAATATCATTAACTAGCATTATCCTGACTTATAAATTATCCTTATGTTAGCGAACTTTGTTTAAATAAGGGGTCGAAGATTCGTTCCCAAAGAATCGTTCCTAATCGATCTCATTCAAATCGTTCGTAGCAGTAGCAATATTTTATAAGGAAAATCGTCCCGATCTGGATTGGAACAATATCATTTTGTTATAAAACAACCAAACGGAACAGAATCCGCCAGGAGTGATATTTTTTGATCCATTGAGAATTTGATCCTGCGGAGCAAAAAAAATCGATCCCACATGTTTCTTTCTGAGCCTTGATTTTGGCCTCCTCATTTGCCTATCTACACACGAAAATACCAAACCGGAATGAAAAAATTGTGCCTAGAGAGGCGTAGTACTTTCTCATCCTTAAAAAAAAAAAAAAAAAAATCTGAGAACTAAAATATATTTTTTTTCACTACCTTAAACTTAACCGATCCTTATCGGGTCTTCTTTAGTATCAACTAGATCATAAACCAAACATTTAGGGGAAAAAACTGGTTGTAATCCGATTTGTAGTTTTCGAGCATTGGTTGGAACAAACTTTTCCGGACGGACCGACACCACTGAGATTTTATGTTTTTTGGATTCTACACCCTGAAACGTCAAGAAACATTAAAATATCGAAGTCGAACTTTTTGGCGATTTCAATACTTTCTTCATCTGAAGGATGATAAAGTAAAAACGAAGGATCGATATTTAATGTTCCGGCCCAGATCGAATCCTCAAAGGATGGAAAAATTTCGCTCCGGTCGGGATTGAATCAAACTTGGAGCAGAATAAAGCATCTTTTGCGGATAGGATTCTAAATAGAGCATTTTCGGAAAGTACGTTTTCTATCTTAAATAATGGTTTCATTCAGAGCAGCAAAAATATAAATATATCGGTTTCATCCCCTGGTTTAAATATGCTGAAGTACTCATTTAAACTTCTCGTTGGCTAAAAAATCGTTTATTTTGTAACCAAATTCTTTAAAAAAGGATTTCCTTGATCGGAATTAAAGGATTTTTATTGCAACCACTATTCAGTACTTAAGATTTTTTAATAACGTTAACTATACCTTAAGTTAACTGTATGTTAAATAAAACCGTGAAAACGGTTGCAATGTTAATACAGCCATTACATCATATGGTCAGACAACTAAACAGGTGTTAGCTATATAATTAATTAAATAATTTAAAAAAATAAAAACTGTGTATATCATATGATTAATTTATATTAGAACACAAAAGAAGAAGAAATAATAAAATTTTCCATATATAAAATATCCCAAATCGTTACCTGAAAATACTTTAAAAACAATACCAGAAAAAAAATATGTTCAAATTTCTGCAACATTCACCAATACTCCATCCAAGCGGACTCTCATTCAATATTACTAACAATTTCGGCGTCATGCCTGGCAAACCTAGGGAGTGGGTACAATGGTACATCGATAGGCTGCAGGAAGCGAAGGAAAAGTTTGAAACAGGAGAGTATGAGATTGCGTTTCCCCAAAACCTACAATCGGTCTTAGCGGAAATAGACCTTGAAATAAAGGAGGGCAAGCAACTAATAGAGGGGATGAAGAAGATTAAGAAGGAAAACAAGAAAGAATAATATGTATGCCCTATCATTTGCAATAAAGGTTACTGTTTTTAAATAATTATTAACTTTAGAAAGCTTAAAAAAAAATTTCCTGAGTCCCTTAAAGTAAGTTTACATAAGAAGAACAAAGATACAAAGAACAATACATCGCACTAGTATTTCTTAAGTGACACAACTCAAAATCTACATTTTTGGAAAAACTCGAAAAACTATTAGTGAGCTTGGAATAGCATTAAGACACTAAGAGTGACACAAAAGCCTTATGGCAGACAAGCTCTGAAGCTAGGTTTATACGATTTTGATGAGAGGATAAAGAGATATTTACCCATTTCTTTCATAATCATAAATTTTGAGTTGTGTTACTTAAGAAATACTAGTGCGATACCTCAAACGACATATGTATAATATTCTCGATTAAATATTTTATTATTTGTGCATTAGTGTCACCTAAGGTCAGTTAACTGTTGCATAGCGATCCTTGTCTTGAGGAAACAATGGTCGTTTGGCTTTGAAGTTCTGTAATAGACCGACAACAGATACCAGATTATATATTAAGAGTTTGAAGGTTCAGGCGGGATGGTATACCACAAGAGGAAAGGGAAGTCTGAGATCTTCCTTAGGCTTAGGGTTCATGCGGGATGGTATACCACAAGAGATATAGCAAGTCCGGAGGTTCCTAAAACTATATATTTGTTTTTGATGTTGATGTAATTTATTTAAAATTTCATTAGCGTGGTGCACTGAGAAATCTTCGTCCTAATCCTAGAAGCACCACTGGAATTTCTCAGAGTACTTATACTCTGTGGGTCAAAAATTGAATATTTTGTTTACTGCTATTTTAGTTTTTTTTTTTTTTTAGAAAGTGTGTAGTGCGTTGAGTAACTGTGCTTAAGGCCAAGGGTTAAGAATCTGGCTCTGGGAAGTAACTTATTTAATCTGCTAACAGCCAAGGATGGATCTTGTGGGGAATACCAATTATCTATAAATTGGATACCCTTAGCTGGTGAAAAAAATGTGGCGGTTGAGCCAAATCACCCCAATGAAAAATTTTATATATCCCAAGCTACAAACGTTGTCTTATATATTATAATTTATTTTATCTTTATTTTATATAATTTTTTTAATATTTTATTTGAAAAGAAAAGAGGCCAGGACCGGGACTCGAACCCGGACCTTCAACCTGGGACCTTGTCTTATATACTTTTTTTTTTTTTTTAATAATAGACTTTAAATGATTCCTTGTTAATTTAAAATACTTCATGAAACATTTTTTCAAACTTATATTAATTAATATAACTAAAATTTTGTTTTTCCCATTTTGGCTGATACTAATTTGTATAGAATTTTATAGCCTTCATTACTTTTAACCCTCAACTTGGCAGAATTTTTTTTTTTTTAATATCAAAATAATATTCATACCACTTAACCCTTATTACCCAACAAAATACAGTGGGATATATTGCCAACAAAATTAATAAATACATTACGCTAAATTCGGATGTATCTCCACAGATACATTATCAAGAAAAGGGCTAAAGATACTCTCTCATACATAGTTTATGATTTTCTTCGAAAATTTCTCGTGGACATTTTATATTCTAACAATTTTTAATTCTGAAATTGTTCTTTTTTATTCTTAAGTAGATTGACCTCTGTAGCGGACGTTGCTAAAATGTTGCAAATCCAGCAAAAAAAAAAACCTAAGAAATCTTTATCCTTTCACTAGTTAATTCGTCATAAATCCTTTCGTTTTTCTTCATATTTTTCTGTGTTTAATTTTTCTTTGTGCCTCTTTGATCTTTTAGCGCTGTTATTTTTCAGTCTAATGGCTTTGTACTCGCTTTAGGTTACTTTACAAATATTTGCCTCTCTATTACATAAAAAAGTTATTAGTGACCGTGTAATATTTTATTTTACATATACCTAATTATATTACCAAAAAAAATAGAAGCTGAATTACAGAATACATGTCATACAATTAGAGCAACAGTAGATATAATAAAATAAACAGTTTTCATAATTTATAAAATGAGGGTTGTTACCATCCAATCACTATTTAATAACTATTAATGTTGTTTTTGGTATTTATTTTTATTTTTATTTTTGGTTAATCCGTATTGTTTCTTTTTTGTGTTAAACTTCTTTTGCTTTCCAAAGAAAATTCTCTTCTAGGCCTTGAGCTATTCGCTCTCAAGCTGTACCCCTTTAAATTTATGTAAATAGGGCAGTATTTTGCATACCGTGCAGATAAATCAAAGTATAATTGAACATAAAATTTATACTCTATATTACAACGATAAATCGTTCATTTTTTTATTCTTAGCAGAAAATAAAATTGTTTAAATGAAAGTTATATAACAAACACTACTGAGGTTGGGATTTTATAATGTTAAAATAAAAAAAGCAAATCCGTTTTATCCGTTAAAAAAAATTACATTATCACCATAAAACTGAATGAAAATTTCTAGAACTTCCAATATAAAGTAAATTAGAAAAAAAGTTTTTATATTAACAGTTAATCTAAACAAGTTGTAATCAATCATGCTTCCAGTAAAAAACTCATTAAACTTAATTGAACATAATTCCTTTAATTTCCTATTTATTATGTTACATTACATTGATCCCATTTCCACACTTTCCATCTTCATTTTGTGCCATTTAATCAAGTTCCATTAATCCTTTAATTAAAAACCACTTTTTTATATTTATGGTAAAGTACTTATTAATCCTTATTGCCTATATAAAAGGCACATTAATTACAATTATTTTTCCGAAATTGAATGTAATATTATTTTTAGAAACTTTGTTCTTAAATCTGTTCTTTTACTTTTAACCTCCCTAATAAACATTTAAGAAAGATAGTATTTAATATTAATATTAATCACATATTATTGTCAGTTGGATAGTCATGATAATCGTGGATGTTTAAATAACACTTCTTTATTATAATGTTGTCTCTATAGCTGATCTACGATACCATTGAAATTATTAAATTATGAATTGGAATGCAATAGGTAAAATCCCAGAACGCCAAGCAATCCCAAAAGTCTCTAAAATACTGTATAAACAAATCATTCAACGTTTAGCCAATTCAGGCGTGATCAGGACATACACAAAAAGAAAAATACATGAAAGAAGGTGCTGCACATCTCATTCCAACAGTCCAAACAGATTCATCAAAGAGAGAGAGCAGCTTTACTCCATGGTGTTCCAATAACAATTAAGACAAAGGGAGGCAATACCTTGTTTAATGTGCTTCATTTTCTAGTGTTATTTTTCTTTGGTTGATGTCCTGATGACAGGCTGAACCGGCGAACGACTGTTTTAGAAGAATTTTTATAGACAATTGAGGCACTATTTTATAGACTTGAGGCTATGTTTTTGAGGATTTTTCCTATTTCACTCTAATTTATTATTATTTTTTCGTTTTGAACTTTTGCTAACTTTTATTGGTATTAATTGCATGTCAATAATTGCGTTTAGTTAATTAAAATAAAGAAAATATAATTTTCTTAAATACTTATAATGGGATATATAATGTCATCAGGTCATTTTCTCTTTCCGGCTTGTTAAATAACTTCAAAGTCGAATGAATGATTTTTTTCTCTAGATAAAGATCGACGTGCCATTGCTGAAAAACCTAAGGAGACACTGAAGCACAAATTCAATGCTGCTCAGAATAGATGCTTTGTAATCTCGGTTATGTAAGAGTTGACGGTTGGAGACAGCCTCTCGTTTCAGAATAAGAAAGTTATAGGCAATAGTACTAACTCGAATTTTGCAATCATTCTAAGGATAATTTAAAAAACAAATTTAATTCCTTTAAAGTGCGGGTGGGCTCCGATTGGCTGAGAAGGTGAGTGGTTCGATAAGTTATCCGCCCTTGATAAAGTAGGTGACCTCACTTTCGCGTGCTTGGAAAAAATCGATAAGAATGACAGCTCAGCGGGTATCAGATAGATAAAGAATCCTAGAGATGAACTCCTGCCTGCTTGAATGTTATAAATAATGCTTCTTATTTTTTTTAGTGAACAACATTGCTAATATGGAGATTTGAAAAGCGAATCCCTCATGATTATTCGTGTTTTTCCTGAAATAAATTCATTGACTGGTGCTCTAAAAGAACGATTGAACGTGTTTACTAAAAAAAAAAATGCATATATAATAAAATTCATTAAAATCTTGTCATCAATACTCAGACTTGTCATAAATGAACCTTCAATTTTTTTCACTACCCGTCTTTTGAAAACTTTTTCAAGTAAAGAAAAGAAAATCCTCTTGGGTTATTTAACGCCACTTACACTGTTTTGGCTAATTGGACAATGTTAAGGTGGGTGTATTAAATTTTGCCTTTCCTGTTATAATTAGGTTATATATCTTTGTCGAGTATCAGACACCGCAAATGATGGTGTATCCTCCCCTGTACATAATCCTAAGGGCACCTGCAGGGCTGCGAACCCACAATCTTAGGCGTTTTATTATAGTTTTATAACAATCACAATCAATTTTATAACAATCAGGGATTTTCGCTCTTGAACCCCTCTGATTTCTCTTCTTATCTCATGTGCCAAGTGGTACAAATTAAATATCTCTGTATTGTTACTTGCTTAATGACTTAGGATTGTGAAATCATTAAGCTCATTTTGTACCAGCCCCCTGCCCAATAAAGCAGATCTTAACAATGCACAATCTCTTCTCTAGATAATAACTATGCGAAATCATTTGCTCAATAGTCTTTTGTTTTCAGAAGGAGGCTTTCGTTTTTGTTTTTTTGTCCTTTCCATCTCTATTGATCGTATCTTTCTCTTTGCTAGTTCCGTTCGTCTGTCGTTACCTCTTAGACTTGACAAGCCTTGTACCTCGTTCATAAACGTTTAAAGAAAATAAATCTAGATACATTTTAACTTTTTATAAAAACAAATAATAAAATCAAATCCATGTCTGACCAGAACTCAGATTCAATTGTGATGTGATGACTCAAATTAAAAAAAAGAAACGTATTGCGACAGTTTTTTGTTATTTATATAAGAATAAATGTTTTATATTTTATGCATCTTGACGCACATGACTCATGAATGAATGATGATTAATGCCTATGAGTTATGATTAATTAAAACGCATTAAGGATGATAATTTTGAGTGGTGTATCACTATTGACTTGTTACAATTAGTGAGTCACTCAATATTTTCATATATTTGAAGTCCTAAATACGGAATTGAAATTAATTTAATTACGAAAGATTATTAATAGGAAGATAAATTTATTTGTTTTATTATTATATATTCTTGAATTATCGCCTTAACGTGCGGACAATGCTCGGGCGCTTACCGCGCTGTGGACCGAGTACTTTTCACTGGGGCTGACACTGACTTACTGCAACATTTTACGGCAATTGAAAATACAATAACAATGAATAACTTAAAATTCTGATATCGCGGCAAAAAACAATACTGTCAATTTATTTTCTTAAGTTTGTTTTCCTAAGTGTCTACTCGCTATTCCGCAAATATAACCACCATCTAATTTAGAAAAAGAAACCCTGGCTTTTAGAACCAATTAACTAGAGTGTTTTACAGGAGCCGTATCCACAAAATTAAAATATATATCATGATTTGATTGGCCAACTGTTAAATGATCGTACTCCACTCTCCAGAATTTAGACATTCATATTCAACAGAGGAAATATCGTTTTCCTTAAAGGAGTGCCTAAGCCCTTGGTCACACAAATGATAAATTAAAAAACTGTTTTACATAATGGTTTTGTATTCCATTTTCAATGTTCTCTCAAAATCAGTTGGGATGAGCATATGAGAGTAAAATAAGTATTTTTCAATTAAAGTTCATTCCTTTCGAATTTTTATCACTACTGTCCCATATATGATGGAAAACAGCAGGTTCGGCAAAGTGTAGGATATTTTCTTGGGGAATTGGGGTTTTAAGGTTTGATATAAAATCAAAAAAATATGACAATATAATCTGACATTTTGCTAAAATCGAACCAAAAATGATCCAGTAGATTACTTTTTACTGCGATGATTTCAAATAGAAAGGGCAGTTTTTATTCTCATGCATACCTCTGCAGTTCTTTATTACCATTCGCTAATATCTTAGTCACGAATTCATTTGTCAAGAAGACATTTTTTCATTTTTTATATCCCACCTCAATTCTTTTCTTCCTTATATTAAACTGAAATGTCTCACATCTTAATGATAATTAATAAAAATCAATTAGAACAGAATGAACCATTAACGTTACAAGTAATCAGAACTTATTTTTAAATGGTATACTATTTAATCCTATGACCAAAATTACACCAGAAACAAAACCAAACGTTTTCTAAAGCTAGGGTTTTCAAAATGGCGTGCCGCTTTAAGCTTCTAAATGTAAATTTTGTTTGGATCATATTAAACATATTTCAGAAGAAAAATTCTTTCGGAATATTTCGCAAACTCAGGCTACATCACTTCAAAAATTCATACTGGAACAAACATAAGTCATCAGAGATTCCAATTTTATGAGATTTAGTTTCTCCAAAAAAAAAAAATATTTGCATTACATAAACAACACTATCTAAAAATCATTTTATTATTTAATTTATTTATCGATAAACAATAAAATTAAGTAGCTGGGAACGAGAAATATTTTATCGAAATCCAGAAATCATTATCCACTTTTGTAAATGTCGAAGGATTCAGTAAAATGGAATATAGAATTTTGTTTATCTTGAAAGCGTAGGAAATAACAAAATTTATAGTTATCGGTTATTATAAACGTGCGTACGTAATCGAAATAGTCGTGCAAAGTAAAATAGTTTAAATATTTTTATTTTGAACAGAACAGATTTGCCCCGGGATTCGAATCCTAGTCTTCCGCCTATCCGTGCAGCATTCTTTCCAATTGAGCACCCTGGGGTCGCCTCACAGGAAATATCCATTCTTTTAAAAAAAAATATTTAATTAAAACAATTAATAAACTATTATAAAATTGTTTAAGTCTGAGAACAAAAATAGTTCTATTGCTCCAGCTCTATTGCTTGATAAAATAGGCGCGACTAATAAATTATTATAGTATTTCTTTTGCACCATATTCTACAAAGTAGATTTTTTTTTCAAGCATCAATAATCTACTGAAATGCGTAAAATTTATATTGTTAAAACATAAAAATAAGAAAAACAATCTGGAGTGCCTTTGTAGCTATTTAGGATCTCGGGCGATCACATTTATTAAAAATATCAAGATATTTTAGCTAATTTGATCTCTTTAATATTTTGACTTACTTCTAATTTATTTTCTATAAATCTGATTGTTTATAACCTGTCTTTCCTTAATTCTGTCTTTAATTCTGCAATTTCGTCGGGTACATACTCGTATATGTGGTTTTGTTTTACATTGGTTTGATGTAGTATTACAAGTATGTAAAATTAATGATCCTTGTTTTCTACCTCAAATCTGTCTGTTTTTTTTAATTATTAATTATTTATGTTTTAAGTTCTAATTAAAAATTAATATTAATATAAATAATTTTGTTTCAGATTCTAGACTTGGACAGGAGGCGTCCAAATGCGGCCTCGGTTCCAATGGGGACGAAGCTACCCCGGGACGGAGGCTGATAAAGGTCGACTCTTCCCTAATGGTGAGTGGGCAATTAATTAATAATGTATAATAATTTGTATATTTAATCAATATTTTATAAAAACATTGTCGTAAAAAAAGGAAGAAAAACATTTCACGATATAACTAGAATTGAAATGTGTATGTCGGTCTTTACTCGGTGCATCCTTGATTGCATTTCCAAAAACCATATTAATTGTAAATAACCATGTTTTTTAGTACGCCAACATTTCTTTTATAGAATAAGTTTTCGAAAATTTTGAACTAGAGAAATATACTGGTTGGTCGCTATGATGCGTTTATTTTTCTTGTTTATCATTGTAATGAGTAACAGCTTCCATTGTAACGGTAATTAATTACTGCTTAATAAGCTTATTGATAATTCATATATTATTAAATATATATTATCGCATGGACAAATGTTATCAAAACACTGACCTTCCTTTGACATTTGTTGGAAAACCTCCGCAGTAATCAAGTCAATGTCAAGTAATCAAGGGATTTTCTGTAGAGTAATTTGTTAAAGAAATTTCATTGGGAGACACCAGTTGTCTATATCAGATTTAAGCATGATATTATTTAAAATATTTTTTAAATTATGCTTCCAAGAAACTTCATTAGTCTAGGATGTCTCTGCATTATTAAATAGCGTTTTCTTGTTAAGATTTCATTGTGCTCCACGACAATATGAAAAGTATCAATGTCGCTGTATAAAAAGGCGAAGGTTTAATGATTGTTTGATTCACCTATTTTTTATTCTTCGTCTGTTGCATTATTACTCAGTTCACAGTAAAAAGAAAACAAGTAATCGACTCTTAATTTTATCTCTTAAAACTTGATACGGTATAATTAGCTATGAAGAAAAAATACTTTATTGCCTTCGATCATCAAACCCATTTTAAAATTTTGTATAAATATACCTTTAAAGAAATACTTACAAATTTAGTATTAGATTAAAACTATTTAGGACCCTGGAGCGGCTGGGTTTAGTTCTAGGCTAAAGGTATACTAACCTTTCAATCGGGCGATGAATCCCGCATTTTTTGTGAGCCTCAGAATATACACAGTTCCTTTACCCTGTGAAGGTGATATCAAATTTTTCCTAAATCAGCAGTGGCTTAATTCTTACATGGGATTAAAGTAATTATCTTTAATTATCGATCTCATGAAAAAACAAAATAAGAAAAAAGTTCATTTATTAATACTCAACCTATTTATGCTGCTCTAAATATCTAAAATAATATTAAGTTCAAAAATTTTCAATTAGTTTCAACATTTTGTTTCACCTACTCTTTTTTTCTTCGTCAGTTACGGTTATTTGTTCCAAGTTATTTGCTGTTCGGATGACTGTTTTTTTTAATTATATTGACTTAATTTACTGCTTTTTAAGACAATATGTTGTTGATATTTAATAAGACATGAGAGGATTTATTGATTTTTTTAAAATTTGTATCAATAGGACGGAATATATGTATTTATAATAAAATTTATTATAAAGTGAAGGTTCCCGTTAATGGTATACTTTTGTTCATTTAAGTCCCATGTTGATCTATTACTGCAATAATTATATAGACATCGAAGTTCAAAGAATAGTTAAACATCACGACTTGAATACCCTATTTCAAATTTCTATTAAAATCTTTGCATAGTGCATTGAAAAAGGGATAAATGGCGTTTTTCTTTTGAAAACTCAACAGGTTGCATACACAACATTTAAATTCTGAATTAGCGACAAATGTTATACATGAACCATGTCTTAAAACCTCAAGGATGTTGTTTTTTTTTGGTTGATTTTGTATGGAATGAAAAACTCATGTTTCTTGTATTACATGTACGAACCTAATTAAAGATTATTGAAACAAATGTTGAAATATTCTATGGAATATCTAAAATTTTCTAAATGCAACAAAATTGTAATGGTCATAATTAATATGAACTACTTCATTAATAAATTTTAGGTAATAATTTAAAAATCTAAGAAATCCAATTTATTTTATTCAAAGATATCCAATAATGCATAGCAAAAAATGTATATTAATAAGACTAATGTTGTTTGTAAGAAGGCGCACCAACTCACCAAGAATATTTATAATAAAAGATGCATGTGCTTGAATGCAAAACTCAGGCACTGTCTTACGCCCGGCGGTCTTAAATTCTGCAGAATACCTGATTAATAACAAGATAGGCCTGGAAGAAAAATTGGAAATCAATGAAAGATCCTAAGAAAAATTCTTGGCGCAATTAAAGACCAAGGTGAATACAGACGACGGTATAACAGTGAGCTGTACACTCATGTTCCGAAAATATCAGATGTTGAGAGAAAAATGGGAATATCATTCAATGGCCACCTTTTAAGAATGAAACCCACAAGACTGAACCGCATGTTTAAATATTAAAAAAAAAGACCAAACCTTCTTGGTTCGAAGGGGTGTAAAGAGATTTACAGGAGATGGGGAGGTCTTGGAAAGCATCGTCTCAGGAAGAAACTAGAACCCGTGTGGGTTTTAAAGAAAACCCAAAGGTGAAGACGGGAAAGAGATAGACAGAAGATAGGAGGGAGCTGCACTGGCGACGAATGAGGGAGTACAGGGCCAATGTAAAAAAGAAAAAAGACAGTTGAAATGACGTGGTCCTTAGTAGGCCAAAACGAAAAAAAAATCTAATTTCTTAATTGTTTTAGTAATCTAGTTATATCTAAGCTTACAGGGGTTATTTCTATATTGGATAACTCTTGTTTGTATTGTGTTATTCTTGAACATTTTAATTAATTTATAATCCCAAAATGAATCCTTATGGATCTTGTTAAAGAATAGTCCTCCGTTGCTCAGTTAAATAATAGTCAATTTAATCTTATTTAATATTGAAATGTTAACAATTTCTTCATCATGTAACAAAGATAAATCGAAATAAATAAATAAAACAGTCAGATCTGTTACAACGGATTCGGGTGAAAGCTCACAATGCAGACAGGTAGCCCCTACAATTCTCACGGCCTGATTCGTCCATTGAAAATCGGCACGTTAGTTTTATACAGCGATAAGTTTCACTATTTTGCTTTAGATTTTTTAACCGGTTAAAAACTTTTATTTAATTTTATTTTACAACAGATACACGTTAAACCCAAAAAAATCTCCCTTGGAAAACCACCTATTTATATATGAAGGTTCTGTCTTGCTTTCTAGTGTTAAGTCTTTTTGTATACGTTAATTATAAAAGCCTGTTTTTTTTTGTTATATTTTTTTTTCTGCGAACCTGCTAACAAAGGACTAAGCAGATATCAAGTATTACTCCCATTCTTTCTTCTCCACCAATAATCTCTCTTTCTCTCCGAATGTTGCCTTCTTCTCTCCTCCTCCCATCTCTCTTGACCATGCTTCGTTCTCTCTTCCATAAGAACAGAGATGATTTAAGTCGGTTTCCAAATCTCTCTGTCCAGGCAGTCATCATCGGTCAGTCCAAGTCTTTCATAACCTTCTATCATCTGCTTAGGGTGATCACTCTGTTTTTCCAGGTTGTATATATTTTGAAATATTTGCCTATTCATTATTTTAGGATCCATCCCGTCTGTATGCCTATTGAAGCTTAATCGTACTTTCCTCATTGTTGTTTCCAAGTCCTATGCATTCTCATATATTTCTTTATTCTATCTCAATCTGTAGCTCCCCGAGAAATTATTTTATTTGTGTCTAAATTTTGTTTGTTAATTCATAACAACATAAAATAATTATTATGTTAATAATAATTATTCAAGCTACATAGTTATGTAGCCAAAGACTTCCAACACCGTAAAGCCATTACCTAGTTGCCTACTTATTAGTTATTCCACTCAAGTCCCACAGACGGCGCACGTATTGGCCTTACAACGCTTGTCTTTTATTGAGTTATTGTTCACAAATTACAATTACATACTCTCGAACACGACCTAGAATACTGATTATACAATTAAAAATTATTGCAATTAAATTACAAGAATTAAGAAAAAATTTAAGGTATCTGCAGCCCCCTGAATAAGTGGTTGTCAAATTTTGTCAGAGCGAGTTAATTCTATTAAGGGAATCGGAATCGTGACATTCTAGTTTTTTGGCTAAATCCTTTCATTCATCGACTATTCCAGTTAAATTGAGTTGTAACATAAGCAATACATATCTCCTTTTCAATACAATGCCTGACGTAGATATATTATGCAACTAAATTAAATGTAATATTAAGAAATGTTTAGGAGATTAGTGTGCCTGACAGTTGTTCTAAATAAACATAAAAAAGGAGCAATGAGAGATTCAATTTACTATTTTTTTAAAATTAAGAAATTAAAATCACTACAATAATGTGTAACAAACTAAAAACGTGTTTGTTGATACATGTAAAGTATGACATCCCGCGCATCAATAGGTGTTTTTAATTAAAAAGTTTTGGTGACATGAATGCTTCATGGCACGAATGGGCACGTCAGGTCCTCTAAACTTCAAAATTAAGGGAACCACAATATCGGTGAAAATGCACTGATAATTTTAGCAAGAATCCATCTCTTGTTAAATCCGATTGAAATTGTTTGAAAATTTTGAGCCCCTGCCCAGAAAATTATTTTTATCAATATTCTGATGCACATTCAAGCTCTACCAAATACTTTCAGAAACGGTTCTAGTGGATTAAAGGAAGTAAAAGCTGTTCATCATACATGCGTATTAAAGTATGCTGCTGTCTTTTTTTAAACATTTATTTATTGAAATTTACAACTGTAGCGTTGAGGATTTTACGAAGGGTTTTGGGTTGTAAGGATTAAATACGTAAGAATTCGGTGCCGTAGTGGAACCCCTAATCTGTACTCCGTAAGTCCAAATAGGTTCTATAATGGCTATGTATATGAGTCGTTTGTAATTAATTAAGAGTTAAGAGCATTTATCTATTAAGTGTAGAAGTAGCATGAAACGGCCAGCAGTTTCTTGTCTTTTCAGTCCAGTATGAGAATTCCAAGTTATACATTTGAAAATGTGTTTGTTTTCGTACAATAGCTAGAAAAAATAATTTATTTTTTCATCCCAATCATTGTCTTACCAACTTCATGTGATAGATTTGTTGATGCAGTCCTGTTTCTTTGACTCTTATGATTAAAACTAACCGGTCTTTTTGCGGTCAGTTCCTGAGCAACTAAACCACTGCGGTTTGAAGCGAACCCGAACCCAAGGTGATGTTGTTTGGATTACGAAGTAGTAAACGTAGCCTACTTAGAAAGGTTAAACCGAATTGCAGAAGCTGTCTGTTGCAGTCGACTATTTCCTTTGCTATCTGAAGAAATTATTTTTCCTTTATTGGTAGCAGAATATCTGTATAGTGTATATCTGTATATTTGTTTGTTTTTTCAGAAACATTTCTTTGGGGAAATGCGCGTATGATAATTAGCGAACTTGCCGAAACGAATAGTTCAATTATTTCTGTAAATAATAAGTGAAGCTTGTGCGGTTGTCACCCTCCGTTGGTTTCCAGCGTTATATTTTGCGTAATGACTATTGTGCGACAGGCGCATTGGTTTGCTCTCAACTGAACTTTTTTTATAAGTCCTGGGAAGTTTCTTAACATTTAAAAAATTGAGTGGATATTACTATTTATGCATTTTTATAGAATAACGCAATCATAAAGTTATGAATTTTACGGATAAACAAGTCGGAAGTATTATTAACCCCTAACACTACGATCTCTGGGTCAACCTTGCCCGACATACCTTATTTTGGTAAAATTGTAAAATTATACAAGGAAATCCTGAAAGCAATACAACATAAACATCACAAAAACCAAACATAGATCAAGCTATAAAAATATCATGTTACCATTTTAATTTTATTGTTAAAGCTATTCTAGGAATAAATTCATCAAATGAATTTACTTAAAAAAAGAAAGAATAGTATTTCTTCAACTATAAAATATGAAGTTACTTTGGTAAAAAATCAAACGCTTTTAGAGATAATGAAAATGCTTAAATTATTTTAATTCAGGAACAAAGACGGTTTTCTACTTTTTATTTTTTTTATTGATAATATTAACAGAAAAAATTCAAATTATCTTCGAAATGTCATCGCACAGATCTATTTATGAGTATGTGATAATATAAATTGTTGATTGTGTCATTGTAAAATTATAAAATAAAAATAACATGAAATCGTATTGACGATATTCTCTTTATATTTTTCTAATTCTTTATATATAGTTGAAGTGTCCTGGCTGTGATCTAGGATCTGAGGGGGTGTATTTTTTTAAAAATTTAACTCCGTAAACTGCCGGAATTCGTACTTAACAAACCATATATTTTAGTGATACAATAGCTTTGTTTTAGATTTCCCATTAGTCATAGATTTATCAAAAGGATTTGATAGTAGTAATTTTTTATAAAGGGTTTGTTAAAACAGTAATTATACCCATTTAACTGCTTAGATACGATTTTATCTATCAATACTTGTAAAAATGTATCCTTTTTTTTCAATTTTATAATGGAGGTTCTTCATCTTACGGTTCACAAATAAACGTTCTCTAAGATTGCAAGTGATCTCTCAAGATTTAGAACGCCACAGTAACAACCGCAAGCTTCTAATTTCGTGAAGGGCACTATATCCTTCGAGTCCATCACGTTAAACCTAACCTCCACATTTTTCCTCCACATTTCATTAACTAACGAAGCAAATGAGGTTTCCGTATTACTCAATCTTACTGTTTGATTACTTAAAAGCCTTCTCCGTCTGTTAATATCTTCCAGTTCCAACCTCTTTAGAAAGGAATTCCATTTCCTGAAATCGATAGCTCCCTGGAGTAGGTTAGCGGTGTGCGACTCCACTTTCCAGAAGACTCTCCCTCGGCGTTTCGTCTCGGCCAGAGAGGATGACTCTGGAGGGTACAGTCATTGCTGGAAAGTGTTCTCCAGGCTTTGAGAAACCTTCTCCGAACTGTCAGCCTATTGTATTCTTCGTCCCGCTCCTGTAGATTGTATTCTTAAAAAATGGTTTTCTTATTTTACATATATTGTGCGCTTGTTAGAATCATTGTTGGAATACTTAGTATTCATGTTAATACGTGTATAATACCTCCTCGACGCTAGCAATGGCATAAGAGGAAGTCGAAGAAGAAAACATGTTGAATATCTTATAACTTAGTGTAATTTCTAAATTAAATCTATAGTTATTTCTAAATTAAATCTGTTAGCAGCTGCTGTTGGGTCCTTTTGGATCTCGGATCCTCCTTGGGGCTCACTCAGCCTCTATTAAGTGAGTATCCAAAATAGAGAGAAAACCCTGGGAGTTGAGTGTGATCTATTACAAATCACCTGCACAGCCGTTGTCCAAGAAACAGTACAGTCTCTACCACTTACTGAACCCAAGAATCTTTATAGGTTGTAGTGGTACAATTTTTATATCAACTATAACAGGATTGATAAGTGAATATAAAAAATAAAATGATTCTGTGTCAAATTTTCCATTAGGCCTGCCATTATTTACATAACTATTTTTATATATTCATAAAATTAACTGACCTTAAGGGCCTTTTGCCGTATTTCGTATGCCGGCCAAATCTCGTATGTTTTTAACCCAAGAACATGTGTTCATCAATTTATTTCCACTAAAATCTAGCATTAATATGAATTTATATTTATGTATTTTAAAAAAGATACCAATTATTAATTTTTACTAGAATATTATCTCTAGTAGCTCTCTCTAAAAAAAACTAAATTATTTATGTAGGATACTATTTAAATAGGTATGCAGTAATTTACTACCGTTAATTATAGTAAACTCTTTCTTCCCACAAAATATTTACATTTCACGCTGAAAAATATATTGTTATGTGAACATAATACAGTACTCGTAGAGTATGTACTTACATTATACGTACTAATATATGTAGTAGAGGCGACAGAGACTCTTAGTTTCAATTTACCTAAATCCGATTTTTTTTAAATCCAGGCGTTTGCCGTCCGTAGATTTTTTCTATTGACTAAACTTCTGATTTTTTCCTATTCGGCATCGATATACGTTACCACCGATTACCGATATATATCAGTCATTAATAAAGATATTTTAATAATATAAAGAGTTTGGAATTATAAAGCCAAAGGCTAAAAAAAAAGTAGACTACTATAATATAATACCTGAGGCGTTGAGATGCAACGGGAATAAATCCAAATTTTAAAAAAATTTCAGGGATCACAAACATATGCATAATTTAAGTTATTATGAAATGACTAGCTTATGCCCGCGGCTTCGCTCGCGTGGAATTTGGTCTGGCACATAAAGTTTCGTGAAAGATCATTTGAAATAAATAATTTAATTATTTTTTTAAAATATAAGTTACTCGTACATCCAAAATTTCATATGCCTAACTTCAAAACTGACGGATTCTATACAACCTTTGAACCCCTATTATATCAAAGAAGAAACCCTTGGGGTGGAATTATCCAAATTTCTTTCTTAAACTATACAAAGAACCTTTCTGCAAATTTCAAGATGCTAAGTTCCTGATTTGCCTTTAATTATGTACTATAAGAGGGGGATACATGCCCCCGTGCTCTCACATAAATCTGCCCTTACTCTAGCCTATGATGTATAACCTATTTTACTCAATCATTTTCATCCATATCCGTCGATTAGTTTTTGCGTGAAAGGGAGACAAACATACAAAAATTCACATTTATAATATTAGTAAGATTAGTAGGATATCAAAAAAATTGTTTCACTCATGTTCTGTCGGTTATTTTAACTACTATTATCATGTGATTTACCTTTAATTATATCCTATTATGGATTCTCCACAATACCTAAAATACAGTCGGGGGGGGGCAAGTGCCCCCGTGCGCCCCCCTAAATCCGCGCTTGCTATAGCCTATGTGTTATTCTGATGTATAACCTATATTACTGCAAAGTTTCATCCAAATCCGTTCAGTAGTTTTTGCGTGAAAGAGAGACAAACATACAAACTTTCACATTTATAATATTAGTAAGATTATTTATTTGAGAAAATTATTTTTAAAAAAATTAGATTGGCTTTGACGTGTTTTGTTGTGAACCATGTACTACCGCATAGATGAACTTTGTGAAAAACTTTAAACAAATTAAAAATTATAAAATATGGATTTATCCCTATTTCCATCTCCACGCCTCGCTTAATGCATGCATATTTGAATGAATTAATTAATTTAATTAAGTTAATTATTTATTATTGTTCTTTTTTCTTGTATTGATGAATCAAGTGTAATTTGTTTTTAAACTTGAAGTAATTATTTATATACTATTAATTAAATATGAGATGAAAATAGTTGACTGGATGATCTAATGTAAAGGAGATAGTTGGGGGGTGCAGTCAATAAGAACACAGAATAAGTGAAGTACTTATATTATGTGCCGACGTTTCGACCTACAGTGTAGGTCATCTTCAGGGCTAACAGAGAAACAAACAGAACAAAAAATGTAAAAAAATATAAAAAATGTACAGTAACAATAATATGGTGACAAGTAATGTAGAAAAATAAAATAGTGGCAGATATGAAGATAGAAGATAACGAATATTAAAAAAAGAGCCAGATGTAAATATCCTCATTTTTGTTTCTTTTGTTTAACTCCTCCTTTTGATTTTCCTTTATATTATTATTTTGTACTGTACTATCCATTCTGTACATTTATTTTCTATTTTTTATTTTATATGCGTTATTTATAATTTATCATTTCTGCTCACTTTCTTTAATTTTATTAAATCTGTCTTACTTTATTATATCTGCCATTATTTTCATTTTCTTTTCATTATCAATAATTTTGTTATATCTGTCTTTATCTTAATTTTATTATATCTGTCACTATTTCAATAATTATATCTGTCACTATTTCAATAATTTTGTTATATTTGTCTTTATCTTAATTTTATTATATCTGCCACTAGTTTAATTCCTTTTCATTATCATTAATTTTTTAAATCTGTCTATATCTTTATTTTATTATAATCTGGCTCTTTTTTTAATATTCGTTATCTTCTATCTTCATATCTGCCACTATTTTATTTTTCTACATTACTTGTCACCATATTATTGTTACTGTACATTTATTATATTTTTTTACATTTTTTGTTCTGTTTGTTTCTCTGTTAGCCCTGAAGATGACCTACACTGTAGGTCGAAACGTCGGCACATAATATTAGTACTTCACTTATTCTGTGTTCTTATTGACTGCACCCCCCAACTATCTCCTTTACATATTAATTAAATAGTTGTGGGTCTTTTTAATTTTTTTTTTTCTTGTAATATATTTTTTTTTATCTCATTTTGAGACACATTTTAGTTATATCATTCGCTTCATTTCATTTTATATCTAATCAAATATTTAGTGCTTACTGTTAGATGACTTGCAACGAAGGAGGATGACTTGCAAAAGTGTATAAATATTTAATGACAGGAGACTATAAAATTATTTGATCCCGATCCTTGGCTGATGAATACGTATGCTCCCTGGTTATGTTTTATTCAAGGCGGTTCAAGTCTCGTTTGTTATCCCGTATCTTGCTCGTGGGAATTTAAAAAAAGTTTTACAATGGTTTCACGATTTGCCAGTTTTAGCGACTCATAAGGCTTCGTTTGATACGTGCATACTCCTAATAATATCATTTTTTTTAAATTGGTGTTGCACTTGAAGTTTTCAGTATTTTGGAATGATGTATGGTAGATAGCTGATTTTTTTTCTTCAGAAGTATTGAAAATCTTTTTACAACATGCTCCAGGCTGACGACACCTAGCGGCCTGCCTGAGTTTCCAATTTTATTTAATAAACTTTAGTTTAAAGGTTAGAATTCCATTAATATAAGAATAATTATATTCATCTAAAAAGTCTTTTTATATTTGTGCAACTGATACTAAAAATAACTTATAACATCAATTACCTGTACTTTTTGTTTCCCCTAAAAGATTTTTTTGTAATGTAAAAATAATGTATCTAATTATTATTTTAATTAATTTATTGATATTTTGTATTTAGTTTGTGCAGCCTCTCTTTTGTTTTGATTAATAAACTTACTATTTGAAAATGTATTTAATTATTGTTCAGAGTGTCAATATATGTAAAAACCAAACTAATAATTATACTTTCAATTTCAAATTTTAAATTTAAATAATTCAGACAATAATTGATTTAGAAATTAAAAAAATATCACAGTTATCCTCAAGTCTTGACTTCTGTTGGAAGTCCTCATGACTGTATCTTTAAATTTGTTGCTGCTAACTGTTGTTCAGGCTATTGTTATTCTTAATTTTTTGTTACCAAATATACATTTTAAAGTGAGAACTTAATGGTATGCGGGGACTGGATATTTACTGCGGCAGACACGGTAAGGTATCGATGTTCCCTAGCCTTTATTCAGGTCGAAGGTCAAGTCCTACTTCCTCGAGGTAGGTCAGCCAAATCTCAACTGAAGGCACGAAGGAGGATTCAAAGTGTTCTTCTCCATCCGTAGCACTGGTCTTGGAGTAATTCGGTTTTGGACTGTTTAGATTTCTGAATTTCCTTCATTGCAGAATCATTTCATCCGATAAATTTATTTAAAGGAAGATATATAATGTTTAGACCAGGGTTAGCCAAGCAACGCTTCATCTGCAATAATTGGCGGGTTAGTTGATTATAAGTGGTGCATTGCATCTTTGCGTATATATTAATAGATCATGCTAGATCACCTCAACCCCATATTTGTCTCCTATTTCAAGTACCCACATTATTGAGACTGAGTTAGGGTGGACCTACATTGGATCCGATGCGATGCGACGCGATCCTTTTCTATCACATAAGAGGGTGGGCTGAAAAAACAAATAACTGGAATACGAAGTGAGTGCCTACAATGGATCAGATCTGGCATGATTCTATTCTTTTCTATCCGATAGTGAAACTAGTCACTGCCTTCCGAATAAAATAGTATTGTAGTATAAAATATATATTATAGTGAAATATAAATATATTAAAAATAATTAATAAATAATCTTAATTTTACAAATTTAAAGAACCAAATGTTATAACAATGAGGTAGGTAATATTACTATATTACAATATTTTTGTCTTGCTGTTTGACTATAAACAAATAATTTAGTTGTTTTTCAATAAAAAACAAATAGAATTTATTGTTTTTATTATACATTCGTGTTTTATATAATGATTTAATTTTCTCGATTGTGATAATATTTATTTCTTTTGATATTTTGTTGTTCATCTTCGCAAACGATTATAAAAATCAGAAAAGCCCTTACCTCCCAGAGTTGTCAACTGTTTAATAAATAAATTAAACATTACGATTATAATTTTATCAAAAGTCAATGTTTCCAATTTTATTTGACGAATTAAAATTGTATGTAGGTATATATTTTATGTACATTTCTGATAGATATAATTTTATTCAACGGAAAAATAACCTTCGCTACTATATTTAAAGGTTCATGAAGATTAGTAATAAAATATTTTAATGCGAATTGAGAATATTTAATTTTGATTTATGACGGATATTTATATAATAGTTAATTATCAAATTACAATGTACATTTTTTAATAAACATTTTAGACAATATAGGTTAAGTTGGCACACATGGTAACGGCTGGCTTATCGGATTGAAAACTAATGATTTTGAAATGTGAAAATCGCACCTGATCGTACAGTATCGCATCGGATCCAATGTAGGCGCTTCCGTATAAATAAACTATTTTGATTCCACGAGCGACTAAATCGCTCGGATTGTTCGGCTAAAAATGGATCGGATCGGAGCGGATCCAATGTAGGCACTCTCGATATATTCCGAATTCTGATCGTATCACATCGGATCCAATGTAGGTGCACCCTTAGTCACAGAAGGATCCACCGCCGGCTGTTGACAGATTAAATAAAATCCATTGATTGCTGAGCCATTCAGCTTCCTGTTGTATTAAAAAGGTTGTTATATCCATGTCTTGTATCAACGCTACTTACAAGCGGAGGAAAGACAAAAGAACAACTATTGTATTGACTATTGCACTATCGGTATATTTTAAGTATATTTATATTTATACTATACTTGTACTATACTTGCACGTATTTTAGGTATATTTATATCGGTATATAGACTGGATTACTTAACTTGGGCGATAGATCGGCCATTCCTAACTTAGACATTGAAGCTCTTGACCATTACATCTTCCTGAACTGGTTAGTGTAGGGCTATTTCTGATGAGTCAGTCCGAGCTCCTTCCAGGATAAAGAAGGGAACGAGGAAGGAATTGTTTGGTCAGCCTACCGTTGGGATAACCAACCTTTTCGTTATCCATGCTTTGGCTTCGGCTGGCTGAAGAAAAACAAATCACGATGTTGAAGAAGAGAGCGGAGCCGTTGGAAAGGCTGTGACGGAAGAGGCTGCGGGAGGGGAAGGGGAGTTGTTTACTGGATCTTTTTAATATTTGCACAACCAACGTGAATAGGCGTTCGATTTTGTACTAAAGTCTAGTTTTTACTTCCTTATATACTTGCTGTAGAGAAAGATGGTAATCGCTGAAGTGTGTTTTTGTTGTTGTAGTGGTACAGGTTTATATTGAATGGCGTGACATACATAGAAAAGAAATACCATCCTAAGTCCACGATATTAACACACATAAAGGAAAAGCTGCTATGCGTCACATATCATCATCTAACTCGCCGATTATTGGAGATGATGCGTTGTTTTCTAACTGATTTAAAGAAACAACATAAAAAAATTGGCAGAAAAGGTCGTTCTCAATGCTAAAATGATGGAGTTAAAGCTCCTTTTAAATTTAGTTGGAGTGTTGAAAATTAGATATTTTTTCTGCATTGTGAGAGAGGTAAGTCCTCATGACTGCTTCTTTACATTAGTTGTTGCTAACTATTGTTAAGGCTATTGTTATTCTTATTATTTTATTATCAAATGTACATTTTAAAGTAAGAACTTGATGGTATGCGGGGACTGAATATTTACTCCGGCAGACACGGTAAGGAATCGATGTTCCCTAGCGTTTCTCTCAATGATTTAGTTCTGCTCTTGATACTTCCTCCTAGTTACACGGGTTATAATCCCTCATAATTTAAAAAAATGAACTTTATTTTTATTATTGAAAGCGTTACTTGTATCAGATCACGCAAAGCATTCATGACTACTTGTTCTTCCAGTATTACTTCATTCCTTCACCGAAGGCCTTCTTCCTTTCTTCGGTCTACTTTGGTCTTTAGACTATAGCTACTGTCTTTTCTTGCATAATTTCCCAGTTGTCCACCTTGTGTCCAAAGAAGCTTCTGTCCGTGAGTCTCCCTGGACTTTTTCGAGATCAATTTTAACTTGTGCCATCCAGGGTGTTGTAGTCTTGAGCCGCTGTACATATCCAAGAACATTGTTGGTGAGCCGGATGAGACTCTTTCTGATGTCTGTCGCGAGGTTGGACAACTCCTTTATGAAGCATGTCTCTGGAGTGAAGTATGTATCCTTTGGTCCAATAATTTTCCTGACTATTTTTCTTTACTCTTTAAGTATCTTTTCCAATTTAATATAATCTTTATTTGTAACGTCAGTAAAATTAGATTTAATATATAATGTCTTCAATACCACCAATCGAAAAACATGCGGTTCCTTAAAATGCTTTGTCGTCTGCAAAATATTGTAAACTATTAAGATATGAAAGATATAGTACCTGGGCAGTTTCTTTGAGAAAATCCGTCAGCTTTTATTAAAGGTAAAGCCAGAAGCAGTTAAGGCACTAGGTGAATGGACTGGAATACGCAGTACCGAACAATTGGTTAAGCCGAAAACCACGAACAACTGTTAAGGGAACCTAATATGGGACCGAAATAAGAAGAATACCATCACGTTATCTTTGTGTATTCCATACACACCTGTTAACAATAAGTGCTTAGTACGTTTTATAATCCAGTATAATATGCTGTGGTTTTCAAAACACGATTTATTGTTAATCAAGAAAAGGTGCTTGAAAAAATATAAATAATAATAATAATTAGGTGCATGGCCATTCAGTTAATGAAAAAGACATGTTTTAAATACGATTATGAAATACTCTTTCGAGGTGCATCTTCATATTCTAATTTCACGAACATCAACTTTTCCCCCAATCACCCATTTTTCTTTATGTTGCTACAAAATAATCGAATCTTTAAAAAAGGGCAGGAATTGACTTTTACCTACTTTCACCACGATTTGACAACATCAATACAGGCTGACCATAAAGTCTTTATCTGTTAGCCGAAGATCTGGGTTGATCTT
Organism: Arma custos; assembly: GCA_037127475.1. Lineage (NCBI taxonomy): Eukaryota > Metazoa > Arthropoda > Insecta > Hemiptera > Pentatomidae > Arma > Arma custos. The sequence goes on from CM073764.1 coordinate 72,698,513, forward strand.
GAGAAGAGCGTATCAGGGTCCTTGGTGGTTTCACATGTTCACGGACAAATTGAAACGGGGTCTTGAGGATTGCCGATCCATTGAGGCTGCTGACAATGGGCATTATGGCTCCGATCGGGGAAATAGGATCTGGAAAATCGATGAAAAGCCTAAATATGGGTTATTTATTTTTGTTTGTTGTTGACATTATTTTGATCTCGGTCATACTATATCCAGGATATATCCTCTCTTCAAAAGAACAACGTCATAACTCAAAAAATCCAATTTTCCTATAGAGGTATTTGAAAGTCATGTCAAAATTAAATCAGGTGGGTAAAAAAATAAAAAAATGGGTATTGGTAAAGCAAAGAGTTCCTATTGTTATGATACTATTGAAATTCTTTTATTAACTATTAGAAAATTTTTAAAAGCTTGGACATTTTTTTTTACATATGTCTTTATTAACTTATTTCTTTAAAACCTCGAGTTAAAAATCGATACGATACGACTCAAAATAAGAGTTTTACTGTTTAAGGAGCGGTATTTGATACACAATTATCTGATATAAAAGAATTTATCATAACACTCATTTCGTTTTTGAAACTATAAAATTTCTTTAATTATGACCATCACATTACCTAAAAATGAAGAAGATGTAGAAAAAAATGAATAATAGCGATTTGCATACTTTGCTATAATTAAAAATGAGGTTTTCAGTAAATAATATTTGCATTGCCATGCTGTATTCACTTGCCCAAGCAATGATCTCAGGAAAAAATAATATCGATTTGTATGATACATTTTTTTAATATTAATATGAGTTGCCACACTGGGGTACTGGCTATAAATTGTATTGAAGCGATTCATAAATATAATAATCTATTTAATTATTGATTAAAATATTTATCCCTATGTTTTTCAACGGTGCACATGGGATTTGTTTTAATAAATGAACATCCTTTTACATCAGATAACATAATTTACTTTCATTATATGGTGATCATAGTTACAAAAAATACATGTCTACTTAAAAATTCTATTTTATGTTATATGTGAGTGTTCAAATCTGAAAATTTCTACATTTCCCGATCCACCATCTTTACACTCTGTCGTACAGTCTACAACTGTCTTTAATTCACGGTACAGACCCTAGGAGATCCGATAAAATGAATATTCATAACATTGTAAACAGCGGCGCTTACAACATGCACACTATGGATAACTGAAAAGCATATGTACCTAGTGCGATCAAAATCTTTTATGTACTGGTGACCTCTGACCACTCCTCCAATAGAATTCTTCATATCCAAGTTAACAGAACTTGTAACCTGTTAACAGAACTATAAGAAAAAGTTCTTGGCGTGTCATTTCAGCTACAAAAAATCGCCTTCATATCACCTTATTGCTAATCGATCCTTTTACTTTCACTGGTTCGCATGACAACCTTGCTTTCAAAATTCAATTGTACTTAAATGAATAAGAGGCCGAACATCCAGTCTTTGTGATGTTGACAAGGACGGATTGTGTTTTCTTCATCAATGGTATTTTATTGATTTCGTTTAGCTGATAGACGTTTTAAGAACGTGCCTACAAAAAAAAAAAGTAAAAAAAATTAAAAACAATATTGAGCATGAACTGCGTTACAAAGAAAATAATACCAAATAAAATAATGAAAAAAAGGTTCTTAGTGAACCACTTGATAGGAGGTAATTTAAGGCTATTTTCTTGGTATACGATTTTGTATGAATGTTACATTTGTACCTAGGTAAATACAAGCAACATTAAAAATAATAACAATTTTATCTGTTTTTATTTATTTCAAACAATTTTATAGAGACACAGTCATGATTAATTACATATTAGGTAAAACATTTAATTTCATATTTATTTAAGAAACATTTTAATTTTTGTCAAAGGAAATTCCGCCATCGAGGAGAGTTAAATAAACGTTTAAACAATTTTGTTGGTTATTATATATTTTTATTCGTCCATTACAAACAAAAGTCAGAAAGGAGTTAAGGATCTTCGCATTTTGCTGTTGTAACTTGTACAATTTTCGCGTCGTTAAAGAGATTTAATTAAAAGATAAAAAAAATCTCGAAATTAGTCCAAGAACTCTGATAAATGGGAAACAAAGTGCTTTAAAATTACTCGGGAGCTCATGGCCTTATTTCTTAAGGAACAGTAATTTTAAAGAAGTAGAACATCATTTTTTTTTTTAGATAAAAAATCTATGAATAAAATGAATATTTACTATTCATTACCATTAAGGGATATTAATATTATGTTTTAGCTTAAATTTTAATATAATAATTAATTCTTTTAGTGATTTAATAAATAGGTGAATAATAATATCTTAAAATGCTTATGTATTAATAACAAAAGTGTTTTTATATAAAGAATTGGACTAAATTTCTTTATGCTTTTATATATAGAAAAACATAAAGAAATTCTTTCTTATTTTCCCCGAAAAAGAAAAACTTATTTAAGAACTCAATTACTCTTGTATGATTTGTGTTGCATTTGATTTCCATATATTTGCTTAAATAAAATGTATTTCCGTCATTAACATGACCTTTGAACGTTATGTCACGTCATTTGATAACTTTTAATTGTTTGTTATGAAGATGTAGTTTTGTGAAGTTTTCAATAAGTTCAAACTTATCAATTTTTTATATAAGAATTTTCTTTAGAAAGTTTAGTATAAATCTACAGTCCCGATGAATAAGTGGTTACGTCTGATTTTCTCCAAAATGATACATGGCACATGTAAACTGTTAAGATCCACTAATTAATCAAGAGTTTCATATATTTTAAATTAACTTGTATCATATTCTGTCTCCTGAACTCATAGACTTCATAATCGGAACTCATAGAAACAAATAATTGAATCGGATGACCTGATTCCATCCCTATCCCATCAATCAACACCATCTCCTGGGGCATCTCAGGATAATTTTCATTGTTTCCGATTCTTCTGGAACAAAGGATTCCTGGAGCAATTTTCTGGAAAAAAAACAGCGATGAGGAGGAAATGCATCAGTGGTCCGTGCTTCATAAATTTCCATTTAATTTACCGCAGATAGCCATCGCTATTGTTGTCGATCGGAACAGCCTCCGGGTCCGACCATCCATTGAATGGATGTCTTGAGAAAAGATAGGAAAATGGGATCAGATACTGAATAGATTTTTCCGATACTAGGCAGATCCAATAATGGGCACTATTAAGTTTTTTCAATCATGTAATTATCACTCTTTAAACCATAACTTTATTTTTTTTAAACAATGGACGAAGATATTTTGTATGCATTAGACTTGTATATTCTAATCGAAATATATGCCCAGAAAACTTTTAAAGGAAAGATAGGTACTTTCCGAAATGATAATAAAAGAATACATCTTGGTCTAAATTAAGAGCTAAACTTAAAGAAACTGATTTTTTTTAAACTTAATTACTTTTACGTACAGTTAAGATAATGACTTCTTCTATACACTTCTATACATTTGAAATTTCTCAAAGCTAGAAATTTATTTCGGAGTAGTAACATCTTATGATAATTGTTTTTTAGATTTAAATCATCTGTAATGATGTTAATGTCTCATATTTTGCTGATTTTTCTCGAACCCGATATAAATACTTTATTTATGTTCATAGACAAACTTTATTTCCATTCATACCCATTAGTTTCGAACCTAGCTTCCTCTTCAATCTCCGAGCTGCAGTTAACTAAAGATGACCTCATGACTATTTAGTTGCGGTTTCTGTTATACCTTTATCTCATCTCTTGTATAACAATGCCCTAGTACCCTATCCTATCCTATACCACTCCGACCCATGAAGGTTCTTGAATTCAGGGCATGGATTATTCTTTCTAGGACAATGGTGATGCAGGGAGGAGAGTGTTCGAGATCGCGCTAACCAACCCAAGTAAGGGTACCCACTTGGATTCTTGGTGAGTCCTCAGAAGCGGTAGATCTCACTGGGTCCGTGGTTTTTAACAGATGCAGCAGGATCGGAACTCGGAAATTTTGGCTTCTGCACACTGAGCAACCGGCCCCCCAATGACCTAGTAATGCCTACAACTGATTGTTGTTACACTCACATAACCATTATTGCCTAAATCTCGACCTTTTCTTAAGATAGTGCATTGCATAACTGGAGCCGAAGACCAATTGCTCTCGTGCATTCGAAAGCTGCTGCCTTTTAAAGATCCTTGAAGGCAATTTATGCTCCTGCTCCTGTTACCCTTCATGATCGGCGCGCCCCCTATCCAGGTCTCCTGGTTCAAGGTACTGCCCGCACTCCCGCATTACCTTATCTGCTCCAGTTTTCCATCCACTATTCTGTCATCATCCTCTCCATTGTTTATCATCTGGTTGTCTCGATTAGAAGAGGATCGTGATTGTCCTCAAGCCTTTCTCCTCAGCTTTCTATTTGATAGAATTATTTCTAGAACTACAAAGTAACGTCCAGTGGTATACTTACCGGCATACCGCCTAGGAATATTATATTATATTATATACTAAATTGTAGCTCAAATTGGTTAAGTTTTTATAAAGCAATTAGTACTTAATTCCCCAATGAAAAAAAAAAAGTTTTGAATAATTATCCTTATAAACTATATGGAAGAATAAATGATCCAGGTAGGGATCAGAATATCTAGCTGTTGGTCATTTTACTTAAAGATGGTGGATGATAAATTGGTATTGCTAAAAATCGTAAATAAGGACCTGTATAGTGACAATAAACCTTTTTTTCGAAATTAGTCCTATATTGTTTTCGGATATGTGAACTAAAAAAAAAAAAAAATTAGATGCATTGTTTATTTCCATAGTGAACCATAATAATTTTCTGGAACAGAATCCAACTTATAATCAAAACGATTGTTATTACTGTATACAAAAATTAATGTATCTTGAATAATATTAGTATCTTGAATACTGTTAGTATCAGTATCTTGAATACTGTTAGAACTCTTTAGGTAGATCTAACAGTATTCAGAGGGAATAGGAACAAGGTAGAAATAAATTAAAATAATATATGCTGAAGAATTACAGAATATTTAGTATGTTTATAAGAATAATAATATATGTTTATAAAGAATAATAATATATGTTTATAAAGAATAATAATATATGTTTATAAAGAATAACAAAATATCTAGTCATTTAAGGATATGAGTGATAAAAATTTATAACAAAAATAGGGAACTCTTTAGGTAGATCTAACAGTATTCAGAGGGAATAGTTAACATGACAAAGCATAAAGGCATTATAAAATTACACATATATATGTGTATATATATATATATATATATATATATATATATATATATATATTTATACATATTTATAATTAATGTAATCAACTGCTTCAGTTAGTAAAATTAAGGTTTTTCGAGTTGGATATCCAAATTCGAATAAAAAATGTAGTTTAGTGGTCTGGGTTCACTTTAAAAATATAATAAAATATGGCTAATCATGAAAAGAGACAAGTTACATAACCTCATAACATGTTAGATATGCCTTCTGATACCTCTTGTTTAACCACCAACATAGGACGGTTGTGACATCCAGGTCGAATTGTTTACTAACAATAGTTTCAGTTCGAAACAACCGCCATGGGGGCGTAATTACACCTTGTGAAACTGGAACGAGGAGACTGTATTATATTCTGTCTTTATTAGTTCCCCAAGTATCAGCGTAGAACAGTACTGTAATGTCTAATAAAGATGCTGTATGAGAAAGTAGTTGATGATAAGAAACTGTTGGGAAACCATGTGAATACTGTTTGGTGTAAGTTTTTTTTAATTAAATTCTGTTTAAGTGAGCCATGAGGAGCGGTGTAGCTCAGTGGTAGAGCGCTAAGTTGCCTTGCCGAAGGCCTCTGGTTCAAATCGGGCTGTGGCAGGTAATTTATTTAATTCGCTAAAAGCTGGGATGGATCTCGGATCTGAAGACCCTCTAGAGTCTATAAAGTGGGTACCCGAAAAAAGGGAAAACTTGTTTTTGTATAAAACTTGTTGAGCATGATCTCAGACAGATCACCTCCCTGCACGACCGTTGTCCTAGAAACAATACAGCCTCTCCCACTCACTGAACCAAAGACTCTTCATGGGTCTTATTGGTATTTTTTTTTTTATGTGTGAGCATTATTACAGTCTAGATAAAAAATATTTATAGTAACAAAAATATGGCTTAGCGAACCCGAAAGCTCGATGCCGATATCACCTATCCTTAGTTACAGACCTCTGTCCACGGACTATAACCCAAAACCAATCCCTCAGATGCTGTCGTTATAATTACTGGCTGCATGAATTGCGACTCCGCGTTGTTCAATTTTCGCATATCTAAAAACGTTATTCATCCTTCGACATTTCGCATCTATAAACAACAGTTGGAAAAACGATTTTAATTTCGGGATCTGGAGCCTGGTACATTTATTGGTTTTCTATTAGGAAAATCTAGTTATCTTTTTTAGGCAGTTTTAATATTTCTAGAAGGATTTTTCCTTTGATGAGGATGTTAAAAGGATTCCTGAACGGAACACATTCCTAACTCCTCCCTCAACATCTTTCACCCGGAGGAAAGCTTGTCCAGGATCTGATACGCCCACTCATCCTCTTGCTCTTCCTGGCCGAATCCTGCTGACTCACAAAGCACACGTCTCGGTTGCCTAACCGGCGCCAAGGAAGCGGTCAACGCTTTTGATGGTCTTGGGAGAGAGTGAGCTATGGTTTTGACATTCCGAAAAAAAAGAAAGAAAAGGCATCTATAGTTTTCATTTAGTTATTTTCCGGTATTTAACTCCGCCAGTTACGAGATCGCTTTTCTATTTGAACAAGAAACTTATTTCCTTTCTCGTTCGATTTGTTACATCATTTGAGGGAGGGTGTGGTTAAGTAGAACCATTAAGAAGAACGATCTGGGGAACATTTTAACATTAAAATTTTTTATAACAATGATTTCAGGGAAAATCAGGATGCGTTGTTATAAATCATTTTTAAATATTGATGCCAGATGACACCCTGGGATAATGGGCATATTAACTTAAATTACGGCGATTCCTAACAATAATGATAAAATGTAATTATTGTGAGGATACATATCCCTCGCTTTCCCAAAGATTTTATTAATTTATTCAATGAAATTTACAACTATATTATAACAATATAACAAGCAACTGATAGGAATGATACATAATGTTATAGATATAGAAAAGTAGAGAAACTACTCAGTGGCAAGGCCGTAGCCGAGGGGAGGGGTTAGGGGGTCAACCCCTCTCCCCCCCGAAATCCCGAACTTTTATTAGTATTAAAAATTAATACTAGGCTAAAAAATTGCAAATTATATTAAAAACATCACACACAACACAGGGTCCCATACATTTTACATCATTGTGCATTGCAACAAGCATACTTATATTTATATTTGCTTGAAAATGGCCTCCAACAACTTCACAATAATTAACAATCTTATCGAAGAATTGAAGTATTGTTGTTTTTGCGTATTGCATTTAAATCATTCATCATCCAATAATATTTTGTACCGGAAAATTTATCCAAATTTTAAAAATTATCATGAATAATTGTATTAAAATCCTCGATCCTGACCTGATCCCCCCACCCGAAAGGTTTTCCTGGCTACGGCCTTTCTCAGTGGTAGTACTCAAATAACAAATTCAACTTAAAAGGCCACGAGGCCATCTTCCTTTCCCAAAAGTGAATGTTATTGATTGACAAGGAGTTGTTCTAATAAATGAACCACCTTTTACATCGGATAAAATTACGTTACATTCATTATATGTAACATATATCAGACTTTACTGCATGTAACTTGGATATTGAGCATTGCTGTTGAAAAACTTGTATGTGAAAGTAAACACTACGACCCGGTGAATAAGTTGTTAAGCCTAATTTTCTCTAAAATGAGTTTTTTGTACTTAAGGAAGCGGGATCGTGTTATTTTCGTAGTGAATGAGGAGCTAAGTCAGGCAATGGCTTGAAAAGGAATTATTGCTTATATTACAACTCCATTTCAAACCAAAAACTACGAAGAATAACACGATTCCTCTTCTTTCATACAGTTGAATCTCTCTGGATAATATTATATGGGAGATGGATAATATGATCGTGGAAAAATTCCAACGAAAAGCCCTTAAGTCTCCAAACTAAAACTGAAATCGAAAATATCTATCCAATATTTCGTCTATCCAGGCAACCTCAGGATAGAAAGAGACTGACAGCAAAACAAAACATGAATAATGCACCCAAGAACACCCCACCACCTCCAAGGCTCATGCAACTAATGAATCATAAGGAAGGTTACTCGACCCCAGCTGGGTAAGGTTAGATAAAAACAGCTGATAAATATTTCAGAAATTGAAAATTCAATATACACTCACCAAACTTCAAAAAGCACAACAGAAAAAAATAAAGAATAGTAAACAAGACAAAAACAAAAGACCATTGAACTCTCTGGATAATATTTAACAACTTATTCACAGAAAACAACACTTTTATCCCAAATTTATGGAGTTTTTATTTTTTTAAATAGATTTTGATTTGATTATTTTATTGAGTTGTACAACTGTAATACATACATCTAGTACAATTGCTATAAGAGTAAATAATACATGATAGGACATGTAGAGATACTACCCACTGGCAGCACTCTAATTTTAAATAGATAAAGAAGTATTTACTTTGTCTAGTTGTAATTGAATCTTAAACTTAATTTTCTATTAGCTGCTTTCAGTATCTCAATGAACCCTCGAACTTTCATTTCATGAATTTTCAATTCATTTCCCTTTGGAGACTAAAGATGAATGGGAGATATCGCTTGGAAACTATTTCAACACCGCCGACAAACCGACGTGACCCAACCAGATTTCGTGGTTAATATTCAGAATGCCATCTGATACCGTTGCAGAATTCGAATTTAAACATTCAACATTTCAGCAACACTACATTTCCCACACGACCTGTATTCGTTTTTTTTTTCTCAAGAGCAATCTAGTTTAAAGATCGAGAGAGAAAAAATACATCGAGTTTCAAACTAGATTAGAAAGTTTCTTAATAAGTCAAATTTCTTCGAAAAAAAATCTGATTTATTGGATATATATTACTGCATATAACTATAATATACTAAGGCGTTAGCCTTAAAAAAGTTTGATTAATTTTTTTTCATTATCAGTTTACACGATGACATAACAGAAGATGCGATGTTTCCATCCATTTCTATCTATCTCTATTTGTTTATTTGATTTTTAACATTTCATAACCATTGCCTGGAATGATGATACTATAGACATAAAATATTCTATATAGATGCTATAACATTAAATCAAAGAATCTTATTCTTGTAGCCTATAAAGGGAATATACAGCCCTATAAACCTCCAGTCCTACATTTTAAGAAAATATAAAGGGGACGAGGCATTGCAATAAATTTATTTTCTCAAAATTTATTTTACATAAACATTTGCCGTTCTACTAGAAACAATATTCTTTAAATATTATTTGTTAAAAATATTCATAAGTAACTATAAAAAAATAATTTTAAAGGTAAAGAACTATTTTTAATTTGTTCATTATAATTCATACAGTTAATACTTTTTTAATATAAAGTATATAACACATAAAATATAGAATAAATTTATTGAATTATCATGTATACAAAAGCGTTAAATATTATAAAAAAAACCTGCGAATGGTTCTAGGGTTCAGTACATGGTAGAGACTGTACTACTTCAAGGACAACGGTTGTGCAGGGAGGTGATTTGTCTTAAAACACGCACAACCGCTAGATTTTCCATCTTATTTTGGGTACCCACTTAATAGAGGCTGGGTGAGCTCCAAGAGGGTCCTAGATCTCATATTATCCATCCCTGGCTGCTAATGGGCTAAATAAAAGTCTTTTCTACAGTAGGGATGTCTTTGTTTAATGCTCACTTTCTAGTTTATGTGTTATTTTTTAAGTTTACATTTTTAATTAGGTAGTTAACAAATAATCAATTATCTCAAATTAATCAACTAATTTCTTTTACTCTTATAATTTGTCTATTTTTATTTTTTTTGGGGGGGGGGAATTCTTATTAGTTTCAAGTTCTTAGAACATATCGATAGAAGATATGTAGTTTAAAATATTTACTGGCAGTAAATTCCTTTAATTAATATTTAAACTTTACCTCTCTATTATATAAAAAAAGTTTTAGTGATTACCGCGTACTATTATTTAATTTTCATTCCCCTTGGAAGCTAAGATCTTCTGAATCAGACTTATTAATGCTAGCTACCAATTACTTAAATCCTTCACCTCTAAGAGTTATTGCTGGAATCCTGCTGATGGGGCTCACTAGCGTGATATTTTATTTTGCAGTGCTTTTGTAAAGCTGTACCGTAACGAATATACCGCAATTCTTATTCCCAGAATTATTTCTGCCTTGGATTGTTTTGTGTTTAATCCGAATGTGTAAACTCTTCTCTGCTTTACCGAAGACCCGTTTCGCGCCCCTTGTGAAAGTGTTCTTCGTCCATTGATACGTCCTAATGGAACTGATACAGCCCATCTCCGGTGCGTCACGGTCGCCCATAAATGTGACTTATGCCGATTGATATTATCGATTTCCTCCTGACCTATAAATTCCTCTATAGTGGTTCAATAGGCATTCCGAACCGTTTAGCGCAACTTTGATTAGCATTGAATTAATTCAGAATCGGAAATGCAAGGAACAGCTGAATTTCCCGATGAACCAACGACTGTAAATTCTCGCAAACTGCTGATAGAGGTAACACACCCACCGCATTTCACAGGGTTTAGTACCGCGTGACTCCTAATCTGATAGTAAGGTTTCCACTTACAATGCCCCTACATTAAGGCCGTTCAACTCGCTTACATATCTGAATATTCAAAATATCCGGTGTAAAATCAATACCATCCTGGAGGGTTTAATTTTAGAACTTGCGATCTATATAAACGCTAGTAATATTGTTCAATTTTAAATATATTGGACAATATTACCACTGCTTATTATTTAAAAAAAAATAAAATAAATAGAATTGTATATGATTCTGGAAGCGTATCTTGGAAAACTTTATAATATTAATAATAATAATTAATATTAATAATTGTCAGTCAAGAGCCCATGAGCATAATGGGGAATAAGATGATTGGTATTGCAGAAAATTAAAAGCACAGAAACGTTAATAAACAAAAACAATTTTTCATAACGTCGAAACAAATGCGTTTGCTTTAGGATTGATAATTCGTATATAGTCATGTATATGACATAAAATCGCGTATAAGGTCATACGTTAAATACTTAATAATTATGAACAAACTAATTCAAAAATTACTGTACGTGCTAATTATGAATGAACCTGGAAACAGTTCTTTTACTCTACTGATAAGTGATGTTCTCACTTTTGATAGTTCGCATTTGTAACGACTATGTTTTGAGTCCAATCATAAAACTTAACTATGTAATTGGATTAAAAAAATTACAATATACCAATTATTTCTATCTATGTAGTTACTTATTTTCTTTATCAAAACTAATTAAAAAAAAAATGAATATGTCATCTAACTATCGTCCGTCCGCATATCTTACATTCCTATTCTGGCATACTAAATATTAAAACTTTTTTCACCATTTTTTAAAATTAATGAAACAATACTTCATAAATCACCATTAAAATGCACTTTCTAGCTCAAATGAATTCAAAGTAAATATCAAGTCGTATTTTGATATGGTAAATATCAAGTTTGTTTGTTTAACGTCACTTTATGTTGCTACTTCAGCTAATCGGATGATACCACAGGGAGAGTTCTAAATTTTTTCCATCTAGGTTTAATTAAGATAAGGATTTTTAACGAGTATCTGACATCGTACAGGCTCGGGCCCCCTTTTAATATCCCTTCCGAAGGACGGCGTAGGATCTTTAGATCTATGTTTAAATTAGGAAGTACTCCCTGTTCATCTAACGGCGTACCATCCCCTATTTAGACATTGTACGGCTGTCCATTTGCTTCTAATATATTGTCTTGTGTTTTTCACAACATAGACAACTTCAGAGACTCCCATCGTGAGTAACCATAACGACGAGACTACTAGCATGACTTCCATGACTACAGAGATTGCCATACTAACTCTTCCTTTCAGCGGATGGTCCCCCCATGGACACTCTCGCTGACGGATCACGTTGCCGTGAAGAAGCCCCGTTGGATCGTGCTAGAAAGTGGACGCTTCCTTCCACTCAGCGATAAACAGTACGGACCTGGTCCACATTCGTTCCTCATTAGTTTGCCTCTGTTTTTTATCGCGTCTCAGGAGCCACCGCTAAAAGGGAGAAAGTCTGTCAGCGATTTCGCTCCGATCTGTTTTGGGAGTGTGAGAGACCACTACCATGAGGGGCAAGAGTTACTTACAAAAGTTATGGAATAATTTAGTAAACAATAGCAAAAATTTGCTTTAGTATTTTCCTTAAAATCCTCTTGAATTAGTTGTATGCGTGCTCTTCTTTTGCAATCTTCCACTTTAGATTCTCATAGGATCATGGCGGAAACCTCCCATTGAAGGACCTCATTGCGTACTTAATCGCACTGTTTCAGTCACTCCAGGGACGTTTCAGTCTTTCAGTCTTTGGATTCTTTTGTAATTTTTTAAGTTAATATTACTTTTAAACGAAAGAGAAAAACTATAGACAGAAATTGTAGGAATGACAAGAAAGAGCAAAATATAAATTATGAAATAATTGATATAAAATAACAAGAATGGAAAGAAAGCTAGAAAATAATAAAACATAGCATGCTAAAGTTATAAATAAAGATAATATGCTTTATTATCTATACTATTTTTGGATACCCTAAACTCTCTAAAAATCTGGTTGTTGAGCTTGATCTAAGACAAATCACCTCCCTTACACAATCATTGTCTAAGAAACAGTACAGTTTCTACCACTAATGAAACCAAGACACTTCATGAGCTGTATTGGTAGAGATTTTTTTTGGTATTATTATTAATTTTACTAATCAAACAATAATTGATTTATTTGTCTTCCATCCTTGAAAAATCCAATAAATAAACGAAAGTAGTTTATTCCATGTTTTATAAAATTTTATTTTCTTAAATTTTAAGTTACTTTCTGGAGTTTTAATACAAATACTACTATGTTTCTCTCCAATATTTTCGTATAACACTCTAAAGATTGAAAAAGAAAAAAATAAACTATATGGCATTTAGCAAAAAAAAAAATTTTGAAGGTTAAAAACAGATTTAATTGAAACTATTCATTGTTTTATGCGCTCCATATTTAAAAATTGAAATTAATTTTTAGAGAGGAATATGGTGGTTATTTCAATGAAGAAATTAAATGTCGAAAGGAACTCTTCTTTGACCTTTGTCTTCTCTATTCTATGAAGTAGAACAAAATAGAGAGCGAAACGTCAAGCCCCATATAACATATTATTAATAATAAAAAATCTTGATATATCTTTTATTTCCTTCAACCTGCACGTATATATTATTATATACCCATATAATAATATATTTTTTAATTATCAATTACAGCAAGTCAGTGAGAATTTGCCCTACTTGTGCCGAGGTATGACTCAGCGGTTTTTCCGGCAAAGCCTACTTGATCAATAGTGTGTACGAGGGGGCTGGCTTTACGAGCACCTATGCACTCATAATGTCACCAATGGCATTTATTAATATTAATGATTATTACCACGACATGATTAAAACATTCAAATAATTTTTAATCTGCATTATTCGTTTTTTTATTCAGTAAAAATTTATATAGATCGTTTATATTAATTCTATACTAAACCACTATGACCATTGAAGGGATTCAGTATGTAGTAGAGACTGTATTGTTTCTAGAACAACGGTGATTTAAGCTAGATCACGCTACACCGCGAGGTGTAATATACCCCATATTTCGGGTATCATTTTAAAAGAGGCGGGGTGAGCCCCGAAGTATAAGTTTATAGTATAAACAATTCTTTTTATGTTTGGCAGTAGAAATAAAATTTAAACTCAATAATTTGCCAACATATCCTGTCTGTAGAGACAGTTAAATGTAGATATAAGAAAATATTTGCATAAGAATGTATAGTAGGTTGAGATACGGTAATTAACCTGTCAAGAACCAAGATATCTGATAGGGTACCCTTAATATCTGCCGGTTTTGCTTAATCTCGGTCAAATCACGTCCATACACATCCTTTCTTCTATGAACAGTACAGTCTCTAGCATTTACTAAACCCCTTCATGTGTTGCAGCAGTGCATGCTTACATTGTTGGGTATTAGAATTAGAACTCGAAGAAATAGAACCCCGTGTCTGCTGCGCTATTGGTTCGAATCAATCTGAGATTGGTACAATTTACTATGTGGCAAACTCACAGGATCTTGATTTGCTTTAACTGCAATAAAAGAAATAATAAAAAAGTGTTTAACTATTATCATTACTAGAAAGGTACGAAGGTATTATGATTTGAAACTTCGGAAATTTCTAGTACAGTTGATACATCAGATAAAAATATTAAGAACATATATTAATAGATACATACCTAAATATAATAACAATAATGCGACCGTATTCTTCAGTCACCTAATTTGTCAAATATTCAAGTTTTTTTTAACAATATATAAAGATTTAAGTGATTCTATCAAATTCTTAATTTAATTTTTTTTTTTTTATTATTTCAGTTACCAATTGTTTTAAGTACAATGCCTATTGTAGTTATCACAGATTGTCAAATCATGTATGCATGGCTGTTATTTCGCATACACACTACTCATACACATTTTAACATATCCAAAGGTGCTTGTAGAGTGACTAATCTATTACGGCACATTAATACATTAGATTGAAAGTAGAAAGCTCTAAAACTGATAAATCATATAGTTTGTTAGATATAGTCCCGTCTCTTCCGAGGATATAAAATACATAATAATGTATGAGCTTTCAACGTTCCTGAGTTAATGAGTTACACATTTATATATGGCATTGGAATTTCTCGGTCAATGTACGCGTTGATAAAGTATATGTGTTAATAAATAACACCTCCATGCGATTTGAGAAGACTTTCTTCTCCGAGATTCTTTCAAGAAAAATATGACTTAGATACCCATCTCTAAAGTGCAACTTTCTCTAAATGCCTGCGAAGTATTCGATATTGCTACAATGCTTCTGGTGGAAGTACTGGGAAGAAGTGAGAAACTTTGAACTTGAATAGTTTATTACCAGGAGCCTAGGACTTAATGAAGTGTTAGAGTAATTATACTTACTACCATAATTAAACACCTTCCCGTCATTAATTGGTACTTAGCAATTACACTCATCATTACTACAATTTATATACACAATAAAGTTCATATACATTTATATACAGTTAATGTATATTCGATTTTTGGATCGAGTTGTATATTCGAGTGAAAGATCGATAATTAACTAACAAAAAATTAAAATTCTTTTGGACTTATGTTTTTGTTCTAATTTTAACTCAGCTCTTGGAGTTTCTTATTTCTTTCATAAGCCTAGCTTATTTTTTAATCTTTTGGTGTGATCTTTTAAGACCACTATGTTATTCTGCTATTACTTCGTGCTATGTTTATTTTATTAGTATCTTAAAAGTTGCTTTAATGAATTATTACAGTATTAAAGAATTAAAATAATTCATTATAACCCGTTTTATTTTTTAATAATATATTTAAGGCTGCCTTAAAATAATTCATTTTTTTTTTGTTTCAGGTATGTACGACCTTAATATTCATCTATAGATAAGTACTAAATCATGTTATTTTTTAATTAGTTTATTTTTGGTTCCACGATATTGATTAAACACACACATCTAATTCAAAATTTGGACTATGGAGTAGTATTAAAAGTTTAGCATTATCTGTCGCCCCCTTGCAAAAATATATCAGTTCTGTAAGTAGTTTAAAGGAATTTAATTATCTTTCTGTGTGTATTGATTTTTACCGAATATTAAATAACTTTTCACATTCTCTCTCGTGAAAAAAATATTTAAAAAATTACCATCAAAAGAACAATAAATGATAAATATAAAATTGACGTAAGTCAACAAGATCCCAATCAAAGCAATGTTCAATGAACATTCTTCCCTGTGTATACACGGGGATATAGAGTCGGCGAAGAGAATGGATTTTTCTGGCTTGGATACGACCCCTGGTAGCTCAGTGGTTTAGAGCACTGCACTAGAGATGCAGACGACCCGGGTTCGAATCCCAGCCAGGACAAATCTTTTCTCTTCAAAATAAAAATATTTAAAAATAATCATCAATAAATAATATTTTTATATTCGATTATATTTATGCCTTGAATTCAAATGTTTTTTACATGTTATTCGTACCTTGCCCTTTATATATTTAGGAACATTTTGTTGCGATTTCGATATTTCTGTAATATTTTTCTAACTAAGAAAACTTATGTGGGAGTTAGATATACTGGGGGTGTAAAAAAAAAACAACAACACTAAATAAGACAAACTTATTTATTGTAATATTAATATATTACAATATTATAAAAAAAAAATATTTAAAAAAGCACTAAATAAGACAAGCTTATTTATTGTAATATCTTATCAAGTTAAGTTTTTCTTATTTAGTGTTTTTGTTTTTTTTACTACTCTGGGGGAGACTATCTAACTCCCACATTAGATCTTCTAGTAAACTATTTTCCTCTCAATTAAGAAAACTTATGATTTTCTTTGAAAAAGGTAATTTTCGAAACTATCCAATAATCATTAGATGACTAGCAGGTCATCAAGTAAAGTTTTAGGCTTTATGACATTATATTATGATGAATAGAAATGAAACGATAACCATAAACGTCAACCATTCTGGATAATTGGCCTACATCTGTGTCCCTATTCGTTAAGATACTCGTGGAAGCGACAGCAAACACATAATTTATTTGGTAAAAACACATTATAGACCATCTTTATGAATCCTTCGGCCAAAAAAAAACATACTTGTGAGTTCTTCAATTTTGATTTTTCGGGAATAACTATAAAATAAACCAATGAACGTAGTATTCCTTACTATTTATTTTTGGTTTTCTCGAGACAAAATAAAAACCTCTTACTTTTTCTCACTTTATCTTTTTGCTAAAATGGAATGGAATAAATAAATAAGTATTACATTTCATCAAATTGATGTAATACGATAATCTCTTAAAACGGATTAAATTTTCTAAAAGAGGATTAAGTTTTATAAAAAGGGAGTTTTCGTTGTATGTCGCCCTGTAAAGAAAAACTTTATTTGTTCTATAAATTTATATAATATTGTTTTTACATTTATGTACATACATAATTTACGTATAGTAAATTTGTATATTAAAATAAATTTTGAAAATAAATAAATAAATATCAAATGAAATGAATGAATGAATGAAAAGAGGGGATATGGCTGGCCGTGAAGCGAAGCCGGGATAGCCGAGATGGATAAGGCGTCACCACGGAGAGGTGAAGGTCCCGGGTTCGAGCCCCGGTCCTGGCTATAGCCTTTCTTTTCAAATAAAGTATTTAAAAAAATAAATTTTTCTTTGTAGATTGTGAAAAAATTACTTGTTACCTATTATAGGCTGATTTTGTTTGTAGATAAAAGAACTCATCTTTTTGATGTTTCTTAACTTCAATCATATTCTTGTATACCTTGTTAAATATCTTTAATCATTAATGGAAAATATCGGTTTCTATTAACTACAACAATTCATTTTTTAATTAATAAAAAATAAACAAAACAAAGAAAAACATACGTTCTTTTTAATTAATATACTCTTATTAAATACATTATTATGTAATACTTAAATAATTGATTAATAATAATATAAAATAAAATAATAATAGATTTTATTACAATGTTAATTAGATTACAAGAAGAAAAACTGATTTTTATTATAGGTGTTAGCCTTAAGTATCGTGTTATAATTTTCTCTTATAACCAGTTTAAAATCATAAATGGATCTCTATAATAGTAACAGATCGCTAATTGGCCGCAAATTCTTAATAATTTAAAACAAGTTTAATAAATAATATAAATGAAGAAGAAAATGGTGTAGGTCTTAAATAGTAATAAACTATTTATTAGAAACCTGTTAGTTTCGCCCCACGTTGTTGATCTTTTCAGGTCTTATAATTTGGTCATAAGTAATAATATTAATAATATTCATATACGATATTAATTGTTATTTATAATATACTTACATTTATAATTTTAATATAATAATATTAAATAATTGCAAGCAATAATACTAATAAATTATCGTATATTCAGTGAATCTAATTCCTAAATTATGTTTTAAAAATATGACTATCCACTCCATGCTTCCACGTGACTAATAAATGGAGGTATACAAAAGAAAAGAGCTAATAGAATATGTGCCATTTATTATTATCATCCATCTACCGGTATACCCAAGACAACATTCGAGCGATAATTCTGCGCACTGCTTTTTGATGCGATACAAGAATGCGGAATTTCTCTTCCTTAAGATCGAATATTCTTGAAAAAGTTATTTGGGAAACTTCCGTGCGAGATCGGACGGATTCTCTAGATCTATTCACTGGTGAAGGAATGTTTGCTCTACAATAGTGACATCTAACAATGGCGATCTGTGTGCTCTATGGTGTATCCCTTCACACAAGGGTCTTCTCAATAGACATAGCAGATTTCCTTTTGTGAGTTTGAACAAGAGAAAATGGATGTTCACCTACACAACTTAATCGGTTTACAATAAAAATATAAATATAGTTGTTTTTTTAAAATATAATATTAAGCCTTTAATTAATAAAATGACTAACCCCCACATTTACGAAAATGATGTTTTTTATTACCTGAATAAGATCAAATAGTTTTAGCTGAACTTAAATCTTTTTAAATATTATTCTAAATTCCAGAAAGTGAAACTTTAACTCAACGGTTTCAAAGTAAGCAAAGAATATTAAAAAGGTTAAAAACGAATCCCAGTATCCTCTACAAACTCAAAATAGCAAATATTCCAAAATACCTTCACTATATCATATGTTTATTTCTAAACAATCGATCTTATACAGTTAAAATAAACAACACTAATTCAACCATTAGACCAATCAGTGCCGTTACCCCACAGGATTCTGTTCTCTCTCAGATTCTCTTCAACTTCGCTCCATAGCTATGTTCGCGGACGACACAGCAGTATTCTCGCTGATTGACGACATAATTATAGCCAGGAACACCCTTCAAGAGTTAGAACAATACTTTTCTAAATGGAAAGTTGACCTCAACGTTCAAAAGTGCTGCACAAAAATGTTCACCCTTAGACGCCCTTCAGACCCACCTAGTGCTCAATGGCAGTAACCTCCCGTGGAATAAAGAAGCTATAAAATATCTCGGAGTTTATTTAGATCGTAGACTTACCTGGAACTAGCATATCAACACTTAATTAACATAGGCCTACGCACGACTGTCTCTACTTTATCCGATAATCAATAGCAAATCTAGCTTAAAACCAGAAACGACCTTATTAACATATAAAACCATAGACGTCTACTAATGTACGGTTGTGAAGTGTGGGGTGCAGTGTCAACAACAAAGGGAAAAAATTTGCAAACCTTCCAAAATAAAATCCTACGGATCGCAGTAAACGCGCCTTGGTTTGTACGAAACAGTCAACTACACCGGGAGCTAAAACTAGAGACGATTGAAGAACTTATTAAAAAGTTGAAAACATTATACGTTACACCAGATTTAAGACCGGACTACCAGCAGTCAAAGGTGCTGTAGCATTCAACATAGGCGAACCTATTTCATCCCCGAGACTAAAACCTAGACTCTTTATGAATGTGAACTCTATTACCTTTCTCACCAATCGTTTTAAAAACTTGTAATAAAATCCTGTTTTCTTATAATTTTCCGTTTTATGGTACTATAGTTCTGTTTATTATTACATTTATTTTAATTTTGTTTACTTATTTATTTGTTTATTAAATAAGCTGATAATATACAGTTAGGGGTGTCTCTTGTATGAGACGAAACCCACATTTTTACCTCATGTTAAAATTTAAAATTCATTATTTAAAAACCGATGTAAGGCAAGGAATACTCGATCTGGAAATAAAGGGGGAAAAACGAATTACAGTTTTTATAAACGATGATTAGATGATTTATAATTATATATTTAATATTCTATAAAGCTTTGTGTGAACAAATGGTACTTGGTGAAAAATGGTACAGTTTTTTTCATACGAAGAAAATTAACCTTTTCTTTCCTATGATGCCTTCTGCATGATCAATTTCGTCCTCTAAAAAATGCATTGCTTAATCAATAGGGAATTTATTGGACTTGAAGAAACAATCATAATGGTTATATTGTTTTATGTATTCTTTAAAATAATTTCATCTAAAATATTAAATAAATTAATAATAATTTTTTCGCTGTTTAATTTTTTTTATACTGCCAATATGTATATTTATCTTAAATGAACCAAGCATATTTGTTATAGAATTAATGTTTAATTGCAATTGAATTAATTCTAGTCAACAGCTTATAAAAACAAATAACTGTTAAATTAATTATTGTTATTATATAGTATAAAGAAAAGGCAATTTATACAATAGCAACTTTACTTATGATACTGACTGAATTTCAAATAAAACAATTTTAATAATCACTTTAATAGGGAACAGAAATAATTATATTTAAGTAATATTCGATCGCATGCTCGAAGAGGTTTTTGAAATTTATTTAAAAAAAAACAATTATATTAGTTATAATAATAATAATAAATTCTTTATTTATTCTGGGACAAGTCCCTTTAGAATAACAATACAGGTATATAGGGTATTATTACGTCTTAGATTATATTAATACAGGGTATTATTACATTATTGTATTTATTTTTATAAATAATTCTATTTAGTATATTTAAATAAATTAATAATCACTTTACTTCTAATGTTTAATTTTCATTCACAAACAAAAATAATTGTTTTTTTTTTGTTTTTTGTTTTTTTAAAGAGAAAAGATAGGCCCTCGGCGAGGAGGGCCTATCTTTTCTCTTTAAAAAATAAAAATATTTATAACTCATAAAAAATGACCAATAATTATAAAAAATTATAAATAATAATATGACGTAAGTCAATAAGATCCTAAATTAAAATTAATGTTCAAAGAACTTCATCCTTGCGTATTCATCGCTAAAATGGCGGGAGCACGCTGGGGCTATAGGATCTAAAAGAGAGAAGGTTTGTCCTCGACCGGGAGGGGCCTTGGATAGCTCAATTGGCAGAGCGATGTCACGGTGAGACAAAGGTTCCGGGTTCAAATCCCGGTCGAGGGCCTATCTTTTCTCTTTAAAAAATAAAAATATTTAACTCATAAAAAATGACCAATAATTATAAAAAAATAAAAATAATTGGTGTTTTATTCTTATTAAAACCACATTATTAACTATGAAGTTTGATACTTCCATATATCTGGAATATTTAGGTAAATTACTTTTAAAGATTCTTTTTTAAATAAAAATGTTTCCTTCATAAATTCCATCTGTATTAACTACCCTCTAAAACTTTCTATAGCTTCCTTCTTATAGAGAATCGGTTTGAAAGGAACCATCTTAAACGTGGTGAAAGCGTAGTTTTAGGGTCAATTCGACTGTTTTCAATCCTAAAGGCTTCCCTGTTATTGTTTGAATTTTTCCGACCTTATAGTGTATTTTTTTTGTTAATATTAATAATTTATAAACAGTAAAAATAATAAAATTGAGCTTTCATCTTTGTAAAGTTTCCTTTTTTTCTTTTTATGTCTCTGTAAAAGCTGAAGAAAGCTCCTACCAATCAGTAATTTTCACACTTTCGTTGCTGAAATTAGATGAGGCATTTATTATAAGTTAATTAGTAAAATTAACCACGTCCCATTTCATAGTTTTGTAATAATGAGGGTAAAATCGGAATAACTGAATAATAACACAACGATTTTGCGTGCCCAATCAACTCAAGTTCATGGAAGTTGTTTATGACCCTCTTAATATTTATAAACATTGAATATCTCAAAATTGATTCTGCTTTGAAACGAGGTGAATTTAGTATTACAAAGAATAAATATTAAAAAAATATGTAAGGCAAATTGTTTTATAACGACGGTAAATTAAGGTCATTATGGATGGCTTTATTCGTAAACAAGTAAGGAGCATTTTGGATTTTACAAAGGACTTCGGATTGTAGGAATTGGATAAAGGAAGAATTAAATGGCTTAGTGAAGCCCCAATGCTATATTCAGGAAGTCTAAATAGAGTATAAATGTATAAATAGTTATGTAACGAGGCTTTAGTAATTGATTGGAAGCTCAAAGAGTTTGTCTAGTTGTTAGTGTTGAAGTAGCCTGATACAACGATTAGTTTCATGTCGTTTCAGTCTAGTAGGAATGAAAAATAAAGCGACTGCGTGTATCCTCATATAAGTTCATTATGGATGACCATTACGTATCATTAATTTTATTTACATTTATTGTTATAATACAGTTGTAAATTTCAATATTTTTTTTATTCAGTAAATGTTAATGTTAGACGGCATTTTTATTTGAAATTATACTGCCTTCAATAACGTTGTAATATTCGTCCTTTTATTCGAGTTGGCTATGGAGGTAAGTTCTGCTCATCCCAGATTGCCCTCTCACACAACACGCCGAAGTGATACACAACGTGTGACCTAATAAGCGCAATTGAATCGACCGGAAGGTTAAAGCCCTCTCCGGAAGTAAACACCACCGTTGTCTACATCAAGGTCCTCACCCAACCTGGTAACAGTCCCGAATATTAGCGTTTATTTGCCTAGGTTACGAATAACAATATTCCTGTTCTTCTCCCCTTTATTGAAATGTGTAAGCTTATGAAGATTGTTGAACAATATTATGCACTTGGTCTGATATACATGAGGAAGAAAATGTTTCGGGTGGAGGTCAGAAAAAATCTCTTTAGTATGAAGAACTGTTTATTTTTAAAGCCAACGTTTCGACCGAGCTAAATATACAAGATACATGTAAATTAAAATAATATACGCTAAAGAATAACAATTTATGTAGTATATTGATAAAAATAATAATACATGTAGTAAAGGATAACAATCATATCCAGGGATATGAGTGATAAAAAATATACAACATAAATGGGGAATCCTATAGATAGATCTAACAGAAAACAGAGGGAATAGCTATAGAGAAGTATCGAATAAGATGTAAGGAATAACATGAAGTAATAGAAAATAATAATTAGTAACATGACATAAAGGCATTATTTAAGGTAAATTATAGAGAATTGACACCAGAGGTAAAACTAACCCTTTAGGTAGATATAACAAATTTTCTAGATATAAATAATTTTACTAAAGCATACAATTTTCATTAACAATAAAAAATAATCGTTGTTTCTTCTTCTTCAAATCACATCACTATCATTCAAGTTTGATTCTTCCATAATTCCATATTACTACTTTTAAAGAATTTTACCTTGATAAATTCGAAGTGTAGTAACTACCCTCGAAAGCAATATTCCTATCCTTTTTCAGATTTTTTTTTAGATTTATTATAATGGTTAAGCTTATGGTGGTGGTTTTGGTTAATTAATTGCCATTAATTCCTAAATATTTCTTTCTTTTTTTTTGTGGAATTAACATCATTAGCAGGAGAAGAAAAAAAAAATTCATCCAAAATACTCATAACGTAGCTGCTACTTTATTCTGACATCTTTAATCAAAGTTAATTAGTATAATTAATAAGTTAATATCTTGGAAAAGACACAGTTGTACCAAAGAATTCACAAAATAAGTTAGATCCATCCAAAATCCATATATACGAGGCTTTGAGAAGGAGAAGCATTGGGTGAACTAGTGGGTTTGAATGGGAATGAAGTTTTTCATGAAAAGACTGATATCGGATTCGGGCCGAATCAGCAACAAATAGGACATTGAAGTCATTACGGATGGCTTTTAATTATTTAAATCTCGCTAACTCATAGACGAAAGCAGATTAGGTGAATTGGAACCGTTTTAAACATTGACAAATAAGTGACTCGCAACAGGGAAAACTAAAAGTCACATTAAAATAGAACACCACGCGGGCAGAACATTCGAATTAGCCGTGCCAGCTTCGAAGAAAGTACCGCGCTGTACTAATTGAGAAAGGAGAGAGAATGGAAAATAAAATCGATTAACCTCGATCTTGTGGCTCCTTCGATGTTTTTGGCGATCTAACGATCTATTATAGATTCATTCCTAGCAATGGCGGCTGATTAAGACGGCAGTGAACTCCGTCCAAGGCCAGTTTATAACTTTTTACAAACATCAGCTCTTGTTTTCAATAATCTGCTTCAATTAAGGTTATATTTTGAAATAACAGTCAGTTCAAATATTAGGATTTGCCAACAAATGGAGTTTATTTAGAATTACTATGAGAAAAATGTTGTAATGAAAGATTTAAGACATTTTAAAAATTCAGATCCCCGTAAGAGCAAAATTAATCGGTTAGTAGCCTAAATACATTGATATAATTTATCATTATTACATAATAATAATAATAATAAATTATTATTATATATAAATATATTATTATTATACCCTATGGCTAGTAGCGCGATCCTCGAATGGAAATCATAAACTATTATGGAGATCTCTAACTAGTCCTTACACTGCACAGGCTTGAGATAATCATTTAAGTATCTTCCGAAGGATGGCGTAACTAGGGATTATTTACACTATAAAAAATATTTTAAGACCAACTGCCGGACTCCGAACCGAAAAAATATATTGTTTACTGTTGCATATTATCAAGGATTGTATATTATCTATCCATATATTTGTTAAGGCCACAGGAATGAGTTATTAATAAATATAGCAAAACAATATAAATAATAAGGAAGTATGGAAAATACACTACATAATTAAATATGGAGCTAAATACAGAGATAAAAAAAAGATTTTCATATAAGAATTAAGCTTATCCGTTATAGTTTACACAATATTTATTTTTACATTCAATTGTTTTTATTATATCTATGTTTAACATTCAATTACAAGCTCTATATTACCTTTTAACGAGAAAGATAAAGTTTGTGGAAATATAAACCTCTTTCTTTAAGCTGATAAAAAACATCAGAACCACCCAAAACTAAAACAGGATGGCTTGAAGAATATGGCATAGCCTTAATATTAAGGTAAATTAACATTATTTTTTTTTTTTAAAAAAGGCTAACTACTTTCTTTTCTCCTTTAAGTTTGATATTTTTTCGCTTTTGATACTTGCACCGAATGTATACAAACTACTAACAGATTAAATCAATAAAAATCAAAAAATAAACAAAAAAATTATTAGAAGCTGTTCCTTGACACAAATTATTCTGGTTAAACCGTTGTTCGTGAGTGCGAAGATTTTGGTTTAACATATTGATGCGAAATCTTGTTGTTAGTATGCCAGAAACTTAAGGATTGGTTTGAAATCTTTCTACTAATTTGTGGTGTTCAGGATCAAAAAAGGGTAATTACGAAATTTCAAAAACCGACTCTTTCACTTATTATATTGTAATAAAGTTTTATAACGTTTTTCGTTATATCATAATTTTCCGCCTACTTTCTGATAGTTTTAGTTCGGATCTAGACCTGACGTTTCTGGAGCATAAAATTAATTTATTTAATTATCGAAAATTGTGAAAAGGTCGATTTTTGAAATTTTGGCGCTATCGGCTTTTGTTCCTGAACACCATTTATTCGAAAAAAATTTTAATTGATTGTCATGGTCGCTAAACTGTATACCATCAGAAATTTAAATAACTATTTGGATGAATCTTCTAGTTGATTATGTTACTGTTGAGAAGGAATGAAGCCAACTCCAAGTATCAGCTGATCCTAAGGGCCTCGACACATTTGTTTACTCCTGGTCGCCGACCTAGGAGACTCCCCTTGCGCACCCTCCGGATCCGAATGGCCATTGCGTGTACTGCGGAGGTGAAAGTGGGGGCGGGGGTGTTTTGAATGGAGGCGTAGGTGGAAATTGGGCGCATGCCCGCCTCTATCGAGCCCCCTCTCAGAGAAAGAGAGAGAGCTTACTCCACATCGATTTCAAGAAGGACGGCCACTCCAGAGGGTGATTATTCTTGTCTACTTCCGGGAAATATGGAGGGAGAGTCCTTCGTTTACATTTCCGTGATTTAGTAAAACAGGAAATATTGCCCTCTGAAATTCCCCCAAGCAGTAGTAAGCGTTTTCCTTCGGAAGACAATAAACTACATCACAAGTAGAATTTATGGTTGCACTGCATTCCCGTTACCTTTTCTGAATCTTTAAGGTAGAAAACAAAAAGGTTTCATTGCTATTTGGGTCCTCAGTCTTGATAAGGATGGGTACGCTCTCAAAACCATAAATTATATTAGCCAAGTGTAGAAAAAAAAATTACAGTGACTCTTCGTGCGACTTAGAGCTACTCACTTTGAAAAACACCCCGAAAGAAATTTAGATGAGATACTACTGTGATAAAAAAGTAAGGTGAAATTATCATTTAAAACTCCCGGGCATTAGGAAGGCAGCTAATTTTTTTTTCCTAGGTTATAGGTAGGTTAGAGCCTTATGCGTCATTTGCTTGAAGCTGTTCGTCTGAAACGGCCGGAATTATGGGCGAACAACTCTTGGTTCCTTCATCACGATAATGCATCCGGTTCACACTGCGTTGGTTCTTCCCGACTTTTTGCCAAAAACTAGATTCACATCACTCCGCCACCACCGTATTCACCTGATTTGTCTCCATGCGACTTCAGGCTATTCAGCTAACTCAAAAGGGCAATGCGGGGACGTCGTTTTGACACGATTGAGGAGATAAAAACCGAATCGAAGAAGGTCTTGAAGGCTATACCGAAAAAAGACTATTCCGACTGTTTCGAAGATTGGAAAAAGCGTTGGAAAAAGTGCATTTTATCGGACGGGGTTTACTTTGGAGGGAATGAAATTGATTTGGAAGAATAAATAAATAATTTACATTTTATAAACAAATCACCTTACTTTATGATCACAGTGGCACTTCAAATAGTAAATTAACAAAAATTGTATCAGAACAATCCATGAAGGGCATTAGATTCAGTACATAATAGAGATGGTACTATTTCTTAATAAACAGTTGGTAGAAAGGTGACTCCGCCGATATCAAGCCAACTGCCTGATTTTTCCCTCCATTAACCTTAAACTCGACACACCATACGTGACACAATTGTAAAATTCAATATTCAAGAGGTCTACTGAAAACATTTTTTGCTATGCTTAGTATTAACATTAGAACTACTAACCGATGAAAATGGCCGGTTGCATGATTTATTTATAAAATTTCCTCTTTAAGTCTTACTTAATATTTTACGATAATGTAGTGATTTTTATAAAATTTGTGTATACAATAATATTATAAATTATTTCGTTCTTACGCTTCTAGTTTTCAGAGATATCTATCTGTTATACCTAAATATACGAACCGGTCATTTGGGCAGGCCATGAAAATACCATGAATACATGTTCTGTGTTCCCGGATTTTTTATACATTTATAATTCTGGGAAATTCATGGAATTCAAAAATTCCACGTTTTCAATTTATTATGCGTAAATTTATGTATATGTAACATATACAATTTCAATTTAGCATTCTTGCTTGCCTATATAGTTGCAAGTTGCAACAAGCATAAAATAACCATTGAATATTTTTATTATTATATTATTCTATATGTTATGTATTTTATTTAAAATTAAATTATCTTGTGAATCTATAGTTTAATTCTTGAATTCTACTGTTTTGTTTAATTAAACAAACAAACCGGTCATTTTGACCGGTTGGTAGAAATAGGTATATGGTAAATTTTCGTAGTTCTAGTGTTAACAATACCCACGTTATGTTATAAAGGCTAGTTAAACTCCAGGAGATCCCATAGAGACGATCTATAGCTGTTAGCAGGTAGAATAATGTATCTGCCGAATCCGGATCTGAATCTGGGACGTTCAGCCCTGTAACTCACTGCTCTACACAATAAGCTATCCTATAGTGGATGCCCATTATGTTGATAATAGGTGAGCCAGGTCTGTAGATCCTACAGGGCCAGTCTAAGCCTGTTAATAGATTAAATAATGTATTTGCCCCTGCCGGGTTAGAACCTTTCAACTAATCAACTCAGCACTCTACACTCTGAGTTACCCAATATAGGGCACCCAGTTTATAGAGGCTAGGTGAGCTCCAGGCAGGTTTGCAGAGCCCATTCTGACGATCTATAACATTTACAGATTAAATAATTTATGTGCTACAGCCTGATTAGAACCCGGGACTCTACACACCCATCTGCCTGATAAATGTTACCCACTTTATGGAGGCTAATTGAGCCCCAGGGGGTTGGAATGTTGTTTTGATTCTAGTTGTGAAGATGAAGACGAATGGCTCAAACCCTTAATTGACCTGTTAATTTTCCGATAGTGGAACTTTATAACCATTTTATAATAATAGGCTAGTCTAGTATTACCTCATGGATTATTAAGCTGTAATGATATAGTAGTTAGGGTTTGATCCAGCTTCGAACTTGGAGTAGTTGGAGTTCTTACAGTCTAGGAAAGACCTAAGTACTTTAAAAGTTATTTTTAAATCGACGCAACCTTAATTTCTTCCCCATTATTTTTCATTTATGAGACATTATACCTTCTAAAACTATAAAACATTTCATTACCTGTCTGTTGAGTAATACTAAATTAGGCTTGAACTCAAGAAAAAAATTGTTATAATGTTTGTCAATTACAAACGCAATGAGATTATTTCCAAATGTATATTGCAATGCAAAGTTCATTATTAGGAAATTAAATAAAATATACGTTAATAGCAACAAACATAATTTTATTATTTAAATAAAATAGTATACATAAATTTATAACTCAATAAATTTAAATTAATATAGTATTTTTTTTAATTTACTGTAGCCGATTATTATAATTTGATCCTTTACTTAGAATACACTTCTCCCAACGTGAAAAAAGCATTTCTATCCCCGCTCTGTAGGAATTAGTTGTCAAGGAAGAAGCGAAGTCTTGGAAGGCCGATTTCAGAGCATTTTCGTTGTCATTTTTTTTATTTCTTAAAAAAATATCCAAACAACGGAAAAAGTAAAAATCAGTTGGAGAAAGGTCCGGAGAATATGGTGGGTGAGGAAGGACCTCTATATTCAGCTCCTGGAGCTTTTGCACGGTCAACCTTGAAGTGTGTGGGCGTGTGTTGTCGTTAACCAGAGCAGGTTCTATCTTACCCAATTTTTCGATAAACCTTCGCAGTAACTGTTGGCAGTGATGGTTTCACCAGCTGGCAAAAATAATAGTGGATTAAACCAGCCATACTCCACCAAACAGTAATCGTTATTTTTTTGGGGTAAAGGTTTGGTTTAGGCATACTATATGTAGGCAAAGGCTATTTTGATTAATAAAAGTATTGTTTAATAATTTTTTTGCTAATAATTTAAATTTACACCTTCACTGACATTTCAAATGTT
Source organism: Arma custos (assembly GCA_037127475.1). Classification (NCBI taxonomy): domain Eukaryota; kingdom Metazoa; phylum Arthropoda; class Insecta; order Hemiptera; family Pentatomidae; genus Arma; species Arma custos. The sequence continues at coordinate 72,728,039 of CM073764.1, forward strand.
ACAACCCAATAAATTAATGCTTAATACTAATTCTATTTCAAATAAGAAACGACATTCAAAGCTAATTTTCCACACATTATTTATAAAACTTTTCTGTTTAAAAATTTTCAATAAAAAATATAACTCAGAGCAACCTTCCCGGTTTTTATATCCCAGCTGTTGCCAGATATTACTATTACTATCTTCACATATTTAGCCAACCTACTGGAGTTTATATCTCCCAAAATATTTTTCCTATATATGAGACATAGATTATCTCTTGACTTGTTTGCTTAGGACCGTGGAGGATTTTCCGACTCCCACAGATTCCTTGGAATATTAAACGTTTTTCGGACGTAAAGATCAATATTTACTCAGGATGGAAACCGATATGAGAAAGTTCATTTCAAACATATTTCTTCATCTTCTTCTCTTCAATGATTCTTCTCATTTCTCTCCAAATTCCAACATTTCTCTTCCATTCCTTCGAATATTCTTTCATTCTATCTCTTTCTTCATCATTTCTTTCTGGCCTCGGACTACTTCTTCACAGGTTTCTTTTTTACACTTCCCTGGAATCCTTCTATACTCAAAATTATCTTATATTATATCTTTCTTAACCTTTACTTCTTTATTGAACTTTTCCCCCCAAAGGCATCATAATATTCTTATCGTTAATCTGGAATAGTCCATTCTGAAAATATCTCCTAAAAAAAAAATCTTTTTTCCTTATCGTTTCCGTTATGTTTTCTATGTTCCTGTATATTTTATCAAAACATGTTATTTATGAAATGTATACAAGTTTAAAAAAATAAAAATAAATATATTTATTTTATTTAATAATAATAATATTTATTGTTTGTGTTTTTTAAAATAAATTTAATATATTTTACACTTATTAATATTTAAAAATGAATAAGCGGTTGTATTTTAGTATCGTACAGAATATTTCAACGCATTTTTAATTTCCTGAAGGACTGATAAACATTTTAAGTGTTCTATTAGTAGTAAAAATTCAATAACAAAAAGTATATCTGTTATCGCAAATACTGATTATAACAATTAATAACTTTTATTGTATAGCTCGATCGCAATTAGTTGGAAGCAGGAAATTGAGATCAGTTCATGAGAGTTGAAGAAGCACTCATATCACTTCAGGTTTAATTGACATGATTGTAAATCATATGTTTGTTCCGTCCAATTAATTTTTTAATCAATATCATTAAATACTTTAAAATTGTTTGAAATAACTTCAATGAAAATAAGGAATAATGAATTCGGAAACTTTGTTTGGAAAGAAAATTTCATGAGGAAGATGTTCTATAGACCCTATTTTTTTTCTATTTTGATACTTGGTGATTTTATGAGACAGCCATTTCCTTTTTCAATATTTTTTAGAATATTTATGAGGAAACGGTTTATTTTATGTATTTTGAGCAATTTTGGAAACGGTTAGAAAATGCTGTCAATGAATTGTATCCAAAAAAAGTAAAACTTAATTTTACTAGTTTATTTTTTGCCAACGTTTCGGCCAAATTTTTAGTCTATCATTGAGGCTGAGAATAAAATAAAACAGAATAACAATAGCAAACAGTGCTGTACCAAAGAAAATATAACAGTTTTAGAAATTGAATACAATGAACAAAAGGTTAAATTATAAAATCATAGAGAAATTCGATCTAATAATAATGATAACAAGGCCTAGCCAACCCAAAGACTCGAGGCTGATAAGACCAATCTCCGCCTACACACTTTCGTCCACGGACCACTACCCAAATCCGAATTCGCCAGAGCACTCTCAATTCAATCCTTCAACCAATAAACGAGATCTAAAGATGTTTTATTTTTAGGATATTTTCGTTTCGAAATTGTATGTGTCCATAGCTTTTAAGATCTTACTATTCTTATTTAGTTTATAGATTTCTTGGTCATCGATATGGTCTTATCAGCAGGTTTTGTTCTCATAATAATATGAGATAATAATAAGCATCAATCTCATTATTCTTTTCTTGTTCAACACATTTGTTATTTTCTCTTCTTTAGATTATTCATTTAAATAATTAATAAGCATACCTTCTTTTCACTCAAAGAAAGTAAAGCCTGTATACTGCAGACTCTATGATTGGCACCATAGCCATTTTAACCAATACGTTTCTAATAGTTCTATTCAAGTATTATTATCTTTATAACTGCCTATGATAGAGTTCATGAACCTGATTGGTTCAACAGATGTTAAAATTACATGTATAGAGTACCGTTCGACCAGGAAACAGTGTTATTACGACCGCACAACCGCAGGTACATCTGTCGGTCCTAGCACTTCTCCCATCTCTAATGGAAAGCTTACTGTGTATCAGATGCTATTCCGGTATTTCTTATTAGTTCAGGTATCCGGACCAATCCAGTGATACGTTAATTCTCATTAATAGATTTCTAATACTCAAATTTCATTATTGGTATTTTGCTATTCTGATTTGAAACTTTATACTGTCTATATCTACATTGTCATTCTTTATGAAATGTAGAATTTTTTAGTTTACTTCTGAAATCTTTTTAAGTAGGGAGTTCATAAATAACGGAGGCCTGATATATAAAACTATTATATTATTTCTAAATATTCAAAAACTATATTTATAGTATCATTTCCTCCTCAGTGTTAGAGCTTTCTCAAGATTCATTTATTCTAATGCCTTCAATTAAAATGCCCCGTTATACCCTTATGCACCCGTCGTTTTTAATCCTATTTAATCATTCTCTCCCTCTGTCTAATCGCTCTTTCACTATATACCAATTGGCCATAAAATGGAAATACATAATTTTCTTTTAAAACAAAGTACATCCAATTTTCTCGGCATTGGATAGTTTATCCTATTTTTCACTATCCTTATCTCAGAATCCGCAGGCTTCCAAAAAGATATTCTTCCAGGCATTTATTTTCTTATATAAAATGCTTCTCTATCTAGGAGCGGAGTGACTCAGTGGTAGAGCACTGAGTTGCTATGCCGGAAATCCTGATTCAAATTTCGCTGCAGGCAGTTACTTTTGATTAGTCTACTTACAGCGGGAGATGAATCATATGGGATCTAGGACCGTCCTGGGGCTCACCCAGCCTCAATAAAATATAATAAAAATAGAGAACCAAAATAAGGGGGGGTCTGGTGGTTGAGCGTGACCTTGGGCAAGTCACCTCTTTGCAGAACCGTTGGCCATGAAACAGTATAGTCTCTACCATGTACTTTAATCCAGACCCGTTCACGGTTTGTAGCGGTACAGGTTTTTTATCAGTTCATTATAATCAGATTTTAATAAACAACACGAGTAGCTTAGGCTGGAATATCAGATTTTATTACAAATAAGGGATTTAAAAAAATATGATCTCCTTTCATAAACAGTTCATTTATTTGTAAATTTAATTTCTAAAACTAATTATGCGATATGCGATCGATCAACAAGGTAAAATTAAAATCAATAGACATTTAAAACGTTTCACGGTTGATTTTTTGCAAAAATACAATTCTATCTTATATTACGCTACTGATATCTCAGAACCATTTATGTTAACAAAAAAATGAACTAGACCTATTTTAAAAGGATATTAATTTGCATATATTTTATATTTGGAGATGAAAATAGTCCGGGTAAAAAACTAATTCCTTAAACAACGATAAACTATTTGAAGAAGCCGACTCACGTTGCAGGTCTTCCTCAGGGTAGGGTTCTACCGATATTACCGATATGGGTACTGTATCGATACTTTTCCTTTCGATACCGATATGGGTACTGTATCGATACTTTTCCTTTCGATACCGATATTTTGGTATCGATACTTTCTTCCGATATTTTAGCGATATCGGTATTGAAAACTAAATATCGAAACAATGAACTACCTTTTTTTTTTTTTTTGCTCATTCGAACGAAACCTGAATAAAAAGTTGTATATATCCTACGGCACATTCTTTCCATATTCTCAAAAATATCTGTACATATCACGGATTTTAATTAATAGAAAAAAAATAATATATATGCATAGCAAAGAAAAATTCTTTCGATACCAGAAGAACAGGGTACTCTTTCGATATTCTAAAAATATTTTCCGATACTTCACAGATGGGTAATATCTAAATTTATTATTATGTTATGAACAATATTTGTATATATCCGGGAAATTAATTAAAAGAAAAAAAATAATATATATGCATAGCAATGGAAATTCTTTCGATACTAGAAGAACAGGGTACTCTTTCGATATTCAAAAAATATTTTCCGATACTTCTCAGATGGCTGATATCTAAATTTTTTATTATGTTATAAACCCTATCTATACATACCAGAGAAATTAATTAAAAGAAAAAAATAATATATATACATAGTAAAGAAAAATTCTTTCGATACTAGAAGAGCAGGGTACTCTTTCGATATTCTCAAAATATCGAATGATCATTCCGATATTTCACAGATGGCTGATATCTAAATTTTTTATTATGTTATGAACCCTATCTGTACATGTCAGGAAAATTAATGAAAAGAAAAAATATATATATATATGCATAGCAATGGAAATTCTTTCGATACTAGAAGAACAGGGTATTCTTTCGATATTCAGAAAATATTTTCCGATACTTCACAGATGGCTAATATCTAAATTTATTATTATGTTATGACCAATATCTGTACACATCAGGGAAATAAGTTAAAAGAAAAAAATAATATATATGCATAGCAATGGAAATTCTTTCGATACTAGAAGAACAGGGTACTCTATTATTTTTTTTCTTTTAATTAACTTCCCGGATATGTACAAATATTGTTCATAGCATAATAATAAATTTAGATATTAGCCATCTGTGATGTATCGGAAAATATTTTTAGAATATCGAAAGAGTACCCTGCTCTTCTAGTATCGAAAGAATTTTTCTTTACTATGTATATATATTATTTTTTTCTTTTAATTAATTTCTCTGGTATGTACAGATAGGGTTTATAACATAATAAAAAATTTAGATATCAGCCATCTGTGAAGTATCGGAAAATATTTTTAGAATATCGAAAGAGTACCCTGTTCTTGTAGTATCGAAAGAATTTCCATTGCTATGCATATATATTATTTTTTTCTTTTAACTTATTTCCCTGATGTGTACAGATATTGTTCATAACATAATAATAAATTTAGATATCAGTCAACTGTGAAATATCGGAAAGATCTTTCGATACTTTGAGAATATCGAATGAGTACCATATTCTTCTAGTATCGAAATAATGTAGTTTCCTATTACATTACATTACATTATTGGCGCGACAGACTCATAAAGAAGTCCTTGGCCTGCTCAACAGCTCTTCCCCAATCGTCCCGATCGCCTGCTCGAGTGATGGAGACCTTGCTCAGCCTCAGATCCTCACAGACGGCATCCTTCCATCTAGCTTTGGGCCTTCCTCGAAGTCTTACTCCATCCGGATTTCCTGTATACAGCTTTTTAGCTGTCTTTTCTTCCTCCATCCTATATACGTGGCCCAGCCACTTAATGCGTTGAATCCTGATGAAGCTCGATATCGTTAGGTCTCCATATAACTCACTCAGCTCCTTGTTCCTTCTGATCCTGAGTTGGTCGTTATCTCGCACTGGGCCGAATATTTGCCGTAGGACTCTTCTTTCGAATCTATTCAGCTTTTCCACGCTGGATTTATTCAGTGTGAGGGTTTTACCAGCGTATGTCGCTACTGGCCTAATGATGGTTCTATATATCATCAGCTTGGACTTTAGGCTAAGGAGCTTACTTCTCAGGAGCTTTGAGATCCCAAAACATGCTTTATTAGCTGATACTATCCTGGCTCTAACTTCTTCCTCCTCATCCAAATTCTCATTTATACAACTTCCTAAATACTGGAAACTTGACACGCGTTGGAAAGTGTATTTTCCAAAAGCGTAGCTATGAGGTGGTCGGTTTTGTTTTCTATTCTTTATTACCATGACCTTGGTTTTCTCCTCATTCACATGTAGCCCCATTTTTCCAGCTTCCACTTCCAGCCTCTCAAAAGCTTCTTTTAGGAGAATCAGCGATCTTCCTACTAATACAAGGTCATCAGCATATGCAAGAATACCCAGATTACGGTTAAAGATGGTTCCCTCCATCAGTAATCCTGCCCTTTTAATGACACTTTGCATTACAATATTAAAGAGTAGCGGTGCCAGCGAGTCTCCTTGCCTAAGTCCTGTACTAATCTTAAATTTTTCTGTGGTTGAGCCATTTACCCTTATGCTGCAAACTGTGTTTTCCATCGTACTCATTACCAAGCGCACTAGTTTGGATGGAATTTTCATTTCGCTCATAGCTCTGAAGAGTTCACACCTGGATATTGTATCATAAGCCGTCCTGAAATCTATGAACAGCATCCACATTGCATTGTTAAACTCTTTCATTTTTTCGCACATCTGCTTGAGGGAAAAAATCTGATCTATAGTAGATCTGTTAGGTCCAAAGCCTCCTTGGTATTCTCCAACATAGGGCAGTAGGTGGTTATACAGAGTTATCGAGAATATCTTATAGGCAGTATTCAGTAGGCTTATCCCTCTGTAATTTTTACATTCTGTAGAGTCTCCTTTCTTCTTGTAGATAGGCACTATAATAGACTCTTTCCATTCTCTCGGGATTTGCTCCTCTTCCCATATTTGAGCAATTAGTTCCTGCAGCTCTTTAGTTAGAGCATTGCCAGCTGCCTTCAGGAACTCAGCAGGGATACCATCTGATCCTGGTGACTTGTCATTTCTCAGCTTCATAACAATATCATTTATATCCTCTCCATCCGGTGGTACTGCTTCCTATGCATGTATATTATTTTTTCTCTTTTAATTACTTTCCCTGATATGTACAGATAAGGTTCATAACATAATAAAAAATTTAGATATCAACCATCTTTGAAATATCGGAAAGATCTTTCGATACTCTGAGAATATCGAATGAGTATATATTCTTCTAATATCGAAAGAATGTCCTTTCCTTTGTGTGTATATTATTTTTTCTCTTTTATTTACTTTCCCTGATATGTATAGATAGCGTTAATAACATAATAATATATTTATATATTAGCCATCTGTGAAGTATCGGAAAATATTATTAGTTATCGAAAGAGTACCCTGTTCTTCTAGTATCGAAAGAATTTTTCTTTGCTATGCACATATATATTTTTTTTATTTTAAATTATTTCCCGGATATGAACAGATAGGGTTAATAACATAATAAAAAATGTAGATATCAACCATCTGTGAAATATCGGAGATCTTTCGATACTTTGAGAATATCGAATGAGTACCATATTCTTCTAGTATCGAAAGAATGTTCTTTCCTATGTTTTTTTTTCTTTTAATTACTTTCCCTGATATGTTCAGATGGGGTTCATAACATAATAAAAAAATTATATATCAGCCATCTGTGAAATATCGGAAAGATCTTTCGATACTTTGAGAATATCGAATGAGAACCATATTATTCTAATAAAAAATAAAAGGTCTTTCACTATTTGATTGATTATCCAATGTGTGACGTTTTCCTGGCAATGGAATGTTTGTAGCCATTTGACGAACCGTGCTTTTAAACGACTAAAAATCTTCCGATACCGAGTGGTATCGATATTTTTCTTTCGATATTTTCTCGGTATCGATACTTTGTTCCGATATATCGCAAAGGCCTGGTATCGATATTTTTGGGTATCGTTAGAACCCTACCTCAGGGCTGAATAGACAAGATACAAAAACATTTAGAAATTAAATAAATGGAATATTTTTTTTTCACTTTTTATTTATTTTATGTTTATTTATATTATTTATTTCAGTGTTAAATATTTCTGTATCTTGCCTATTTAGCCCTGATAAAGAACTGTAATGCAGGTCGAAACGTCGATTTCTGATAAATATTTTATCGCTCCACCCTGACCATTTTCTTCTGCATATTTAATCGTATACGATAAACTGATGATTATTCGAGATATTTTATCTTTTTTTCTCAAAATGTGTAAGTTCTGAAATAGTTTTAGAAATACTTTCCCCGACATTTTTCCTGCATATTTTAACAAACCATCAGACCTGGTTTTAATTGTTCGAATACGAGTATAGTGTCACTAGCTACCATAAATGCCACCACAAACGTCGTTTTCAACACATTTTTGTTCCTGGATAGTTTCCAAGTTTTAATGGGCGCCTTAGTGGTAAGATGAAAACGCTATTAGCTATACGAATCAGGAAGCGTGAAAGTTAAGACTCGTGTATAGGATTTGTTAAAGCCAACTTAGTAAGTTCTGTAATCCTGAATGCTGCCAAGTAAAGCACTTAGAGCTTTAAAGGCTTACGCTAGAGAGTTTAATAGGCCGTCAGATTTGTGTCTGGAGTCATCTTGTTTGTTTAAACTTAGAGTTACAATAACTATCTATACATTATACCTTAACGTACTCAAGCATGGGTATTTAACAATTTGGAGTTCAGCCCTGTTATTCAACATATCAGAAATCTATATAATTACTTATTACCTGAAAATAATCCTTATAGGGACAATGAATTAGTCCTTATATATATATATATATATATATATATATATATATATATATATATATATATAAAAATATATATAAATATTCTGTTATTTTATTAAGGAAAAATGAAAGAATCTCAGTTTAACTTCCAATTTCTGAAAATTTATTAAACCAAACAAGAAGTTGGTAACTAGTAACCTAAGTTAATACTAAAATACATAAATATAAATAAATAACTGAATTAAAGATCTTGTTTATTTGTTATTTATTTAACGATATGGCTGATTGACGGTGGTCCATTGGGAGTCCTAAATTTTTATTATCCAGATATAATTAGGATGAGAATCTTTAACAAATACTTGGCTCAGCACAGAATCAGGACATTAATTTACGTCCCTTCCGGAAGACGGCATTACCAAGGATTTTTTACTCCCTTTAAAAGACGTACTTTCTACCCTCTTCAGGCTACTTTCTGGGCTGCGAACCCGTGATCTTGGGTATCACCTCACATAAGTACGTTTCCTACACTATTTTACACGTGTATCTACTGCATATACGTGTTATTTGAATGCAGCTTTTGTTTTAACAATTATTTTATATACTCTTTTAGGTTTCCACGGCCACTATACCACTACACAAAAGACTTTATTGGTTTCTTCTGGTTTAAACCGTGTTGCTAAATTTTTCGCCAACATTTTGCCAGCCATGCTGCTGACTTCGTCAGGGCTGAAATGAGAATGAGCACATTTCTTTTGTAATTACTTGAGCACAAAGACTTTTGTTATTATTTTATTATAACATTAAATCCCGATCGGTATAATATTTCTTGCTGCGACAAAACGCTGCCTGTAAACCGATCGGCAATGTATTCCCTATATCCGGTTCTGTTAAACTTTCTCTTCCTGGAAATGGCGGGAATCTTTCGCGAGTCGCATAACTGTGATGAATCAGTTTCATGTTTGTGATTTTTAAGATTTTTGGCATTACTGTTATTGGTACGATCAAAGAAATTTAAGTCAGAGGTTCAAATTCATTTTGTTAGTTATACTCTCTATGTAACATAAGCATTTACACGCGATTATTAACGAACAAACAAGGCCATTGTGATTTTTTTAATGATTCAAAGATTATTATCTTTTGAGTTAATTATTATAATTTTCTATTTTTATGTTAATAACGCAAAACAGCAGACCTAACTCATGCATTTAGATGGAGATAACTTAAGACTTATGGATATGATGTCTGAATTAGGTTGGAGCAGTATGCCTAATTTAGGAATAAAAATAAGCCTGTTCAGACCGTTTTGGGTTTGAGCCCAACCTGAAACAGTTATCTATAAATGAATAATATTTAATAAATATTTTATTTAAACTTACCTTAGCACTTTACTCTAGTTAATACTAAAGGTGGTTGGCAAAAACAACCACAAAGCCTAGTTTTGCACTTTCCTTTTCGGTCATTACAACACAGATATGGTACTTTATCGGAAATTCTCAATAATTTTAATCAATAATTATCGTATAGTACAGAAAAGGACCATATGATCGATAGAAAAAGCTAAAACTTAAAATTTTATCAATAATTTAAACTTATATCTCTGCAATAACAAGAGACTTGAAGAGGAAAAAAAACTTCCAAAAATAAGTGTTGACAGGCTATCCTTTGATTCTGAAAAGTTATTTCGAAAGCAACTATTATCTCTCGGAAAGTAACAAGGTTAGTCCTAAATTAGATAATTTAATAAAATAATCAGGAAAAGCTAACAAATTGACCGTAGACACCTAGCTCTCATCCAAGGCCTAGAAAAAGTAGTAGAATGAAATCACCTCCTGATAAAATATCTATCCTACCCGATGATAGGGTTAAAAGAATGCTCACATATATTGTCATTTCTGGTAGAGATGAATATAACTTAAAAAAGTATCACCTTTTTTCATAAATAAGTTTATTAAAAATACTATTGGTCAAACAAAAAACATCAAGAAATTAAGAGACGGAAATTTGTTAGTTGAAGCATCTAATTCAAAACAGGCGGAAAAACTATTAGCAATGACAAACTTCGGGGGACTCTTCGAAGTTGAGGCCACTCCACATAGGTCCCTGAATTATTCCAAGGGCGTCATTAGATGTTTTGACTTGCAATATGCAACAATAGAAGAAATTAAAGAAGAATTACAAGATCTTATCACAGGCGTTATAAGAATTAAAGTTAAAAAAGATGGAGTCGAAAAATATACACATACGTATATTTTAACATTTACTACTCCTAAGCCCCCTGAAACCATAAAGATAGGATTTTTGACGGTAAACGTACAACCATACATTCCTAATCCTGTACGTTGCTATAACTGCTCGGATTTTCTCACGTAACAAAAGATTGCAAAAAAGAATCAATCTGTGCAAACTGCGGCGAAAATCGAAATACCGAAAATTCAAAATGTAAAAAAGCCACCAAATGTGCTAATTGTAGAGGAGAACATAATGCTCTAGACAGAAAATGCCCAACTGTTCTATTACAAAAAGTCTATACAAAGTAATGAAAAAGTAAATTTTACTGAAGCAAACAAAATCTTAAAAACCAAAAATCCCACCGTCTTTCAAAAATCGTTCGCCTCAATAACAAAAAGCTCAAATAAAAAAGACGTAGGTATACAAGTAGACTTTACCCTTGCACATCCTATGCATAAAAATAATCCTATGGCTACCTTGCCAAACAAAGTAAATCCTAAACAAAACGTTCAGTATATTTCAGCTTCGGTCGGTACCGAGCCATCCCTCTCCCCACCTCCCACCTCTCTCCCCCCACAACCCCTCATTCCCATCCCAACTTCCGCTGAGGATAGGCGTCAATCACCTGTCCGCAGCCCTCCTCTTCCTGAGGCCCCCACCAGTCCTAAAAACGATATAACATCGTCTCATTCCATGCCGACTGACCAGGATATCGTGAAAACAGACAATGAAGGGTATAAAATCCACACAAATAAAAGAGGAAGACCCAAAAAAATAATAACAAATAGTATCAATAATGATAAACAATTACTCTAAGCACAAACAAAAATAATATATTATTTTAAACCACACTTAGTAATATGGCTTTTCTCTTTTCAACTTTTCTCATTTCAAGTTAATATGACCTCTTCAAATAATATCATACAATGGAATTGTAATGGTTTAATTAGAAAACAAGAAGAACTAAAACTAATAATTGATAAATATCAACCAATAGCCATTTGTATTCAAGAAACTAAGCTGCTTTCAAGTAAAAATTTTAATATTAAGGGCTATAATATTTACAGAAACGATTTTGAAAATAATAAAAGGGCTTGTGGTGGTGTTCTAATCGATGTTCATAAAAAACTAGTTTCGGAGTTGGTGATAGTAAATTCTTCTTTGCAAGCAATAGTTTTAAAAGTTTTTATTAAATTTCATATTATTCTCGGCAATATTTACATCCCATCTGGAAACTTAAATGAGAAAGATTTTCTTAATTTTTTAAACGTTCTTCCCCCTCCCTATTTATGTATGAGTGATAGTGATGACCACACCTCCTGGGGATCCTCATACTGCTCTTCACGAGGAAATATTATTAGACGAATCATTGACTCAACTGACTCCATTATTCTAAATACAGGACAGCCCACATACTTAGGCCCAGCAGACAATACCTTCTCCACCATCGATCTAACCTGGTGTTCGTCCAGCATATTCACCCATCTAAGTTGGAAGGTCTGCCAAGACCAATACTCAAGCGATCATTTTCCCATAGTAATCAGTTTCCCTTATGACAATACCCAAACAACAAAACACCCAAGGTGGATCACAGAGAAAACTGACTGGACAAAATTTCAAAATAATATAACTATAAATGTTTCCGATTTATCATCAGCAAATAATAGTAATGAAATGAACTATCAAATTACATCAGCAATTTTGGCATCGGCAAATGGTTCTATTCCGAAGAGCTCAGCTAACATTAATTCCAAAAATAAAAACATCCCCTGGTACGACGATGACTGCAAAGCAACAATTAAGAAAAGAAGAAGAGCCCTTAAAGTATTTCAAAAAGAACCTACTCTAAGTAATCTAATAGAGTATAAAAAATCCCGATCAATATCTCGCAGAATAATAAAAAGCAAAAAGAAAGAGTCCTGGGAACAATTCCTAAACTCTATCTCAACCGATACTTCACCAAGATTGTTTTGGAAAAAAATTCAGAGTTTCACAGGGCATTATAAAGACTACCAGCCATCACTTTTAATAGGCAACAACATTGAACAAAATCAAGAATTGTTGGCTGAGCATTTTGCAACATACTATTCAAACCTCTACTCCCCTCAAACACCTCCGCCGCTCGAAAATACTGAATTAGATACCACCGAAAATGAACCTGAGCATACATACAACACCCCTTTCACCAAAGCTGAACTATTGAACTGCATAAAAGAGCTGAAATCTTCCACACCGGGAGCAGATGAGATCCATAATGATATGCTAAAGAATTTACCAAGCCAGGCTTTAAACACGCTTCTTGCCCTTTACAACCAAATATGGTGCACTGGAGATTTTCCAAGCATCTGGAAGAGAGTCATCATAATCCCAATCCTAAAGCCAGGTAAAAATAAACTGCAACCTTCTAGTTACCGGCCTATCTCACTCACCAGCTGTTTGTGTAAGCTTTTGGAAAAAATGGTGCTTAAACGACTAACCTGGATATTAGAAGAAAACAACCTAATATCTGAAGCACAGAGTGGATTTAGAACTGGTTGCTCTACGTTAGATCATCTGGTTAGTTTAGAACATGAAGTACTTGACTGCTTCGCTGAGAAAAAAGAATGCGTAGGTATTTTTTTTGACATAGAAAAAGCCTAAGACAACTTAAATCCATCACTAGTACTGCAACAGCTAAAAGAATGGAATTTCTGTGGTCGACTTCTCGTGTTAATAAAAAACTTCTTGAGGGAACGTACCTTTCAAATAAGGGTGGGTAACCATCTTTCCTCAATAAAATTAATGACAAATGGAATACCGCAGGGAAGTGTCTTGAGCTGCGCCCTTTTTGCTATTGCAATTAATAAAGTAACCAATATAATACCAAAATCTATTAAGACCTTTCTTTTCGTCGACGATATAGCCCTCTTACTACCTTTCAGAAATCAAAGTAGAATGAAAACAACAATACAAAACTGTATTTCAAAACTGGAAACATGGTCCGCTCAATCGGGATTGAAATTTTCAACCGAAAAAACAAAATGTCTCCTTTTTTCAAAACGCAGGATACCAACTTCTCCAAAATTAACATACAGAGGCATAAACCTTAATTTTGAAGAAAAAGTTACATTTCTAGGCTTAATTATTAACAACAAACTTGACTGGAAAGATCACATTAGATGGCTGAAAGAAGAGTGTGTAAAAAGATTAAACATACTGAAAGTTCTGGCTGGAAGCACTTGGGGAGCAGACAGATCCAGCATGTTAAAGGTTTACACCAGTTTAATAAGATCAAAATTGGATTATGGCAGTTTTGTCTACTCATCAGCAAATCTCAAACTGCTTTCCACTTTAGACTCAGTCCATCACGCGGGGATCCGCATTTCAAAAGGTGCATTCAGATCTAGCCCTGTAAACAGTCTATGCGTAGAAACCGGTCTTGCTCCGCTAGCTGTCAGAAGACACCAACTCGCTTCTGGATACATTGGAAGACTAAAATTCAATAATAATAATCCAGCTTGGAAATATATTTTTAATATTAATACAAGAAGATATACAGAAAACCCAAGACTACCAGCCCCACTTGGAATACGAGCAAGAAGCTATATAGAAGAAATCAAGAATCTTCAAACAAACACAGATGAAAACAGCTACCCACCTTGGACCTTGAAACTACCATCGATAGATTTAAGTCTCAAAAAACACAATAAGAACACCACATCAGAACACACATATCTTTTAAAATTTAGAAAAATCTTTGACAAATACAGAAATAGCCAACACATTTATACAGATGGATCCAAATCAAACCATAACGTTGGAAGTTCTATAATTTTCGGTACTAACACAATTAAATATAGGCTGCCATACACAACCAGTAATTTCACCGCAGAATGTTACGCAATCAAAGCAGCCCTATATAATATTATGCAATGTCAAGAAAAAAAATTCGTTATTTTCACGGACTCATTATCTGCAATAATGGCTTTCAAGAACATATATACGAAAGACAAAGTAATTAAAAATGCCCAAGCTTACTCGACAATGATCAAAAACATGGACAAGGAGTTGGTATTCGTCTGGATACCATCTCACGTGGGAATAAAAGGCAATGAAGAGGCAGACCGAGCAGCCAAGAAAGCAGCATCATCCCCGACCATAACAAATGTTTATACCATATCGGACATTTCACAATATCTAAAACACCAAGCACTCATGACGTGGATACAGCTGTGGGAGGCAACTGATAAAAATAATAAATTGAAAAATATTAAAGCGGAAATAAAACCGTGGGAAAGTTCTTGCCGCAGCAACAGAAGAGAGGAAGTAGTCATCACGAGACTAAGAATCGGCCACACGCGGATGACACAAGGATATTTAAGGATTGAAAAAGACGCACCACCAAAGTGCGGAAGTTGCAGGGTGCAACTAACTATCACCCACATCTTGGAAGAATGCCCCCTGTATGAAACATATTTTCATGGCTTGGGGATTGATAGGAAAACCTCGACTATCCTGGGAAATAACGCCGCAAATATAGACCAGGTGATAACCTTTCTTAAAGAAAATAATATTTTCAGTAAAATATAATGTTTATAAGTTAAATGGAAATAAAAGTTAAACCAAAAAATAATAAAGGACTAAATATTGAATCAAAAGAAGAAAGAGGCTGATAAATGAATAAATAAATGATGAAATAAACATTTGAACAAAAAGGAGAAAGACGCTAATGACCATAGATGTTGTGCGTCTATAAGCAATAAAACCTAACCTCGTATAGTACAAATTACTTTTAAATCGAACACTTAACTGTTTTAAATTAATAGATAAGACATATTAAATTTTAAATATGTTTATGCGCAGTTGATATACTGCAGGTAATGAACCTTTCCTTCTTGCTTTTATATCTGTCCAAATATAAAACTGAAAAAACCCGAAATATAATGCCATAAATTTAAATTCGAAGTATTAAAATTAAATAACCACAAAAAAGGCCATTGCAACATTCAAAGATATATAAATGTTTGCGGATGATAGACAGAGAGCCCTACTATTTACTGCTTTCATAAGGACCACGCTTTCAGATTGGGCCTACCACATATCCTTTTTGGACTCTTATTGAGCAAAGATGCATTAATCGATGAAGTATCTTGTCCTATTGTTGCCTCTCATAAATGTCATCTGGAAAAAAAAAATTTTTAACAAATAAAGGACTAAAATAACTGACAGGTCTCCCAGAGCGGTTTTCTTTTCCTACCCAAAATAAAATGGGGGTTTTGTGAATTCATTTAAAACAATTCTCTAGATGCTTGTTCTATTATTTATTAACCCCTTACGGTACAGGCTCGAGTTAATTCGAGCCCGCGAAACGGTCCAAACTGTGCAAACTCGTGCACTAAGGAGTTTATCGTTTAATTATTAAAAATAAGAAATCTTACTTATGCAAATTTTGGAAAGAAAAATGGTCTGGGTGGAGGTTGAAAATAATTCCTTGGTTCCGCAGGATGTTGCTTCAAGTTGAGTCACAAGTTTTAATTTTTCATTTGAAATATTTTACAAAAATACAAGTTATCGTGAGCTTCAGTATGGAAAAGAGATTATAATTATGGGTAATGAGTAGGTTTCGTTAATCATTCCATTAAGAAATAAAAGTTTCTTCGAAATATATATGATAAATGCTTGTTGAAACGCTCATTTCTAGCTGAAATGTTTAACGAAGTATACACATTTCCCATACTTACATTGTCTTTTCCATATTGAAGCTTATGATAATTTGTAGTTTTGGAAAATATTAAAAGGGATACGATTGAAAAGTTAAAACTTGTGACTTAACTCAAAGCGGCAATTACCAATTCCTTAATGTTATTAGCCATTTATTAGATACCTTCATGTGTCGGTTTTTTGGCCTTTTTTCTGGTAAAATTCATCTTGAATAATTATGGAGTGTAAAATGGTAATCCATTTGTTAGAAACCGAATAGTTTATCACTATTTAAGGAATTGTTTTTGACCTACCATATCTATACGGTCAATTAATAATTAGTCATTGAGTCAATTTTGTTTATCTTTTACACTTTGATTAATTCTAAACATTGTTCTTTTCCAGAATGAGGACTCGGACGACGACGAGGAGCCGGAGGAAGAGCCGCCTGCAGACAGTAACCCCTGGCAACGGACAGGTAGCCTAGTGCTCTCGGAAGCAGAGATCCAACACTACTGTGACACGACACTTGAGTGTAGGCGGGCCCCCCAGTCTCAGACCCAATCTCAATGTTGCATCCTTTAGCTCGTTTGCCTTTGAAACTCAGCATTTTTCTTTTGATAATTATACTTCATTACCATTCACTTTTCACCAGTAGTCATTGCTCAGACTTTTATTCTTTCTGAAAAAGTTATAACTCTTTGCTATGTAATTTCTATGTTTTACATTTAAGTACTTCTTAAATTTTGTAGTACATAAATTCAGTAAATTTCATTTTATTCTTTTTCCCTTTTAGTTTTTTCTTTTTTTTGTTTCTCTCTCAGTATATATTTTTTTCCTCCACAGTTCAATATCACCATCAAACATGTTACTTCATTTTTTCATTATATTTTTTGACAAATCCTTCTTTCCACTCATTAAATTGAAGCATGCACTCTTTTCGTCATTCACATAGTACCTTAACACTCTTTAGTGTCATATTGAAATGATGTTCTGTAATATTGTATGATACATGACTTTTTTTTTGTTTGTTATTAGCATGTAAATGTTTATATTACCACTTATTATCTGACTGTTAGATAGGTTATTTTATTGTTTTATAAAATTAATTATCGTTTATAAAGTCACTAAAACCAAATTACAACTTTTAAGAAAATGAAAAAAAAATATTAGACTGATAAATATAATTAAATCTAATACGTCTTTGACAAGCGTTACCAGCCTTCCTTGTTTCGATTATTCTTCCTTCAGTAACACGGTTATCGGCTTGAAAATGCTCCTTTAAAAACAAAGAAAACAAAACCAAATTCAGAATACTAATTATTTATTATATATATTTATTAAAACTATGTCTTAGACATTATTAGAATAATAAATCCTAATATTATTTTTAAAATATTATTTTTATTTTACCACTTCAAGTGGAATTCATTTTCTCCTCTTATGTAAAAAAAATAATATATAAATATATTTTCTAATTCTGATGTAAATAACTTTAATATTGATTCTTGTTTAGTGATTGTACTGTATACAAGCTTTTTGCTGCTTTCGCACTAAAACTTTGTGATAATTTTATGTTATAGATTGCCACTTTTGTAATATATTTCTTCCAACAGGTTTTATGTGTAACTGAATTTACTTATTAAGTTCATTTTGTGAATTTTTACTCTGTAAAAGAATTATTGATAAGTGTAAATAAGCATGAATATTAGAAGAGATAGTTTTGAAGAGGGTCGATTCAAAGATCTGATTTAGTTATTAGTTTTATTAAGTATGTAATGTCTTAGAGTAACTAGATGTCTTCGTTACTTTTTTTTCATTGCATGTGAAAAGTTTCTGATGTATTTTGTTCAATTATATGATTTTAGTGTAAAAAAAATTTTTTTTTAATCACATGTTTTGTTACTTTTATAAATTTACCCAATAAATAGTATCCAATAAGTTTTTCTTTTATTTTTTTATTATTGCTTTCAATTGAACTTGCATGTCTTAGATTTAATACAACATTTGCTAAATAATTAATGGAAATACCTACATTTTACTAACATGTTTAATGAAAACTTCAGGTCATCATAGATGATAGAAACCAATTAATGGTAATCATTAACGACCTTATGTGTGGAGTTTGTATAGCTTAATCAGTGACTCCTCAAGCGGAATAGTAATGGATATTGAGGTTTGGTTTTGGTTAAGGTTTTATTTGTAATTTCAATACTTATTCTTTGATTCATAGATTATTTTTTCTTACAGATGTCTTGTGAATAATTAATAGGAAATAAATAAATAAACTCGAGGGTCAAAACGTTTATAGAAAATGATACAATATATGAATTTGGACTAAAGGTTTTTTTGTATTATTATACAACCTTAGAAAAAAATATATCTGTAAAGTCCAGTACCCTAGAAGATCGATATTAGGAAATAAATGTGAATCTCTTTATTCATAATGAAGGGGGGAAATTATTGCTTTCCATCAGATTATTTTATTTTAATATTGAAATATTACAATAGTACTGATATTATTCTAAGCATAGATATTTGCATGTGAAAAGTCACTAATAATTATTTACATTATGAAAGAAATACTATGCCCAACATAACAAGTTTCATAACAAAATGAAAAAAAAAAACCTTAATATCTTTTAGTATAACCAATCTGAAATCCTATCAGTAAGGGGGGAAATGCTTATTTGTTCAAACTTAATGTATTTATAAAGTTTATTTCATTCTTGAATTAAATCATTCGCAGTTTCAGTAATTTTTGAAAGTAAAGAAATTAATTCAAGAAGGAAAGGGTTGTTTAAGTCTAAGTTTGTTGAATGCCACTGACTAAAATTTATTTTATGAAGTAAAGTATAAATCGGATGGTTAGTGAAAATAATATAATAAATGTTGTTGCATTTAGATAAAATAACTTTACTTATGAATCAAAGCAGTGACATAGAAAAATACTGTAGTAGCTTGTCTCAAATTTGATTCAACCCACAATGTGGATTGTGAATAATATAATGAAACAATAAATTATTTGTAATAATAAAAGACAAATAGATGCTATTAAACCTTTGTTAAGTTTCAATTTCATAAAACATGTTGAATTTTATGGTTAGTAAAATTTATTATAATATTCCTTCTCTTATTGTTAAGAAATTTCTCGAACTCGATAGTGATACAAGCAATAATCCAAACGGAGAACTTGTTGGTAAGTTTTCACATGAGGTTATATTGTTTTGCCTCCTTGAAGAATCATTTACCTCCATTGTTAATTATTTAAAATTTTGATTATATATCATGCCTAAAAATACAGAAAGATGAAAAATTCAATGACATAAGCATTCAATTTAAAATAAGCATTGACTACTATTTCCAAAAACCAATTTCGGAAATAAAATAAATGTTTGTGTGTTCCTATTCCTGATTTCTCTTTAATTGAGTGATGCAGTTAAGAGTCGACACAGCCTCTGCAATAAGTATCAGCTCATCATAAAAACAGTTGAAGACGGCCATTTTTATGATTCCATGTAAATTTAATGAATATTGAGCAACTGGATGATAGTGTTTATCTGAATATATGTATGTTTTATACATTTTATGGTTACTATTAACCTTTCAATAATTGGTTTATTCTTATATTTCATTTTTAACTACATTCCATCAATAATTATTTGACATTATGTGGTATGTTGTACTTTAACTTCACCAATATTTAAATTATAAGCACATTATAAAATTATTTTAACCATCATTAAAATTTTCACTCATTTGTAATTAACAAACTTTGATTGTTTACCAACATTAATATTGTATAATAATCAAAATAAAACCTCAACATCCATACAAACATTAAAATTTTCATAGGTGTTGTAATTGTATTTTTTTGTTACATAACATACAGCTTAAAGATTCGTAACCCTTTTTGCATGATTTTCTTTTATTAATTTGCATGCTTGTAACATGTATTAGTATTAATATTTATTACTTAATTTTGTATACTAAAAGCTTTTAAGCTATCTTATTTAGTAAGGAGAGATGCCATTAACCATTTTCCAATAATTAAGAATAACGTTCCTTAAAAAGAAATAGTTTATTTTGTAATAATTAATAACAAATAGTATATCAGTAACATTGGAAATCATGCATTTAACAAATATTTTTCTTATTAAAGTAAAAGTTGTATGCATCATTAATTTTGGTCGCACTCATTCAACAAATTAGTGAATTTGTAAATATTCATCACTGCAGTGAAAAACAGTGTGATTAATGTTTTGTTGTAATAATTTATATGTCTAATTTAAATAAATTTTATAAACACTTGTTCTTTAACTTAATTTTTTTTTATAATGCAATTGGGAAAAACCACAATGCAAAGCCTTATGTTTCAAATAATACACCTACTTACCAGTCAACGTTTCGCCTATTCAGGCATTATCAAGACACCAAAATCAAAAAGGGGGTTATGTGAATCGCATCTCGAAGAAAAAGGTGCAAAACATCCCAACGATCAACAGCCAAAACAGGCTCCAAACATGAGACAGCACCCCGCCACCTTTTAATAATAGTGTTTCTTTTTGAGTTTTTGGCTCTATTTTAGTGATTAAATTTTTTTTGTTACTGTTTAATATTAATATAGTACAATATTTGTTGTAATGATAGTGGTATTTATAACTCAGCTATTCAAGCCAAAAACTAAACTTGCCTGTTCTTCAATATAATGTTTATACCTGATTTTAGGAGGAAGATGATGTGTTTTTCTCACAAGTGTATGTAATCTAAAAAAATTTTCTTCTTTCTCATTATAAAAATCTACAACTAACATTTCATTTAAACGTTTTTTTTTAATATAACATCAATATAATAATCATATTGAATTTTGCTGTGTCTTTATTTTTTTTATTACTATTATCACCATATATTTTATCAGCTAAATAGTCTGAGTAACTAATTCCACCAATTAATATTTATATAAAAAAGTTAATAGTGAAAAAATAAAATAAATATAAAGAAAGCAGTATATTCTATATACAACAAAATAGTATATAGAAAGTTTCTGCTTTCTCTAAGTGCAATATTATTTAACATGATTAGAGTTTGTAGCTCAGCAATTTAAGTTTAAAGAAATTTTAAAATTTAAACAAAAAGAAAAGTAATATTAATTATTTTTCAGCTTATTCTAATATAAAAGTTTCTCTTTGAAAAGATTATTAGACTTAATCAATTTGAACATAATAGTCAAAATTGTTAAAACTTATTTTTAAAAGTATCAAGATAGCCAAATAATAAACTTTAACTGTTATAGATGTTTTTGGATTAACTCGTTTTTTAATTTGTTCTTGTTGTTTTTGTTGTCAATAACTTTTACTACACTTACTTAGACCTTATTGTAATGTGTTTGTTAATTCATTTAACATCACTTTATCACTGTTATGACTAATCGGACGATGCTACAGTGGAGCTCTAAATTTGCTTATCCGAGTACAATTAGGGCAGAGATCACTAACACATAATTGACAACACACAACCTCGGGACACCCATTTTCGTCCCTTCTGAAGGACGGCATGACCAAAGATTTTTTAGTCCCTTTAGGACCAATTGTCAGGGTGCGAACCTATTTGCCTTTACAAGTATACCTTTATGTTATGGTTTCTTCCAGTCTAGCTCCAAAACTAATGAAACAGAACTATTCTATGCTTGCCCTAAGTCTCAGCTGAAACCGGTTAAGACTCACTGCTATGCTCAGCTGTGCAGTTTGGCTGAATTGTTTTTTTATTCTTTCTGTCTTGCTTGTACAGGTTAATTCATAGTATGTTGTTCACTAGCTCCAATTTACCTGCAAGATTCATAAGAACATTATCCATTTATTTTGTTGTAAATAGCGTTATAAAAATATTTTTATCGTTACAGATTACACGCGTACCTAGCCCATTAACTTTCTGTGAAAAAGGTTCTTACACCAAACATTTTTAAAATATCACAAATTCTTTGTATTGAAAAATTGCTTTTATATTATTAAAAATAAAACTCTTTTCGGATGCTTAAACTAACATGTTGTAATTTTGCTGGTAAGGTTTTTGTTTCTTTTTGGTGCTTGGTATAGCTCTAGTAAATATAGCTCTTTCTCGAAACTGAATTCCATTTATTCATATTTACGATGAATTAAAAAATTTAAATTTATTTTGTTAACAACCACATAAAATATAGAATAGTTTCAATATGTTTCTAAATAATTTTGACTACCTTAGCCAACATATTGATTTGAAGACAACTTTAGGAATGACAACATATTAAGATCAACACTTATATAGTTTCAATATTATAAAAATATATAGATATACTAATAATATAAGGAAATCAAAATAAATGTTGTATAGGAATGTTAATAGTTTCAAAAATTACTATTACTAATTATTAACATTTTATTTTTCGGTATTATTATTAGCATTGTAAAAAATGAATCTTATAAAACTTTATGATAAAAAGAAGAAATGAAGGTTCGTTAAACATCAATGACTACAATTTATTTTAAAATGTTAATTCATTATTGGCTAATTGGTTAAAATTTTATTACAATTTTTTTTTAGATAAATAAAATAATTTAAATTATGAATAAAGATAAAAATTGGAGGATGGAGATAGTTGGGGGGTGCAGTCAAAAAAACACAAAATAGTCAAAAGACTTGTTTGGTGTTTTTTCGACTGCACCCGCCAACCATCTCCATCTTCCATTATATCATCCAGTCAACTATTTTCCTCTCTAACCAAAGATAAAAATTATGTGATAATAGTTTCAAATTTGAATTAAAATATAAATATATTTTATTTTGGACAATTATGGTATAAAAAATTGATAATAATCTGCTTGAAATGCCAAACTTTACATTACTGTATTTTTACAAGGTTTGATTAAAAATTACAAAAATGTATTACTGTACCTATTATATGGTCTGTATGAATTTTTCTCGTAATTGTTTCAAAGAATACTTTCAATTCAGAGAAACCTAGTGAAGCTCTGTTTCCTCTAGAAATACCCTAAAGAATGTTTGTAGCATTCTGGTATTTAAATTCCAATAAATATTTTCAGTAGTCGTTGGTATATTGATGATGTTGCCAACTACAGTTTAAAAATAGAAGATCCATCACATCTCAAATATGTTGACAATGTTTTATGTAAAGACGCCTTAAACAGTTGATCCTTGTAAAGTTTCCTGTGAAGGTTTTATAAAAAACTGTTTTAACGAACATTTAGTATTCTAAGATTAGTATTAAGCAGTTTTATGCTTAAGGACTTGATAAAATTAATTATTTTTAAAAATTGTTGTGTTGTCCTATATTCAAATAAGTTCTTAGTCGATTTAATTGAATAGCAAATTTGAGTTATTTTAGGGAAAAAAATTTATAACAGTATAATAATAAAAGCAACTTTAAATATACTATTATTTAAAAAAATTATTAAGAATAATAAAAAAGAATTATTATAGCTGAAATAATTCTAATATATTCTTTTTTAAAACAGTACATCGTAAATATGAATTTTATAAATGAATTATATTAAACCAAACAAGCTACTTATTAACTATTTTAGATTTATATGGTTTCACTTATTTTCCTGCATAATGAACAAACAATAATTAATTCATTTGTAATTACTCTTTAGCTTATGATCTGGCTACACAATGCCCAACACGCCGTGCTTCAGCCAGGCGACACACCGTTGTGGTTTGTGAAGGGAGAGGGTCACTGAGTGTACCACAATCTCGTCCGGAATCAAGGCAAACCGATTCTCCATCTGAATCTCTCTCATGTACGCTTCCAGAGATGACCTGGTCGAGGACATCTCTTCAAGAAGATTTGTTAAAATCAGTGAGAAAACATGATTTATTAATTTGTAATATAACTTTGCATGTAATTTAATTATATATCTTTCACCTTTGTTTAATTTGTGTTATTAAATAAGCCACAATATTTTTATTTTGGATTAATCATTATGTCACAAAATTTTGTGATTAAAATTTCATAAACTTTCTCATCATATTCAATAAAGCAATTGATTCAAATCAATATCTCATTAGTCTAAGTTTTTCCAGATTATTGATTCTTTTCCCGTTTATTATGTTACAATGATTTAGATATTTCCAAGAAGTTATAAGTATCAATTTAATCCCAAATCAAATATATAACAGTGTGATAACAACTGGTGTTGCATTAATAAATAGGTTACAATGCCTCTTAAATTGGAGGTTCATTTTTTTTTTTAATACTTATATTAAGAATTATTAAAATACCAAGAATCATCACATCGGTTAGCTAAAACCTACTACATAATACAATATTTATGAAACCATTTTTATTTCAGATATCATTTCCGTAAATTTTAATTACCTCATTATCATTTGATTTCAGACTCATATTAGGGATATAATTGTAACTCCAGAATAGCTATTTATTAAATTAGATATATTATGTTTCAAGTTGATATTGAGAAGTC
Organism: Arma custos; assembly: GCA_037127475.1. Taxonomy (NCBI): domain Eukaryota; kingdom Metazoa; phylum Arthropoda; class Insecta; order Hemiptera; family Pentatomidae; genus Arma; species Arma custos. Next base: position 72,752,923 of record CM073764.1, read on the forward strand.
ATTTTCCTATTTGGTAAACAATAAATTGTGGCATAGTTAATTTATTTGTATTTAACTTTTTCTCAGAAACAATGGCAAGAAGAGTGCTTGTCGCTTACTCTTGAAGAGATTGTTCACATCAGAAGTGTTCTCACAAAAGCCGAACTTGAAAGTCTTCCAGTTGAATGTCGTGTAAAAGAAGATGCCGAAAGGAGAAAAGTATGAATTTGATCTAAAATATATATTTTATATATTGTTTTTTTTATATTTTTGTTTATTATTGAAAATAAATTTAATTTTGTAAGACCCTACCCTAAGAGTAAAAAAAAATATAATTTAATTATAGGAACTAAAATCAAATATTTTCAGGTATGTTTCTTATGTATGAAAACACGGTTTGGTATTTTCGGTCCTTGGGGGCAAATCTGCAAACTTTGTAAAAGAACTGTATGTGCCAAATGTTACTCAAAGGTAAGATACATTTAAGAATTAAAATAATTTTTAAAAATTGAAATAGTTAATTGTTCACAATATTGTTTAGTGACTTGATTTATATTTCCGGTAGTGTTATGGTAGTTATCAATTAGAGCTATGGTAGGTTCCCTTTTTTTTTAAACAATGGCTCAATTAATTTTCAAGTTTGTTGGGTCAAATAACTGATTACGATCCTGTGATTTGTGATTGTAGGCTTAATGTACTTGTATTAAATGAGCTTAATCTATCCATTGAATGGTGAATTGAAGATATGGTTTATATCTGTTAGCTCAAATTACACAGTGAAACAATGTGAACTCAATATTTCAATATATTTTATGAAGTTCCAACTTTTTTTTTTATTTGTTGTTACCTAATTTTTAAATTTAAGATCTTTTGGTATATTATAAATTGGCACCATTGGAAAATCTATAACAGAGTCTAAAACTGAAATTTCCCATCTGGTGTCTGAAGCAATAAAATTAAAATGATATCTTATTGTGAAATGTAAAAATCTCAAGCATTGAGGAGGGTTCATTAATTTTAAATAATTGCAAATACTTATTATTGGAAATAATAAACCAAAAATATCCATAATTAAACTTTTTAGAAAGTTTTTAATTTTATTTCCAACTAATAAATTTATTACAAATTAACAAGTTTTTAATCATACTCTGTACACTGTTAACTTCACTATTTTAAGTTTGCAAAACTATTGTAAATAAAATTTAAACAATTAACAAATTATATAAAAGTATTATTATTAATTGAAAAATACAATATAGTTATCCACGCTTCCTCATCTATATGGCTCTTTTTTTCTGATTCCTTTCAGTCTAAAGACCCTTTGAAAGTCATATTTTGCTTACACAGGGCATTAAATCCATGAGGTTAGACATAAGAGCATCTCAGATTTAATAAAACTGTTAATACTTAGTTTATTAAAATTAATTAATAAGACTTTATTATGAAAGTATTGAGGATTAGCTTAAACAAGGGGATATATCGTCACCTTAGTGACAAAAAAACAAAAATAGATTTTATGCCTACGTAGCCTGTATGCAGGTTTATTATTTTCCTTTAACTACCTAGAGTGTCCATGACAAAAAAGTGTAATAATCAATCATTTACTTTTTAATAACGATGTGTTGCCAGTAATTTGGTACTGTACTGAGTTAAATATTTTGAAAAACAAAAATTTAACTCTTTTTTACTTATAATTTACGATTTAGTTTTATAACTTTTTATCAATATGATCATGATTATTATTAATAATAAAGCAGGTTGTTACACCAATAGAATGATAATGATTATTAAAAATGCTTAAAATTGTATTTTATTGCATTATACAAAGTTAAATATTTGAATAAATAAACACTTTATTTTTTGATGCAGATGAGAATTCCTACAGAACACTTTTCTCATGTGCCCGTTGTTGCCTTAAGCCCGAGCATGTTGTCTCCTACTGAACCGGATGATTCGCTCTCTCGCTCTCTTGCCCTGAAGCTGCTGCCTGACGGAGTTGGGAGCGCCCCAACCAGCCCCAAGCTCACCAGGTCTGCGCCCCCTTCCCAGATGTCCACCAGCCTCATATCAGAAGGGCCTATTTCTCTGCCCCCTTCCAGTCCGTCTTACATACCGTCAGATAAGTGCGTAGAAAGTTTATAATTAAATTACTTTTTTCACATTATCTATTTTATTTCTGTTATTAAAAATTAAAATACTGATTCTTCTTATGAGTATTTACAAGTTTTTTTTTGTTGTGTTTTTTATAACATTCCTAAAAGTTTTTAGGCCAAGAGAAAGTTAAAAGTAAAGTACATCTTTAACAGAACTATTTTGATCTTATTACATTTTATTTAATACCTCTTTTGGTAGTGACTTTAAATATCTTTTACTTACAAAAATAATATTCAAAGTTTTGAATATTTAAAAGACACTTTGTACTTTGTAAAAATTATTATAATCATTTTTACATTAATTAATATAATCATTAATGATTCATTAATGTCAATATTAAATATAACTGCACATATTTAAATATTAATATTAGATAATTAATATTTAAAAATGATTATTAATGATTTATGTGTGTCAATATTAAGTATAACTAACTACATTGAAACTATTGGAATAAATTGACTCACATTTGAAGATGTCTTTGCTATACTTTCTGAAAATATGACATCTGCTGTATAATAATATTTAACATTTTGGAAGAGATAGTTAGGATTAGCTTAGGAATTTCTGCAGACCATATTTTTAACAAGTATCAAAAATGCAATCACATTTCTGAAAACAGATATCGGTCAAATATAGAAGGTTGATAAATTTGAACATCTTGAAGAGATAATCCAAGAAAATGGTTTGGAAAAGATGCATAAAATGGGAAGTGCATCTGGTACAACAAAGACCTTCACAATAAAAAATGTTTGTCCAAAAATGCAAAAATAAGGCATTACAATACATCAGTGAAGGCTAAGTGCCTGCATGCAAGCAATTGGCTAGCATTAAACTGTAATTTGGATAAGTTAGTAATGCTTAAGGTGAATAATTAGGAAAGTATTAGAAGCACTAAAAACTATGATATGTAAACTATAAGGTTGGAAGTTAAAAGGTAACAATTTAATTTATTGAAACATCTATACATATTATAAAACAAAGTCCTAGGCCATGTTTGTTCGTGGTAAACTCAATAACTACTGCACAGATTTTCATTCGGTTTTCAGCAATATATAGAGTGATTCACCAGGAAGGTTTAGATATATAATTTGTCGAAGTTTTGTGTAAATGGGTTGGAATATCGATGGGTTTCACGGAAGACGTTCCTAATCCCATGCAATTATCTAACGTGCAAGGTAATAAATTCGTATATAAAGAAATATTTGTTTTGTTTTTATTTTTATAATTTCTATATTATAAAGTACTGCTATGTTTCTACTCTTAAATATATCTTGTATATATATATATATATATATATATATATATATATATATATATATATATATATATATATATATATATACATTGATATTTGGGATGCCAGAGTCTCATTTAGGATGAGTACTCAAATTTTTATGTATATTCCTTAATCTTAATTGGTTCCTTTCCAAAGATCTATCAATATATTATTTATAAATAAATAGTGTATCTGGGGTATGTAAGCACCAGAAGAATTACAATAAGGATCGTTTATTTATTCAGTTTCAACAAGGTTAATGATTCAGATTTTAATATATATAAAAAGGATTGCCATAAAATGCCTTACAGGAAATAAATTAAACTTATCTGTGGACAAGGGTAGATTGGGTTACAGGTCAGTCTTCTTCTTGCCGCCTCCGGGACTCATCTTCTTCCGCAGGGCCTGTCTCTCCAGTACCTGTCTCCAGAGTACCTCCTTCCTGTTCCGCCTTCGTCTCCCGAGTACCTTTCTTCTCTGCATCTCTCGAGAGTGCCTTCATCAGCCTCGTTTTCAAGAGTTTTCTTCTCTCCCCCTCTCCTTCCTTCTCCACCATCTTGGACCATAAAACCATAAGGGCACCAAGGGTCTGTTCTTTGTCCAAAACACTTTCCCTTTCATGTGTCCCGACATGACACATTTTCCTTGCTCCGCATCCCTTTCAAGGTGCCGGCAATACATAGCAGTACATTAGCTGAGATGGGAAGAAAGAAAATCAAGACTCCCAAAGAAGCCTAATCAAGGATATTTGCGTGGTCCTTAGTGGCCGATACATGATAAAAAAAATACATTACACAGACAAATTTTGTAGGCATAATATGCCCTATTACCGGAGCAAAGCTGGGGTGGGTTACTAGTAGGAAATACATCAAAAGTCATGATTATACGGTGATACTTATTTTTTAGACATTTACATTGAATACACGACAATAGATTAACTAGAAAGACTTTTAAATATTTGTGGGATAATAAGTCAACAAGTTTGATTCATGAAGTAAAACAAGATTTCAAAAAAAAAATAATAATAATAATAATATAGAGGTTGAAGAAACAACTGTTATAGAATTATTTGGAGGGAGGGAAATTGGTATATGGAAGGATTTGTTGGAGTAAAAGAGTGAAAAAATCTGGCCCGAACACTGGAAGAAGAAACATAGTAGACAGATGAAAGTATAAAGGAACAGCAAATAAGAAATAGGAAATGGTACACGGACTTGGTTGTTCCACTAGAGAAAAAGTATTATTCGAAAATAATCATTCCACCCAGGAAACTGGAGATAAAAGAGAAAAGAAGGGAGAAAAGAGGTGCTTACAGAATGTGCCACATCAGGAGATTATAGTCACGTGTACAAGGAAACTGAGACTGACATTTTACGAACTCCTGGCTCATCTGGACTCCAAAGGCCTCACTGTTAGGATCTTCTCAGTGACGGCTAGAGGCAAAGCTTCGAAGGTCAACTGGATCAAATCGGTCAAGTAAGAGATAAATATTAGAGAAGAATTGGTCGACTGTATCTTCTAATGTAAGGAAGAAATAGTTGGGGGTGCAGTCAATCAAAACACCTGAATAAGTGTAACTTATTTATTATGTGCCGACGTTTCGGCCTACAATGTAGGCCATCTTCAGGGCTAAGAGAGAGAAACAAACAGAAATATATAAAAACGTTGCAGTAACAAGAATATATAAAGTGGTACAAGAGTGGAAATGATATGATGAAATAGTGAATAGATATATGATAAATAAAGAAAGAATATAAGAGTGGTTACAGAATATAATAAACTTAAAATAGTGATAGATAAAAATAAAATTGTAGATGATGAACAGAAATTCTAATAGTGACAGATATAATAATAAAAGAATACGAATATAAAATAGAAAAATACATGTCAAGAAAGGATAAAATGTAAACAATAATATAAAGGGAAAGAAAAATGAGAAGGTAAACGGAAAGATACAAAATGAGAAGATTAAAATATAGAAAAAGGGGGGTTGAGTATGAAGGATTTAGAAAAAACTAGTTTAATTATAGATATGGATATGATACCAGACATGAGGGGTTACATAGGTAAAATGTAATAATACAAGCATATATAGAAAGAAAAGATTGATAAATTTCAAAAATTAAGCATTGAAAAATATTATTTATAATTATGAACTATGAAGTATGAAAAGAAAATAGAAAATATAAGTAAGGGAAGTTAATATATAACTGTATACAGTTAGAAAGAAGTGGCATTAATGCAAAATAAGATGTGAATATAACATAAACATATAGAAAATAGGTAAAGAAATAAAGTAGATGAAAAATATGAGGCTAAATAATAACGAACTCTATGCTATTAACATATGATGGATGCCAAAAGTAGATGTGAGAACAGGTGCGAAGAAAGGTGAATGTGAAAAGGATGGAGATAAGATAAATACTAAGATATGTACTAACCGAATAAAACACGCGGCAGCTAGGCGAGCTCAGACCCAAGTGAAAAATACGTTAGACCAGGCGGAAGTGATAAACGCGATCTGACGGCCAAAAAAATAATGACAAAGAAGGGGGAAGGGGAAATGCAGATGCAGTGGATATAAGTGACACGTAAATAATGTAAATTGCGTGAAAAATTAAAAGTAAATGGTCAAAATGTAATTAATTAAAGAATGGCATAATAAATTAAGAATGTAAGTTTATTTTAGTAAATTAAAAATTTGGGAGTAGGTTAGGGATAGGTGATGGGAGTCGGTCTTGGCATTAACGGTAGAGGAATCTAAATTGATGTGAATGGTTTCTGAGAGGATGCGTTTACTATAATTAGGAACGGAGGCTAGGATCGACGTATTTTCGAAGTCAAAAATGTGGTTAAAGGATAGGGCGTGTTCGGAGAGTTTAGAAGCGGTTGGGTTGTGGGAGGAAATGGAGTATTTGTGTTGGGTAATGCGGTCTTTAAGGAGGTTTTTGGTTTCGCCGATGTAGGAAGAGTTGCAGTTGGGGGTAGAGCAAGGAATACGATAGACGACCTGAGAGCGATATTTTAGGGGAATGGGATCTTTAACTCGGGTATAAATATTGGAGAGTTTGTTGTGGGATTTAAAGGCGATGCGTAAATTGGGGATCGAGGAACGTAGGGATTTTTGAATGTTATTAGAGAGGGAGGGTATATATGGCAAGGATCTGTATATAGGGATAGAAGGCGGATGAGGAGATCGGGTGTGGGTGGGTGGATTATAATGGTGATGGATGAGTTTATTGATAACATGGGGAGGAAAATTGTTTTTTAATAGGATTTCTTTGATGCGGTGGGTGTTGGTGTTATGGATGAAGCAAGAGTCGGAGAGGGATAGGCCACGGTGGATGATATTTTTGGCGACATTGATTATTTGGTGGTGCGGATGTTGGGAGTAATAATTGAGGAGTCTGCCAGAATAGGTGGGTTTCGTATACCAATCAGTGGATAAGTCTTTATTTATCATATATCTATTCACTATTTCATCATATCTAGTCACTATTTTAATTTCCACTCTTGTACCACTTTATATATTCTTGTTACTGCAACGTTTTTATATATTTCTGTTTGTTTCTCTCTCTTAGCCCTGAAGATGGCCTACATTGTAGGCCGAAACGTCGGCACATAATAAATAAGTTACACTTATTTAGGTGTTTTGATTGACTGCACCCCCAACTATTTATTAGAGATAAATATATTAAGAACAACAAGAACAACAAAGGTCCCCCTGTAGAAGATTCATGACCAAATGCTGTTTCGAAAAGCCTTCCGAGAGGGAGTTTTCCCAGTATCCTTCATCAATAAGAAAATCAACATTACTAAGTGAACAGAGGAGAAAAATCTGATTCACAGAAGACGAAGGAGCTTTGAAAGTGGAAAGGAACTGCACAAAGGGTGGATATGTTGTCCACAGTAGGCCGAAACAAAGAAACAAACAATCATGGCAAAATATAATTTCTGTTCGTTAAAATGTAGCTCTATTTCACAATTATTTTTAATAATTATGAATGAAATATTTTATTGGTCAATAATTTATTTATGATATTTAATGCAAACCTTATTTTTGCAGATTACAAAATAAAGAAATTATGATAACTAATTTTAATTTTAAATGCATTATCGTACATAAATATTCATTATTAAAAAATTGTTTTAGATGGCGTGTGGCTAGAGCCCGTGCCTTGGGGAGGCAGAAAGCTGAAAAATTGAAAGGATTGCAGATGACCGTATGTCACGACTGCAAAGCCATGGTGTTGCAAATAATTAAATCTTCTCGCACAACCCGCAATAACGCTATAAGAAACCTGACCCTAGACCTTTCTCCTGTTTATTAAGTTTAACCAAGACTTTAGAATCAATAATCAAATTATAAAATAAAGAAAGAGGAAAGAAGACAATTAGAAAAGGATAACAATATTGATGTTGTGATAGATAATTGATGTATGTATATAATGAAAGTTTCCCCCTCACCTGTACTTAATAAATAGTTTTGAGCATTTGTAATGATTGAGAAAATTATAAAGTGATAACAGGATGAAACCCCACCTCTCTTTCTTATGTTCCTAGGAAATAAAGTTTAGTTTTGTATATAGTGTAAAATTATTTGAAACTGTTGTATATCTTTATGTATTGTTAGTGATGTATATTTCAAACAAAATGATAAATAAAAATTTTATTTTCAATAATATATAGAACCAGTATTGGTCTAATACAAATAGGAATAGATTATATTTCACATATGTTTTAAGGATATTTTAATTCCTCTCATCTTGACAGCAAATATATGAGTATATTTTTCAATCAAATTCATTAATAAAATTAGGATAATTTAAAACCAATAAATCTGTATATTTGTAAACAATAATATGTAACCTACCTTAAGTTATTGACTGTATGTTTCTAGGATAAATGATAATAATAAAAGTGAAATAACTTATGAAAGTGATTATCAACATTTATTTTTATGTGATAGTGAATTGAATTCGAATATTGTAATGGAAATTTTTCTTTTTGAATTGGTGCACAAATCGCATAGCCGTTTGTAACAGTAGTAAAATTACATGTAGGCATATACATTTATTAAGAACAAGAAATTAGCATAAATATGACATGTTTAAAGTTCATTTTTTAATTAACCAAAATTTCATACTTAAAATATTGCTAATTCTAGAATAGTTATCATTACATTTTTAATAACTTTCACAATGTTAACACACATGTGATAAAATGGTATAAAATATTTCTCTCATGTAATATCTTTTACAGATAAAGCACATTTCTTCTTGTAGGGAAATAATTTACTGCCTGTCATTTTTATAACCACTAAAATTATAATGAACTTTTGTACCTAATTATAAACTGAAATTTACAATTTTTTAAAATATTCATTTACCATTTATGAAGTTATTCACTAATGCACCAATTCATTATGATTGTTCAAACGGCTGTTGTACTAGTAAACATTAAAATTGTGATGTAATTAACAAAGTTGTTTTTTATAATGCCTTTCCAAACAAACAGAACTTTGTGTCTTTTCTCTTGGAATTAAGTCAGTTATTTTTTCAAATATTGGTGCCGTATGAACATAATAGCAAAGGAAGTAAATCATTTACTTTAGACCACTCGTTTATCTCAACCATATCATTTTAATTTATTAAGATCATTTCCAGTTTTATTTATTTGTCTTTTGGTGTCGTTATAGATGAACCGATCAACTGAAATTTATTATTTGGAAAAAACTTAATTTTAAGTATTGACCTATGGTATTTCAATGGTTTTGGATTTTGATTTGAAAATTAAATTACATTTAATTAAATTACTTGAAGAGGCAAAAAAATTGTTAAAAAAATTATGCAGATTTTGACGTATTTATACGTGTGTTACTGAAGCCATCAGTATGTAGTGCCAAGTCTATTTTCCTTAGTTTTGGAGAGATCGTACCGAATTTTCAAATACATGTTACAATATCATACTTTTTAATGGGTGTTATTGGCTTTTCAGGTTTTAGGGAGTTGATAGATGAACTTTGAACATTACAGATCGGAAGTAGAACTTCATAAGGAATAAAACTGGGTCAAAATTCCTGGAACTAGTAGTATTATATGGTTCAGTTCAGGTCAAAGTAAAAAATATAAGAGATATTTTGTCAAATCGGGCACCTTCTATTATTTAATTATTAGTCAAAATAAGCCCATTCTGAATTTCACTATTATTTCCCTCTCTCCCCTCTAAAATTTCAGTATTCGGAACTTAGATCTTTGAGTCATTTTAAAGAAAACATTTATTTTTTTATTTATTTTTTTATTTTTATTTATATTTATTTTTAATTCTGTCAAAACTTATATCAATCCAATATTGAAGATATCCAGGATTATCAAAATGAAGGAAGGAAGTGATCCAATACAAACACTTTTTTCAGATGATATGACTGTTTATTTATTTATAAGCCATTTTATATTTTTAAAATACAAAAAAATAATTTGGTTCTGTATTGTTATAATTAGAAATATAAGTACACTCCTCTATTATTTTGTGTCATTCACTGACTGAATTTTTTTTTTATTTAAACCAAATTGGTATGTTTAGTCAAATGGTAAGATAAGTATAAAAGTAATGAATTTTATTCAGGACTGAATACATGTGTTGCAATATGAAATACATTTGCTCATTTAACAATTTTATATTAAAATAACTGCTAAAGATACTTGACTTTTGTAAATGGAAAAGATGAATGAACTTTTATATTTTATTTTAAACTAGATAGAAATTCAATTAAAAAAAAAGGGAAGGATAATTTCATTGGTAAATACAGAATTGCAAAAAATATGTATCTTATTATACCTTCATTATACATAAAAAAGGGATTAAAAAAATGTTTTCAGAAATGGCCTAATATGTAAAGGGATAGGTTCTGAAGGCTTTCTCAACTATTTACAATATTTTAAGGCTATCTTTCTGGAATGCATTTTTTCTCTAATAGCTGAATTGCTCCCTGGTCATATTACAAAGCAATGTTTAGTAAATGATTTTGAACAAAAAAAAATGATAAAACAGTAAGACAAGCATATTGTAAATCAGAGATTCTTTTCGTTTGTTTTTAAAAATAAGTGGTTTTGTTAAAAAAAAAAACAACGACATCCCTGATTTTTCACTTTATAGATCATTACCAACATTTTCCTATGAATTTAGGTCTTGGGAAAATATACATGATCATACCTGTTATCCAGAAGTTGTGAAAAACAAAAAACAAAAGAATTTCCATTCTTTTAAAGTTTACTCGAAAATATACATCAGTTTGGCCTTAGTTTTGCACATTAGATACAAATAAATTGGATAAAGCCTAATTTTCTACATTAAGGAAATTTATTATTATGGAGACAAAACTTTAAAAAAATAAAATAAAAACAATAACCTAAAACTACATTTATCACAAACAAAATTCACAATAATGGAACTAAGCAGTTGGCACTAATTTTTTAAAACTTTTTTTTAAATATTATTTATAATACATACTTTGTAGATTGTTTTGGTTCTTGAAATAAGTTAAATTAATTTGAATGTACGGAACACATATGTATTTGTTTTTATGACATTATGCCAAATTGTAGAATTATAACTTTAATATAAAATATCTTAGTGAAATTTCTGAGGTCAATTTCGGCATTTTAAAAAAATATACATTTTTGTACACATATATACAAAGAAATTGTGGTAAATGCATTTGTAAAATATAAAATATTAAAATCTATAAAAATAATCTAAAATCAGTGAGCTTGTTCTGAACAATACTTTTGATTTTAACGAATAGACAAAAATGAAAATTACATAAGAATGAGGTAAGTACCCATTTAACACTTTGAAACAGTTTGCTTCAAAATAAAATAATTAAATTCTAATTAACATGAGATCAGGCATTTTGCAGAACCGTGCCGTTTCTCAGACTAGATGCTTTAGTTATCTATACTGATAGTTTCAATATCTCCGACTTTTACAAAACACTTTTTTTTCATTTTTTTAAAATTTTATTTGTTTTTGCTGTGCAACTGAAACTGATATTCATAAACATGAATATTATGGGTCGACAAGAATTTCAAAATGCACAGATCCCATCCTATCTCTAGCTCCAGTTTGTCTTTGGTATACAATGTTTTTCGCCCAGGCACGACATTCTATGTTTACGAGTTGAGCAGCTGAAAAAGAAAGAAAGATTCATTACATTTTTTATATAAATAACATTCATTACATTTTTAATTAAAAAAATTCATTACATTTTCTTGAATGTAATATTCTAAGATATATATTAATACAGTGAATACATCTCCATACATCTGTATCCATGACAATTGTTAATTTTTTATGGTTCACACCTCTGCCAAATATCCGATGAAGGACAACTTGACACTGGGATAATTGTTGTTATTAATGTAAGTGAATCATTGTTGTTATTTGAGAAAGTAAATAAAGCTGATTTTTTAAATTTGTTTTTCTTTAACGTTACTTTGACTCCTGGGGCCATTAGCGACGACTGCTCTTCTTATATTTCTTAGATTAACTTTATGAGTTTTAAGTACATCAGAGTGCTCTGTAGTTCGTTATTATTTTTGAAAGGTTGGCACGTTTCAATGTCCAAATGTTATTCTTTCTATTTGATACTTCATCCTAATTTGTACATTATCACAGCTTTAGCAGGTTGTTTGGTACTGACCTAAAAGTAGGTGGGTCAGCTTAGTATGACCGATTCTTAACCTGCTGATTACGCTGCATTATTTTGGCGTTAGGTCGTTAGGAGGGATCCAAGCAGTGTTTTATCTTTTATTTGACAGAGGTGGTTTTGTGGAAGGCTCTCCCACACTTCATCCCAATTTTCTTTAATTTTATTTCTTATCACTGTCAGCCATTGGGACAAAAAGGTGGATCCTAACAAGGGAATGTTATCACTTTTTGCAGCCGCTTTAGCCTCCACATCGTTCGTTGCCGTCTATGCATACCTGGTTATATGGTACTATTTAAAGATTTATCGGAGCAGGGTAGCTCAGTGTGCAGAGTGCTAAGTTTCCACGCTGAAGGTTCTTGGTTCAAATGTGTCTACGGCAGATAAATTATTTTATCTGTTGACTGCCATGGATGGACCTTCTAGGATTTGCAGACCCTCCTAGGACTCACCCAGCTCGATAAAGTGGGTGTCCTTAATTGGGGAAAGGCCTGGTGGTTGAGCATGATCAAGGACAAATCACTTCCGTGCACAACCGTTGTCCTAGAAACAGTACAGTCCCCACCACGTATTAACACAAGACTCTTTGTGGGTTTTAGTGGTACAGGCTCTTTCTGCCCTTTTTTTATTGAAACTAACTACATCCACTGCAATAAAGTATCATCTATCAGAGAAGCATTGCTAATTATAAATAATGTATCAATATAAATTATCGATCAACTATTTCCAGGAGTTAAATAAACTGGTTCTCACTCACTATGAAGATGTAAACATTATTAATTAAGTCTGGATGAAGAAAAAAAAGTCAAACAGTAAGTGTAGTAAATAAATAATAATTAATAGGCAGGCAGATTTAAGTGTGAATTAATTTATCAGTGGTGGTTTAAAATATTTCTATAAATATTGATATTTTTATGAATACCTGGAGGTCTCTTGAATTGGACAGCGACAAGAGGGCTCAAGTATCCTGGCTGGTTCATGTAGGGGTAGTAGTATCCCGGGAATCCTGGTCTTGGGAAGTAATTGATGGAGCCTAACGTTTCATTGTCAGCAGGTCCTTCGGGCTCGCAGCTTACCCAAATAGTATTTAGCTATAACATAAGATAAATTAGAATTACCTTACATATTTTTTTTAATTTATTGAAATTTACAACTATAATAATATTACAATAAGTAAATCTGCTAAAATGTACAATATGACATGAAAAACACTTGTGGAGAAACTAAACATCGGTAGCACTCCAATCCCTTACATATTAAATTTTAAAAAGGTTAAGTTTAAATTGAATAAATGTTTTATGTTATAGTGCTTCTTTTGCAGTGAAACCTCCTTGTGGCTAAAAATTGATTACGTGGTCTTTATTTTAATATTTTATCTCTTATATGTTAGTGAAAAACACTAATAGAAAATTATGCAACTATTGTGTAGGGTTTAATGCATTTCCACAATTAATAGAAATTGTCTAATTGGAATTAGAAATTACTCTTGAGGCACTTTGGAGAGTGTTTGTTTGTTTGTTCATTTAACGCCACTTTTTGTTGCTATGGCTAATCGGACGATGCTACATTGGGTGCTCTAAATTTTGCCTATCCAGGTTTAATTAGGATAGGGATTTTTAATCGAGTACCTGAAATCATATAGGCTCGGAACCCCCGTTTAATGTCCCTTCCGAAGGACGGTGTAACTAAGGATTTTTTACTTCCTTTAAAAATCCTAGGGCCACCTGCCGGGCTACAAACCCGCGATCTTGGGCTTAGTAGTTTGTTGCGCCACCCACTTTGGAGAGTGTTTACATAAGCAGTTTTGAATTTATTTGTCTTTTGTCGAGACTGATTTATAATTATTTGTTAAAATCATATTTTAAAACATTGCTTATAAGTTTCCTAAATAAGGTTTCTCAAGTTTATAAATTGTCATGTAAAATCATGTGTTTGAGGGGATTTCACAACAGCAACAATATTATACTTAAATTTATGGATAAGAGTGTGAAATATCTTATTTAAATTCTAATTGAAATATTTTTTTTTTTACTTTGGTGACTGTTAACTTGCCTAGTTAAAAAAAAATGATTAATTTAGTTTATTGTTTTCAAAATGTTTAGAAAATTAAATGTTCATACCATTCTTGGATCTTCTTTAGCGGATTTCTTAAATTGATCTTTCAGGAATGCTGGCATATTCGATGGCAACTCACTTTCATTTCTGTAATAGTCAGGTGCCCAGCCAATAATCTGGTAAAATAAATATTATGATTAAGCATTGCTGGTTATATGTAAATAATTATAAAGTAAAACTATAAAATAATTTGTTTTTTATAAGAATTGTTTAAGAACTAAAAAAAACACTATTCTTGTTTTTAAAGAATCATTTTGAAGTTAGCAAAGAATGAAAACATATCTGATGTATCTGAAACATATATTATTTTAAAATATAGAAAAAATTATTTTTCAAAAATTTTATCTGATCAATATGACACATAAAATCCACCAAGTAAAATCAAGTATTAATATCTAGTGTTATAAATCTTACAAAATTGAAACAATTAATTGCAAAAATAATTTCATTAAAAATACGAATGTCAAGGTTAGGTTTTAACTAAGAATTCTTAAATTATATTCTTCATTTTGTAATTAGTATTGTGGTTATTGTTTAATAGATAATATTTCCACACATCTAATGTTTACAGCATTCAGCTAATTAAATAATAGAAAAATATCCTCTGAAGAAAATGAGATTGACATTATCTTTGATCTTAATGCCCTCATCTATCCACCTGGCCCAGATAACTAGTGCAACAGAAACATTGTCTTCTTTTGTCCTAAATGAATATGTTTCCATTGTGCCAATGAAATAGAACCATCCTTAAGTTCCTTTATTTTTTTCTTAACATTTTTTAACATCAAACCATTACGGATAGATAAAACAATAAATGGTTATTTTATTATACTCACTCTATTTAGTTTCAAGAAGATGCAAGGAGAAGAAGATGGAAATCCATAATAATTCTTTTTTGTGCAATCGCCCCATTCAGGTCCTTGGATATCAACATCACAGACTTTGCCAGCGGGTTTCGGCAGCTTATAGTCACACTCTGCTCTGTTTATATGGCCTGGTTGTTCCATATAAGCTGAAACCAATATTTATTTATTGTATTTAATTGTAAACGGTCGTGATCAAACCAAATAAATCAATAATTAAATAAACCATAAACAGCAATAAAAACATAGATATCTAATTGAAACAGAAGATGTAGTCAATGATTCTCAATATTTATTCGATAGATTTATATTTATGAAAGCAGATTAAATGTACTTATAAATTGTACATTGTCTAAAACATATAAAATATATTCTCCCATTAATTCAGTAAGTTAAAACTCCCACATGATTCCGATCTATTATACCTATGAAATAAAAGTGAACCCTAAAATAATTAAACCACCATAGCAAATTGCTTAAGCTGATCAATCTACTCGCACTTCAACATCCCTGAGATTCTGCACTGAAAAAATCTCAACACATGTCCGATTCATCCCTTGTATCCTAGAAGCTGGGATAAAAGAAATAAAACATGCTGAAATTAATTTATTCAAAACTGGAACTATATTGGCATTTATAAAAGGGTATATTTATTAGCATATTAAGAAAAGAAAAGATATAGTTTGAAGAAATTATGTGAATTTTCTTCAATATCCTCAAATGGATAGTAACTCCTCCCAATCAGTCTCATGATTTTAAAATTTAGCATTATTAGAAGTATTTGAAGAACTAAGCCAGATGATGATTTTGTTTTATTTCCATAATATAATGATTATTGCCATTATGGAGGGAAATCAAATTTCAACATTTTGTCATTAGGGCAAAAATAGTGCTGGATTACTGAGCTCCAGATTAATAGATTTATTCTGATAACTCATGGCTGTTAACAAAATGGGATGACTCTGCGGGATCTGGAGACCCACTTAGGGCTCGCCCAGCCTCTACAAGATGGTTAATCTTAATTAGAGGGGAAAAAAGTGGCGGTTGTGCTTAGTTTCAATGATTGGCTTGAAAACAGTACTGTCTCTAACATTTACTTTTACTATTAATATAAAATACATTTATTAAATTATAAAACATTTCTGATGCAAGTCTCACTAGGGACATTGAACACAAAATAGTAGTTTAGATAATCCTAGAGTAGTAGTAGAATAATCCTGGCATTGAAATAGATTTTTGAAAATAATTGTAGAGAATTAATAATAATAATGTCTTTATTTATTCTGGGACGAGTCCCTATAGAATAACAATACAGGCATTGTAAGCTATTATATCTTAGAGTGTTAAATAACTACTATTAATTAATTATTACAATTAATTTAATAAGTGAGAACGAATAAAAAATGAACAAATAAAAAATGTGAATTACCTACAATAACAGTATTTCAAAAACATATTAGAAGAAAAGAAAGAAAAAATTAAAATAAGTTTACAATAATTATATAAGAGAAACAAATTTATGGTCACATATATCAAATTTATGACAAGAAAAAAAACAAAAAAGAAAAATTAAACAATATTATCCGTGATTTACATTTCATCCCTTTTTGTCCTTTTTAATATCCATCTATATACATATGTACGTGGTTTAAATTCCACACACTCATATATATAAATACAAAATAACACACACAAATGTACACCAAAAAACATCATTCATTCATCGAGTAAAGAGAACATTAAGTCAAAACTGATCCCCTACTATTTTCGATTTTTTGGGAATTCTAGGGATAATAGGTGCTGGAATATACGGGATTTGAAGGTTGGAAGGTTATTGGAACGACGAATGGAAGAAGGTATAGAGTTTCAAAGGGAGGAGGATCGGATAAGGAAAGCTCTGTCAAAAGCTGCAGTTCGGTGGGATGCTGTATATAGATCAGAGAGCCGAGAACGGGTGTTGCGGGAGAGGACTGTGGTTTTGAATTGAAGGAGATCGAAAATGTATGATGGTCGGCGGGATTGGATAACTTGGTAAAGGAAAGATGCTAGGACGTACTTACGGCGGTAGGAAGGGTAGAGCCATTTCAATTCTTCGTAATATCGGGTCACCGAAGCATCTCTAGGGATCCCAAAGATGAATCGAACGAAGCAATTAAGCAACCGCTTTAATTTTGCTTCGAGATCCCCAGAGATACCCCCATACACTGAACAACAATAGTCAAAATGGGGGAAAATTAAGGAAGAAACTAGGAGTTTACGGATTTCAAAAGGGAACAGGTGACGAAGGTAATTGAGACGCTTTAAGGTGGAGAAGGTACGACGAGAAATTTCACAGATATGGTTTTTCCACGAGAGGGTCTGGTCAAAAGTAATTCCAAGGTTTTTGACAGTTGGATAGAATTTGATAGGATTATTGTTTAGAAAGAGGATTGGATTATGGGGAATAGTTTTAAGGAAGTAGTTTGACCCTATTACTATTGCCTTGGTTTTGTCCACGTTCAACTTTAGCTTGTTATCCATTGCCCATCGATTTATTCGATTCAGGTCATCTTGGAGTTTTTCCGTGGCTAGTAATAGATCGGAAGGGGAAAAGGATAGGTACACTTGAAAGTCATCGGCATAGACATGATACTGGGAATGTCGGATAAGAAGTGGAAGGTCGTTTATGTAAATGGCAACTAGGGTGGGAGATAGTGATGAACCCTGTGGGACACCACAGGATAGCGGAAGGGTTATGGAAGGAGGTTGACCGGGGACCAAAACATATTGGGAGCGATCTGAGAGGAAAGACTTGAACCATCCTAGAGCACTGTTGGATAGAGGTAAGTTTCGTAGCTTGGTGAGAAGGATATTGTGGTCTACTGTGTCGAAGGCTTTGGAAAAATCTAAAAGGATCAGAATTGTTAATTTTTGCTGTTCAATTGCAGTATGGAGATCATGGGTGATTTTGAGGAGAGCGGATTGAGTTGAATAGCCTGGTCGAAAGCCGGATTGAAGAGGGTTAATGAGGGAACGTTCTTCTAGAAAATTTTAAATTTGGTTTTGGGCTAGGCGTTCTAATGGTTTTGAGAGGTTAGAGAGAAGGGAGATAGGGCGGAAGTCATTTGGAGAGGAGGGATTTTCAACTTTATTTAGCGGGCGCACTAACGCGGTTTTCCAAGGCGTGGGAAATATGGAGTTTTGTAACGAGAAATTATAAATATGATGTAATACGGGCATTATGACAGGAAGGCAGGATTTTAGTAGCTTTAAAGGAATATTGTCGGGGCCATAGTCACTGGTGCGCGATTTCAGAATGGCGTTTAATAGTTCGTCATATGAAACATGGGAGAAAAAGAAGTTATCAGGGTTAAAGTTTATATGATCAATGTCGGTAGCGCATGAGGATTTAAGAGATGTGTTGGGTACGAAGTGGTTATTGAGATTGTCTGGCGTGATTGAAGAGAAACAGAGTTTACCGGATACTGTTGGCGATAATTGTCGGAGTATTTTCCATTTGGATTTGGGATCGGTTGCATTGGAGAGGATGAATTGGATGTGGTTTGATTTTGTACGACGTATTGCAGATTGTGTTTCATTGCGAAGTAGTTTGAAACCTGCATAGTCTACTGATAGACGTGTGCGACGAAATTTTCTCCTTGCTGCTTCTCTTTTCTTCATCATTTCTTTTATTTCCGGGGTTAGCCAAGGTGCCGTTGGACGGCGTAAGGTAAGGGTTTTTAAAGGAGCATGGATGTCTAGTATGAATTGCAGATTGGAAGTCAAGGTGGAAACCATCTGATCGATGGAACTATAGGAGTAAATGACGTCCCAGTTGATGGAACTTAAATCGGATTGAAGTGATTCGAAGGAAAGGAGATCCAAATTGCGATAGGACACCGTTCTGGGAGTAAAGGATTTGACTGGTAGGTCATATGAAATTTGAATGAGATCGTGTGATGAAAGAAACGGAACAGGATGTTGGGACGAGGAGAGAATTTTAAGAGGTGAATCAGAGATAAACAGGTCCAACCAGGTATCCGAAAATTGGGTGTGATGGGTTGGAGAGTAGGGAACTAGGTAAAGATTGAGAGAGAATATTAGATTTGAGAAAAAGGATTGATTGCTGGAATTCGAAAGCATATTAATATTGAAGTCACCACATATAATTATATTGGTGTAGGTAGAGACTAGTTGAAGAAGAGAGGATTCGAAGTGGTTGTCGAATGGAACATGAGGAGGTCGGTATACTACGGCATATAGAAGAGGAGAGGAGAAAGTTGAGATTTCAACAAATATGTATTCTAGGTGAGGAAAGCTAGAAGCGGGAGATTGAAGAAGGATTTTAGCTGTAAGGCTTTCATGGATATATATACCAACTCCACCTCCCCTACGGTCAGATCTGTCATGACGTATGAGAGAATAGTTAGGAAGGGACAATTGAGAGGAAGGAATGATAGGTTTGAGCCAAGTTTCGGAGACCGCTATGACATGGTAAAAGTTATCTTGGAAATATTTCTGAAACTCATCAATATGTGCAATAAGGGATTGTGCGTTAATGTGACAACAGTTCAGTAAATTAGTCATTACTAAGGGCGAGAGAAAGAAATGACAGGTAAACGGAATACGAATTGAGGGATAGAAAATGAAAACTTTTCGGGTAAAGAATAAATTAAACAATGATCATAATGAGTGAATGATGTGAAGATAGTTTTGAGTGATATGAAAATAGTCTGTTCGGAGAAAAATGAAATTAAAGGAATTCGTAAAAATGAATAACTGTTGTAAAAAAAAAAAGGAAACTTCTTGTCTTGCCCTGAGCCGTACGGCGTGGTCCAGATCTTCGGGGCACAGTTTAACGCCCAGGGCTGCTCCGACGTTTAGTATTAGACCTTCAGTGGTCTCTCCTTGCTTTTCAGGGATGCCCCTAATTTCAATAGTGTTTTTTAATTGGTACTGCTCGGCGTGGTTAAGGCGACCCTCTAGTATTGATACTTTTTCTTTTAAAAATGTGTTCTCTAGCATTACTCTTTCCAGTTGTTTGTTTTGCTCTTCAAGTAGGTTTTCAATTTTATGTAGTCTGTCATTTTTTTTTTATTTTTTTTTTATTGATATTTACAACTGTAATAACATTACATTATGTAAATTGGCTGGATGAGCAAAGGACATGAACAAAAAAATCACTTGTGGAGAAACTATCCATTGATAGCACTCCAATGAAGTTTTATAGTAGAAGGTCTCGAGGCCATCTTCTTTTCAGACGCCTCGGAGGGTTATCAGGAATATTATAGGAAGCAAGTCGAGAGACTAGCGGATTCAAGTTCGTATGGAGCTTTTCATGGAAGGATAGGTATCTAGTTTGGGCCAAATCAGCAACATATGGGATATTAAGATCATGATGGATGAGTTTGTTTGTGACATAATAAGGAGCATTGAGGATTTTACGAAGGATTTTGGATTGTAAGGATTGGATGCGAGATGAATTGGATGGTTTAGTAGAGCCCCAAAGCTCAACTCCGTATGTCCAAATAGGTCTGATAACTGTCATGTAAATGAGTCTTTTGTAATTAATTGGTAGCTTTGAACGTTTGTCCAGTAAATGTTGAAGTAGGCGAAATCGTCGAGCAGTTTCTTGTCTTTTCAGTCTTGTATGAGGATTCCAAGTGAGACGTTTGTCCAGATGGAGTCCTAGGTAACGTATCTGTTCGACAGGGATCAGTGGAATGTTATTAAAGGATACAGTAGGGCAGGAATTCGTAGGTTTACGACGAATAGTGAAGGTAATTTGGTGGAATTTGTTAGGATTTATTTTAATTCTCCAATTTTGACACCATTCTTGAAGGTTTGAGATATGGGATTGAAGATATTGGGATGCAACAAATGGATCGTTATTTACTGATAACACACATGTGTCATCAGCGTACGTAGTGAGGACAGTGCTTGGATGGGTTGGGATGTCAGCTGTATATATTGTGTATAGGATGGGACCCAGGATACTACCTTGAGGAACACCAGCTAACTGGGTAAAGAGGCAAGAGTAGGAAAAATTATGGTTTACTTTAAAGGTTCTATTACTGAGGTAGGAACTGATAATAAGGAAGTAATTAGAAGGTAAGAATTTACGGAGTTTGTACAACAGTCCCGGATACCAGACTCGATCAAAAGCCTGCTCTACATCGAGAAAAGCTCCCGTGCAGTACATTCCGCGCTCTAATGCGGATGAGACAACGTCCACCACTCGATGGCATTGCTGGATTGTGGAGTGCGATGTTCTGAAACCAAATTGGTGATCTGGGATTATTTGGTTGGATTCTATTATAGGATGTAGTCGTTTCAGAATGAGTTTTTCAAGCATTTTACCCATTATGGGCAGGAGAGATATAGGACGGTAAGAAGATGGAAGTTCTGGTGGTTTTTTAGGTTTTGGTATCATCTTAACTATGGATAATTTCCAGGAATCAGGAAAGTATGTGGTACGCAATACGGCATTGTATATATATGTAAGGAGTAGGATCGCTTTCCGAGGAAGGCGTTTTAGAATATAGGATGTGATTAGGTCGTACCCAGGGGCTTTGTTGGCGGGTAATCTGTGAATAATGTTTGATATTTCTGAAGGATGGAATGCTTTAGGAGGAGGAGACAACTGAAGAGGAATACTTAACTCTGCTTCAATGCATTCAGACTGGGTAGGATTAAGGATATCTGGGAGAGGGTTAAATGTGTTGAATAGGTGCTGGCCGAAAATTTGTGATTTTTCTTCATCAGATCTTGACCAGGTTTGGGATTCGGTTAAAAGTGGATGGTTGAAATTTTTATATTTTAGGAGTTTTCTAGTGGTATTCCATAAGGATTTGTCAGTAGTACTGAGATTTTCTGTACGGTAACACAAATTTTGAATTTTGAATGTTCTGATCTCTGATTTTAATTTGTTTGTCAGTTTGGTATAATAACTCTTGTCCGATGGATATCTGGTGCGGTGCCACTTCGCTCTTGCCCGTCGTTTTTAGTCTGTCATTATTTTCAAAAGATAGCTCAGACTGTTTTTTAATTGTTTCTTTTATTTCTTTCAACTCTTCTAAGGATTTCATTTTAGCTTTCATCTCTTTGAACTCCTCTGTGAGTGATCTTAGCATATTCAACAATAAATTAGGTTCGGATACCGGCATTGTATTAGTCGCTAATAAACACTCAGGGCACTTCCATATTTTAGCAATTTCTGAGTCCATAGAATCAATTTTCGCACACTTGATATGATAAGACTGAAGGCACGTAACGCAAGCTACTCTTGCCTTCTCATCACGGCCTGCTGATTTATTACAAATTTTGCAAGTAACCATCTTAAAAAATGAAGAGATGAAAAAAAAAATATATATAATCAAGTAAATTTAAAAGGAAATGGCTGGGAATAATTCCAATCTGGTTGTTTACTTACTGAGAGACTAGTAGGATTAGCACCAGTAACAACTCTCACTACTTCAATATTGTGGAATTCCTTAATTGTTTATGAAATTTAATGCCACTAATAATTCTTTAACACGTTACCTATTATTAATAAATTAATTACGGATTGATACTTTTTACTAATAAGTTTATAAAAGGAAATTGAGACGAAAAATTATAGAGGAAACACTAGAAGCACTGCACTCAACGAGGGATACTCTAAGACTGGTTAATTAATTAAGGTACCTGAATTAAGGTACCTAATTCCATGTAACTCTTAGTAAAAAAAAAACAGTTTTATAAAACAGCCATTGCTGTTTTTTATCGTTATTTATAAGTGGTGGGATGTAGAGCCTGCTATGTATGTGTGTGTGTGTATCCTTATTTATATTAATATTGCATTTTACATTGCAAGATTTCTATTAGGATATATATGGAAAGTAGGGTTCCTTAAGGTAATAGAGTATGGCTGCCTTAATTAATATGGCGGTCTATTTGTGGTTTCACGTTACCCTGTTGTGATCCATTTACCTAATGAATATTGAACCATATCTGATTAAGGCTGTGCTAAAAATATTTTATATAGTAAACTAATTGGTCAAAGCTCGAATTGATTTGTTATTAACCATTCTATGTACTTTCTATTATAACTAGTTCAATTAATTTTATGTGCTAATGTTTTGAAACTAACTAATTAGAAAGAATAAAAGAAATTTTCTTACCGTAAAATATAAGAAATCAACTTCTTGCATAAAAATTTGGAAGGTTAAAGATTAAAAATAAATTTTCTCAAATTACATTAATTCTTAAATAAATAATAAAGTGATATTGCTTTTAGAAATTTAATTTTGTTCGCTCGGTAGTGCTATTCATTCTAGAAATGATGCGTAGAGTATATTATACTCAAATTTCAAAACAATAAAATCCATAAAACTATAGCTAAACAAGAAATTTCACAATGATTATTATTATTATTTTTTATTTTTTTATAGCTAGACCATTGGTTATACAAATATATAGACTTTTTTTTTTCTTGCCAATTAAAAAAGCTTACTACTGAAAATGTTAAACCGAAATTATTGAAATCAATAAAATATTTAACATCATAAAAGATGATAACCAAAGAAGGATTGAAGGATTGCCAGCCAAAAAAAGATTGAAAGTAACAGATCATCACTCATCAATATTATATTGAGTTAAAAAAATAAATAAATAAAATTACTGTAAAATAGTACTTAAATATTTCGAAAAATATAAACTACCTATTCCATGCAACCCAATGATTGTAAGAATGGCTGGACATCATATTTGTTATTTTATCATATCGTCCCTGCCATTTCCAACTATCGAATGTGAAAATTGGTGCTTTTGAGGAGAACTAAAAAAAAATCAGTTTCAAGGTTCAATAAAAATTAGTGCCTGTAGTCAAACCAATGGCATTCGTTTTACATTGTTTTTGTGACTGATTGATGCCTCTATATGAATTTTATATCAATTATCAATCCTAAAGCAACTGCTATAAGTCGAAAACGAAAACTGTGTTTTTTTCACATTCGATACTTTGCGGTGACAGGGACGATATGTATCATAGTTTTTCATTTTCTTCATCAGCCTATTTAAAAACAGATAACAGTTATATCTAACCTCTCATTTCCCAGAATGATCAACCGATGACATGATCAAAATGTGAAGAATAAATAAAAATCAGAAATATTGAGAGAGAAAAATCATAAATAGAAAAACTAGTAAGTATTGTAAGATATGCCAAGACAGCGTAGGAAGAAGAAATGAAGATATTTTCAGATCAAAGTCAAGAATAATGAAGAACATTGGCTTATTATTTTAAGAGTGAAACAAATAGTTTTTCGGGTACCTAATGGTGATTAAAGGTTATTTAATGTAGAGTTATGGGATGATTTAATATTGAGTTGGTTATTATGCTAGGTGAGGAGGCCAGGACCCACCCAGGTTTGTAGCGCCACGGAGATAGATAGATAGATTGAACTAGGTAGATGAGTAGATGAGGGTGCTGAGTTGCTGTGCCAAATTTCTCAGCTTCAAATCAGAATATGACATATAAATTATTTAATTAATCAGTTAACAGCCACGGATAGAGATAATAAGAAATATTAGTACTAAGCTAATTGTTCTGGAGTGTACTCAATATTACTAATTAATAGTTTATTATTATTTTTATTATTAAAGGGTTAAACTATAGAACATACGTCCTAGGAATTCGCCGATTGTATCCATCCAAATGTTGATGTTGGTCTGGTTCTTCGCTTGATACCACACCACTGATGAGCCTTCATCATATCCTCTAGGCATCGGACGGAATCCCATACCTGGAAGAATTCAGTTTTAACACAACTTTAAATTAACTTTTTTTCACTCATTATAAAATTTAATCATAATCTATGAAATTAATCTGCTCCTCAGCTTGACATTGATAAAAATATGAGAGCATCTGATCAGAAGCCATATAAGATCCTCCAGCATATTTGGTTTCTCTTTACTTACACTTTTAAACCAAATAAAGCTTTAACATTTTGACAAAAGCTAAAATGTTCAAGGCTGTATCATATTTACATCATAATTAAATCATATCTCTTGAGCATTATGCATCGAAAAGATTTGAAAAAGTATTATATTTTTACTCATAACTATCCAAAACCACGCTATAATATTTGATAAAATCATTTGTACCACTTGTGTGTTAATTTCTTAATATTGGCACGAAAATTAATGGTCCTAGTTGAAAATGTTTATATCCTACCTGGATTGTTCCCTATGAGAGAATCTTCTAGTAAATATCTTGGAAAAGTTTCATCGATGGTCATGAGAAGACCTTTCATACATATCGCAAAAAGGATTATCCACGCTGTGTGAAAACAGAGATACCAGATACCCAATTTTCCTGCAAAGACAAAAATCATTACCTTACATATTTTGATAGGATAAAATACACTCAGTGTCAAAATGTTAGAGACACTTCAAAAATTGTTATCCTTACCTTTTTAAAATTACCCATAAATAAAAAAATCTAACTCACTTGAAGTTAATCAGCAGCCTGATTGTGTTTTGGTTCTCAAGTCAAAAATATCTACATCTTTTGTATTTTTTAAATGAAAGTTAAGGTACGTCAAAATGTTAAACACGCTCCCGGGCATAAATAAATAAAACTAATTTTAATACTTCGAGGCCTTTCCACCAACATTAATTCAAAATTCTGTTTGGTAATGAATCGTACAATTTTTTTATTGTTTCTTGAGGTAACTGTTCCCATGAAGCCAGAATTGCAAATTTCTAATCCTCAATTGTCCCGAACTGTCTTGACTCAGAGTACACCTTTCTTGAAAGAGTTCCCCAAACATTTTCAATAATATTCAGGTCTGGTGAGAGAGCAGGCCGGTCTAATTTAGCTATTTTGTTGCGAGTAAACCAGTCTTTAATAATTTTTGCTGAATGTATTGGGCGTTATCTTGCTGAAAAATTGGTGTGCCTTCATACATGTCATTAAAAGTCAACTTTTGTTCCTCTAGCAAATTTTTATATTCAGCTGAGTTTACTCTTGATGAAACAGATTCCAAATTTCCTTTCTTTCTGTAACCAATTGATACCCAAACCATAACTTTTCCTCCTCCCATTTGGCGTCTTGATAAAAAATTTTCTTATTTTCTGAAGTCATGAAAATAATACGGTAATTCTTCTGGCCAATCCAGATTGAATGTTTTTTTCATTACTAAAGATGACTTTCTTCCACTCCTCAGTCCATGGCATCACCATCCGAGCTAATTTGTACTCAAAACTGGCTTTCTTTTCAATTTTGTTTTCTAAATATTGTTTTTAACATTTTTAATAATCTTTGGACTTTGTTTAGTTTTGTTTGAACTCCAGCTCTCTCAGCAATTGCTCTTGGTTTTTTACAAGAGTTGGATGCGATTCGAAGAATAGTCCGTTTCTCTCGTAATGTCAAATCAGGGACCTCCAAGTTGAACGGCGAGTTCCGCATGTCTCCCCGTACCGAGTAAACTTCGCGACTGATGAAAAACTCCTCTTGATTCGACGGGCTATTTCCCTACAACTCATCCCGTCCTTGTGGAGTGAAGAAATCAAGCGGCACTCTTCTTCGGAAAAATACTTATTTTTTTCCATAACTCACGGTCTTTTTAGGTCAATTTTAAAACAAATTCAACACTGCACTGAAGTAGAAATGGTATTTTAACGATTTCAACTCAAATTACAACAATTTATAACTTAATTATAAACAAAATACAACAAATTAGGAAAATAGTAAACAACAACAAGTGTGTCTATTATTTTGACGCAGATAAAATGTCAATATTTACCGATATTGGATTTAAAAAATCCTCAAGGTCTGAGAAAATTTTCCTCATTTCAATATCATAATTTATACTTTAAACTGTGCTTAAAAAAATAGTATCAATCAAAAATATAGAAAACATGAAAATTTTTTTTTTATTTCTATGGGCGTATCTAACATTTTGGCCCTGAGTGTGTAGGTAAGGAACCTGAGATACACAAAATGAACAGTCATAATTTATTTTATTTTTTAATGTTCTATTTAATATCGATGAGAAGTGGGTGGTAGTCAGAAATGTCTATTAGAACTATAGTCTAGTTCCAAAAAAGGGGAAGAAAATTTGTATAACAACTGTAACAAATTTGTATAAATGTTATAACAAAAAAAGCTATAACATTTTTTAATAGTACCTAGCGGTAAATAGTTTATAAAATTAGAGTGGAAGATCTAATGAAGGAGATGATTAGCCTGGGGGTGCAGTCAGAAATAACATTAAATAAGTTTATCTTATTTAGTGTTATTTTTTATTGCACCCCCTCACTAATCATCTCCTTCATTATAGCATTATTTATTGAATTCAATACAATTACTCAAAATATTTAAGTTGTATATAATAAAAACATTTGAATATTGTTGAATTCGCTGGCTAAATAATAGTGAAAGATAAATTGCTTAATCTGTTAACAGCCATAGATGGATCCTGTAGAATCTATAGATCCTCCCTGGACTCACCCAGCCTTCATGAAGTGGGTACCGTTAATTGGTGAAAAAACCTGGTGGTTGAACGTAATCTCGGACAAATCACCTCCCTGCACAATCGTTGACCTAGAATCAGTACAGGTGCTACCATGTACTGAACCCAACACCATAATGTGTTTTAGCAGTATAAGATTTTTTATTTATTTGAAGAAAGCCCCGTTTTAGAAATTGACCAAAAATCTTTTATTTATTTATTATTTTATTTTCATTTGCACCTATGCATTCAGCTAATTTGATCCAAGTGTTTTTTTCTTTGCTTTGCTATAGGAACATCAAGTTTTGGAAATGGAAACATCAATAGTTGAGCTGGTCTCTTGGCCATTGTCATTTTAATCTTTTCCTATCAAGTCCAGGTGACAGGGAGTAGGAAAGCGGAAGAACAAGTGGATTTTTGTGGTGTGTTGATGAGTGGAATTTTATTTATTTTTTGTGAATATATGATTTTATAGTGGGAATGTTCATGTCGTGTTTGGTGTGATTCGAAATAAACCAAGGAGCATTAACAATTGTTCATACAATTGTGGACTGTGTTGTTTGTATCTTGTGTACATGGACGTGTTGTGCCGAGTCCCAAATTTCTGCCCCATATGTCCAAATAAGTCTTAGTATACAGTTACCGATAAGTCGTTTGTTTCGTAAATCAAGTGAAGATCTGTAGTCCAGAAGATGTGATAGTTGTTTGTAGCGTCAAAGATGAAAGCAATCATTTTGAGCACCTCGAGTGTTGTTGCTCTCCCAAAATTTGAAATGATTCTGGAAACCTCCATTCCTACCCCTAAGTTATATATAACTAATGTTATAATTAGTGAAAAATTATTTTGTTTATTTGGTCATTTTGCATATAAGCAATCAATATAAGCAAATAAAAGACTAATGATAAAATAACGGACTATGCTTATCTATAGAATATTGCTTATCTATGCTTATTCCTTTTAGCAATATTCGGCCATGTCTGATGAAGGCGATATACGAAATATTTCAGAAAATAACTCAGACGTCTTGGTCCTAAACGGGTTTTGCGGTAAAACACTGCAGAGTTAGAAATAGCGCTTGGACCCGAACCCAGGTAATCTATTTAGCCGAATTATTTATAATTATTAAAAAGTGAAGCTGATCCCAAGTGAGGAAATGTCGAATTTAGTTGTCCCGAAAGTCGAGGCGCTGGCATCCGTCCAAGCGAATCCATAAGCCCAAGGGCCTAGGAGTGCGTCGTCCATCTGACATCACGTCCGTGACTTCACACTGACTTCATGCTTTGGCTTGTAGTAGTGTTTTTTTTAATTTAATTTTTTGTTTTGGATTTACTACTAACAGCTGTTTTCTGCAACCGTATTTAGCTACCCGTCGGTGCTTTGGGGTTCTGACGATCTAAAGATTTTTCACTGCTGTTTATAAATTGGCATCACACTTATTATTACACATCTTATTCTCCTAACTTAAATATTACTATTTTTTTTTTCATTTTAGTTGGAAAGAGGAAATAGCTTTTAGGATATTAAAAAAAAACTTTACCACTACAATCCTTCAATCAATCAAGGGTCTTGGGTTCAGAACATGATAGATATTGTACTGTTTCTTGGAAAACAGTTGTGCAGCGAGGTGATTTTTCCTATATCACCCTCAGCCGCCAGATTCCTCTCCCCCTTATTTTGGGGTAGCCATTTTATGGAGGTTGGGTGAGCCTCAGGAGGGTAATAACATCTCCGGGCGCTAACAGATTAAATACAAGTTTTTCCATCAGCGGGATTTGAACCTATAACCGGCATTTCGGCATTGCATCTCAGCGTTCTAGCACTGAGCCACCTCAGTCGTATATCATCGCTCCTTGATATACGATGATAACATTTCGGACATATCATGTAACAATACATGTAATTGTGGTTTTGGTTTTGGGAAAATTATTCAGGATCATCCTTACATGCTAAATATTGTAAATAAGTGAACCCTAGGGGTTAAACCGAAGTTTAGGTGGGAGGATTGCACTAGGTCATCTTCTTAATTTGTTTTTGAATGATATTCGATGGATGAAGGTTTGTAAGGAGCTTATAGTGTTATCAGCATCGAACCTTCGGGTTCGTTAAGGTTTTTATATTGGAACATACTGTTTTAACGTCCTTTAATTAAAGTATCTTATAAAACTACTAACAATCTTATACAACCATATATGTATTTACAACAATTAAATAAAATCGTATAAGATATCTCGACAATTAAATGGCTTTTTAACAGAATGAGGTCAAGGGTTGGGAGGATGTTGTTTCAACCCCTCGCCCATCATCTCTTTACAAACACTTCATATCGCATCAAGCCCTAGCCCTCGATTCCACATCAGCAGGATGCGATTCAACACAAGAAAACTCTCGTTTGTTTTTTGCATATTTTTAACTACCGAAGGTAACCATGAATGGATTTTCCTCCAAATGATAGGCCTGAAAAACCTAATCTAGTACAGATAATTTTAAGTATTTCTAGGAAGTAGTGTATTGCAGTA
The DNA here is from genome assembly GCA_037127475.1 of Arma custos. Taxonomy (NCBI): domain Eukaryota; kingdom Metazoa; phylum Arthropoda; class Insecta; order Hemiptera; family Pentatomidae; genus Arma; species Arma custos. Next base: position 72,783,013 of record CM073764.1, read on the forward strand.
AGCAGGAAGCTTGGTTGTCGATCTCTAAATTCGGAGTTCGAGACCGGATGTGAAAGAAGGATCATTTATTTTCTTCTAATAATGATCACCTGACGGTGATAAATAATTGTAATGGATGGAATCACCGCAATTGAGTAAACTACAATTTTCTTCCATGACCTTATTCATCTCTCTGTCATGTGGAATCGAGGGCTAGGCCTTGATTTCCATCTTGCCACACCGCGCAGTTCTCCCCTTCATTTCATACTCTTACTTCAATTTCTCTGATGGTAGCTATTATGACCTGTTAGGTTTGCCATAAAATTACAAAATAATTTAAAATATTCAACTATACTTTCCATTGGCTCCACTCTTTCCCCACTATATCCATCCTCCACCTGTTTCATGATCTTTCCTTTTTTCTTATTTCGCAGACATTCAATTCTTCTTTTGGTTTTGGCCCACATTGACTCAAGTATGAACACCTGTAACTGGATCGAAAAAAGTTTTTGAATGATTCACAGTAAAATGTTTATAATCCATTCCATCCAGTTTTTCGATTCCATTGTAGGTCTTCCACTGATCCGACATTATAATGGAACTTGGTCTAATTGAGGTTCTAATACACTCCGTCAGGGTTAGAGTTGTTCTATCAGGTATTGTGTATAGAAAACATTCTTTCGTCTTACCTTAGATCTCCCCAAAGACCTATTGCTGTGGATAGGGCTGTGTTGCACTGCCCAATGTTATACTTGCAATGAGAGAAACACGACTAGTCAATCTCAACTGTCAACCTTTCTTCTCCAATAATTGTGGGGGTTTTCAATAAACTGAATGCGCACACCTCCCTCAGATCATTTTTCCAATCAGCAATTGTACGGGAGTTCATGTCAAATTATTTCGAGCAGAATTCATCCGTCGTATATTCCTTTGTCCATGAATAAATGAATAATACTACCTTATTTAACGGTAACTTGCAATGACACAGCCACGTACCCGTAAACACGCAACATTCATACCGGCAATGCCTTTTATTGCATCTGTATGTGTTTCGACCTTCGTAAAATTTGATGATGTGGCCCTGTTTGCAATGAACTTTCAACTTCAATGAACTTTCGACAAACTTCCTCTTAGTTCCAAAAATAACTTATCCCCTTTCTCTTCATTGCATAATTCGTAGTTTCAAAAGATTCATAATATCATATTGCTTGCGTATTCATTATTCATTAAGCGTATTCATTCTCACAGTAATAATATATATTAAAATACCATTAAGCCTGTGTTTCATTTTTGTTTTCAGGGAAATAAAACTATATAGCAACCGTTAATTAATATCATACAATCACTGGTGGTGGTATTGGAAATCAGACCCTTTTGTTTCGACCTTTGCCTTCCATGCATTTGGCAGTCATAAATTATGTTTTTGAAAGTCTGTTCCTATTTGTCTATTGAACAAGTATTGTTACTGATTGTGTGAAATCTGTGTAAGTATGATTTGGTATGTTCAGTTAAAACCTGTGTTAGTTTGTAACTTGTGGATTTTATTAATGTTTAGTTATCGGTTGTCAGTTTTGGAATAAACCTATGCAAACTAAGAGATTTATTTAAAACTGTCCATCGTTCGTTCCATCTCAAAATTGATCCTTCACTAATAATGAATTTGATGAATGATTTAGGAGTTTTGTGAAAAGACTAATAGAGAGACAAATTTTTGCTGCCTCTTTTGCTAATTTTTTGGTTATCCCATTATTATCATTGGCCCTTAATGCCAGAGTGACTTTTTAATCATTTCATTTTTGCAAATAAATTTAGAAGCCTAAGTGCATAAGTTCATCCTGATGTTTTCTGTAAGCTTGTCATGTAGTAGCAGATTGCCTGATACAAATATTTTAAAGTTTTGCAACAATTTTACATAAAATGAAGCAACAATATTCAACGTAAAACGAAAATAGTTCTGATCCAGAAATATTTTCGGGTTAGTAACTGATTGAAGGTGACCCTACACGTCACCGTTTGATCATTGACGTGAAATGTATTTCGAGAGCGGAGTGTACTACCACAGGAAGCATTCCAACCCAAACGTCATAGCACTACTTTTTTACTCTTCTGTGAAATGAATTAATAGAAAAAGTAGAACTTACTTTGATATTTTTGTTCGATAGCAACATAAGCATTTATTGAAAGCATTCTTTGAATTAGAAAAGAGCTGTTATGTTACTAAATGTTTTTTTTCTAAGAAAGCATAAACTCATGCACACTTTTTTATATATTTAAACACTTTATATTTCTTAAGCTCCAACCTCTATAAATATTATATACAGAATGAGTGTACAGAATAGAATATATCTGCAGCCTCAACTCTGAGGCAAACTAATCCCCAAAATATTTCTTAGTGTCCAGTTTAAATTTAAAGTTGTGAGCCATGGAATAACCGCAATACCGATTAATATATCTTCAGCTTCGGTGAATAAATTCGAATTTTTTTCCAAATTAATTGAATTGTACTGATGGAAGAAGCATCGTGACATTTTCGTAGTCTTTGGTTTCAAATGGAGTTGTGTTATAAGCAATAACCCAATTTCACTTTGCCACTTATGCGTTACGAATATGATACGATTCTACTTACAACAATGCAATTAAGTCAAGCTAGACAAAATTCGAATTTATTCACCGTAGATGGAGATATTATATATATTGTATATAAAGATACCGATTATCTGCTGTTGGCAGATTTAATTTAATCTGTTAGGAGCCAGGGATAGATTCATTGAATTTGGTATCCTTCTGGGGTTCACCCAACCTCTATATAATGGATACTATAAATAGGGGGGAAATCTGGCAGTGGTGATCAAATCACCTCCCTGCATAATTTTTATAGTCTTTATGATACACTGAACCCCTCACCCTTCCTGGGTTGTAATGGTGCAGTTTTTTTAATAGAGTGAGATAACCGCTTACAGAGCTCAACACCGGGCTGAGGATGGCCCAGCCGGTCCGAATGAAGAGATGCGGTTAAAGCCGCCAGCGGCCAGCTCCGACTATTTTCGTCTAGGATAGGAGAGCCGTTGATCCAGCGGATGGCACTCCGCCAAACCTAATCACCTACTCTTTCAAATGACGGCGAGCTTCCGTTTAGGAAAGCAGGTCGCAAGGAAAGCCTTTGCCACGTATGCGATATCCTCGCAATCCAGGTGTTAGGATTATTATCTTGAAGGAAAGAAATGGTATTTTGTCCTCTTACGTTAATATTAACTAAAGAATTACAAGAATGTATGATCAGAATTTTTTTTACGAATATATTTGTTTTAGTTCACATCCAGTGATCCTATTTTGACCAGAATCTAATGTATAGTTTACATTAATGCATCACAATAAATTATTTATGCATACACACTTTGGAATGTGTTTTATTTTGCTCAAAAATCAATATTATGCTGATGAAAAAATGTATTACAACCTTCAATTATAATGAAACCTTCCATGATCATGTCGTCGATACAAATGCTAAGTACAGAATGTGAAAAAACACACTTTTGGTTTTCGATTTATATTGATTGCTTTAAGGATTGAAAATTTGATATAAAATTCATATATACTCATTTATAGGGAACAAAGCCACAGTTAAAAACACAGTTAAATTGCGTTTGACGATACGCACAGATTTTGACTGAACCTTAAACATTTTTTTCATTCTCCTGAAAAGTAGTACTTTTCACTTTTGGTCCATTGCATTTCTATCGAATATGTAATGAATAAAAAGAGTGATTTGTGGAGTGGTTTAAATATTTGGTGTAAGTCCCAGTATAGTTCAGCCGTAAAATGAGACTGGTCTAAACGAACTTTATAAATGCATACGGAAACTGGCTAAGAAGGAAAACATAAGTAAAATAAATGGAAGATGTAATGAGTCATGAAAAATGAGAAGAAGCAGATGGAGGAAAAGGATGAGTCCTTCAAGAAAGCATGAACAGAAGAGAAAGGCGAGGAATCTGAAAGAAAACAGATTTCAAATAAAATTCTAGGTTTTATCCCAATTCCTTCCTGATATGTTTTTAGACGGATCGGTAACTAACAATAGGCTTATTTACGAGTCTATTACTTTGAGTATGTCTTTATATCATGATTCAAAGCTCTGAGCACGCAATGGCCTACGTTATTAATTATTGCATTACGAAATCATTCATGTCACCTGCGGACATTAATCTATACGTGCACGCAATGAACATTCACAACGGCCTACAAAGCCTGTAAGAAAATGAGTGATCTTTTTTTAGTACTTTAATTTTTAACAATCCTATAAGAATATAAATATTGAATTATTGACGATATTATCAATATCATTGGATAAGACGGAAAGGTTTCTGTTCATTCAACATACTCTACAACAAGTAAATGACGTGTTCGATTATCATTCCACTAACCCTAATAACTAAATAAAATAAACAATTATCAATGATCGACTGTTGACCGGCATTAGCCGTGAAGAATAAATAAATTTGATAAATCCTAATTAAAATACTAGAAATAATTTAAAGACCAAAATCAGGAATAAAAAAAACCTTATTTCACCAATAACTTTAGTTTCTTTCCATGCCACGTTTGTCGAAATTCTACACTTCAGATAAACGGAAAAGGAGTCTATATTGCGTATTAATGTATTATGGTGGTAATTCGTATTAAAATATCTATTAATGTGTAATAAACCAGAATGAAAATCCATTTTATTGTGCCATGCTAATAAACTTAAATGGATTTAATGAATACTGCCCCTTCATTTAAATTCGAAAACCAGCATCAACGTACTGTGTTGCGGGCTTAACGTCATCCCAGTGAAGGCGTAACCATTCAGGAAATCGTCATTACGCTATTCATGGACTAATTATTCAGGAACTACCCTGTACAGTAGTGAAACTTGTATTGTTTTCGACTCTATATTTAAGTTTTTGAGTACGCATGAGTACCCCAAAAGTTATAAAAATACGGCCTTGAATAAAAATTCGTCTATTGGCTATAGACCTTATTTTTTCCATAAAATATTGAACTGATCAGAAAAGCTTAAAGAATAATGTAGCTACTTATTCAGTGTTGGGAATGCTCAAACATATATTTTGGAATTAAGAGTTATAGATTGGCTGGCGCTGATGTGCATAAAATAAAAATAATCTTCTTATAAAAAATTGGAAAACGTATGTACTACGTCAAGTTTTATTCATGACGTTTTAATCATGATATATATGAATATTTTCCTTAATGTTACAACATAACCACTATAATGATAAACCTACAGTGATAAATCATTGTAATGGATGAATTAGGTCCTGATATCGATCAAAATATTTTTTTTCTTTTAAATTCCATAGAATTATTCCTGTTATGAACCACAATATTGCCATTACCGTTATCATTTTTGCATGTGGTCTTTAAAACCGAATAGGATCATCGGAAGACATAATCCCACTTGTTCAGCTTTTGACAGATCATAGCTCTGTTTGAAGATTTAAAACAAATGGTATGAATTGTTCTTCCCAAAAATTATTTATATGGGTGAAAGCGTATAATATATATATATATATATATATATATATATATATATATATGTATGTGTGTATGTATATATATATATATATATGTATGTATGTATAACTTATGTACTTCACCAAGCAAAATATAAAAAAAAGACGAAGTCGGGAAATAAACAACTCACTTGAAGGCTGGTTAAACACTGCTTTATTCAAGTTACAATCCTCTATTTATCTTATTTACAATGTTGACATCCACTGTTTAGGATTAGTGTCTATTCTGGTGTATGTCTTATCTTAACTCCCCCCTGCCAGTTTACGAATACCCTCGTAAACTCAAAACAAGACAAAACATAGTCATAACATAAGAATACAAAAATAATAACAGAAAGAAAATTAAATACAATATCCTCAGATCAATAAAGCTATCACTTCCAAAAACCAAAAGAAAAGAAAACTTACACTATGTACAAGAACTCACTTAGCACTTTAACTTAAGATCATTATCACTCTACTGACCTACTTTAACAAACACTTAAAAATACAAAATAATAAAAATATTTTAAAAAAATACAAACAATGGTAATCATACATATTTATAGTCGAGTTTCCCCAGCTGGAATTTTCATCTGTTCAATATATACCGTTCTACGTTTTCTGGGCTCCGCCAGACTCTGAATGGTGACCAGATTGTGCTCCCTAATCGCGATCACTTTGAATGGCCCCTCGTACCTGAGCACCTCCTTTGCGCGATTTGACACAATCTTTCTGTAAACAATATGGCCTATACTAAGAGTTCCCAGGATATCCTTCACACTAAAATTATCCCTGGCTACTCTCTTACTCTTCCATTCTTGTACGCGTTTTTTCCCATATTCGGTCGAGTTTTATTCTGTTCGCGACTAGGTGTTCCGCCATGGTGTCATCTACGACCGTACCGTTCCCGTCCCTACGTCGAGCCCGTAAACCAAAGAGGACCTCGAAAGGGGAGAATCCCGTACCCATGTGGATTGAGTGGTTGTACGCCGCAACAGCCCGAGGCATCGCCACATCAGCCTCCAACCCTTTATCCGCATGGAATACACGAAGATGTTCGCCCAGAGTACTATGGAGCCGCTCAATCCCTCCCCTACTTTTGGGATGCCCGAGTGTATTCCAGTGCCAAGCGACACCGCAATCTTTCATGTCCATTCGCAGTTGGGCATTGTCGAACTCTCTACCGCTGTCCGAGGAAATCGAATCTGGCATCCCGTAACATTGGAACCATGTTCGGAGGGCGCCACCGACTGCGGCCGCTGACTTCTCTTTCACCGGATGGGCCATGGCTATTTTACTGAATATGTCCACGATAGTTACCCACTTAAAGCCCCTCCACGTAAAGGTGTCAATTTGGAGATCCGTTAGCGGCGCTATAGGCGTACACGTCTCCACTTGCAACCCTATCGGGGGATGGCGATCATACTTCGCGACATGGCAAATGGCACAGTCCCTCACAATCTCTTCGACCGTTTTCCTCATCCCCACCCAGTAGTACCTCCGTTTCAATGCTGTTACTGTTTCATTAACCCCCCTCTGATTAGTTTTCCCCTGGTGGTAAGCTAACGTGACCTCTTTTTGGTGATCGGTATCCCGGATCGTATGCACCATAAGGCGACACCTAACAAACGACCTATCCAGACCTATCTTCTCTAGTCGCCACAAATTCTTGATTTTCTCCCAAACCGTCGCGTTCCCTACATAGAGATAGTGGGTCACCTCTACCTTTGACGCGTCTTTCAGAACTTGGCATATCTGTTCTTCCTTGACTCCAGGTTGAGACCAGATAGTCACAATATGATGCCTCTCATATCTGGAATATTCCATTTTCAGTAACCCTGTGGTCCGTGTCTTCCAGATTATCTGTCGCGTCTTGTCATTGATCACCTCATCCACCTCCACCATGTCCGTCAGTCTCTCGTCCTGTGAATCCTCCTGTTCGGGAGATTCCCCGTTGCGGTCTGTTTCTCGCTCTCCTTCCCCATCTGGCGTCCATTCACGTACGAACCTCTGAAGCCCCCCGGACGGTTCCCCTTCCCCTGAATCGATCGCATTGACCTGTAGGGCACGAGATAGCCAATCCGCCACCACATTATCCTTTCCGGCTTGTATGTTATCTCGATATTATACTGGCTCAGGATCTCCTTCCAACGCGTCACCCTAGCCGACGATTCCTTCAAATTCCCCACCCACAGAAGTGGCCTGTGATCGGTATGAACTTTGAACCTCTAACCGAAAATATAGGGCCGGAAGTGTTGGACTGCCAATATAATCCCTAATAACTTATAATAATCCCTTTCCAACGCGCTGTACCGAGTCTCTGCGTCTGTAAGCCTCCTGCTTGCGTATGCCACCGGCCGTTCTCCCTGATCATACTCCTGCGACAAAACCGCTCCCAGTGCATATTCACTAGCGTCGGTGGTGATCGCAAACGGTTTCGAAAAATTCGGAAATGCGAGGACCGGTTCTGTTTGCAACCAACGCATGCATTTCCTAATGTTCTCCTCGATCTCCGGGGTAATCTGAACTGTGCGCCCCTTTCTTAACAATTCATTCAGAGCAACCAGATGTTCGGCCATCTCTGGGACAAATCTACGATAATAATTGAGGGTTTCGAGTAATCTCCTGATTCCCTTGATATCGTTCGGTATCGCCATTTTCCCTATGGCTTCCACCTTCTTACCGTCAGGCCGAACCCCATCCTCCGATATCGAATGCCCTAGGAAATTGATCTGTTTTTGTCCCAATATTGATTTTTCCTCCAACAATTTCAATCCAAATTGACGGATTCTGTCAAAGACTCGCCTCAAGTCCTCGATATGACCTAACTCCGACTTACTAAAAACCAGGAGGTCGTCCATATAGACCTGGCACATATTTTCATCTAAGCCCCTCAAGAACTCGTCCATCAGTCTCTGAAAAGTTATTGGCGCATTTTTCAAACCAAACGGCATACGGGTAAATTCGTAATGCCCCCTCACAAACGTGAACGCTGTTTTACATTGGTCCCTGGGATGCATTCGAATCTGGTGGTACCCTGATTTCAAATCCAACGTACTGAACACCGTTGCTCCGCCCAATCTGTCCAAAATGTCTTCTAGTCTGGGAATAGGGTATTTCTCATCCAACGTGTTGTCGTTGAGTTGTCGGAAATCCACTACCACCCTGTAGCGCTCCCTAGTATCCCCGTCAACAGGTTTTTCTTGACCGCCCATAGAGGACTGTTAAAGGGCGACGTACTATCGACGATAATTCCTTGGCGTTTGAGTTCCGCGATCTCCGCCCTAATGTGTTCCCGTAACACCTGTGTATACCTCCGCTCCTTCACGTACGTACTCTTCTCTGACATTAAATGAATTTCGTGAAAAGTTTCCCCCGTCACACTCAGGGGATCCCCCTCGCGAAAAAAAATATCCGCATATTCCTCCTTTATGCCCGTCCTCCAATCCTTGGCCTGGGCGATTGCACCAACGCACCGCACATCCCTTTTCGCGCTCTCCATCGTTTTATATATCCGCCTCCCTATTTTAATCGCCCATTGACCCTCTACATTACGTAGTTTCGCCCCTAATTTCCCGAGCACATCACACCCCAAAATCCCCCTATATTCACGCGGCATAGTCTCTACCACATGCAGGGTTGCTATTCCACCCTTTTTCCCCCATTTACCTAACGCCAGGTCAATTTCCCCCTCCACCGTACAGGGACCACCCAAAGTGACCAACTTACATAAGCACGTCCTAATTTCTGGTTCACTCTTTCCTTTAAATATAGTTTGTAAACTATCTCTACCTATATTAGAGTACACGAACTCCCTGTGTCCACCAGACACCTCCACCCCTTGCAAAACTCGATAATAGGCAACCGATCACACCTCTTTATGATAGTATTTACACAAAAATGGTTGCCTCTCTGCTCACACCATTCTCATTCTCTACTCACCTCCTCGATTCTCCTCCCTGCACTCCGTTGTCTGCTCTTTCCTCCAGGGGTCCCTCTGCCACCAGGCTCGCTGCCCTCTGTCTCGAATCCTGTAGCCTCGGAAGATCTAGACGAATCGGATGGCCTTCTGCTTCTTCTCGATATTCTCTGCGCATTTACCTCCATCGGCTCTCCACGATCATGGTTTCTCCGCCTTATGTATGGGCATTGTCTCGCCATGTGTCCCTCGCTGTGGCACTCAAAACAGCGCGTGCGTGAGCACTGGTCCATCAGATGCCCTGTCTTCCCACATTCGTGGCACTTTCTATCCTCCTTTCTCCCATACCTTCTATCTCCGAACGGCTTTTTCTCTCTGGGTAATCTGTCTCTCCTGCTAAAGTCTCCATCCCTTCTTCTCTCTCGCTCTGGTCTTGGTCGATTTCTTCCTATATCATTACGGCGATATGACACCTTACACCATCCTGGTTCGAAAACTTCTCCATCCTCTTCATCGCGGGCACTCACATCCACCATCTCCTGGGCGCATTCCATGAATGACTTATCTCTGGGTAACCCGTCTTTCTTTCCGGTATCCCTAGCTAACTGCACCTTCAAGACTGTGGTCATAAACAGCATCCACGTTTCGACCGCACCCGTATCCATTACCTCGCGTAACTTCTCATTTATCTTATTTAGTCTCACCAGCAGTCCTGCAGCATACTGACCATTTGTCTGATTTTGACGTTTCACCTCCCGAAACATCTGCAGCATGTCTTCTTCTGGAGCCCATCACCCCCCTCCATACGCTTTTTTTAGCCTTTCTTTTATCACCTGCCATGCAGTATCCTCATCTGCATGGATCAGATTTAGCACGCTCCTTCTGACCCGTCGTGCTAAGGCTACCCGTAGTATTTTGGCATCTGTTTCTTCCAAACAACCTGTTGAGACCTGGGACTGGATACTGTTCATAATGCCATCTCCGCCCTTGAGAAAATGATTCAATTCGCCTATATCACCATTAAACTTCTCTAAGTCTGATATTTCCCTTCAATATATGTCAGTGTATGTCTTCAATTTAAGTCCTGCGCATTTGCCTTTCTTAATTTCATTTTTTCCAGCTCGTTTGTTTCCTGCGCTATTCTATTTGCCTCCTGCGCAGCTAAGTCATTTACAAGCCGTTACAAGTGCCATCGCTAGGGTTGTCGACGGTAACGGCGGGAACTCGGGATTCACTGGTTCTGCCTGTGAAGGCTCCAAAGTTAATGTTGCAGGCCTAAGGATTTCTCTTTCACCATTCATAATGGCACAATTAGTTTTTCAAATTTTAAAGAACAAAAAAAAATGAAAGTACGTAAAAAAAAAAAAAAATAATAGCTCTGTAATGAGATCACAATAGTTTCTAGTGTCCTTGAAAGAGAGGAGAGAAAAAAAACAAAAGAAAATATTCTTACTGCACTGCTAAAACGTTCTCCCGGGTTTCGGCACCACTTATGTACTTCACCAAGCAAAACATACAAAAAAGACAAAGTCGGGAAATAATCAACTCACTTGAAGGTTGGTTAAACACTGCTTTATTCAAGTTACAATCCTCTATTTATCTTATTTACAATGTTGACATCCACTGTTTAGGATTAGTGTCTATACTGGTGTATGTCTTACCTTAACTTATATATATATATATATATATATATATATATATATATATATATATATATATATATACATATATATATATATATTATATAAATATAAATATGTGTGTGTGTAAAGGAATTAATTTCTTAAAGGTGACTTTTATATTTTTATTGTTAGAAATGGTCACAGATGTTGATCGTGACAGCTTATAAAATGATGAACTTCCAGGAAGTGCGTCATCATCTAACTATAATTCTTTAAATTATTTATCAAAATAAAAATAAAAAATGTGTTCTGTCAATTATATTTTTTAATAAAATATAACATTGGTTCTTAAAATAGATTAGAAAAGAAAAAGAAGAGGGAGATGAAAGATCCGTATCCGTATTCGCGGCTTTTTTGGCTGATCTTATTAATTTTCAATACATAGATGAAATTCTATAGATGGTTATTTTATATTCACTGAAAATCGCTTAGGTACGTGTTACTAATACTATAAACAGCAACATTTGTTCTGGGAAACGTCCATTAAAAAAAAAAACAATCCTCCATTCAAATTACCGATCCGCTGATCTTAGGTTGTATGGAGAAACAATTTGGACAGTCTATTTGGCCAAATAGATTTGAAACGGCTAAACGACCGCTCGACGTCAACCGATCTTAGTGGGACATATTTGAAGACTCCAATTTCTATTGGGCTGAGTATAGCTCTAGGATCGTCCTCCTCAAATTCTACCATTTTCCCGCACAAAGGTTCAGCTGTATTCTGCATGTGCTTCCAACCTGGATTTTTCTCCAAAGCATCTATGAATTTCTACTTCATTTTGTTGCTATTTTCCCCTTGTGCTTCATCCAGTTTTTTGATAACACTATTAACTACAGCAATACTCTCTACTAATGGTATATTTCGTGTTTCTAGTGCTGTAATTTTATCTCCTAAAAATATGACATTAGAATACAAATAAGTCAAATCATGTTTTAAAGTCGGGTTATATTAAAGTTTTGGCTTTTTCTATTGCAGCAGAATCGTCAGGTAATTTAGACAAAATATCTTTAATTTCATTAAAGTTTGTACAGTAGTACTCAGCTGCACTTAGCCACGTCCCCCCACCTAGTGATGATTGGTTGAGGAGGCAGTGGGAGATGAGGGTGGCTTGTCTTGAAAATCTCCACACGACTTGGAGCCTTTAAAAATACTTTTTTGACAGTTGCTATCAATTGATCAATATCTTGGAACATATATCTAACAGTTTCTGCAACAGGGTGGATAGCGTGAGCAAGGCAGGTCAGATGGATTAGTTTAGGATAAAACTACTTTTCCGACGATTAAGTTGATAACATATCTGCCTTCAACATCTGCTGTCTCGTCCATCGAGACCCAGATCGGACCATTTTTTATCAAGTCTCTGATTTTATGGAGTGTTTCATTGTATATAAGATCCAGATGAGATTTCCTGAGGGTACTTTCGAGAGGTATGGTTTTCCCTGTGTACTTCTCCAAAAAAAAACTTTAATTCAGGGTGGCTTATTTTATGGAATGGTATATCAGCTCTAAGTTAAATAAATCGGTATCGAAATCGGACTTTCCAGACCCACTTGTAGAAGCTTGCGTCAAAAAAGTTTGTTGAAATTTTGATTTCTTATCTTTGTTATCCTGATGTTTTTCAGTCTTTATGTGTTGCGTTACCAAAAAACGTGAAGCATTTGAGACAGGTTTCTCACAACAAACACAGTATAGAACATCTCCATCCCCCTTAAAAGTCTCACTTGAAAATTCACGTATATACTTCTGCACAAGAACTTTTGTCTTTTCCGTGACTTTCGGCATTAGAGATGTAAACATTTAACAAGACACAAATAATGTTTTACTGTGAAAAACCCGTGAGAGTCTGTCATAAAAGATCGGATGTCAAAGGAAGGAGAATCTGGGAAATATGTTAGAGAGGCGGAAAGAAGATTTATATCCAAATATCTAAATTAACTATTCGACAAAAACATTGATAGTGGCTCTAACACAATATTCCTTTCCACTTCAAAGAGAAGCAAAGCCGATCGAACATTCTTGGAAAACGACGAAACAGCTATTGTTTCCGTCAATCTTATTAAACTAATACTGAACAAACAAAAGGCGTTATAAAGATCGTAGAAAGTAGTGGTGAAAAGCACAGATTTTAATTTTAATTTAAATTTTAAAATTTTTAGTTTTAATTTAAACTTAAATTTTTTTTTGTGCTAAATGCCAAATATGTATAAAGATATGTAACTTAAAACCAAATATGCATTTACGATAAAATATGTAGAAATATGCAAAATAATTATAGCTTAAATTTATTCCAAATACTTTAAAACATATGCAAGTTAGAGAAGAGTTGGTCGACTGTATCTTCTAATTCAAGGAAGAAATAGTTGGGGGTGCAGTCAATGAAAACATCAAAATAAGGATAACTTATTTATTATGTGCCGACGTTTCGGCCTACAATGTAGGCCATCTTCAGGGCGAATAAAACAACTTGCAGGTTAGGCCGCTCAGAGACAAGTCACTTGTCTCTGAGCGGCCTAACCTGCAAGTTGTTTTATTCGCCCTGAAGATGGCCTACATTGTAGGCCGAAACGTCGGCACATAATAAATAAGTTATCCTTATTTTGATGTTTTCATTGACTGCACCCCCAACTATTTCTTCCTTGAATTAAAACATATGCAGTTTGTTAAAACAGGATTTGTCAGTTAACCACGAAAAATATGCAAATGCATATAATTCATAGCCCTAGTTATTAGGTAGTTAGTGGTGAAAAACTATTGAATTCTGTTCAGATTACTTTTTATTTCTTAAGTCAAATATTTGGCATCTTTATATTGCAAAAATTTGTCGTATTACACTAAATCAACTAACTAGGTCGTAGGTACTTATTATTTATTTAATTTATAAGTACTTTGAATTATTTGTTCATTCATCAATATACCAGAGATTCAAACAAAGGCATCTGATATTATATCTGACTTTCCCTTTTATTTAAACATTCAAATATAATTTAAATTTATTACTGAGCAGTTAATTTTCTACAATAAAATTAATTGAGCCAGATTAAGGGAGGAGCTTATTTTCGCGCTGGGAAAGGTTGTCCAAGGGTGCAATATCTGATACCCTTACGGCGCCCTAACTTGACGCGCAAAGCGTCCAGTGGCGACAACTATCAATAAAGTGACCATACGTTCCGTTTTGAACGGGACTGTCTCTTTCCTCGATCACCTGTCCCGATGTCCCTCAACAAAACTCTGGGACGCAAAATTGTCCCATTTTTCGAAACCGCTAGAAAATTTAAAATGTATTGTCAGACATGAGCTTTACGGACAATAAAAATTAATCGCCAACTTTATTAAACCCTGTTTATTTCTATGAAAAGTATTAATGTAGTTTTAAAAAATATATCGCATATAATTGAACAATTACTGTAGGAGGAACTTCTCATACTGAAGATAGGTTTTTATTTTTCACTCTTTGTTATAATATAAGTAATTATATTGATTTAAATATAATTTTAGAGTACAATGATTGTATTAAGTTATACTTTTTCTAAACGAAAAACATAAAAAAGTTATGTTTATTTTCATAGTTAACCTACTATCTGTCGTATATAAACACATGTCCCGTTTTGAGTTAAAAAATAAATATTTTTATTTTAAACAGAAAAGATCCGAACCAGGGAACCTCTGTCTCTCCGTGACCGTATCCGCGGATCTTGACACCAAATATTTATATATTTATATAGTTAAATGTTGACTTTATGCAAACGAGTTTTTAAAAAAATGAACTTTATTTTAAATGACAACACAGAAATAATGATATAATAAACTAATGATAACAATATTTAAACGGGCATAATGACGGCCTGGAGCGGAATCAACTAGGCTGGACTGGCTATTGGGCTATCGCACCTTTGTTCTATGCCTTTATAAAGGATCAGCAAGTAGCCGATAAGAGTTCCTAGAACTGCACATCTGTGTCACTTATAACTCCTCCCCACTTTAAGTTTTTGAACTCCGGGCAAAACAAATAATTATTTAAATATTATACATACATGATAAATTGTTAACATGAAATACTAAAAGCTAGTTTTATACAATTTGCTTAACATAACATTATGATCATTTACAATAGCAGGTGCTGTTGGTATAGTAACAATTTGTGTTGGTATATTAGAATTAGGTGGTTTATAATATTTTCTTTTATAAATAAACATAATAAGCATGATAATAAAAATTATAAGGATACTAATATAATAATAATTGTAACTGTTGTTTACAAATGAAAGCATTTCAAGCGGTGGTATTGTATAATTATGTGTGGTTACAAGTGTAGAATTTAAAATTAAAGAGTTATAAAATGGTTGTAAAATAGTATTATAATTATGAACGTAAATGTTAGTAAATTCAGAAAAACAATCATATTTACTAATGTTAATTAAACTTACATATGGTAAAAATACAGAATTATTTTTACAATCCATTATTTTAGTAATATTTACGGTTACATATTGCTTAAGGATATCTACATATCTAATTTTATTTTGTTTGCTTACAATTAGTTTGCAATATTCCAAGTTTCCATTTTCAAGAATAGAGGAAACACATTTGGACTTAATCCTATTTAAATTTAGACAATAAAAATTGTCTATAAATATACAGTTGGCTGTATACAGAGTTGTTTTATTTTTTATGTAAAGATCAGATTTTAAATCAATCTCATAAATAGTTTGGTTGATCACCCTTGGTATTGGTAAAATAAAATATCCTTTATACGAGGCATCGTGGACTGGTATTTTTATAAAGGTATGAACAATATTGTGATGTGTAGAACAAAATATTTTACTGTTTGTCCATAAGACTTCTGGATTATTTGATATTAATTTTATATTTTTTGGCAAATTTCTAATTACATCAGTCATTAAATTGGAATGTACTATTCCCATTTTACAAAATTCCAAAGACAAAGTTAAGCTTTTGATTTTATTTAATAAATGCATAATATGAATGTATAAGTCGTAGGCCATGTCATTCTGTTCTAAAGAGATGATCAATAAATGATCAATAAATTTTGTTTATTGATCATAAAGTTTTTGTTAATTGTCTTTATATCTTTCTTATAGTCTTCCATTAATCTTTGGTTAATGTTTACTGTTGTTTCAATATTATGTTCAATTTTATAGTTATTCTTTTCTACGTTTGAAATTATTTTATCATTATTCTTTATTCTTTATCGTCAGCGTCCATATTACCCGTGATCCAACTTATGATATTACCTAAACCATTTATTAGTCCTCGTTTATGGTGGTTATTTATGTCTTTAAATTGAATTAGTTGTAGTTGTTCATTTGCATCATTTGTTAGGTCGGTTAGTAAGTGAAACATTTTATGATTTTTAAAATTAATTAAATGTGTTTGTATGTTTGTTATTTCTACTTCTAATAGTGTCAGGTTATAAAAATGATATGTTTCATAGAATTGATTGATTACTCTAATATCGTTTATAGAATAGTGTAGGAGTCCTGGTGTTTTAGTCAGATCCATTACTTGTATCGTCTGAGTCTTCTGAAGATGTATTGTCAGTAAGATTAACCAGTAATGAGTCCTCATCTGAAACAAAGTGTCGTTTCTTTCATCGTTTAGTAGGTCTGCGAATATTATCAACATGGGTTTTTAGTTGGCGAGCTCCTTGAATTAGTACATTGACTTTTCTAAATGTATCTCTATTTTTAATTTTTGCTTGTGTGTTTTTGAGAAATTCGTGGCCTGTCAATTCAGGTGGGTCTTCTCGATTTTTATTTAATTTATCGGTCCTTTTTTCTTTTTCTTGTGTTATTTTATCACGTGTCAGTTCGTGCAAGAGTTGCATTTCATTGTGATATTTTTGAACGTATAGTTCTGTAATATTAATGTCATTTTGTTGATTATTATCTTGTATAATCCCGAAAGTTATTTCGTTAGGGGTTAGTTTCAAATTTGTATTTAGTGTATTATTGTATGCTGAAACTTCGATTTTTAATTTATTTTCAAATGAATACTTCTTCTTCTCATGTGAGATAAGTCTTAATAATTCGGTCAGTGTTAGGTGTACCCTGTTAAGTAATCCTAATGAGTTTGAGTGGTTCGTAGATGTATAATGGAGAGTTATATTATTATAATCACAAAATTGTTGAACTAAATTGTTCTTCATCTCCGTGCCTTGGTCTAAAGAAATCTGTGTTGGTGTTGGGAAGTATGATAAATAAGTTTGTAAGCAGTCACAAATATTAATAGCGTTATGTGCAGGTATTGTTTGCGCGAATAGTCGTTTTGAAAATGTGTCTACTGATGTAAATATAATTTTACTTTCAAATTTCAGAATGTCGATCATTAACTGTTGAAAAGGTTTTTCCGGTGTAGGGGTTAGTTGGTACTTCGTCTTAATTGGTCTTCTGTCATATTTAGCCTTTTTGCAGATTTCACATTTGTTAATGTACTCTGTAATCTTATCTTTCATATTCGGGAAGTATACCTGTTTTCTTAATTTTTCGAATGTTTCCAGTATTCCGCGATGTTTAGTTTTTCCTAAATGGTAATTTTCGATTGTCTCCAGTTGTTCGTCTAATTTTTCTATGTCAGGAATAATTTTGAAATATCTTTTTATTCTCACTGAAGGGAATTCATCTTCAACGATTGTTTGTATTGTTTGGAAATATTCGTCGTAAATTTTATCTAAAGTTTGAATGTTAGATGAACAATAAATTCCGTAAGTTTTATTTGGTTCCATTATTTGGTAAAGGATAGTCTGTAAGTCATCTTTTCTATTAAAATTAATTTCGTATCTTTTTTTGTTTCCAAAGGGTTTAGAAAAATTCATTTCTTCTTTATTTCCTCGTTTGATTATTATTTGATTTTTTTCTATGTTTAAGCATTTATCTGGTTCACAAATTCCAAACTGTTCTTTACTAGATTTTTGTGAGTGTATTGTTTCTAATTCTGTTTGGTTTTCTTCGTTTGTCAAAGGTGTTGGTATATGTAGTTCTTCTATGACAGCGTCGTACTGTAATGAGTTTTCATTTGCTTGATCATCTAATAGTCTGTCAATGTCCATTTCTTCATTTATCTGTTCTGTTTCTGTGTAATGTATTTCTTTTATATTTCGTGAAAGAGCATCTGCAACGTAGTTTGTCTTTCCGTTTATGTGTTTCATTTCAAACTCAAATTTCTGCTATAGTTTTATACTTTTACTATTACTAATTCTTTATTCTATTTTTATATTAATAAACTTTAATTATTATTATTTTCATTTAATTGATATTATTTTTTTAAATATAACGGTTATTATTATGTTAATGATTTTTATTTCAATTAATATTTATTTCTATGATTATAGTAACATTATTTTAAGATTAATTTTATTAAAACTTAATTTTAATTATGTTAAAACTAAATGATATCCGTTGTCCAATATCCAATATCTAATAGCTATAGCTCTATCCGGTGGAAAATACTTTAATATCTTTTTTTAACCTTCCCCCGAAGGTAATTGCGCACATCAGTGGGGTTATTCTTAGTTCTCATATTGTTTCCTACATTTAATTTATTATTATTTAAATTTTTCTTATTTATTTTCTTATTAATAATGAAATATAAACTTGTCAATGATTTTAAATTAAATTTAGCGGTCACATTGGAACTTTGCTTACTTGTCCTTTCCGCGTTTTTAATTTTATTACACTCTTCTAACATTTCTTCTCTTTTATTATCGTCGCTTATTCTATTACTTGTAATATTTTTTTCTTCTTTATTATTGTCGTCGATTTTATTATTTTTTATTGTGTCTTTTATTTCTTTATTGTCGTCGATTATATTACTATTTATCATAGTTTTTGTTTCATTATTTTCGTAGATTAGATTATTACTTATTATTGTTTTTATTTCCTTATTATTTTCAATGAAATATATTTCATTATTTACTTCATACTTTTTATTTTTAAATTTTACCTCCATTTTCTTTAAGTCTATTACGGCTCCTAGATTTTTCATAGTTTCATACCCAAATAAAATATTAAAACGTTCGCTAAAAGGATAAACCAGGAATTTAACTTCTCGATTAATTCCTATCAGGTCTTGCAGGTTGAGGATAACACCTTGTGTTCCTTCTGCACGTCCTGTAGGGGTTTTTATCATAAAGCTTTCCTTGGTTAACTTAGCATTACGCGGTATGCTGTCAGGAGTGATATAATTTTTTGTGGCTCCAGCATCGATGAGCCATTTATTGTTAATGAAGTCCGTAATTTGCGGTAAATTATCCTTATTACTTACTTCATCTGGTTCTAAATTTTGTTTTAATTCCGTTTTTTGTTTTAATTCCGGTGTTTGTTTTTGTTCCGATTTTTGTTTTTGCTCCGTTGTTTGTTTTTGCTCCGTTGTTTGTTTTTGATCTAATTCAATGTTTTTGTTTATTCGGGTGGTTTCTCCCCGTTCGGACCTAACTCTAAAAAACGGTCTCTTTCTTGTTCTAATTGTTGTAATTTGTCCGTTAGTAATTTAATTTGTTCGTCCTTTTCACTTTCGGTATGATGTACTCTATTCGATACTGTTCTCATCGAGACTGTATTCGATTCTTGTTGTGGTTCCACGGGTGCTTGTGTATTTTTCCAATTTCCCGAAGGAGTTTTATTAAAAAATCTATGTTGGGATTGAGGATCCCACTGTTGATTATAAATAGGTTTCGAATTTTGATGTTGGTAATTTTGATTATAAGGTTGCCGTTGATGTTGATGATGTTGGTAATTTTGATTATAAGGTTGCCGTTGATGTTGATAATTATTCTATTGGTACTGATATTGCGGATTAAAATTATTTTGTTCGTATCTATGGTTGTTAAATTGTTTATTTTTGTAATTCGGGTAGAAATGTTTTCCTTTATAAGTTGATTGTTGTTTGTCCTTTTTGTTAGTATGTTGTCCATATAAGCGGTGGACAATGTGTGATGCGTCATTTCGTAAAATTTCGTCAATGTCCTCTACAGTATCAAACTTTATGTGATAAATAAAATCTGTCAGTGCAGGATGTAAATTATGAGCGGCGTGGTGTGATATTTGTCGGTCGTAGCGCGACATTTCTGCGATTTTGTCTTCAATTTCTGGGTCAGCGTAGACCCTCGCGTATAAGTCACATCGTTTTTTCGATAATCGGTCTAAAAAGTCATGAGGATTTTCGTTATGATACGATCTAGTATTAAGAAGGTCGGAAATTAATTGTTCTCTTGTCCGTGTGTCTTGGTATTTACGTTTTAAGAAGTTTAAAATTTCAGATACGGTAGAAAATTCCTTATCATAAGTTGCTATCTTAGCTTTGCCTTTCAATTTGGTTAAAATAGTCAATTTCAATTTTGCATGATTTATATCTTTAAATTGATTAGTGTCTTTACAATACAGATCATAAATAAATTTAGTATTCCGAACAAAATCAACTAAATGTAAGGGATCACCATTGTATTCTGGTATTAACTTAAAATCATGGTCTTTAATTTCCATGTTAATATCTGATTCTATAATATCTGTTTCTAAAAGTGAGTTAAAATTGATTTTAGAAAAGGTAGGATTAAGTTGTCTAAGTTGGTTCAGTCGTTCTGACAAATTTGTCATTAATAATTAAAAACTTAAATTAATAAAAATATTACAACATAAAAATAAAAATTTTAATTTTTAAATGATTAGTCTATTATTCACCTTTCGTGATGTCTTCAGTGAATGCAGTTCCTCTCAGCACAAAGTCTTTAACAAAAGTTCTTGACTCGGGTGAATGAATATAAAAATATTCAGTTTCCTCAGGATACCTCGTAGCCGTGGAGATGCTCGCTGTAGGCGTTGGCGATCTTTCTCGAGACTATGAGAGTGATGATGCTGTTTTGAAGTCGGTCTTAATCGACGCGATAGTACTCAAAACTCCCGCAAAGTTACTAAATATCCATGTAAAAGAAAACTGCCCAAGTCCCTATTTGGGCGCCAGTTAAATGTTGACTTTATGCAAACGAGTTTTTAAAAAAATGAACTTTATTTTAAATGACAACACAGAAAGAATGATATAATAAACTAATGATAACAATATTTAAACGGGCATAATGACGGCCTGGAGCGGAATCAACTAGGCTGGACTGGCTATTGGGCTATCGCACCTTTGTTCTATGCCTTTATAAAGGATCAGCAAGTAGCCGATAAGAGTTCCTAGAACTGCACATCTGTGTCACTTATAACTATATATATTCGGATCCGTATCCGCGGATATGCTTTTTTAACGATCCGGCACATCGCTAATGATCAAGGAAAAAATAATTGAGGCTATACATAGGTTTAATTAGACCTATTTTTACACGCACTGTTGAAATGACTACTACCATTATCGGAAAGACATTAAGATTCATCGAGGGAAAAATACTTCGAAAATATTATATGAATACCACTTAAGTGCATCTGAAATAATTCTAAGTCAAGTGCTTCCCCTTCCTATATCATGTTATCTGCACATCCATTTTGTTTATTCATTGACCTGAAGTTTTGCAGCTTCTATAATCCAATGAGTAGACTATGCCGGAAGGAGTAGGTAAGAGCACAAACATTTTACTTGCGGAAACTGACATTTCTCTAATGAGGAGTACAATTCTTATCTCTGAAGAAACTGGTACATCCTGCCACCTTGAGAAATTGAGTAGGTCTGCCTTTTTGAAGAGTCTAAATGACTAGAATTATGTTTCTTATATTCAATTTTATGTTATATGGTGGATTTGAGTTCGATAGTATTACATAGGAAAGACGAAAAGTGGAATAGAAGATTTCATTTTAAATTATTTCATGGGGGGATGTACCAGTCAGTGTTACATACATTTGTTGGATTTATTTTCTAATAGATTATCATCAATTATTGAAACTTGTTCAAGAAAAACATATCAAACAAAATATGAGGCGTGGAGATGCAAAAAGGGATAAATCCATGTTTTTCACAAATTTAGTATCCTCTATGCAGTGGTACATGGTTTGCCATTCAAAATATGTCAAAACCAATCTAATTTTTCTATAAATAATTTTCTGAAATAAATAATCGTTTGTGATTTGGACTTATACCCTTTTGCATCTCAACGCCTCATATTATATATTTAAAATTACATAAACAATTAATATTTTCAATCGAGGAAGAATAACGAAGTAAAATTTAATTTTTTTAACGGGTCTGTTTAAAGTCAACAAAAATTTCAATCTAATTTTATTTCAAGGTACTTCAATAATGACATTTACGTGAGATTTCAACGGATGAATCATATAATTGCAGTATCATATTCCCTCTAGCATTAATACATAAATTGATTGTGAGTTCGTTTTTTTATTTTTCATAATCTGTGTTGACACAACGATATCAGTGTATGTTCTAGACTTACTAGCTGTTCACGGTTTGTGTCATAAACTCATTAGTGAGGGTTTTCTCAAAAGGAATCTTGATCATTTGGCGCATAAACTTCAAAGATATATTTTTATTATTTAAACTTTATTCATTTACTCTGTTTTTTTAATTTATTATGTTTAATCTTGTTGTAAAATTACACCATATATTATCATTAAGTTCCGACGTTCTTTAGCCATTATCGATCGAAATTGGCAAACATGGTTTATCAAGTGTTGCTATCGCTCACTACCTCTACTTATGGATCTGTTTACCCAAAGTAATGTAACATCATTTGTGCATTACATTTTATTCCTAACCAAAATCGAATGCTACCGATCAACCAGAACAGAAGATGTTTCAAATCTGACTGCATTGCTTGTTGTGGATAGTTCTAAATCTTCTCATATGAAGAGGTGCATATTTTATTATTACTCTTTTTATGGCCTATTTACAATACTTATATACGAAAAATATGATTACATTTACAAACATAGTATAGTAAAATCAACTTAAAAACCAAACAACAGAATCTTGACAGTTTATTTCTGACGTACTCAACAGGGGTATTTTGTGATGATTTAATTGAAATAAAAAAAGATTATTTTGTATAACCGCATTATTTCTCGTAATTAAATTTTTGATTTGATACGGAAATATTCCTAGATCCTTTAAAAATATTATGTGATTTATTTAAATATTTAATCTTTGAATGGTACCAATAAAAAATAATTGAAATTAGGTGGCAAAACCCAAGCAAAATATCCTTAAATCCTTAATGTTTTTTACTAATTTTTAAATATAAACTATATGGAATTTAGTTAGTAATCTCAAAATAATAGATAAGATAAAGGACATGAAAAAAAGATTATTTTATACTCATGGATAGTAAAATAAAACATTAAATATAAGATAGCTGAATGAATAATTTTATAATTAAACAAGTTTACAACAGGTGCCACGTACTTTATTTTTGACCCAGTTTAGTTTAATGTGTAACAGCGTGATTCGGCAACAAGAAGTCAGTTACTGCCAAAACTGCTCTTGGCAATCATGCCGACGACTTGTCTCGTATGGAATAACTCGTGTTTTATCTATCACGTAATATATAAATAATAATAAAACATGTCATTTATTATATTAAGATCTTTTCAGTATAACGTTAATAATCTTATTAATGTTTAATAATATAATTGCAAGGATTGAAATAGGAACTTGAACCAAAGCCGAATTTTAAGTCTGTAGGCTGGTGGCATAATAGAATGGCAGTTACTGAAAAAGTAACCGATTACACATTACTGTTTTTTCACATGGTTTAACCGTTTGCTGCTAAAAATGGGCTTTTCTCGCCATTAAACAAACAAGTATTAGATTTTTTTTTAATCTACGGACGGACCGTAAAGGAGACACCTCTCTTCTTGTTCTCGGAATTATTTTTCTTTGGATGTTTTGTGCTGAATTACAAAACCTCAGACCGAATCTCAAATATATTATATATGATATAATTGCTAAAAAGACGGACTAAATTGAAGCATTATCGAATTGAATTAAAGTACCGAAATAATGGCTTTAAATTATTTTTTGTTTTTCTTCCTAACAGTTCACTGAAAACATATAATGTGGATACAATATAATGTTAATTACAGAATACCTGTAAATTACAGTTGTACAATTATATATAAATTAAATTATACTATTAAACAGTGATTACCCTCCTACCATGTAAATGTAAAACAAAAATTCAAAACGTACATTTTAATCTTATTGCTTATATATCGAGATTATTCATTGCATATTTTGATTATTATAGTTAACAATCCAAGAAATAACGGCAATTTCATCTTTGAAAAAAATGTGATTATAATTAACTTCTTATATTTGTGATATTTGAAGTGTTATTTTTGAAAGTGCTATAAGTCCATTTTTTAATATTAGCGATGTATAAAGGATTCCATCTGAATTACTTTAGGAATATGGGAAAATAAGCAAATTATAACTTAATTATTTTTAAAAAAAGTTATTCTATTAGGTTTTGTTTATTGTTAAGACCTAGAAAACCCTGGAGACAGATTTGGGCGGTTGAACGATTTCACATTACCCCTGTTACCAGATAAAAATGGTCAAGTTTCGCTCTGTTATTTAACACCTACATCTGCGGATACACCACGGTCATAATACTATTTTATATAGTGTCACAAAAAGGAAGTTAATTAAAATTATTAAATTTCTGATAAAAAATCATTATTAGTTGACGGTTTTGATAAAATAAGTGTATTGATACTTACAGTCCCTGGCCATATTAATGTGACCACTGGATAGATTCGTTCTTGTTACATGTTTGCATTATCTGTTTGTATGCGTAATGATGTAAATCGAGTTTAAATAATAGTTTTATGGGTAAGTTAGCTATCTGATAATAATATGAAATTGAAAAAAATAGTTTCGAAAATAAATCATTATTTTTTTTTTTAATATTTTGTGGTGTCACCCTATTTACCCCCTATTTTACATATTGATGAAAAAAACTATCAAAATAGTTAAAATATCTGATACAAATAATAAATCAATAATAAATTTACCGAATCCGACTTGTATTTAATGAAAAAGAAACAATAAATCCACAAAAATTTCAAACACAAATTATGCACGCCGTCACTCGTAAAAAAAATGGCTATACTAAAACCAATGCTGCCATTACTAAAAAAAAAAATACTTTAAAAAACTTATAACAGTGTTTCCATTACTTAAAACAGCAATTTATTAAGACTCGCGAAAGCATATAAAAAAATTAGCAAAAAACAAAAAAAAATAAGATTATTTTCGTATTATTCCTATTTAGGGATTTATAAATAATTTGATTACAAACTATGGGCTCCAGGAAGACTTCAGGAGATAAAACTGTAACCTGGGAAAATTTGAGTTGTACCGCTGTAACCACGAAGGGTCTTGGGTTCAGTACATAGTAGATATACTGTTTCTAGAACAACGGTTGTGCAGGAAAGTGATTTGTCCAAGGTCACAATCAACCGCCAGGGTTTCTCCGTGGGTGTCTTTGATGTAATACAAATTTTAGTAGTAAATTTTTAAGATTATATCCATAATCAATGGATAAAAAAATGAACCGATTTTTGAACTCCTTTAATGGTTTTCATTTTTCTAAAGTCGTGAAAGGATCTTATACTACGAGAATTCGCTTAATTCATAGTCTTTAGACGTTTTAGGGCGATCTTATTTCTATATTTTTTAACTGCCAGAAAATGGATTATAAATTTCGTTCATATGAATGGAAGAAAGAATAATTCCTTTCCAGTCCAAGAAAATAGAAACATTTTTGCCTCTTCGGATTTTTAATTTCTTTAATGTACCTCATGATAAAGACTCAGCTCATAAAACGTTATTTTTTAAAATTATATCTAAGTAGCAAGAGTCATTATTGGAGGCCAATGAACTTATAAATAACTAATTAACGGAGTATATTTAAAAATTGAGTTAGTATTAATGTTACTAGACTGAAACGATAAGAAACTGCTCGACATTTTAGGGCATTTCATCATTTACTAGGCAAGCGCTCAAAGCTGCCAATTAATTATAAAAGACTCATATAAATGTATTTCATAAGACCCGTTTGGACCTGCGGAGTAGAGCTTTGAGGCTCCACTAAGTCTTCATATTTCTCTCGTGTCCAATCCTGACAATCCAAAATCATTCATAAAATTCTCAATACTTCTTACTTTGTTACAAATAAAATCGTCCATAATGGCCTTAATGTTCCATTAGCTCCAAACCCGATATCAACCTTTTCATGACAAACTTTATTCTCATACAGACAGACTAGTTTCAAAGCTACCTCTTCAATTCCAGATAACCTCGTTTAACTGTTACCTTGTAGTTACTGTAGGCTTTGTTACCTTAGTTTTATTTGTAATGTTTCTACTACCAGTGGTTAGACTCTAAACTTGCCTTTATCTCATGTCATTATGTAACATTCATTACGTTTAATTGTTGTATTATTACAATACAGTTGTAAATTTCAATAAATAAATTTAATTTTGAAAGAAAGCCCCATTGTTATCTCACACTGTTCTAGAGTCTACCTATCCAATATTCATTTAGGTTTTTCCAACTTTACGCCATTCTAGCATTTTCTCTGTATCATGAATCATAAATAGAACATGTGTGAAACGCGTCTAGAATAAGCTTTTTGAGCCTGTGCCAAATTTCAGTGGATTTGGGGTCGTCTGCCCCTTGGCTGTACCCACTCAATTATTCATTTACGTTTTAAAAACAGTGGTTAGAAATAAAAAAATTAAAAACTCTCACCTCTTTGACAAAATACTAGACCACTCAAATAAGCTTCAATTCGAAGAAGTTAGCGAATAGTGAGTGGTTGGAGGAACTAACTCAATAACTTACTAATTAAAATAATTAACAAGTACCCAACATCAGTTTAAATAAATAATAGTTTAAAAAAATAAAATGTAGGAAGTAATTTTCAACAAGTTTAAAGTAAATGTTAATTTTTTTGTTCAACCCTCTATTCTTATTTATACTTATTGCAAATTATTTTCTACCACCCACAAGTCCGAAGGGGTTCTTTTTAAGATATTTCCCTAATAATTACATTTACCAGTATTAGTCAATAAAATATTTAAATTAATTAATATCGAACACCCTACATTGTTTACGATAAAATCAATTTTTTTGTTCATAATTCTAGACATATTTTAAACTTATTGAACATTATTATTAATTTTAAGTTTGTTTTGCTATTAAAGCGTGTTTTTTAAAACTATTATTTGTTTTCTACTTTTTAGTTTGGTTGGATTAAATGCGCGTTTTTTATTTTTGTTGTAAAATATGTAAAACTCCCCAGTTGATCCTGTCATTAGTCATTAGCATTAAAAGATTAAGACATGCATGCCTTAGTAACACGCCTTAGTATTTGGCACAAGATACTGCTGTATCTTCGGATATGAAAAATACTAAAATACTAAAGTTCCTGTTCTGGATAATGAGACAGGGTTATTGAATTAAATTGATCGTCATCGGTCCTTAAGAAGTGTTCAAAGTTTCAGTTTAAAATCCTGTTTTGAACTAGGCGAAAATTGAAGTCAAATTTTCCCTTACATACATACGTACATATAGGTGAATCTAATAAAGCGTATTAAAAAATAAAATATACATATGTACAATATCTACATAAATTATTAAATTAATTTTCACGTGAAAGAACAAGTCAAAAGGAACTAAAGTTGGAACGCCATCAAATATAGTTAGCGCACAGGTTGAATCAGTGGCAGGTTAAATTTAATTGTATAGAGGTGTTTTAAGTATAGCCCGCCTAAATATATTTACTTTCACTGGCAATGAGTATCCTCATACCGAATTAATTAATGGCAGGAGTAACACAATAATAAAAAAACCAACCTCTAAAATCCGGTGCTCTTTTTCATGATTATCATTCAGAGCAAGGCTGATATGAAAAATAAATTAAATTCAGTAATAGTAAAAACTACCGGTAATTTTTCACCACAATACCAAATACCAAATACCAACAAATAACAATATTTTTTTTATAACCAGAAAATCATTAATGCGTTCAGGAGCAGTTCAAAAGCAGATAACTTCAAATTTCAAAAATTGACTTGTTTCACATTATTCGCTAGTTTAGTCAAGTGCTTTATTCTCTCGAACTTTAGGGTCAGAGCCCAGCTCATGTTTATTCCAAACATGAGAAATGAGGCGGAACATTGTCGGGTTTGATCGAATTGCTTGAATATACTAGGGAAAAAGTAAATTTTCGAAATTTTGGAGTTATCATTAATTCAACAAATAACTCCGTCCTTAATAATTATTTTAAATTTGAACTTTTAGCATGTATTTGACTTAATATATTAGGCATTCTTATCTGCCTAACGCTAAAACTTAACCAGTAAAAACTTTAATTTCACACTATTAGAAACTGCTATTAATTTTTCAGTATATAAAAAAATAGTATTTTTTTTTGTAATCAAGAAAACATTAATGTGCTCAGGAGCAGTTCAAAAGGAGATAACTCCGAATTTCAAAAATTGACTTTTCACATTTTTTGTGGCTAGGGAAAATGCTTTATTTTCCCGAAACTTCAGGTTCAGAATCGAACTAAAACCCTAAGAAATAAGGTCGGAAAATGTCGTGTTAGACAAAATTTCATGACTAAACTAGCGAATTAATAAAAAAAATTATTTATTAAAATTTACAATAATTTTAACTGTGATACAACAATGCAACAAGTAAATGGAAGGAATGACACAAATTTACATGGATAAAGCCAAGTAGAGAAACTACCCAGTGGTAGTACTCAAATAACAAATTCAACTTGGAAAGTCATGAAGCCATCTTCTTTTCAGATGCCTAGGATGAAAACTAGTGAGAAATGAGGACAAATTTTTGAAATTTCGGAGTTGTCCCATTCTGTACATTAACGCCTCAATTCAACAAATAACTGAGTACTTGATAATTATGCTGTTCTTGTCTTTGACTTGCATATTTACAATTCTTAAGCATTCAGGTCTACCATGATTACATTTTTTTTTTGTTTCATGCGAATTATTACAGTAAATAAAATAATAATCAATTTAAGACTTGCTAAGGACGAGTTTTTTAAGAACTTTTACAATATAAGGTGATTTACAGTTTCATATAAGGTATAATTCCTTTTTATCAACTATATTTTAAATTAATTATTTATCTTTCATATAAAACGTTAAATTCATATTAATAATAAAAATCGTATATATTTAATTAAATTTTCAACCATAATTTGTTTGATGATTCAAGAAAAGTATGGCTTCCTGTTTATAGATTGTAGCAGAAATATATTTTGTCATTTCTATTAAATAAAATTATAATAAAATAATTATTCATTGATAAATATACTAATAAAAATTAATAAAGTCGGTATACTATTTTGATATAAAATGACTTAGCCAACCTGTGCCTCGTTACGCTCACAGGTTCCTTAACTACCATTTCAGTGGAATGATAATCCTGGCAGATGGAGCTTTATGTGACACCGGCTCACCAAAAGTTTTGCTCTAGTTTAGGTTCGACCTTATTTAATTCCAGGTTTTTTATTCTGGATACAGTCTTTCACTCCCTTTACATGATATAAGTGTTTTCCGATTTATGTTGTAGAAAACGCAAGTCTGCGATGAAAAAATTGTAGCATATTTAACTAGTGGGTTTAACGGTATTTTTTGTGCTGATTACGGAAATAATAGTGAAAAAAATCCATCATCTCTAGATAAGCCACAAATTTCATCTGAAAATTTCTTATTTTCAGGGGTCTGCTCCTTTCCCAATCCTACTGTCTGGCTAGACGTCCTGAGGAATGTAGTGAGCCGAGACCTTTATTGCAGTCAGTGATTCAGTATGGAGTACACATCAAACAGTTTTCTGCTGTTTTTTCTTTTACTTCATGTTAAAATAATAAAAACAAATCCAACATTATCCGTTTTTGTACTTTTTCCAAAAACTTAACTTTATTTTGTAGGCAAGAAAACAACCATTGTCATTTTTTAAATCAGCGCAGACAACTACATAAAGATCAGTTAACTAATCAAAA
The DNA here is from genome assembly GCA_037127475.1 of Arma custos. Lineage (NCBI taxonomy): Eukaryota > Metazoa > Arthropoda > Insecta > Hemiptera > Pentatomidae > Arma > Arma custos. The sequence goes on from CM073764.1 coordinate 72,813,149, forward strand.
TTATTTTAAAACAAGTTTTTTTTTGCAGACCTGTGTAATTTTTTAAAGATCGTTTATATTTGATGTTGATCTCAAATCTATTAACATCTAATAACACAGCGAAAAAAATGAATTAAAATAACTTTATATCATCTAAGGTAATACTTTAAAACAATTGGAATACTTACTAACCATCTAAAGACGTACTAAAGTTAATGAAATTAGTCATAATTATCATAATTATAAAAAGAGAAAAAATATATTAAAGATTAAGGTGTTAGAGACAGATGATTACTTTTAATATTTTTTAGTATTAAAATATAGTGGAATCTATGCTATTCTGAAACTATTAAAATATATTTAGGTTGTAGTGCAATTGGATATTTTAGTTAAAATCTATTATATTTTCTCGATTACAACAGGGAGTAACTGGCTTCGAAACTAATATTAAATATGGAATGATAATTTGCTCTAAATACATTATATGTCTAAATCAATTTCTGTATTTTCGATTGTTACTATGGTTTTTATTTAAATTTAGAACTGTGCTATAATACTGCTACAAATATATTTTATTAATAATAAATAACGAAAAGGATACAAACTACCCATTGGTTGAACTGGTTGAGCTTAAACGTTTAAGTTATAAGGTCACGAGCTAATTTTCGTTTTAGACGTCTAAAATACGCCGGAGGATAATCGGGAGTTGAAGAGGAAGTTAGGTCTGAAGCTATAGAGTTCGAGTGGGAATAAAGTTTGTCATGAGAGGGTTGATATCAGCTTTGGGCCAAATCAGCAACTAATGGGACAGTATGTCTTTATCGATTATTTTAATTGTAACAAAGTAGGGAGCGATACGAGAGGAATTGGATGACTTAGTGAAGCCCCTAAGCTCCGGAAGTCTAAGTAAGTATTATAATAGTCACGTATATGAGCCTTTTGTGATTAATTGGAAGTTTAAAGCGTTTGTCTAGTAATCGTTGAAGTAGCTCGAAACGGTAAGAAGCTGTTTCTTGTTGTTTCAGTTTATTAACAGTGTAATATCAATATCAATATGTATGCAGATAGTTTTTAAGATTAGAACAGCATTTTAAGAAACTAGAAAATTGGTGAGTTCGTGAGTTACCAGACGTGAAGATTAACGGAGCAGTGCCAGACATTTTTATTTGGATCACTCTACAGGATAGCTCTGGAGCTATTGAGATCATAAACAACACTAATCGTCAGTTCGTTTTTGGGGATCAGTCAGTCGTCTAACATGAAACGTATGGCACCAAAAGTTCAAAGTATATGTTATATGAAGCAAATGCTATTTTTCTGTTTCCAGAAAACCAGAACTGAATGCTAATTCTGCTAGTTTAATCGAAAGTGATGCATTAGAAGTGCTGAAATGTAGCTGAACAGAAAATAAATGAAGGTGTTATTGTGATGGTTAAAACCTTTTTAAAATATGCCTTCACCCTCATGTTTCAATATAGTTAAGATATGCTATTTTAGTCCATCTCAAGAGCAAGTAGCTTTTTTCCTAAAACAGCGCTTATCGTCCTTGTCTCTGCTCTATATAACAATATGCTCTCAATTATGGACTTAAAAATGAGCTTATAGGTATCTTTTGTCATATTATTATTGCTCCAAAGGGACGAGCTAAGCATAACAATTGCTTTGAGGGTTGTACTTTCCTTCGTCCTATATCTCTTTCGGACTTTCCATTCCTTTCCATTATAGAGCCCATATATTTAAAATTATCTACTCTTACTATTACATTTCAATATGAGGTCCTCCTGATCATAAAAGGTCTGGTATTCAGTTTTGCTGAGGTTTACCACAATACATCTCAATGTAATTAAAAGGAATGTTAAAAAGAAAGTTAATGATAATAGCTGTTAGAGGATAGTAAGATTATATAGCGCTATAAAGCTTAGGAAACAGAACACCAATAAAAGCACAATCGCTTCTGAATGTTGAGTTCTACTTTTAGTCTCCCGCACTCTTGGCTACAGCCTCTCTTTATAGTTTTTTTTTCTTTTACAAGTTCATTTAGTTTTCTATTTTTTACGTTCAGGATGAGTAGAAGAGTCTTCTTTGTAAATAATCACAAGCCTCAAAATACACCACAAAGTTGAGCCACACACTTCTAAATTTTCTATTGTTTGTTTTGGGTTTTTCTTTCTCTCACGTTTTAGTATTCAAATTCAAATTCAGAACAAATTCAACATGATTGTTAAATATCATAAAATATAGTTTCAATCTTTCAGCTAGTCTATAAAAAAAAATATAGAAATAATTTTAGCACTAATCAACAATCTTCTGCAAAAAGATTTAAAAGATAAAATTAAAATAAATATTAACATAGAAAACCAAACGTTCAAAAGGGACATAAAATACTTGTTAGGACATTGGTGAAAAAATTTTAACAAAAAAGCTTTATATCTCGAAACTAATAACAGGAAATGAAAATACCTACCAATATTTCGCCAATTTAGGGTATCTTCAGAAAAGAAAGAAACTCTTTAAATCACAAGGCGATTTAATTTAAATAATTAACAATTTCGATAAAATAGTTGTTATTGTCTTTCAATAATATCGACAAGTGGTATGGGAGTCTGGTATCTATCAATTGCCAGTAAGCGTTAACATAGTGCACAGATTGGTTTAAATATTCTTATTGCTATTATTACAGTTTAAAGCTATCGAAACGCAAGGAATAATCAGGAGGTTGGAACATATTTACTTCTAACAACTTATAATTTAAATTGAAAAAATATTCTATAGTTGAGGGGCAGATAGTTTTTGTCGTTAAATATTATTTTCTTCGACACTCGAGGGTAATAGGTAATTTAATAAAAGTGACCAGATTGATACTGACGCAAATTTAATTAAATTTAATAATAGATGATTTATGAAAATATATATTTTTTAAATTTAGGTATTGAAATGTACAACTGTATTAAATAATACAAGTGAATATTATGAATGATATATAATGTCAAACAAAAGAAGTCAAGGTGAGAAAATACCCACTGGTAGTTTTGAAATATCAGATTTAAGATAGAAGGTCATGTTCAAGAGGTACTCTTTAAAATTTAAGTTAAAATAAAATAATATTTTTTTTTATATCTTCGGTCTAAAGCCAAATTATTTGCAAATTTCACTATTTTATTTTAATACGTAGTTTTATATTCCCTTATCGATCCCAAAAATATCTAATTCAATAAGTGGCTTTGATATTAAGAATCTGAAATACAATATACACGTATTTACTTAGTACATTAGCTGGTTTACTTCAGCAACGAAAAGATTAAAACAGGGTTGATAAAGTTTTATGAATTTATATTATTGTTGCTAAATAAACGTTCATTGTTTTGATTATGGTGAGGGTTACTCACATTTATCGTGATCCTAAACAAAGCCAAAAATTAATTAAAAGTTACACTTGCTTTGATTTATGAGAAATATTTGTCAAAAAGGTGTACTGTATTGTTATCGAAGACATAACAATTATTGAGGAAGAAAATGGTCTGGGTGGAGGTCAAGAAAATTCTCTTATTAAGCCAACTTTTCGACCCACATTGCAGTTCTCCTTCAGGGCTAGTTTGATCGGCGGGGGTTGACACTCGACTTCTGACCTAAAATGGGGGGTCGAAACGTTGGCTTACCATTAATAAGTTCTCACTATATAAGAGAATTTTTTCGACCTCCATCCGGACAATTTTCTACCTGATATATACAAGGTCAACAAATATTATTCAACATAAGAATTATTCTTTACTGTTAGAAGTATATTCTGTTTATAAAACAAGAAAAATTATCTTTTTTTAAAACCGTTTTATTTGTTATATTACCATCTCTCAAAAGATGTTATAATAATAACAACGTTAATGAATTACAATAATAATAATTTTTATATTATTTATGACTAAACAACATTTAATTTTCTGTCAGAGGTAGACAAGTATTTTTAAATTAGGCGATTTTTTCTTAAGTTTATTTTGTTACTAAACAAAATAATCGTGGTTAAGATCTATTTCCAATGACACTATAAACGACAACAACATATCTAGCACTGTCGCTAGCCATTTTAAACTATTTTTTTTAATTTATAAGTAAAAAACCATTTTCCAGTCAGTTTTTATTTTGTTACAAATACGTTTCGACTCTTTTAGTCATTGTCAATTTTTTAATTCCTTACTGGGATTTTCATAAAAAGTCTGTAATTTAACAATATAAAAATAATCAACAACAATAACAATAAAAACCATAATTACACCAATTTTCCTAAAAAACTGAAATATTTAAGTATAGATACCTCTTACGAATGTCTATAATTTAAAATTACTTGGAGATACATTTTTCTCCATGGTCAATTCTACTCTGCATTATACTTTGGACTGTACTTATTTATATATACCTTGATACTTTTTTTTACAAAAGACTTTGTTGATTTCTTCTGGTTCATTCTAATCTCAGCCCTGAAGAAGTCAGCAGCATGGCTGGCGAAACGTTGGCGAAAAATTGTCAACAATGTCTAAACCAGAAGAAATCAACAAAGTCTTTTGTAACAATAGTGGCCGTAGAAACCTAAAAGAGTATTTAATTTTTTTTATATGTACTTTAATTATTTGATAGAATTTTAAAAAACTACTTCTCTATCAAGGGGAATATTTATTTTAACATACCTCAAAGTGCTATCTCTATTTATTTTATATAAATACATTTATTTGTATATAAAAAAGTCGGTACTAATTGTTTTATTAATTTTGTATGTGAAATATTTATTTCAACATACCTCAAAACATATCTCTGTTACATTTATGTAAATAAATTTGTTTTTATTTATATAAAAAAGTCAGTATTAGTTTCGATTCTCACTTACATATATACAATTGTCATAAAGGCTCACACGTGCTTACGTAAGCTTAATATTGTAGGGTAATTATAAAAAAAAAAATCATCCGATGCCTGACTTAAGAAAACCACCGATATGAGGAAAATACCCTTTGCCGAAAGAGAGGGTGGTGAAAAGTTTGTTTATCAAGGATCGTAAGGTTTCCCGACAAAACCGCATAAGTTCTGACTGATACTTGCCCTCTGTACGAAATCAAAGGTCTTCACTCTGATCACACCAATCATCGAACGCGCGTTCATTACCAGAATACCCAAGTACACGTGAGGGAATATTTGCCACATCTAATAAAGTCTACGAGTACAAACAAGTTTGCCTAACTAAATAACTTACTTAAATCCCCTATTCCCTACTCTTACTTAAAATTTTTTCTCAACGCATGATCAGACCCTCCAATTTAAATAGACTGATTGTGCCCAAGGAAGGTAATCCGAATGTTTTTTCTTCTGCTACTTGTATCTATTTCCTCCTCTTTAGATGAAGCCTAATTTCCATTAGGGCTTGGTTTAAGGAACTGTTTCCAATCGCCATTTAGTCAACACTATTACTCAAACAACAATTCAATGAAATAATATTTTTAATTCGATAATTTCGTATTTAGCGGTCTACCAGACATTTAGTTGTCTCTTATACGACCTACTGTAGTGACATCGATTAAAATCTGATACAGTCAGCAAAATAAATTGATTAGTTGTAACAGAGACACAGTACATTTTCTGAAGCTAATTGCTCAATTTTTTAATCAATATACTATTTTGAAGTTTTTTGAATAATATTTTCACAAAAATTCAGTTTTAAGGCTTTTAAAGAAAAGCACACTCTCTTAGGAACTTTTTCCTACGTAAAATACCTAAGTTTTACCGATAAGTGTTTAGAGACACGAAGTACGTCTGATCCCTACCAACTCACAACAATTTCCGTTATTAGTGAAATTATTGATTTGATCTGGACTTATTTATTTTTTATATTTTTCTTGCAAGTATTATATGGTGAGTGGCGCCAATAAAGTCTTACAGCATGGCAACTCTTATCACATTCATAAACCCAACTTTGAAGAAATCATCTGTCAAAAAACGCAATTAAACCTATCTATCATATCTCATATCTCCCAAAAGTCTAATGGAGCATATTCTATTGTATTAAAAATTATTAATTGCCCATGTATTAAATAATATATTTAATTTTCAGGGAACTAGTAAAACAACTACCAGTTTTGATCACGTTTATAGGAACAATAAACCATAATGCATCCAAGTATGAAAATCTCTTATGAAAAAAGTCTTATTTTTTGGTTAAATTAAGATCCATTAGCGTTTATTTTATCGCAATCGATTTTATTGGTTAATTTATTTCTTAACTTTGTATAAACTGTCTAATTAAATTAGAACCATTATCATCAGAATCATTATATAATGTTACACATTTTTCAAAATTCAATATGACAGCTTACTGTTCTCAAATGACATGATATTTTAAATGCCTCTCTTTTGACACATTTTTTTTTTTTTTAAAGGAATAGAAAATTGCTCACGGAACCAAACCGAATTTAGAATGAATAGTAACAGAAGCGACGAAGGTCGTGGCAGTGTAAATATAGAAAAAGAGTTGACTCAAATCGCCTCTAAGGATATTAACGTCCCTTCCGAAGGACGGCGTAAGTAAGGATTTTTTACTCCCTTAAAAAAAGCCTAGGGCCACCTGCCGGGCTACGAACCCGCGATCTTGGGTTTAGTAATTTGTTACGCTAACCACTAGACCACAGGTGACCTATATTATAGTTTTAATGCTTTTTTTTAATGTTAAATTTATTACTGGAACATTTCTACATTTTTCATGTTTAAAAATATATGTCATATTAATATTAAACGATTTGTTTGCATGATTCTTTTATTAATAGTTTTTATACAACATATATTATATAGATTATAATCGGTTAGTAAAAAAGATTTACGTATTAATTAATTTTTTTATGTACGATTGTATTTTAACCACGTTAAAATTAGTTAATTTAGAAAACAAACATTTTTTTTAAATTAATCTCCAGTATCATCTCTAAATTATCCCGAATAAGTTGATTTTGCCAAGTTTCTTCGAATGGCAGGCGACCACAGTTATAAAATAAACTGAAATTGATGTTTATATCCATAATGATTATATATATATATATATATATATATATATATATATATATATATGTACTATACATCCACGCTCTAATTTAATTTCCACTGCCTTACATAATAGTTAATAATTACGTTAAGTAGTTCAAATATTTGCTACTCTTGTTAGCTAAAATTTTATTTCAGGGGTGTCTGAAGGACAACTAAAGATTATTTTAACTACTCCTTCTTAAATGAATATTTTTTCGAAGAAAAGATTTAATAATCTATTTTATATATTTTTTCATGCTCCAAAACTTGATTATTGTTAAATTTATAATATTTTAAAAATTATAATAAATTTTAAGGCTTTGTTCTAAATTATTTGAAAAAAATAACAATAAAAATAGTAAAGGACCAAACTTTGTAAGACGAAAAAAAATTCCCCAAAATTGACATCATTCTTTGATTGCTCAACATAAAAATAATTTATTCCTTTTAATAACAAACAATTGAAATAAACAAATAAAAACAAAATTAATTTAACTTAAATTCACTCGCCTTTATATTAGCATAATAATAATAACATAATAGTGGACATTAAAATGCACTCTCTCATTCCTTCCGATCTACCTTTACAAATAAGAACGTCATTCATAAAAATTAATCGTTCATATTCTCAAGTAAACAAAAAATGAATTATGTTCTTTCAAAGTACAACTATATAGTATCGAAGGAACGCTTTTTAGAAATCTAAACTTAGTTGAGTCATTGGCGCCAAACCAAGAACTAACTTTTGTATTTCAATAATTAAACTTCCAAAAAATTTCAAGTCTCATGAATATCCGTTGGATAATAGTAATTATTTATCAATGTCATCAACGGTTAGGTAAATAATTTAACTTGCAATTATGGATGGTGAGTATTTATTTTTTGTATACTCACCATTGTTAAAGCTCCGTAAAAAGTATAAATAAATTAATCTCCAATAAAACAAAAATAAGGAAAGGTTTTACTCTTTTTATTAGTGAATTATATTTCTGTCGATGCTAATCTCGTTTTTAGCATCGTATTATTTTTTTACTATTATAAAAATAAACTTTGAGTTATAATAAAAAATTTCCATTAAATTTTTATGATATATAAATTATTTAATGAAATTTGATTTTAAGCAATTCTTTAAATTAAAAAAAATAAACGTGAGTTACCCATATTCTTAAACAAAATTATACAAAGAAAGGAATACAAAACATATCTTTACCTATCTAATTATAGTGTAAGACATAGTATAATTTGTATTTATTAATCTTCGTTATAAATACTTAAATAAATAAATAATATTTTCTTCAACAAATAAATATCTATCCGAAATTCGATATTAATAGTAGGCCAGTCAATGTGCAGAAGTAAAACGGAAGTGACCAGAATTCAACTTAACTCGTATATAACATTCGATAAGCATTAAATTTCGTATTAAAATATTTCCGTTTTTTAAACTTTTTTTTAGTTGAAGATATTTAATATAACTAATATAATTTAATGCAATTAATTGCATTAGATAAAAAAACATGGGACTAAAAAAAAAATAGGCGTTCGCAAGGAAAGGTTGTTTCAAGTTAAGAATATAAAATGTATTTGTAGAAAAATCTATGATGCCAAATATTTCCATATTTTTATTGAGGTTTTTTTATTTAATAATAATAGTCATAAATAAGGCTGAAACGTCATACCATTAAAATGGCCTATCAAATATTTTTACGAATTCAATAATTTTTTTTTTTTTTTTTTAATTTTATTTTATTGAGTTGTACAACTGTAATACATACATCTAGTACAATTGCTATAAGAGTAAATAATACATGATAGCACATGTAGAGATACTACCCACTGGCAGCACTCTAATAAAGTTCTATAATAGAAGGTCCCGAGGCCATCTTCTCTTCAGACGCCTAGGAGGATTGTCCGGGATGGAATTGGATGCAAGGATGGAAACTAGTGGGTTTGGATGGGTTTGAAGTTTATTGTGGAATGATAGGTACCTGGAATGGGCTAAATCGGTAACATATGGAACGTTAAGGTCATTATGGATGGTTTTATTTGTGACAAAATAAGGAGCGTTTAGGATTTTGCGAAGGATTTTGGATTGCAAGGATTGGATACGAGAGGAATTCGATGGTTTGGTGGAGCCCCATAGTTCAATTCCATAAGTCCATATAGGCCTTATAACAGTCACATAAATAAGTCTTTTGTAATTGATCTGAAGCTTTGAGCGCTTATCTAGTATGTGTTGAAGTAGTCGGAAACGTCTAGCTGTTTCTTGTCTTTTCAGTCTTGTGTGGGGGTTCCAAGTAAGACGCTTGTCTAAGTTGAGTCCCAGGTAGCGAATCTGTTCAACAGGGATAAGTGGAGTACTATTAAAGAATACAGTAGGACAGGAAGTCAAGGGTTTTCGACGAAGGGTAAAGGTAATTTGATGGGACTTGCTGGGATTGATTTTAATTCTCCAATTCCGACACCATTCTTCGAGGCTTGATAGGTGTAATTGAAGGGATTGGGATGCAATATATGGGTCGTTATTAACTGATAACACACATGTGTCATCAGCATACGTGGAGATAAAGGTGTTAGGATGGGTTGGAATGTCAGCTGTATATACTGTGTAAAGGATAGGACCGAGGATGCTACCTTGAGGAACGCCAGCAGACTGGGAATAGAGGGATGGGTAGGAACCTTTATGACTTACTTTAAATGTTCTGCCAGTTAGAAAGGAGCGAATGATTAAAAAGTATGTAGGAGGAAGGAATTGTCGGATTTTGTAAAGGAGACCTGGGTGCCAGACTCGATCAAAAGCCTGTTCTACACCGAGAAAGGCTCCCGTGCAGTACAATCTACGCTCCAATGCAGAGGAGACAACATCCACCACACGATGACATTGCTGGATAGTGGAGTGGGATGTTCGGAAACCAAACTGGTGGTCTGGGACTATGCGGTTACTATCTAGGATGGGATAAATACGTTTTAGAATGAGTTTTTCGAGGATCTTGCCCATTATGGGTAAAAGGGAGATAGGACGATAAGAGGATGGGAGTTCTGGAGGCTTTTTGGATTTTGGGATTATTTTTACTATAGATAGTTTCCATGTATCAGGAAAATAGGTAGTACGGATTACAGAATTATATATGTATGTGAGGAATAGGATAGCTTTTCGAGGAAGGGATTTTAGGATGTGAGATGTAATAAGGTCATGTCCAGGAGCTTTACGGGAAGGTAAACTATGAATAATATTGGATATTTCTGACGGATGAAAAGCCTTAGGTGGGAGAGACATTTGGAGTGGGATATCCAGTTCTGCTTCAATACGCTCAATGTGAATAGGGTTGAGAATATCAGGGTGTGGATTAAAGGTTTTGAAGAGGTGTTGGGGGTATATGTGAGATTTTTCTTCATCAGATCTGGACCAAGTTTGATTTTCAGTAAGGAGAGGATGATTAAAATCTTTGAATTTAAGGATCTTTTTGGTGGTCGTCCATAGTGATTTGTTAGTAGTCGTAAGATTTTCAGTCACACTAAGTAAATTTTGGATTTTGAAGTTTCTAATCTCCGTTTTCAGTTTGTTAGTCAGTTGGGTGTAATACGTTTTATCTGATAGGTAACGAGTCCTATGCCACTTAGATCTTGCTCTGCGTTTTTCGCTTAGCAAGATGCGAAGGTGCTGTGGCAGGTTAGTCTGTTGTGTGATATTATTTCTGTTTATGGTAGTGTTATCTCTTATACTTTGTGTTATTGTTGCTGTAAGTATTTCTATTGCGCTGTCAATGTCTTGTTTAGTTTTGAGTGGAATCCGTAAGTCTAGTTTGCTTTCCAAATCGTTATTAAATTGCTCCCAGTTAATTCGTCCTGTAATCAATGAAGGAGAGGAGGGCTTAGGAATGAAGGTTGAGTGTAATGAGAGCAGAACTGGACTGTGGTCTGAGGAGAGGTCATCCAGGGATTTGATTAATACATGGGAAGGAGAAATCTGGGATGTGACAAATATATCCAGGATATCAGGGCGTTTTTTCAGGGAAGTTGGCCAATAGGTAGGATTCAAGGGAGAGAGAATTGAATAACTACGAGAAGTGGAGACATGAGACAGGATGTTGCCACGAGGGTTGGATGTTCGGCAACCCCATCGTTGGCGTTTAGCGTTGTAGTCTCCTCCAGCAATAAAGCGTGATCCGAGGGATTGGAACAAGGATTCTAGTTGGTTATAGGATAGAGAATTGCCAGGAGGACAGTATACAGCTGATAATGTAAGATGGTGGGGACGAGTTGATATTATGATACAGGTTGCTTGGATAACCTCATTTGGAGTAGAGGGAATAAGGGAATGTGGAATGGATTTATGGATAAGGATGCAAGAACCGGCGTGGGAAGTGTTGTCTGGGTGGTCAGATCTATAAGTGATATAGTCGCGTATGTAAAAATATGAACGTTTAGTGAAGTGAGTTTCAGTAAGTAGGGCAATGTCAATCTGATTGTCATGTAGAAATATGTCAAGTTCGTCTCGGCAGTTGTTTAGTCCGTTCGCATTCCATATTAGGACAGCTAGGGGCTTCACATTCATCGCGGGAAGTTGAATGGAATTTCTGTGAGGAATCTAGTGAGGAGGGTTATCAGCGGTTTGATAGTTTGTTGTAGGTCTATCAGGAAGGAAGATAGGATGGAATATATGTCGGAGGGATTATGTTCTTGGAGCGGATATGGATAAGGAGGTTGAGATGGAAAGTCAGTAGGGGTGTTGGCTGGATGCTGAGCCCGACACTGGGGACGAGGAGGTAGATCAACTTTCGTTGGTCGATGTAATGAGGGGTTTACCATGAGGGAAGGCTGTGATGGAACTGGAAGTGGGTGTTCTGGCGGAAGTTTAACACGGAGAGGTAAGTGGTGAGGAGGAATGGTATGTCGTGGAGGTTGGGACTGTGCCTTGGGGATCTGTGGCTTGGATTGAGAGGTTTGGGGTTTAGATTGAATTTTCTGAGGCATCTGACGTCGCGGCTGCTGTAGTGTCTTGGTGTAGGCTTGAGAGGGCGGCTTTATGTCTTCCTGTAAATCGGCGATCGTTGAGGTAGTGGGGTGCTGATGGCTGGTAGATGTATGAGGCAGTTCTGGGAAATGCGATAAATTTCCAGGCTCAGGAACAACATTTGTCTTCTGTTCAGGTTTTTTTTGTGCAGTATTATGCGATCTCTGCCGATAGAGGTTTTTATAAACGATGCAACCCCTGTAGCTAGCAGGATGGTCTTCACCACAGAGTGCACATTTTGCAGGCTCCTCTTTAGGTTTCGGACATACCTCAGATGAGTGTGGGCCGGCACATTTGACGCATCTGCTCTGGTGATGGCAGTAAGCCTTTGTGTGCCCTAGGTTTTGACATTTTGTGCATTGCACTATTAATGGTTTTTGTCTGGGCTGTTCAAATCTTACTATTGAATACACTAACCTTGAGATCTGAAATACCTCAGCATTATTTCGAGCTGGTTCCAAGTCAACAAAAAATAGTGGCAGTGGGTATTTTTCCGTTGGGTGTAGAACAGATGTTTCTAACGCTATGGCCTATTTCTTCGAGTCCTTTTTTGATGGCAGTTGTGGGGGTGCTTGAGTGAAGACCTCTTAAGACCACACGGTATGCTTTATCTTCTCTTAGTTGGTAGCAATGGAAATCGTAATTATTAGCAGTAAGATGATTAATCAGTTTTTTATAGTTGTCTTTGCTATTTGTATTTATTTTTATATCATTAATACGTAAGTAGCACCTGAAGTTTGGTTGCCCAATTAGATTGGCGATTTCATCACCGAAAGACAGAAAATTGTCTATTTTGGTGACATATACAGGGGGTGGCTCAGGGTCAGAAAAACCTTGAGAATCCGAGTTCTTATTGGCTGAGCTATTGTTGCCTGGTGAATTGTGGGAGGTTTCAACAGTGGTTGTTGTATTTATAGTTTTATTGCTGGCTGCAGAAGATTTAATGCGAGTTTTTGGTGGTGATTGTTTTTTATCGACTGTTTGTTTTGATTTATTCTTTTTTTTATTAGGTGAGTTGCCCGCGGAGCCGGGGGCAGGATTTCGGTGGCGCTTTTTTAGTGTACGTCCCTTTAAATATAAGGAATCAGATTCGCTTATTTCAGAAAACGGGATCTCTTCCTCCGAGTCTTCGGAGAGTGAATTCTCATCCAGATCCATTTCATCCGTTCCAAAGAAATATTAAAATAAAAGTTCTTTATATAAAACCTAAGAAACTAGAGTATTTACAATATTATACAAAATAAAACATTCTGAATACACATAGATAAAAAAAGAAAAAAAAATGGATAAAAGAAGAAAGGGAAAAAAAAAATAAAAAAAGTTAATGTCACTGGGTTCGAACTTAAGATCGGCCGGAGACGAGAACAGTATACGGCCGTGACCGTGAAGTCAATAGTAAATAGCTGATAAGACCTCCTAGAGGAATTACCAGCCGGCTGAGTAGCCTCTATCAACCGATCACTATGTTGTTCATTTATTAATTGTCAATAATTAACCACTCACCTCAAAAATGTTAATGAAAAATGTAAAAATGTTCCTTGAGTTATAAACTCAATGTTTATAGAGTTTCACTAAGAGATTTTCAGTAATAACGGGCTGAGAACGTAACAAGCACAGAGCGAAACTACAAGGGAACTTCAGTTGCGGCCATCTCAATCTCAATAATTTTATATCATAAATATTGGGAACTTAAAATAATTTTAACAAACAATTCGTTTACTTATAAAATTGATCTATTGTAGCAATTAAGGGAGCTCATAAATATCATAACATACCCCACAAGCCTTACAAATACAAACGCTATTTGCATTGTTTTTCAAATCACTCTTTGAGGCAGGTTTCCTTACGTAACCTGTCGAATGAATAATTACGAGCTCAACGGAATGGATAACTAATTGAGCAATAGTTCATAAAATTGAACAAATCTTGATATTATGATAATATTTAACAGAGATTATCCAACTTTTTAATTCAACTGAAATCATCCCAAGAAATAACTGTCATAGTTTACGTAAACGGGACCTACTTCATCCTGTATTTCCTACTTACTATATTTCTAAATTAATTAAAATAAAAATTCAATAGATGGATGAATACAATGAATGCAACTTATAGTGGAATAGATATAGAAATGTTAAAAAGTATGTTTAAATAAATTTTAGAGTACTTTGATGACATTTTGATTGCTACTGATGATATAGAAGAACATTTCACAATTTTAGATGAAGTTTTAGGAATTATGGTGGCAAATTAACTTAATATTAGGATAGATAAATGTAGATTTTTAGAAGAAAAAATTACTTATTTGGTATATGTAATTAGTAATGATGGGATAAGGCCGAATCCGGATAATGCAAAGGCAATTATTAATTATCCAACCCCTGCTAATGATGTGCAAAGGTTTTTAAGACTAGCTTCATATTTTAGGAGGTTTATTCGGGATTTTTCTAAAATTGCCAACCCATCATACGCTTTGCTTAGAAAAGATGTTACAGTACAGTTTTAGCGTTAGCTATGTCATTCATTATCTTTTTCTTATGTTAAATGACTGATGATGTATAATTTTAGATGTTTTTTCTTTTGTCATGTTTAAGGTACATTTGCATATTACATGCAGTAAATCATTATTATGACTTTTATGAGTATTGTGATAAGATTTATAGCGGTTCTGGTTATGGTATTATGTTGTAATTATATTACACTTCTGTGATTAGTTATAAAGATTTTTTTTATTACTTATGTTTAGTTTATGATGATGTTGTGTTATGCTTTATTTTTATCATGATAAGATCTCTGAATCATGATAAAAATAAAAATCTGAATCTGAAATATCTGATGCTTATGTTCAATTTATGCCACAGTATGTACAGTGTAGCTTATTACAATATTGTCTTGTTCTTTGCAAAGGGAATAATTTAGCCTTATTTTGTATCAAACAGGGTCGATTGATTTGATCAGGATGGCTGAACTGTAGCAATCATGGAGGCACTTGGTAATAGTACTAAAATAGTAACCTTAATACTTATGAAGGTTTATGTTTTGTCTCGTGGTGCGAGTCTGTTTAATTTAATATTATTTAATCATCATCGGAGAACGGTGATTGGCGGTAGAACGCGAACGGAATTGAAGCGTGATTGTGATTGTGACTACAGTAACAATTCCAAACTGTTCTTCATATATGGGAAATGGTCGTCGGCGAACGGTGATTGGTATTTAATGGGTTTATTCGAATAATAAAAATATTTATTGGAGGATTTAGTTTTTCTTTTATCTTTTACTCATGAAAGTTTATGATATCTCTCGTCATCATCTTCTAACAACTTAAACCATAAAAGCAAAATTTACTTTATATAGGATATGGAAAATAATTCCATCTGTATGTATATTGAAAGGATTATTGTGAATTATACAAGAAAAATGGACTGAAGAACTAAGAGTACATATGCATAGTGTGAAGATGGAAGAGTTTTGTTTTATAATATTCCTTCCACATATCAAAACTCCAAAACGTAGGGTATTCTAAATAGTTATTTCCAATCTTTATAGACATAATTTTAACCATTCACACAGGTTAAAACGTCAGTGGCACCAAGACCTTTGTGCTCTTAAAGAGTCTCCTATGACCTGGTTGGTTAAAAGCACTGGGATCTCCTGAAGTTGTGATTTACTCTTAACAATCTCGATTAGGTATTCTATATTAAGTTTATAATATGTTTCCACGTCATGTTTTCATACGCAAAAATGTTATTAATTTAAAATGAAACAATATAAATACAAGCGAATGATTGCTTTATCTGATGAGTATTGCATAAGCCTTTATAACTCCTCTCTTGTCGCAAAGGTATTTCGCATTATCTAATCTATTATTTGCAGTAACCGTTTTACAACCTAACTGCCTTTGTTAATACAAACATACAGAAAATCTCTAAATAACCGTTGTATAAGTAAGTGTCCTTGTATTATTTTATGCAACATAATGCGCAAGTTTTCTCAGAAATAATAACAACAAATATCATTAATTTTATGATTTTACTATTAACGTCGGTCTCCAAACGTATTTTTTTTTGCACTTTTTTTTTACTTTCTTAAATTATTTCAGTCACCAGTGATGACTATTATAATATAATTTTTTTTTATTGACAATACATTACGTACGAATTGAATCTATTATGATATTACAAACTCTTTAGAAGCACTTCAAAAACAGCTAGTATAATTAATCAGAGAATTAAAATAAAAATCAAATATACCATAGCGATTTGCCTATCTTAGATTACAAGGAAATAAAACAATTTATAAATACAGTTTGTGATTGTTTTAATTGATTCAGTTCTAAGAGTTATGTCCTCGGGTGTGGCTAAGAAAATCAAAAGTCATTTAAGTTTTTTAAATTTAAGGATTCGAATTTGGTGGGATCCTGAGACGGCTTAAATGCTATCCAAAACCAAAAAAATCTATTAAACGAACATTTTTCCAAAGTTAAGTGGGTTTCGAATTTCTTTCTTGCGTATAAAAAGGAAAAAAATAACGTGCTAAAGAGCTGTATTATTTCTTGAGGTTAAGGCCGCATTATGCATGAGATCGCATTACCACTAAAAAAGAACATTAGGGACTCATGGTCACAAGGTGTCAGGTAGCAAGGAAATGAATTATATCTTTTAAATAGGCTTGAAGGCTTGAGACTGGAGTAGACGAAATTACAGTATATATATATATATATATATATATATATATATATATATATATATATATATATATATATATATACATAAAACTATAAGTTCTACTTATAGTACTTGTTTCACAACTTTTGGTGAAAATGAGTTAGTAACGGTATAGCATTCTACACACTAATAAAAAAAGTTTTCAAGGTTGAACGCAAGGAAGTGCTGTAATTAGCAATTGAAAGATAACCGATATACATTAGATAATATAACATATGGCTCGGTTTTTTTTCTCTCCTGTAAAATCGCCCAAAGTGAAGATAGGCGGTATTGTTTTGACAGCGACGATATATATGTATATACACATACCAAAAACTAAGCTCATTATTAAACCTTATTATGGTCAATATCTTGTGAAAACGTTTCTTAATCATACGTAATTCCTATCCAATTAAATAATTTATAATAATGTAATTGGGAAAAACCACAATGCAAAGCCTTATGTTTCAAATCCAGTAATACATCCACTTACCAGTCAACGTTTCGCCTATTCAGGCATTATCAAGACACAAAAACAAAAAAGAGTTATGTGAATCACATCTCGAAGAAAAAGGTGCAATACATCCCAACGATCAACAGCCCAAACAGGCTCCAAACATGAGACAGCAACCCACCACCAAGACGTTCAACATACAACTCCATAACTATAAATTATTTATAGTTACAGGGAAGGTTATTTTACATTTTAATAAAATATACAATAATAAACATTATGGCGAACATAGTCCACAATTTTAAAAAGATACTTGCCAACATCAAACAGCCTATCAATAATTGTAAAAACAAATCTACCAATTACTGTTAGGGCCTTATTCAAATCCGGCTGTGACAGAAAACTTATTTAATCTGTTGACATCCTCGGATTGACTCAGTGGGATCTACATATCCTCCCACTTCGGGACTCACCAAGCCATAAAGTACAGTCTCTATTACCTACTATACCTAAGACTCTTCCTGGATTGTAGTGGTACAGTATTTGGGCGTAACTTTAGTACTTATTACACTTACATTTAACTTAGTACAAAAATTTGATTTTTATAACCTTAAAATAATGGGGGGAAATATGGAAGCAATATACATTACAAAACAGTAATCATAATATGTGTTGTAAAGGAGATAGTTGGGGGGTGCAGTCAGAAAGAACACTGAACAAGTAATAAACTTATAATTATGTGCCGACGTTTCGACCTACAGTGTAGGTCATCTTCAGGGCTATTTGGAGAGAGAAGCCTGCTGACTGGTGGACTATTTTTATCTCATACAGTAATCATAATAATTTGTAGGTATATTCAGTTAATTAAAAAAACATTTAGGTACGTAGACACAGCGTGCCACAATATGGGGCAATCAATAATAATAATTATAATAATAAAAAGAATATGAAGATTAAGTAAACACAAGAAATTTCTCAAATTTATTTTACATTAAAATCTATTACATGGTAATGTACAGTTATATTGATTTTATATTGATGTTAACGATTTAAGACTATCCTAAAGATGAAGTACATCGAGGCGTCAATAATGTTAAAATTATGAAATCCATTTTAATATAAAAAATAAATTAAAAAATCAATTTTTGTATTATTCGTCACAATGTTCATTCCGGCAATAATGAATCCCATTCATTATTAATTGACAGGAATACAAAATGACGACTATGCTTTTCATGAGGAAATACATGCATGAAATAGTTTTAAAAAATACTTAAACATTCAATGTCATTAATTCTTCCCGAATCGTTCTTCACACGCTCAAGAAAAATAGATCTTTAAATAACTTTATTAGCAGTCTAAAAGTAAAGCGCGGAGTATCATTTTTAAAAATTTATCTTCCGAAGACTAAACATTAAAAAGCATAAAAACACATGTAAACATAAGCCATCTAAAGAATTTACGATTTATGAAAGTTTTATTGATTCCATAAGAAAAAGTTTTAAAAAAAATCTCATGGACTTTGCTGAAGGGTTTTAACTGATTAAAGGTTATTAAAAAAATAATTAATTAGCCATTTTATCTGTCCGTTCGTTAACTGGGCGTCTTGAATAAAGTTTATTGACTTGGCATCGATTCCTACACGGCAGCCTATTACGTGATTGGTCTGGGGCTCTATCTCCCAGTTTCTCTGTCACATCTGATAACTCCACAAGGTCACCTTATTGTGATATCTTAAGATATAGCACATAATCACCTATTGTGTCGTTTTATATGAGTAGGTTTTCGAAGGAAAGGTTAATCAATTAATTAATTTTCGAAATCAAAACACCTTTATTAAAAATATTTACTCTCATTTTCTATCCATTTTCCTTACATGTTATCAATTTTTCAATCCCAGAACTGAAAAATTAATAGTTTTTTGGTGGAAAAAAAAAATCAAAAAATGTGTTTTATGACTTGAGAATCATTTTCAAAAAAATTACACATAAGAGAGTTGTACTAATTTCGCTGAATTTCGCTTTTTGTACCTGCGCTTGTCTTCATAGTTAATTTTTATTATGTTTTCTTATCTGGAATAAGCACTTAGATTTTTTCAAAGCAAGTATTAGCTGGTTGTGTTTAAAAAATCATTAAGGATTTCAGAATGCTCTTGGTTCACAATAATTAACCTAATGATATAGTAAGAGAAATCCTGCATTTTTCTTCAACTCCCTTACCTGTTGGCTATTCAGGTTTGACTACTACAAACCTCCTGGAAACTATTAATCATTACATTAATTTTCGCAATCGATTACTGAAATGAAACAAGGTTATTTGAATATTGAGGCATTCAGTGATCTTTTTCCTCCCAGTCTCAACCTTGAACGTATTCCTGAAGTGATGTAACTTCTAATTGTATAAAATTAGAATTTCCCTTGAAAAAGAAGGTTTTTCACGTACAGTTGCGAATCGAAATTGTAAACGCAGCCTTCGTTAATTTAATTGAAATTAAAATGGTTATCGGGTAAGACCAATAACTTAAAATAATAATAATCGAGCTATATTTCAGGCGTTAACATTGAAAAGGTAGTAGATTAATCATCCCAATAAAACATTAAGTTCATAACTGGGAGTATTTTAGTTTCTATGAACTGTTGTGTCTGCATAAGGAATGTAGAAAAACACCTCAACCCACTCCTGCATATTTCTCTTACTATGCAATAAAATAATTGAAATAAAAAAAATAACTAAACAGAGTTTATAATGTAAAAAGTTATATCTCTCAAATAGTAATTTAAAATTATTAAAACTACAAAATGGTAGTGTATAGAGTAATGGTTGAACATAAAACGAAATGAAGAAAGTGCATCTATCGATTGAAATTATAATTATCTAAAATTTAATATCTATATAGTTCATTTAAATAATAGTCCAATTAAATTAATGCTCAATGAACATTCTTCCCAGTGCATACATCGCAAAAATTGCGAGAACACGGGGATATAGGATCGGTTAAGAAAACGGATTAGCTCACGGGTAGCTCAGTGGTTTAGAGCACTGCGACGAAGACGCAGATGACCCGGGTTCGAATCCCGGCCAGGGCAAATCTTTTCTCTTCAAACAAAAATATTTAGTAATGGCATTTTATTTCACATTGCATTTTACTCAGAATTGCTTATTGCAATATGTGTGTTTAGTTAGATATATTGTTAAATATGTTTTTTTTTCTTATTCGTATTGTAAATTTATAATTAAAATTAATCCTAGAACAAGTACAAAGCATGACAAGAATGGAGAAGTAATATCCCCCAAGGATACGTAAGTACAGATAAAGGTATTATCGAAGTAAATATCTCATGCTTATTTTATTTGAGAATGGCTTTAGGTTTTCTACCTTTAAGTTTCCTTTGAACTTGGAGTGTACAACCGCAAGATTGTGGAATAAAACGGCATTTTATTTTAACTTTTTTACATACCATAAAAAACAAAATATATTTATTTTTTCTTCTTCGTTTTTGGTTAACTACTAAATTTTAGCTCATGCTATGCGAAATGAAATAAGGTTCTAGAATAAACTAAAGACAAAGGTAGTAGTGAACATAAAATATTTTTAAAAAATTGAACAAGTAAGGATAACAGCATCCGAGATGAGTTCCAGTTAAAATTATCCAAAATATTTTTGAATAAAAAAATGAGTGACTTGCTGCATAATCCCTATAAGCCCTTGTTAATAGTTTTATTTTATTTTTAAATATCAGAAGTTTCTTTGTTATTATTACTTTAACTTTAATAGCATAACATTTATTTTGAATTTTATAATCGTGTACAGAAATCTGGTATGGTGCACTCATCACTTGACTGTCTATATACAATGTGATAATGACCATCAATATAATAAAATAATTTTTAATAATTTAAATATACAATAGTTGAAGTATTTCCGGCAGTATGAAGTCCATGGTTTCTTGCATAATAAGATGATTTTTTTATCGATAAAAATTTTAGTTCTACACAATTGTAAAATGTGAGTGTGCAGATAGGCTAAGGGTATATGTTGTAACAGAAATATGTGAGAATATAGCTATAGTTATACATCCACATATACGGTAAATAAGAAAATTCAATTTTTTCTTTCTTGAATATTATAGTTGAGCTTGATAGTATACGATGTTCTGGAAAGTTTCCGACCTAATAAAAATACAAGACATATTTTCTGAATTTTTTTTTTTATTTTTCAACATAGTCTCCTTGTAACACAGTTCTCCCAGCAATTCTTCCGTCTCTGTAACCCGTCCTGCGTTTTTCTTTGCAAAATAATTGCTCACGAAGGTGATTACCTCTTCATTTTACGAAAATCTCTGCCCTCCAAGTGCAATTTTAAGATGAGAGAACAAAAAGAAGTCACTTTGGGCTAGAAATGGTGAGTGAGGCGGATGGTCAAACAGTTCTAGCCGTAATTCGTGGATTTTCGCCATGGCAACGGGTGAGGTGTGAGACGGTGCGTTGTCTTGGTGAAAAGTGTTTTCTTTCTCTGCAAATGTGGCCGTTTTTCCGCAAGTTCTGCCTTCAGCTTGTCAAGAATGATGCGTACTATGCTCCTGCCAAGGTTTTTCCTTTTTGAAGATAATCGATTAAAATAACTCCATGACTATCTCAAAAAAAAACAGTCGCCATCACTTTCCCAGCCGAGAAATCAGTTTTGCTTTTTCTGGAGCCGGTTTCCCCTTTGGAATCCTTTGTTTAAACGGTATTTTTGTTTCGGGCTTATAAAGGTGTATCCATAGCTTCATCAGTAATAATCGGCGCTTAAACTGCGCTAACAGAGCGTTGGAAATGTTCATTCGAACAAATTTTTGGTCTAACGTGAGCAAACGCGGCACCCAAGAGCTTTCTCATATCTAAATGTTGATTTAATTTGTTGACCTCCACCCGGAACGTTTTCTTCCACACATACAATTTTTTCGTTTTTAGAAAAAAATTTCCTATAAAACAGGATTGAGAGTTAGCCAAGGTTTTCTGAATGTTTCGATGGGAGCTAAATGATTTCCGTAATATAATCACGAATAAATTAACGATTTCTTTAAATTAAAAATTAAAAACCTTATACCAAAACTGTTCTTTCGGTAGTTTGAGGTATTGGTATGAAATTACAAGTTGTCTTATCAAATTTCAGACCTCCACTTCTTCAACCAACCTTCAGGTAAACCACATGCATCCTATTACTTTCAATAGAAGCTACCTGGAAAAGCTTCAAGTGATACTAAAAATCAGATATAGAATCGAAATTCCAGGATTATCGATCCCTAAATAGCAATGCGGGGGATGTTGCGAATTCCTACGCGGCAAGACGCTAGTGTACTGATAATGGACTCTAGTATCTGAAAATAACTCCTCTTCCGGCGAGGTAGAAACCGAATATTTTTAAAAATCTCACAGTTCAAATACAAGGAACGATTACTTGAATTGAAAGAGGACTATGGTAAGTTACCGGTTCTAGTTCTCGTTGGATGGGCTGGGAAAACTATGGTATTCAATATGAGATGAAAATCCCCGGCTTCTGTCCATACCAAAACATTTTACTTAATTATATTTTAATTTAAGATTAAATTATATTATATTAAATCATATTGTACTGTATAATAAGTATTATTATAACAGTTAAATTGGATGTAAATCTTAACACCAATTAATAACTTGGTTAGGTGAAACTGAAATATGACATACGTTTTTTATGGTTTTAGACTCTTAAAATGAGATGTGCTTTCCGCAGTGTTTAGTTTTGAGTTTTCCGATTACAATGATACTAGACAAACCGTTGGAAATTATTTATGCATTTTCTGTTGGAAGTTATTTATACATTTTTTCTTTCATTGTAAATTATGATTCTTCGCAGATATTTGTAAATTTTTACAATTATTTTATTTTGAGACTGGTCTATTGGTACTGCATTTTTATTTTGTGAAATGTAGCAAATTATATAATAAATAAATAAATAAATATTAGACAAAAGGTGGAGGAAAAACAGCACCAATATAACCGTGAAAAATCCTGAGGTCATTGGCGATTTTTTTTCTCGACCAAAGGTTGAATAATGGTGTTTCCTGAATACTAAAATGTTTGTTAAATATTATTTTACTTGTTTCCTTTGAAAATTGCTGCCTAGCATTGCTTTTAAAAATTACCTTATCGATTTCGTCCAAAACTAACGTACTATACCTGGCTTGAAAAAATTAAGAAATCTTTTTTTCGGCGTTTTATTCTTTGATTTTGGATCTTCTATGAATGATGTTTTTATTTTCTATATCGGTAACATCACACCATAATGTGTGTTAATTTACCTTAGAGATTTTTAATAATGTTTATTAAGCCAACAACTTAACAAATTATTGTTGCTCATGCGATAGATAGCAATCCTTTTTCTCAGTTTTTTTCCTTACGAACCTTGCACTATATCGACAGCCATCTTTGAGGAGTGCATTTTATCTTTTTTACAATTCCTAATACCTATAACGTAACAGCTTATCGGTATATATAGTCCATATTTTTCCCTGCTATATTTAGGTATTTCTATCAGCTTTCTTTAGGTCAAATGAGCTGAGATTTAGTAATTAAGGTAGAAACTCGAAGCATAAAATAAAGGTGGTGTAAATGTACGTATTTTCATGTGAAATTCTACTGATTTTTAGATTTTCCACACGTCTAGATTGATTTATGACATTGAATCTATGTAGTATCTAAATCTACAAAAGATATTTTTGAAGTTAATACCTTCATACTTATGAGAATATTCAAAAGATGTGACATCGGCTAAATTGTCCAATCGAATTGTACTGGCTGAATAAAATCTTAAAAAATATTTTTAAAAAATGAATAACTGATAGACAAGTTCTTCATTCAGAGAGATTGGGCGGAGGATTGACAGGCTAAAAAAGATCTCTCGAGTCACCTCAGCGAATACTCTATAAATAAATGTATTTCGAGATCGTCCTTCGCTCTTCCAGTAGCTCAGGGCCTCCACGTGCTGTCTAAAACATCATTCAATATCCAAATTCTTTTCTTTAAACGAAGGTCTTAGCCTGCAACTAGCCAGTGCAACAGGTAGGGAAGTGAACGAACCCAAAGTCTACCACTGCAGTCGAACAACAGATGACCTTGATTGACCTTGATATTTGGTAGTCTGTGTTGGAGCAGTGTACTACATACCATTGCATATTTATTTTTCTTCTTTCAACGTTGATTATTTAAAGGTTAATTTTATTCTAGAAAAATGATTTCGCTTTGAAAAGAGTTAAAATCCGTTCAACACAAATTGCATATGCAGCCCCTGTAATTAAGTGGTTAATTCGAATTTTGTCCAGAGAGAGAAAACTGTTTCGAGGGAAGCGGAATATTATCATTCTCCTAGTTTTTTGGCTTGAAATAAAGTTACAATACAAGCAATAACTCCTTTTTGGCTTGAAATGAAGTTACAATACAAGCAATAACTCCTAGTCAAGCCAATAGGCTTAGCTCCTTCTTCGTTACGAAAATAACACATTTTAACATACACGAAACTTATTTGGAAGAAAATTCGACCTAACCAGTTATTCACCAAAGCAAGATAGCAAAGGAAATGCCTTTTCGTTCTTCCTTTCTTTTTCTTTGAATTTGCAAGCCGCGTCATTAAAAATTAAATAAAATTTCTTCTTAATGCACATTACACATTTCATATTTATAAATACCATTGCATAAAAGAGGATTATATCTTTATTGTTCATTCGTTTTAACGTCACTTTATACTGTTGTGGATAATCGGACGATGGTACAGTGGGAATCCAAAGTTTTGCCTATCATGATACAATCAGGATGGGGATCTTTAACGAGAACCTGATATCGCACAGGCCCGGGACATCCATTTTATGCCGTCCCATCTGAGGGACAACATAAGTAAGGATATTTTTACTCCCTTTAAACAAACCATCAATGTTGGGCATAGGAGGTTGTTATGCCAACCTCTAAACCACAGGTGATCCCAGAGGATTGTATGCTCTCCACTATTATGTACAATAACATACCACGAAATTTCGAAAAATAAAACTGAATACATATTTCTGGTCATTCGGATCGACAAAATGTCTTACTGTGCTTCGGGTGTAATGATCAATGAACGACTGGAATGCTTTGTTTCTTTTACTGATATTTTCAACTAACTAGTTCGCAACAAATTTTTTAAGTTGTTGAAACTAGCATTCAATAATATTTCTAAGTCGTCTTAGGAATATAAAGTCTGCATCAATACTATACTCGATATCCGAACCGATCCACTAATTCTCTATTTGCTCATCATTTTATCGGGTTGCTCATCTCTGCTTAAAAGAGAAACAGAGAAGTTGAACAAACAGTGCAAGAGGCACTCTCCAGTTCAACATTGCCTGTCCATTCCGAAGGGATGTTATTCTTTAATGGATTTTTGAGACTCTTCAATTAAAGTTTACTGACCTGTAACCACTACGATCCGTGAACGAGTCTGGGGTTCAGTACATGGTAGAGACTGTGCTGTTTCATGGACAACGGTTCTGCAAGGAGGTGGCTTGTCCTAGGTCACGCTCAACCACCAGACTTTATCCCCTTATTTTGGGTACCCTATTTTTATAATATTTTATAGAGGCTGGGTGAGCCCCAGGAAGATTGTAGATCCCATATGAGCCATCTCCCGCCGCAAACGGACTAAATAAAAGTAACTGCCTGCAGCGGGATTGGAACCAGGATTTCCGGCATGGTTACTCAGTGCATACACTTTTAATTACGTGTATGTTGGTTTTCTTAATTAAAAATGATTGTAAAGATCAAACAGATCTTACCTTTTTGAACTAACTGCTCTAGTGATGTAATGTTAGGTGCTACCTTGCTAACTGACCACAAGGCTGAGTTTGATAAATCTCAAGATGGACTGAAATATCGGTTACAGCTTAAGAAAATATTTGGAACCTATCTTCTAAATTAGAAACTATTCTCGAGCAAAAATTTCTCTAAATTATAAGTGAAAATGGAGCGGGGCAGCACAGTGAGTAGAGGCAGATGAATTAATGATCTGTTAACAGCCATCCTGTGGGATCTACAGACCATCCTGGAGCTCACTCAGTCTCTATAAAGTTGAGGGAACACCAGGCGGTTGAGCTTGATGTCGAACACATGGCCTCCCTGCCCAACCTCTTTCCTAGAAACAGCACGTGTACAGTCTCTAACATATACTGAACCCCAGAGTCTTCATGGGTTGTAGTGGTACAGGATTTTTTTTTCATAATTGAGAAAATCCGTTATCTTTCCTTAATGTTATAATACACTGATTTTAATGTAACACTAAATTTAAATTCCTCTGTTTCTTTCATTAGGATTTTCTTTCACTGAAAATCCTAAATATGTTATACGATTCTGTTTTAAAAAGTTATAGAAATAACTACAGTATATCTATTTAAAACAAAAACATTTACATAAATGGTTACTGCAAATTAAAACACTTTTTACTCCCTATATGAAATTTTAAGCATGTCTCATATTGTAGACGTGCACCATTAAGGAAAGATATCGGATTTTCTCACTTATAAACAAAAAGCACCACTGTAGCTTATGAAGGGTCTTGGGCTCATGGTACAGGCTGTTCTTGTTCTGTATCTAGGACGTCAGTTTGGCAGAGAAGGCATATGTTCGAGAGCAGGCTCAATCGCTAGGTTTTAGAGTACCCACTTTATAGAGGCTTTGTAGATCCAACCAGGATGTCACACCAGAATTTGGACCCGGAACCTTCAGCACAGCAATTTAGTGCTCTACAAACTGAGCTACCCCGCTCCCTTGTCTCTTTTAAAAAGTAATTATAGCAGTACGTAGTAAGTAGGTTATCATTTTTATTTTGACTGGAGCAAAGTGTTTTTTGAGAATTAATTCATATTTTGTTTGTTGGAGTTTAAAGGCGTAAAACTCTTATGTCATCAACGCTTTAGGTATTGCAGATATACAACACACACATACAAACCCATTTAAACACAAACATTCAAACTGGGCAATGTATTATGCACATATAAGTATAGTTTTAATACTAGGATAAGTACGTCTTGAGATCTTTGACCTAGAAATAAAATTCTATGTTGTACAAGAGAGGCCTTGGGAACAAGATGGTCTCTTAGAGAGCGTTACTTCATTGATTAGTCGCCTAGTTTTATGAGCCAATAAGGCTCGCTTCTAGGCCATCTCGTCTCAGGGAAGAGGGTAAGGTTGAGTCAAGATACCTATCGAATATCTTAAGGGAAAAGGAGTTTTTTACAGCAATATTTATCTTCACTAGGAGTGGAACACTGAGTTGACGAGCCGAAAGTCCTCGGTTCAAATCTGACTGTGGCAGAAAATGTATTTAATCTGTTAACTCGGATGGAACCTGAAAGATCTATAGCTCCTGTGGCTCACCCACCCTTTTTAAAGAGGGTATCCTTAATAGGGGGAAAAATCTGGCGATTGAGTGTGATATTGGACAAATCGCCTCCCTGCACAATCATTTCTAAGCCCTAGACATTTCATCGGTTGTAGTGGTACAGATTTTTTAAATTTATTTAATGGATTATTATATATAAGGTTAGGAGGTAAACGAACACTTTATAAGTCTTTTTTCTTGCTCTTCGGTTATATGTCGGAACTGAAACAATCTTTGTTCTTCTTCTATTTTTATTAATTTTCATGAACCAAAGCCAGATATAGAGGTTGACAAAAGGGATAACTTGATCCCATAAAAGAAATCTAGGAGCAAATTTCAGATTACTTTGTTATCAAACTATTTTTTATACATTTGTTCTGCTCAGTTTTAAGTATTAGAACAGAACGGGGATGATAAAGAGCAAGTGAATTTTTATTTTCAACAACAATATTTATTGGATAGCAATCTACCACGCAATATTCATAATTCATAATTCATAATTTATACACAATATTTATAATATAAATTGCCGCGCTTAGGGGCAATAAGTATAAGAGATCTAAGAACACATCAAACACATTATACGATTGTAAGTGATAAGTTGGTATTATATAAAAAAGTTATTTGATATTTTTAATATATTTAATTAATACTCCAATTTTTCCCATTAGTTGAATCGGAAGACAATTTTTATACAATATTACAATTTCTTAAACGTGACGAGATAGTTTGTTTTCCCGACCTTAGGTTTGTTTGAGAAGGTAGAGGAAAAAAAAAATTTTACCATTGTCATTTTCATAACTTTGTTAAGATAATCAAAAATTAATTTTTCGTCACATTAAGTGATATTTATTTTGAAAGAAAACGAAACGTCTATTTTTAGATAAAGTAAAATTTTATAAAAAACGTGTTAATTTATTTTGCCAGTTATTTAAAAATAATTATTAAACATTATGTGCTAAACCACTCAGTTAACCAGTTACATAATTTATAATGACGAACAGTCATTGTTTTTCCGATTCATCACTGCCAGAGGTTCAAGTAGTGATCGCCTTACTGAAACCGGATTCTTCCTCCCGCCATTATC
Source organism: Arma custos (assembly GCA_037127475.1). NCBI lineage: Eukaryota > Metazoa > Arthropoda > Insecta > Hemiptera > Pentatomidae > Arma > Arma custos. The sequence continues at coordinate 72,841,862 of CM073764.1, forward strand.
ATTAGCAATTTAATCACGAGTGTTCAGCGAGCTATAAAAACAATAAAAAACAATGTTTATTTACTTCAGCTAGATCCAATGAATAATAAAAAACATACTGAAAACATGAAAACAACAGACTGTACATTCAGTAGTTGATAATTTTATGAGTTTGATAGTTGTTGGAATATGTTTTTAAACAACGACCCATTATATATTACATTTCATTTACGATAATAAACACAAGTAATACTTAAAACCTATTAGCATTTGATTATAATATCAATCCACTCTTGGAATCCTCACGATTTATGTTCCATTGTGCTATTATTGCAAGATAAAACCAGTTTAAACCTGTCATATCGTATCTCAACGAGAAATAACAATGAGTCGCTCTTGTTCCTATCAGTTTAGCAGTGTGGTTTGTCCTGCGAGTTTCCTTTACAGAATCTTCTGGATTGTTAATGTTTCTTCTCTTGAGGATTAAGTGTGGAGAATGTTCCCGGAGCCCCGAAATAACAATAAAAAGTGGATGGATGTTACAGGTCGGCGGTGGTCTTAACTTAAGGATAGGGGATCACAGCATGTTGGTGAAACGTGGATGGTAAGCTTGGCCATATTCTTTGGGTTTAAAAAACTAGAGGAAACTTTTGAATGTTCTGAAATTCAATTTCATTTATGTTTGTTCAATATTGACTTTTCAACGTTTCCTTTAACACTAGAACTTCGAAGATTTACCATATACCTATTTCTACCAACCGGTCAAAATGACCGGTTTGTTTAATTAAACAAAATAGAACAATTCAAGAAATAAAACTATAAATTCATAAGATAATTTAATATTAAAGAAAATAAAATATATTTTATTCAAATATTGTTATTACATAACATAGAGAGTAGTATCAACATAGGACAAAGAGTAGTTAGTGCGTGTTACTACTTGCGATTATACACGGCAAGCAAGTTTAGTATATCAATAAATTGTATAGTATATCAATAAATTGAAATTTTATATATTACATATACACAAATTTACGCAAAGTAAATTAAAAACATAGAATTTTTTAATTCCTTATATAGATGTATAAAAATTCCGGGAATACAGAACATGTATTCATGATATTTTCATGGCCGGTCAAAATGACCGGTTCGTACATTTAGGTATAACACATATATATCTCTGAAAATTAGAAGCCTAAGAAAGAAATAATTTATAATTTTATTGTATACACAAATTTAATAAAAATCATGACATTATCGTAAAATATTAAATAAGACTTAAAGAAGAAATGTTATAAATAAATGATGCAACCGGTCATTTTGACCGGTTCGTAGTTCTAGTGTTAAACATAGAGTACTCGCTTATTTTCTAATAATTATGCGGAAAATGGTTACTTGTTCATTTATGTAAGAAATGTTCTTCCACACACACATACATACACATATAATTTATTAATTATTTGATATAATTAAAGGTAGCTAGTAGTGAAAAAAAATCGTTTTACTGGTTTGAATTAGTAGATGAACGCTACAACCCTCCCCAACGAAGAACAAGAAATGTAGACATGAGTATATTATATATATATTATTAATTTTTTTAGCGGTTATAGGCTAATCATATTAATTATTTAAAGAAGAAAACGATCCCAGAGGAGTTGATAATAAATTCTTAAATAGTAAAAAATTATTTATAAGAAAGCAACGTTTCGACCCACATTGTTGCACTTCTTCGGAGCTTAATAGGACTAAGTGTGACTCCTCATCGAAATTTTCACGTTCTTCAGAGCTATGCAAAGTCAATAATATATTACTGTGTATTTCCATTTTCACAGGAGAAAAAAATAATACAAATGGATATTTAATTAATAACAGTTTGATATAATACTTCATAATAACCCAATCGCTGTTTTTTTTAAAACTTAGATAACTAGTTCTAGGTGTTTGTCAATCCCTTGAGTAATTTGTGTTAGTTCCAGTTATTATTATTCAGTTACACGTTCTCTGCACGTCAAGTAGTCGCCATTTTAGATAACTTATTTCAGATTAACACTAATTGGTCCGTGTGCATCAGCTTTTGTAACATGTGCAGTAAAAATAAATTCTTTTTTTATCTTTAAAATAATTTTGGTTTGACAAAACATGATAAGTCTTTTCTTTTTTTTTTTTTTTACTGGAAAGTGAAGTTCAGGACTTAGATAAAATTTTGTGACATTAGACGAAAGAGCATCATTTTTATTTTCCCCAATAATTAACTATATGTCAAGATTGAGTCCATACCGAAAAAAACAGAAATATATTCTTATATAGATTCACAATTTAAAATACATTTTATTGTATATTATAATACCGTTTATACTAAAAATTATTTTTTTAAACACAATAAACGTCCTAACAAGTCTGAAGTTCCGATACCGGTACTACCAATACCATATAATGATAATTATCAGCATTCTTATTAAACCTCAGCTTATCTACTATATTAGATAGATGGAGGTTTAATAAGAATTATTAATTACCGACAAAAAAAACAAAAAAAAACCTTAACGCAATCCTCCAACTTACGACTCCGTCTAACCTTCAGACATTTACCATTTGATTAAGGGCTTAGTAACTTTCTAAGTCCAGCATCACTACACATTGAAGAATAAACTTGAAATATATAAACAGGATGTATGCTCCTCAATCCCGTGTTGAGTAACCCTCTAAATTTTCCACTGAACTTATTCTTTGAATAACCACACGAAATACTTTAACTCTAACATTTCTCATGTGATTTTCACGATTGTTACCAAACATTATATAAAATAGGTATCATAATTTATATAGGTATATAAGAGATTGGGACACCTCAATGTGTAGAGCGTTGAGTTTCTGTGATCGAATCTGGCTGTGGCAAATGAATTATCTAGTCTGTTAACAGCCACGAATGGACCCTGTAAGATCTATAGACCCTACTGGAGCTCAACCTTGGTAATTGAGGAGAAAACCTGGAGGTTGCTCGTGATCTCAGCCATTTCGCCTCCCTGCACAACCGTTGTACTAGATAAACTACAGTCTTTAGCATGTACTAACGTGCTATAAACGCAATGTACCCAGGGTGCTTCACGAATCTTAGTGGTTCATGTACCGAAGTAATTACTTGTGATTATCTACTTATTTATTTCGGTCGAATATTTCTTCATTATTCATTCTGTGTTACTGTTCTGAATGTGCTTGATGATAGTGAGTTTAAATAAGAAAAGATAGAAAAGTAATTGCGTTAAATTATCTCAATCAATGTTTTATTTTAACATCAATAAAATGTTTTTCACCATCAGTGATAAAGGCATTCTTCACAATTAAGGTCCTCTCATCATTTAATGGAGTATTAATTAAAACGCGATACAGTTCACCGATAAAACAAAAAAAAATCTTTTGATAACTCAGAATTCTTTACCTATTCAAAAAAAAAACATACACACACACACACACACACACACACACACACACACACATATATATATATAGATTTTCAATAAAGATTTTCTCAAATTACATGAGAAATTCATTCAGTGACCTCTACCCGGACCAATTTCTTCACCTTAAATTCGTTAGGTATACGAATATATTAAACAACGTCTGTCATGAAATATTCTGTATGTTGTTTGGTACAATCGGTACGTGAGAGTGCATGTATACGGTTGTGTTAGTGGCGAACAATTGTGTGACAAGTCAATATATATTTTATTAAAATCTTCAATTTTTTTATCTGTAAATTTGCCAAGCAGGCCAATCGGGGTTCAATACAATAGCAAACGGAATCGTTATCTTAATCCACAGAGTGATAATATTTCAATTAAGGGAGGAGAATAGGACAAGGAAAACAGGAGTCTTAAACGTTCATAGAATCTTAATGAAAAGGAAACGCGATGATATTATTAATACAAAAGCGACTCTTGAATCGAACCATGATTTTCTCCATAGTTTAATTAATCAAATAGACTAGATTCCTAAACCTTGTCAGGAAAAGATTTCCGTGGTGCATTATTAAATATATTTTTCGTCACCTATTGTTGAATTCCATTATAAGAAAAACCGCTAATTGTGCACAAAGCTGGAGACTAGTTTTGGCTTCTCAGCTTTTTTATTAGTTGAACTAGGCAGAGCATTGTTCAAGGTCGAGAATAACACGAAGAAATGTTTGATATATCCTGTAAATCCTGCATTTATTAATGCTAAATTTTCTATTTTATTAGGAATCAATAAATCAAGTTTGCTATTCTTTTTTTTTTTTTTTTTGTATTCAATAAGTAAGGGAGCACTTCGAAATTTCAACCTTATATATATATAAAACAAATTTAAATGCGTTTTTTAAATTCTCAACAAGGTCCATGAAGGATAGTTATTAAATCTTCCTAGTGATATTTGATATTTATTAACATATATCTATTAACAAATGACTCATTATACTGAATTTTGTTATCATATGCCTAATGGGAACTCTGATTTTGCATGATTACTGCTATATAATGTTCTAGTCATAGAAAGCGACCATAGAACTGCATATGAAAAGTCAGTAGTAGCTATAAATTGTTTGAATTGACGTAATCTCTCTCGAATAACAAAAAACAAATTGTTTTTATAATGTATGTTGGGAACTAAGAACACATCTCCCAAAATATATTGAAATTGTTTTTAATCAATAGTTCAAACACTATACCTGTTGTCCTGAAAGATATCACAATTAATCTGAATCGATAAAGCGATAAGGATAGCTATAAGTAAACAAATAAACCGGAAAGCTCTGTAGCTCAGTGTTCAGTTTTTCTAGTTTCTGTGCTGAAGATCTCACGTTCAAATCCAGCTATACAAGATAAACTAATTAATCTCTCAAAGGCCATTGATGGATCTTGTGGGATCTACTGACCGTCCTGGGGATCAACCAGCCTCCATAAAGATGGTGCCCATAGTTAAGGGGAAAACCTGGCGGTTGAGTGTGAAAACAGCAAGCGCACTACAACCGAACTCTTCCTCAACGAAACCATGAAAAGCACAAATCCAGCTAGCTTTTAGATTATAGGCTACCTCTTTTAAAAGTATGAAGAATAACTGACTCATCTTACGATATTACCAAAAGGGATTGCTGCAATTCAAGGGAACTCTACCCAACCCGGCATTGCTCGTTATAATTCTTCTCAGAGTAAATACCAATATTCCAGTTACGACTGCCAACATTGAAATTTTCATTAAGAGTATATACATTTCAATCGAGATTATTTGGCGAACGTAGGGCTTAATTTTTTTTCTTATACTGCACACATTTATATATTTATACATTTATATTTATATATCGAAATAAGTAAACCAGTGTATTGGTTAATTGATAATTTATCTTATTCTGTTAAGCTACCGGATACAGCATAATGGTTAATATAGCTAATAATTAGTGAATTAACGATAATATGTATGTTTATATTTCTTCCTTCGGCCTTCAGTTTTTTCTTTGATTTTTAATATTTTTTGATAATAATAGAATAATCTTAAAATAAGCACTTTGCATAAGTATGAATGCAAATACTTCTTTGTTGTAAAATATCTGCGCAAGGGCATCCAGATGATTTGGTATGTTTTGTTTGTTTATTTAGTGTGCTGAAGCTATATAATAAATAAGCAGTAAAGAACCAGATATAATACGGGTACAACAGATTTTTATATTAATACTGTTGATAATTTTAGGGTTTTCTCTTTTTTTGCAGTGAAGGTACTGTCTGGCATATTGTGTTTGATATGAATAAGGCAACAGTGAACTTTAGGATTAAAGCAGTTGCCTTCACTACTTAGGACAGATTTTGTTAATCTATCCTGAAGGTGAAGGATGAGGATTATTATTCAGGTTTTGAGCCTAATCCTCCATGAGCAACAGTTCTAGTGAGGACGGAGAATCCTTGAGACGTGTTATAGCCCTCATCATGATGGCCAGCAACAGCCCAATATCGATTCCTCTCGATTAGTCCTATCAGCTTTCACTTTCATTTCTCCATCATACAACTTCGAGCAATTTTAAGAGATGATGTGCGAATAAGTTTGAGTGTGTGTGTGAGAGAGAGAGTGAGAGAGGGGGAGAGGGAAAGAGAAAGAATAACATGTTAATTCATTTAATCCAGGAAGGATTTATGGTCCAGTACATAGTAGTGACTGTACTATTTCCAAGCCAACGGTTCTGCAAGGAGGTGATTTAGGCCTAGATCACATTCAATCACCAGGCTTCCCTCAATTATTGGCGCCCTATCTTTAGAGGCTGGTTGGGGTCAACCATGCTAATATTCATCCTAAATTTTATTAAACAGTGTAACGGTTTCTGCTTTTCATGGATCCATTGAGGAAGAGTTTGGTTGTTATGTGCTTACTGTTTCCGCCAAGTTTTTCCTCAATGAGGCCGGTAGATCCCTAGGACGGTCTGTTAATCTCACAGGATCCATTTTTGACCTTTAACAGATTAAATAGTTCATCTGCCACAGCTGGATTTGAACCTATTCAGCCCATTATAGGTGCAGTACACCCTTCTACTCTCCTTTCCAATTTATTTGTTTTACCCATCTCTATTTGTTTTTTAACATTTCATCGAATTGTGCGGTTTAAAATTTGAAGTTTACAGACAACTTAAAGTTCATAACACGCTCATTTGTGGAAATTGAAAATTATTAATGATACTGAAAATAGCATTTTAATACCTTCAAAATTAAAGTATTTACACCATTTTAAAGCATTGTATTTCCGATTTTTTATTTTTTACAAGAATCTTCTAAACTGGAGCCTTTGAAAAATGATTCTCCATTTCCTTTGATATCCCGATATGGTATATATTTTTAAAAACTTTTATTTTTAAGAGAAAAGATTTGTCCTGGCCGAGATTCGAACCCGGACGGGTTTTGTCTGGCTTGGGACGATCCCTGGTAGTTCAGTGGTTAGAGCACTGCACTAGAGATGCAGACAAATCCCGGCCAGGACAAATCTTTTCTCTTAAAAATAAAAATAATCACCATCAAAAGAACAATAAATAAAAAAAAATTATAAATATAAAATTGACGCAAGTCAACTTTAAAAATAATATAAGCCAATTAAAGTAATATTCAAAGAACACTCTACTCCGTGTATACATCGCAGAAATTGCGAGAGCGATGGATTTGTCAGGCTAGGGTACGACCCCTGGTAGCTCAGTGGTTTAGGGCATTGCACTAGAGATGCGGACGAACCGGGTTCGAACCCCTGTCAGGACAAATCTTTTCTCTTCAAAATAAAAATATTTAAAAATAAAAAAATAAAAATAAATTATAGATATAGTATACAGTATAAAATTATATATATTACATAATGTTTAATATGTATAGTAGTATTTAATTTATAAGGACGTTTTAACTGAGTATTTTTTAATTTTTTCAGAAACAACTGAAAATCTGAATTTTAAATATCACACTCAACTTTTGATTAACTATTTGTTTGTTTTTTTAAATAATGACGTATTAAGACTTATTACGTAGAGGAAATAATTAGTAAGAAAGAGGAAAAACATTGAACGTTAAGTGAATATGCAAAATAACTTTGAAGAGTCTTGAGAACTTTCTGGCACAATTTTCATTCCAATTTTCAAGCCAGCAAAAACGTTGGGCGTTTAAGCAGTTACTTCTTAAATTTCAGAAAAGATCTTAACGTAAACTTGGTTTTATCAATATAATCTGTTTACATACTTTGGTTAACTACAAACAATCCGAATGAGAAAACATACGAAAAAAAAATGAAGAAATGTTCTGCAGACAAGGACGTAAATATTTTAATTTTCCGAATAATATTGTGAAATATTTTAATCTACTATTTTGTTTTGAGTTTTCATGTAACTATGTCTATATCCCATAAGAAAAGAAGGAAAAAGTTATTTCTTTTTAAATAAAAAAAAAAGATACAGTAAGCGCTAATTTTAAAAATGCTCATATGAAAGACATATAAAATCCACTAAAAAAAATTGATAGTCTATCATTCTTATACGATAATTTCTTTACATAATCTATTACGTTCTTAAAGTGAAGTTCCGGTGATCAAGTAGTAAACAAAAAAGAAGGTGCAAAACAAGACGATGTATAAATTGCTATTTTTAAAAATTTATTTATTGAAATTTGCCACTGTATTATAGTAAAAGAACAATTAAATATAATGAATGATAAGTGATGGAATAAGAAAAAGGCAAGTAAAGAAACAACCCAGTGCTCGAATAACAATTCAACTTTAATGGTCACCAGGGGATCCTCTTTTCAGACACCTTGGAGAATTTTTGGTAATTGAAGAGAAAGCTAGACTGGAAACTAGTGGGCTTGAGTGGGAATAAAGTTCTTCATGAAAGGATTAATATAGGGTTCGGACCAAATCAGCTACAAAAGGGACGTTAAGGTCATTATGAATGAGTTTATTCGTAACAAAGTAAGGAGCATTGAGGATTATGGATTGTAAGGACTGGATGGATATAAAAGGTATTTGATGGCTTAGTGGAGCCCCAAATCTCTTCTCCAACATAAAATCTAAATTAAAAAATTCAACTTCTTGCAATCATCTGTTTTTTTGTAATTTTGTGTGACGAGACTTGCGTCACACCAAAACTAGTCAAAATAGAAATAGAAATTTTAGAAAACTAAAATTCGAACATTTTTGCGATTACACTAATTCCCTTACTTTGTACAATTAGATAATTCAAGAAACACCATATCATAATAACAGAAATAAAGAATATACATTATAGTTTGACGGAGGGAAATAGTCTTCCTGTAGTTCTCCTCGCATTGTTTTATCTTTGGAAACTAAAAAGCAGATGATGTTGCTAATTTGACTTATCACCAAGATGCTTCGCATGCCATAAGAATCAAGACCATCAGAGAAACTGGGCACTCCAATTAAACACATTTCAAAGAGAAAGATTTAATAAACAATGGGCTATGATTTCCTCAAAACTCCGGTAAATTAAGAAAGACTAGTGTCGATAGACTAATGTAAATCCAATTTTCGAGACCATAAATCTAAGACCTAAATTGGCAAAATTTGCCTCCATACTGAGTTTCCAACTTCGAGGATTATAAACTCCAACCTGAACACATTACCAAACTATCACAGCCTCAGAGTTAAGGACTCTAGAAGAGTCCATCATCTGTTAATATTAATATCTTACGTCTCTGAGTAAAAGCGTTATGATAGGAACAACGATGGAAGAAATCCTCCATGATGACGGGGATAAAATAGTACAACTTTTCTATTATCTTGAAAATTCGAATCTATAACGGAGATACTAACGGTCATGAAACAATACGCCAATGTCCCTAAGAGTAAATAAGTATGACAAAATTCATTTAAAATCGAATACGGTTTTAAATATTATTTTAAAGATTGTAGGTCTTAAAATATTCGCACCGGTTTAGTAAGGCAGAGGACTATAAATAGGTTTTGGTTCTTGTTCAGAAAGATGCCAGACTCGTAGAAATACGGGAGATTTATTATTTTTTAAATATTGGAAGAAGAAAAAATAGTTTAATGTTGATTTCTAATTCATGTATCCATGATGTTCAACTTCATCCAACTTGAATAAAAGACTTAGAGCAAAATAAATGTTTTATAACTAAATGTTGCTAATATAATTATTTTAAAATTAATATTCATTGAACAACAAAGAAAATAATAGAAAGCAATGGAGTGAGTGAAAAGACAAAAGTTCTCAAAACTGCACAAAGTATATTTTACTAAAAGAACATAAAGGAAGTACATGACCAAGAACTTATAAAAAAAACTACTTAACAGTACCAGAGGCTATTTAAACATTTTTTTAAAAATAGATCAAATATCTTTCATTGAAATTTTCATTTTTATGTCTTTAATTAATCAATATATGGTTTTTAAAAAACAATAAATTAAGGATGTGAAATCATTTCAAAATTTTAGATTTTGGGGCACTTAAGTCTATCTAAAATTAGTTTGCCGATTAATTGCAGATTAAACGGATAGGAGAATGTAGTTATGGCCTTTGGCAGTTTAAAAAACATCTAAAGAAGATTTAAATTATTTGAGGTTCAAAAAACATTTTTCTTATCAGGTTTTGATAATTATTCAAAGAATCAGCTATGGTATGGGTCATGAAAGGATGTGCATTTTGGCTTCAGGGGGTAATCGTGATATAAAATTTATGTATGTGTAAACACACACACACAAATTTTACCCCTCAATAATCTCCTGTTGAAGGCAAAATTCTCATTTTTTGTTACAATATTTAAACAGTATTGTAATCAATTTTGTTGTGAATTGATATATATTATAAATATTATATATTATAAATTTTCTTTTGTGAATAAATACAATAAAATTTATCATTATATACGCAGGCAGAAGAACTCTGAATAAATTTTGCATATTTCATCCAAAACCAATTTACTGAAAAGATTAATGGCTAAATTAATTTTTAAAATCTAAACGATTTCAATATACCACAAACTAAATTGATTCTAATATATTTACTTGAATGTATGTTCCTTATATCTTCACAGCCTGGTGTTTCAAGGGCTATGTTTGTTTGTAGAACTATTACTCAAAACAGTTCTACCAGTAAAACTGAATGAAACAATTAAAGGAATAGCAAATTATTTTTGTCAACCAAATAGACTCTTGCCAAAAGAATGGATATATCTGTTACATCAGAGAGCCAAAATTCATATCAATTCTTTTTTTAAGGAGTTGGATAATATAAGCTAAATCTACCATCATAAATTTAAATTTTGTGAGTTCATATCAGGTAATAACAAATACTATTTGTGTTTTTACTTAGAAAAAATCATTCTAAATTATTCAATAATTCTTTATAAATTAAAATATTCGACCCTATTCTAATAAATAATTTTCATTCAATAACATTTTAATTCAGATTTGTAAATATCTAAAACTTCTTAATTAAGAACTGAAAAGTAACAATCTATTTATTTTTTTTTTGTTTAAACATGTTAATCATTGTTTTGATTATTACTGTTTCACTGCTATAAAAAAAAAAAATCATAATTTTCTTAGGAAAACAGTAATAGTTGTGTTAGGAGTTTATATAAATATTTTTATTAGTATATGATAATATACAGCGGATTATGTTTGTCTTGTTTAATATATACTTTGCTTTTAATTCTAGTTATTTTATTTTTATGTTTCATCAGGAATCCAACTATTAAATATTTGTCATAAGAAAATTTCTGGTGTACGATTAATCTTATATTAATGTAAATGGCGAAAAAAATAAATAAAGCAATTAAAAATAGTTATTAATTTTGTTATTTACCCCAATTGATCGGTGTTCTGCCTAATATCTTTGGTGTTCCCTGCCTGTTATCGTATATAGCGTATATTATCTTTTTCTTAAGAGAAAGATTGTAATCGTCCGGCTTCTTGAACCCCCAGCTATACTCCGGCTGTTCCTTCCCCTTGTGCTTGTCATGTTTCCCAGTCATCCTGACAGAACCCCTCACAGCCACAGACTGGCCTCCCCACCCTTACTCCCAGTCCCTTTAAGCAAGAGATAAACCTCCTCTTCACTCTCACTAGTCCACATATTGATACCGATCGGACCAATCGGAACAGATGTCCCGTGCTAAAAATCTTTCAAATTATCTATTAGCGGATTAAAAAATATCTATGATATTATTTTTATATTGTATAAATATACTAAAATAACTTTCCTTATTTCAATTCACAAGTAATTCTATACACATATTTTTCAAAACTATAGCTCAAAAAAATTTATATTTAAAAATAACCAAGAAATAAATGTTTATTATTACCAGTATAAATTTAGGTTTTGTTAGCTTGATTCAACAATTATTGATAAACTGTATAAGATATAAATTATTTTTATTTCATATGTACTGGAGCCAGTAAAATTGTAAAATAGTATTTTACTCTTTTTAAAATTACAATTATAGCTCATGATTTATATTTTGTATTATTATTCTAAAGTTGTCCCAGGATAAACAAAGACTTTATAATTAATAGTAATGAAGTTCAAATATAAGCAGAAAATGGTTAATTTGCTCAATGAATATTGTATGATAATTACAATTTTTATACAAAAATTTACATTAAATACAAAATGAAAAGCACAATACACAAATTTTATCTTTAATAAATAAATGAGTAAATATCCAAATTAAAATAAATATTAATACGGCCCTCCATTATACAGCACACATAAAAATATAAATTATATAAATATCTTTACAATATACAATGCACAAACATTATAATTACAAAAACTGTATTAAAAAACAATTAAGTAGACACAAATATGCAAATATAGTTATTATCTCTTTTTCTTCGGCATTTTAGTGATAAAATTACAAATATGACCTTACTTTCCAGTTATGTGTGTTTAGTAGTCTACCATTTTGTCATAAATTTGTACTTTGTCAGGTGGATTGAGTAATAATCAGAAAAATAAGAATAGAATAATCTCCTTGCTTGTCAGATATAGATTTAATAAAATATGTAAAATTATTTATGTAAGAAATTAATTTTGCAATTATGATTTTATATTGAAATATATAATGCTGATGAAATAGAACGATTTTTATTGTATCTAGTCAACAATTTTTAACTTTCAGGAAGTTTTAATGAATATTTTTTTTATTTTAGGAGGAATACTAAATTCAGAAAGAAGACAAGATGTGAGTTGATTATTTTAAAAAAGTATTACTGGTGAGTGGATAACTTACATCAAATTACTTGAGATGCCGTTAACTAGTGTCAAAAGGTAATTACCTATTCTTGAATAACAGAAATATTAGCATATCATGTTATACAACCTTAACACATAATACAAGATTTATTTAATAAATATTAGTTTGCAGTAGTATACAGAGGTTCTAATTATTATAATTATTTGATATATTCAATCTCAATGAATTAAAATGGGTAAATTCTACAGAAATCTTTACTCCACCACAAATTTTGGTCAATCCGTTGATGCTTTTAAAAGTTTTTATGAATGTATATGATTGTCTTTAAAATGTTTTATTAAATTGCAATCGAGGTCTTAAAAAACATCCTAACCATGATTTAAGATTTAAAAAAGCATACAAGATTATCAATTTAAAAAAAAGAAGTACATATAAGATTTCTTATACATACCAGGTCTGCAAGTTTAAAATGTCGTTTTAATTCCAATAGAATGCGCCCTTAGCCTATTGAAGGATTTGCTTATCTCTAAACGCTATTTTGTTTGTTAGTCATTTGTTTACAAAAGTCAGTTGTTTTTAAGTCGTTTACGTGGACGTATCATACCTTTCTTTGGTGTTAAAAATGTCTAATTTTAAGCCAAATAAAGAGCATTTGCGGCATGTCATGATTTTCTTATTCAATCAAAAGAAAAAGGCATCTGAATGTCATCGAATTCTTGTTGAGACTTATGGCGATCTTGCTCCAACCGTCAAGACATGTGAACGTTGGTTTCAAAGTTTCAAACGTGGTGATTTTGATGTTACTGATAAAAAACGAGAAAATCGACCAAAAAAGTTTGAGGACGTCGAATTGCAATCTTTATTAGACGAAGACAATACCCAAACCCAACAAATGATGGCAGAACAGTTGAATGTCACTAGACAAGCCATTTCCGATCGCCTGAGAGCTATGGGAAAAATTCAAAAGGTTGGAAAATGGGTTCCACATGAATTGGACGAACGACAGATGGAAAAACGAAAAATTGTGTGTGAAATGCTGCTTCTACGCCACGAAAGAAAGGGTTTTTTGCATCGAGTTGTAACTGGCGATGAAAAATGGATTTATTTTCAGAATCCCAAACGAATAAAATCATGGGTAACGCCAGGACAACCATCCACATCGAGTGCAAGACCGGATCGTTTTGGGAAGAAGACAATGCTGTGTGTGTGGTGGGATCAGAAGGGAGTAGTCTACTACGAGCTTCTCAAACCCGGCGAAACAGTCAATACCGACCGCTACCGACAACAAATGATCAATTTGAGTCACGCATTGATCGAAAAACGCCCAGAATGGGCTCACAGGCACGCCAAAGTCATTCTTCAGCATGATAACGCTCCTGCACATTCAGCCAGATTGACTAAGGAAACGATTTCTTCGCTTGGTTGGGAACTCCTACCCCACCCGCCGTATTCACCTGACCTGGCGCCTTCTGATTATCACCTATTCTCATCGATGGGACACTCATTGGCTGAGCAACACTTTAACAATTTGGAGGATGTAAGAAAATGGCTCGATGAATGGATTTCAAATAAAGATGAAGCATTCTTTTGGAATGGTATCCATAAATTGCCCGAGAGATGGACAAAATGTGTAGAAAGCGAGGGCCAGTACTTTGAAGAAAATATATTATACTTTTTTTTTTAAATTAAATTATATTTTAAGAAATAAACGACATTTTAAACTTGCAGACCTGGTACAACTAAACATCAGAGATCCTTCTAATAAGCTTTAAACATTAACAAATTTAAACAATATTTCAACACGGAGTGAGGTAGAAATAATCCTTAAATATTATCAATTTTAATATCCATGGATGTAGGAATCATTTAGGCACTTCTTTATAAAATTCATTTAAAGCTTTTATATTATATAAGGCAACTGGTTCCAAAACCTACTCATTTCACACCAGCAAAGTTTTTTAGAGGTTATAGAAAGGAAGAATGTGAGAAAACGAGTCTCATACTGTTGACTGATGGTAGTATTACAGTTTCATAGCACTCACCAATATAATTCCTTGGTGCCTTGCTGACGTAATTATTTATATATATTTTTATAATTTAATTATAATCAATAATGTATAATGTAGACAGTAATCATACTGTATACGTATACATATTAATGTTAGTTGTTTTCAGTACCGTTGTAGAAGCTTTGGTTTATTTCAACAAGGCTCCTATATGTCTACAATTTCCAATTCATCATATAACTACTCTACCTTTGGAAAAAATCATACATTATTTTTATAATTCAAGTTTTGATCTATCTTATTTTCAATACATAATCTATTTTCCATTATGTACCTAAGGTGATAATTTTTTTTAAATAATCCTTTATTATTAATATTCATAAATTGTTAAATAAAGAGAAAATAGGCTCACGGATTGTCTGGGCATCTTTAAGAAAATAAATAAAGAGAAAAAATACGCTAAAAGCTAAAAATATAATTTTTCATGTTTCTTGATGTAAAAATAGAACTTAATAGATTATGCACAATCGTGTAAAAAAGGTTAAAATAATCACATAATTTCAAATGTACCAAGCATATGTTGTTCCTAAAGTTTGGAAAAAAGTGTATTCTATAGCAAAATTAATTTTAGAAAAGAATAATACTGAAAAATAAGAAAATTAAATTTTAAAAATGCCCTACAAATAAAACTTTGTATAAAAAATAATTGTTATATGTAATACTTAAATTTAAAAAAGAAAAGAAAAAATGTTGAAAAATAAAATTTATTTTCACAAACATAAAATATCATTAACAACGATGAAAATAAAATGATATTGCTATGTTTACCAGCTAGTAGTTTAAAATTACCTGAATAAGTTCAACTTTGGACTGATTTATCTGGTTTAAGCTTGTTTTATCTTTCCAAGAGCAGCAGCAACAGCTGAATTTAACAGTGGCTTCTGTTCAATAGCCACGGCTACTAATTATATTATGTAATAAAAAATCAATTAGAGTGAGAAAAGTCTTTTATATATTATTTAAATAAGATTTTATGAGAAAAAATATGACTCATTATTCCTCATTTCAAAGTTGCACTCAGTCGAATAATATTTCAACCATGCCCATCCCGAGTAGTTTGTTAGTATCGTGTATGATACCAGGAGCCCAGGCTTTGCAAACAATATTGATGATCATACCATCTGAAACATGCAAAATTTTATATGAAAATATGTTAAGGATCTCAATTTCATAAATTATAATTATCATATAATCGTCAATTATTCATGTATTAGTATAATTTTTGCACTTGTAAATATCTGTAAATACATATTTATTTTAAGGTACTATGTTATTTTAGCATGATTTAGGCTAAATGCGTTAAGTGAAATTTTTTTTTATATTACCACCAGAAAGTCATATGTTAATTCTAAAATAAAAAAATATGTACTACTACAACCCATCAAAGGTTATGTACATGGTAGAGGATGTAATGTTACTAGGACAGCCATTAGGCAGGGAATTGATTTGTCCGAGATCACGCTCAACCACCAGGTTCCCCCAATTACCATTCCACACCAGTGCCGTAGCTGAATGGTGCGTGAGGAGGTAGTTGAGTATGGCCGCAAATAAGATACAGGCCATACTCCTGAGAGGCTCCACTGACAGGGCTCACCCTATCATACAGGATATACAAGGAGAGAGGGTTAGACTGGATGAGGAGGTGACGTACCTGGGGTAAGGTTCAGGAGAGGTTTCATCGCCACCCCTCACCTGGGATACCTGAAGGATAGGGTGACTCTGTCACTCAACGGACTTAGAAGAATAGGGAGTGCATTCTGGGGCCTCAGGTACCCAGCAACAATGACCATTTATAAAGGTGTGGTCTTGGGTATCCTGAGGTATGCATCCCCGGCGTCCAGTCAAGATGAGCGGCCACATGGTTCCTCCCGGACTACTGGGTCTCGCAGATCCTGATAGGACACGGCGGGTTCCAGGGAAAGCTCAGTGAGCATAGGACAGAGATGAACCCCTGGTGCCCCACATGTGGAGTCCCTGAGACGGCAGAGCACGTTGTGCTCTCCTGCACCGCAATGGAAGGACACCGAGCCAGGTTGTCGAGAAAAACCAGGATCTTCACCCTCACGGAGGAAGACTTCTCCCGTCTGATGGAGGAGGATAATTATCCCTTCTTCAGGGAATTTATCTACAGGTGGAAGGAAGTGGTGGGGCCTACACATTTCACCCTTAGCAGGATCCGGCCACCTGGCAAGCCACCAGACGAGGAGCCACCCCAGGAGTAGAGAGATAGAGAAGAGGACCGAGACGGGCCAGATGCAGCGGACGAGGAAGGCTGGACGGCACCCGGACGGATGGAGGCCCGGAGGCCTAAAAGGTGCTGCCCCAACACTAAGGTGGACAGCGGACAGCACCACAGAATTATTTTATTACAAAATTGTACTCACTAAATATATGGTACCCCCTGTATGGATTATATATTTATAAGAATAAAGATTAAATAAAAAAAATAATTGATTTTTGGCAGAGTCGGGCATGCATAAACCCAACGCATTAACCCGCCACTACCGAACCCTGTATGCCAGAAATGGCAGGTAGGGGGCCAAAAAAAAAAAAAAAAAGGTTTCCCCAAATAAGAGTACCCAGTTTATGGAGGCTGGGTAATCCCCAGGAAGGTCTTTAGATCCTATAGGATCCATCTGTGGCTATTAGCAGACTAAATAATTCATCTATTGCAGCTGGATTTGAACCCTGCATTGCAACTCAATACCCTACCTTCTGAGCTATCCCGTTTCCTATATTAATTTCTCATATTCTTATTAATTCAACAACAGTAATAATTAAGTTAATTAACTTTTTTGTATATATGTTTAAGATGGTTAAAGCAATTAACATATTTCCAAAAGTATAAATTAAAAAACCATAGAGTACATTCCAGAGAATGAGGTCGAACCCCAAAACATCAAGTAGAAAAATATTTATATTTCTATATAAAGGAAGATTATTTCATATTTTATTTTAAAACATTTTCAAGTAATAATAAACTTAAAATAACAGCAGTAATAAAATTATAATCAAAACATAACTCATTTTAAGCATTACATACTCTGAGGACGTTTAAACTGGACTGCAATTATTGGGTTGAGATATCCTTTTTGCCCGACATATGGGAAATAGTATCCTGGAAAACCAGGTTGTGGTAGAGTCACTGTTGATCCAATAAATTCCTTATCAGCAGGATTTAAGCCTTCGCAAGCAACCCAAATAGTCTCCCACTGTAAGAATCATTCTAAAATAACTTATATACTTATTTATTAAAATTCTTTTAAAAACTTATATATTACTAACCATTTTCACATCATTTGTAAGATCTTCTATTTGATGTTTCAGAGTCTGTGGCATTCCTTTTGGCAAGGATTTTATGGATGAAAAATAGCGAGGTTTCCAGCCCAAGACCTGTAAACAAGGAAATAACTATGCATGATATTCCGCCATATATATTTCTGTCTTATACTTAAAATTTTCACAAATATTAAGATTACTGGAATTAGTAATACATGTTCAATACTGAAACCATAAATGTAATATTTTATATCAATGTAACTTTTTTAAGAAATAAACATTTTATATGTAGTATAAAGGTATTACATTTTGATTTATTTTCTTTACTTAACAATCTCTCATCAAGAACTTTTATGTATTGTGCTAAATTCAACATAATCAAACTAAAATATATAATGAGTAAAATAAACAATTAAAAAAAAGAAAAATAAGAGGGCAATTTTATATGTGTCTTTAGCAATTGGCTATTACTTAAGTAAGACTTAAACAATAACTGCAATCTCAATTTCAATAAGCTCATCTCAATAAGCTTGGATCCTGCACAAACATATTAGTAATAATAAATAAGCTGAAAGCCTGGAAATTAGAAAATAGACTAAGAAAGGAATTTATTATTTTCTTATTATTCTATTTTATGTTTTTTCTATTCTATAATATTATTGGTATCAGTGACTCTATTAATTCAAAGTTATCAATTTTAAAAACTAAAAGTTTTCAAAAGTATACATGTTTGTTTAAACATATAAAGATTAGACAAATATTCTTAATAGTCCATCTTTCATATAATAACTACAAAGTTCTAACTTAATGTTGGTTGTTTAAAGGGTAATTTATACAAGCACACCATTTATATTTTTTAAATAAATAAAAATACACAACAATTGGAAAGTTTTAGGTCTATCATATTGATTCATATAGATTAAAGGAAAATTTATAAATTTATGGAATAATTCAAAATTATGGCATCAGCATGTAAATCTCAGAATACTTAAACTTACACTTTCCAACTCAATGAAGATACAAGGCGATCCTTGCTTGTAACCGAAAAAATTTGAAGCAGTACATGGCTTGAAATCTTCTGGTCTGATGTTACAAACAGATTCAGATGAGGGATATTTCTCATAACTACAAGATACTAAATTCTTCTCTCTCCCTTCAGTCAGCAGTGGTGTTCTGTAAACTATATTTTAGCTATAGAAATAAGGATAAAAACAGAATTCATAGAAAAAATTATAGTCAACTTATTTGATCATCTAGAATATATATAGAAATCATTTTAATAATAGGAAATAATACTTCAAAAGTTGTGTTAACTTGGTTTTTATTTATTGGATGAAAAGGGGTAAATGTATAATCTTTAAAAAAAAAAAGGTATCTGACGGCTTGCTGCTCTCTGGTAGTGTGTTTTGCAAGCACTAATATTATTAATCAGTGTAGCGTCTTTACTATGTGTAACTTTTCTTCTAAAGAGCACATATTTACCAGAGGTATGTATATAACTTATATTTTCAGACCATTATTTCTTCTATAAAAAATATTATGAAGCTAATTAAACTAAAACTAATTATTATTTTTTTTAAAATGCTATGACTAGTTATGCAAATATATATAATCAAGAACAAAAAAAAAAACTAGGTAAAATTAGTCCTGTTATTCAAAGCCAATTATGTAGACATTTATACAGTTCATTGTATAATAGTTAGAATATCATGGATTCCTTAAGTTATTATGATGTAAGTGGACACTGAATTTAATGTAATGAGTATAATATTTAATATAATGATAATAATATTTAATACATTAACTTTTAAATAAATTTTGTTAATAAAATATAGTTAACAATTGTTTGATTTTGATAAACAACATCTATGGCATGATTCCTCTCTATAGATAAATTTAAAAAATCACTTTTTAATATTTTTTACTAAATAATATTTTATAACAAGAAATAGAGCATAAAACTAAGATTAAGTTGTTAATTATTACATAATTAATACACCCAAGGGAAAACATTTTACTAATACCGTATTAAAACAAAACATAGTAGAAAAACAGATGTATTAAAATCCCTACAATTGAAAAATTGGAAATTCAAATCAAAATTGAGTGTGGGCTGATATAATTGGTTTATAACTATGCCACAAAGAGATCTTCCTCATTAAAAATTAATTGATGACATGAAATCCTAGTTCCTAAAAATTAATTACCTTCGAGGAAATTATCCAATTTTTGAGCCCATTTGTCTGAAGTAGATTGATTATACCAGATTAAACTGCTTTGCGGATCATCGGGAGTCGGGTGTATTCTCAACTCTATAAAATAACAATTATATCATAAACGGCTATTAAAAAATCACATGTAATGGAGAAATTAAAAAAAAAATTAAGAAATTTCATCATTTTAAACCATAAGGTTCGAACAAATATTAGAACTCATGATCTTTCCTAAAAGCAATTAGGCTTACATTAAAAAATGTATAGTTTAATAAACCTAGTTAAGTATTTTTCAAATTTTAATTATAAATAATTCGTGATCATTTTAATAATGATAATTATCAGTCTGATTTGTACGTATGTCTTAGCTTATAAGCTTATTCTATATATATATATATATATATATATATATATATATATTTTTTTTTTTTTAAATAATGTTCTCTAGATTTAAGTTATTTTTTTAATGAGCTTGGTAGCTCATGCTTTCATATTGCCAAGAAAAAATAATAAAACTGTGTGCTTTAGCGAATCATTGATATTAAAAATATGTACAATTACATGTTATTTCTTATGTCATAAACATCATGTAATAAACTTACTTATCTGATTGGCATATGAAAAAGCCAACAGGCTAAGATAGACTGCTAAGGTACACTTCATTCTTCACAACTGATGTAAGGCTCCACTAAGCAAGGGCATATTAATCCTCTTGTCACAAGGGTTAACAATCACTTCCTCCACTTAGAGAGACAAAAGCATGTACAAGATACTAATACAGTTGAAGAATCAAGGACTATTACGAGGATGGCTCTATCACTTAGCTAAAGAATTTTTCTTTCAAGAAAACAAATGGATCTGAATTTAATAATAGATCCCATGTATCGGTTCATAAAAATTAAAGTTAGAGCAATTAAAATAATTAGAATAGTAACAAAAGAATTCAACTCAATAACTACATAAACATAATCTATAATAATATAAACACCTTTAAATTTCTAAATCATTATTTATTAAATACACTTTTTGATCACAACCAATCAATAAAATTAACAAAACTCAAAAAAATTAATAGAATGAAAGCAAATAATTTTCTCAATATGAGAATATAACTAAAGGATGGGACAAGAAACTCATAATCTTATTTTCAGTTTTTGCTTGTCAAAATTTTTAATAAATGCTTACATATATTTTATTAAGAAGAAGAAGAAATAGCAAAGTTTGATTTTTTGTTAATTTTTCAATCAGTAATTGTGAATGAAATCTCTTTTTTTTTAATCTTTTTTTTAGCAATTAGCTATATAATATTATTGTTTCTATTCTTATGTAAATTTATATATTAGATATATTATTTTCTTCAATGAAGTAAAACGTTACTCAAATAACGTGTTACTGGAACACGTTATTACATGGTAGCAGTTATGCCATAACGTGTTATTAAGATTTCACTGTTTAGCCCATCACTAGCCCTCAAAGGATACATATCAGAAAGACAGACACACTTAGGCGTATAAGCATACAATGAAACTGAGACCCGAATGATCGATACGATCGAATCATTTTGACCCGATCGCAAATATGAATGGGTGAAGATCGATTCGATCACCACGAATGATCGATCGACACAGGTCCAACTAGAAGAGTCTAACAAAGAATAATAAACTGTATACACAAATTACACTGGTCTACAAAATTCAACTTTTCGTTTGTTATTTTATTTTGGCGTCACTTATACGGGGAAATTTACTTGGCAGGTATTTGAATGCTGGTCCATCCTTGTTGAGAGCCTTCAAAAAGTTTTTCATTAGTCCCTATTAAATATGTAAACGTGGTAGAAGAGTTTTTGTATAATTTACTGGAGGAAGGTGCTTGACGTTCTTTTCTCCAGGATTCAGGCTTAGTCTTGGATTCCAATCTTTTTTTATGTAATGCAAAGATCTAGCACGACTATCCCACTCATAAAAAAAACAACAGTACTTGGTATAGCCCATTTGTAGACCCAACACCATTGCTATGACTTTTAGATCACCACAAATCTGCCATTCTTGCTCTGAGTATGGTATAGCATCTAAAATTAATTTCATATTTTCATGTTTCTTTAGTATCCACAGCGGGGCATAACGGATTCGATGGTGTGTTACCATTTTGGAGAATCAGAGGTTTTAAACTCAATGTTGAGGAGTCTACGAACAGCCGCCATTCCTGTGGATGGCATTCAATGTTCAAAGCGTTCACTAAGCCATTTATGTTATTACAAAATGCAAGCTGGTTTTTAGGTTTGAAATAGGGTATCAAGTTCTTCTGACGATTTCTGTATAAATGGATATGGACATCCGGTTAAAGCAAATTCCATTGCTTGAGTCTTGATCCCAGTAATTCCGCTTTATATTTTGGCAAATTTAAATCTTGTATAAGGTCACTGAATACATCTTGCGAAATTGTATGAGGTTCGTCACAAACAATATTGTCATCAGAAAACTGTGACGATTGTGAGGATGTAGGCTCATTGTAGACAACTTCCATTAAATTAATCTCTTCTTCAGAATCTTGCTGGTACTCTTCGGGAGGTTGAGGAACAGGTAAATCGGTTCTGTGTGGTACAGGTCGCGATACAGAGGCTACGTCAGGATATACCACGCTTCGTTTCGTTTTTCTCGATATACCGTCCTGGATGGGTGGAGTCAAGAAAAAGTAACATTCATTCGCATGAGTAGTAGGTTCTCTCCACATCATTGGAACACTAAAGGCAATGAACGTTTCTTTTTGTGGAGCAAGTTGTGCAACTAAAATATGGTACCCACGATTTGTCTTGGTTTGTAATTTTAATTCCAAAATAATGGAAGTAAGCAATTTCTAAACGTTAAGTAATTTAGCATCTTTGGTTAATATGGGTCACCTTACCACATATGTAGCAAAAATTGTCTGCACTATTAACACAGTTATGCTACATAATGAAAACTGTAGATTTTTCACTAAATATGTAAAAAAAAAAAACGATGACAATTCACGTTTTAACTGGTAAACAAGAGGCAGTCAGAGTTATGGGTAGAAACTAGTAGACGCAACAAACAAATAAGAAATATAAAATTTCCGCGGTAATCCCTAAATATTTGGAATTATCATCATTAATGTGATAAATCTATCGCGCTACCCGCTATTATATTAAATATGGCACAAATGAACAATAAGAGCTAACTATGAATTTTAACTTGTATATTTATCTTCAACGAGTGAAATACTATCAATATAGTACATTTTCATGTAAAAGGCAAATTTGATGTAGACCAGTGTTATTTAAAAGAATTAGCGTTACAACAAATAAGAATATGCCGATTAGCCATACCAACATAAAGTGACGTTAAATGAACAAAGAAGAATAGCAAAGCAGATTAATGGAGGCTAGTAGCAAGGCAAGTAGACTGACTGTCTCCAAAAAGGGTGGGGCTTACCAGTTCTTATTGTCTGTTCAATTAACGTCACTTTATGCTGCTATGGCTAATCAGACGATGCTACATTGTGAGCCATAAATATCGCTTATCCAGCTATAATTAGGTTAAGGATCTTTAAGCAGAACTTGAAAATGAACACAGGTTGGGGACCGACCAACATTTTACGTCATCTCTGAAAGACTGCATAACTAAGGATTTTTCACTCCCTTAAAAATGTGTAAGGACATTTGCCAGGCTGTTCTTGGGCAAGGATATCTGTCACAATCTTGAGTATAGTAGGTTGTTGTGCTAATCTCTACACCACAGGTAACTATTACCAGTTCTTTATATATAATGCAACTGTACATAACAGTTAAAACTACTAACTGTTAATTTACAACACTTTCAACACTATACACATCTCTAACTTTGTAATTATATTGCTTATAGTTATACTAAAAATGTGCAAGCTTCGCAATTCAGAAGTTTGCAACCTCTTTTATTCTCCATTGGACTCCTGTTTCCTGTTTTAATCACTTGTTGATCTATCTACAGCACTTGAAAGATCCTATTTGTTCAAGGATAAGCACAATAAAGGCCCGTATTGGATCCGTAAAGCGTTGAACCTCTCACAAAGGTATCGTTTTTATTGCCAACAGATGGATTATTAAAGAGATATATCATTTGGAAGAATATTTCTTCTGAATAATCTGGGGTAGTTTTCTGGATGTCTGCTTCCTTCAAAGATAGGACTACAAATTACGAAGTCTGCTTTCATTCTATTAAGAATAGTCCCAAGATTCTTTGCCGACTCATCTGAATGATTTAAATTATCCCATCATCGAACTCTTATTTCAATACAACCAGGCCTTGATCTATATAAGTCCATGCCACTACTACATTATGTTTGTAAGGTTGGTTACTAGACAGGTAACCAAGGATCAACTGGCAAAGGGAATGATAATATCCAGGACTTGTGTCATCTAAATATCAAGGTGAAATCCCTGGTAGGATGTCTGGAATTCCCGACCCATATCAAATAGTAGAGGAATTTCTTTGCTTTGGCTTAGCATAGGATCTTAGCTATATCCCAACGCTATGACCCGATGGTGGTTTAACAACCGAGCTTCCTTTAGATATTTTGGTGTCGGTAGATTATATGATGTCGGCGTATACATCTAATGAGTGCTGTTTGAGGTCACACGAGACAGTAGGAACTCTCGATAAGATCCCCGAAATATGTAAGATAAAATAACGCTGAATTCAAAACACCAGATCGCATGTCATCCTTATGAAACCGTTTATTGAACTAAAATAAAAATCATGTTTTATATATTTATATATATATATATATATATATATATATAAATATATATATATATATGTATTTTTTTTCTCAAAGTAACCCTTTGAAAGGACCGTTTATTTATTGGCACATTCCATACTTGAGTATACTATGTACATGTTAAATTCATTTTTACATATAACGATTAACAACAATTTGATAACTCTAACATATATAGAAAAGACATTATTACTTATATGCTATTACAAATTAACAAAATTAAAATTACAGTAATTATATAATGATTATCTATGTTTTACATTTTAGGTAAGATTATTATTAAGTAGATGTCAACTTTTCGAAACCAATACTGTAAATAAATTTAGTGAATTCGGGTCGAAATGTATTGTATAGATCATGTTCAGCTACTGGCCAAACTTTTCCTCTTAATATTGTGGAGATAATTGATCTCGACCTTTGTCCTTCATACATTTGGCAGTCCTATATTATGTGTTTAAACGTCTGTTCTTCTTTGTCTATTGAGCAAATATCGTCGTTTGTTATGTGAAATTTGTGTAAGTATGATTTGGTATGTCCATGCTCAGTTAAAACCTGAGTTGGTTTGTAGTTAGTGTATTTTATTAATTTGTAGTTATTGTTTGTCAGTTTTGGAATAAAATAGGAGATTTTTTTGAAACAATCCACCGATGATTCCACCTCATAATTATGAGGTGGAATCATCGGAATCGATTATAATCGATTCTTCCCTAATTTTGAATTTTATGAACGAAATTGGTGTTTTGTGAAAAGACGGAGACAAATCACTTTGTGCTGCCTCTTTTGCTAATTTATCCGCTATTTTATAGCCCTCAATACCAGAGTGACCCTTTACCCATATTATTTTTACAGAGAAATTTAGAAGCCTGAGTGTGCATAAGTTCATTCTGATATTTTCTATAAGCTCGTCATGTATGTCTGTGTTGAGAACTGGTTGTATCAAGATCATGTTATCTGTGTGTATAACTATGTATGTAGCCTAGTTTGTACTTCGCATCTCCCCATTCGTGTTCCAAAGTAGCCAAGCACAGCCTACATTATTGCCTTCTTTACTTCCGTCTGTGTAAATGTTAGTGATTTCTGTACCCGTCCCGTTATGTCCTGTCAAGTGCGTGTAAAGTTTGGCAAATGTTGATGGATGTAACCAAACTAAAGGTTCAGATTACCGTTCTATCATGGTATTGTCGATTTCTCTAAAGTTATCGTTACGCAGTTTAATCGATGAAATATAATTCCTGCTAAGACACAAGCTGCGTCATATGAGATAGGTTTATACGCCTTGACAATCCTGATGACAATCCAAGGCCCCAGTTTGTCCTTGCGGCAATAGTCAAGAGAGTTTACTGCTTGCATAGCCGTGACGTATACTGTTTCTATGTGTTTTTCCCAACTTACTTTTCTATCGAACACAACGCCAAGAAAGGTCAATATTTGTGTATTCTCCAATTGCTCCTTCCCAATGACTTTGTCTAAATCCGGTATATACCTTTTCCTTCTAAAAGTAATGAATTTGCTTTTCATTTATATTCATTATATATATATATATATATATATATATATATATATATATATATATAAATATGTATATATAACTTATGTACTTCACCAAGCAAAACATAAAAAAAAAGACAAAGTCGGGAAATAAACAACTCACTTGAAGGCTGGTTAAACACTGCTTTATTCTAGTTACAATCCTCTATTTATCTTATTTACAATGTTGACATCCACTGTTTAGGATTAGTGTCTATACTGATATATGTCCTATCTTAACTCCCCCCTGCCAGTTTACGAATACCCTCGTAAACTCAAAACAAGACAAAACATAGTCATAACATAAGAATACAAAAATAATAACAGAAAGAAAATTAAATACAATATCCTCAGATCAATAAAGCTATCACTTACAAAAACCAAAAGAAAAGAAAACTTACACTATGTACAAGAACTCACTTAGCACTTTAACTTAAGATCATTATCACTCTACTGACCTACTTTAACCAACACTTAAAAATACAAAATAATAAAAATATTAAAAATAAAAATACAAACAATGGTAATCATACATATTTATAGTCTAGTTTCCCCAGCTGGAATTTTCAGCTGTTCAATATGTACCGTTCTACGTTTTCTGGGCTCCGCCAGACACTGAATGGTGACCAGATTGTGCTCCCTAATCGCAATCACTTTGAATGGCCCCTCGTACCTGAGCACCTCCTTTGCGCGATTTGACACAATCTTTCTGTAAACAATATGGCCTATCCTAAGAGTTCTCAGGATATCCTTCACACCAAAATTATCCCTGGCTACTCTCTTACTCTTCTCCGAGGTCATTCTTGTACGCGCTTTTCCCCATATTCGGTCGAGTTTTATTCTGTTCACGACTAGGGGTTCCGCCATGGTGTCATCTACGACCGTACCGTTCCCGTCCCTACGTCGAGCCCGTAAACCAAAGAGGACCTCGAAAGGGGAGAATCCCGTACCCATGTGGATTGAGTGGTTGTACGCCGCAACAGCCCAAGGCATCGCCACATTAGCCTCCAACCCTTTATCCACATGGAATACACGAAGATGTTCGCCCAGAATACTATGGAGCCGCTCAATCCCTCCCCTACTTTTGGGATGCCCGGGTGTATTCCAGTGCCAAGCGACACCGCAATCTTTCGTGTCCTTCCGCAGTTGGGCATTGTCGAACTCTCTACCGCTGTCCGAGGAAATCGAATCTGGCATCCCGTAACATTGGAACCATGTTCGGAGGGCGTCACCGACTGCGGCCGCTGACTTCTCTTTCACCGGATGGGCCATGGCTATTTTACTGAATATGTCCACGATAGTTACCCACTTAAAGCCCCTCCACGTAAAGGTGTCAATTTGGAGGTCCGTTAGCGGCGCTATAGGCGTACACGTCTCCACTTGCACCTACCGGGGGATGGCGATCATACTTCGCGACATGGCAAATGGCACAGTCCCTCACAATCTCTTCGACCGTTTTCCTCATCCCCACCCAGTAGTACCTCCGTTTCAATGCTGTTACTGTTTCATTACCCCCCTATGATTAGTTTTCCCCTGGTGGTAAGCTAACGTGACCCCTTTTTGGTGATCGGTATCCCGGATCGTATCCACCATAACGCGACACCTAACAAACGACCTATCCATACCTATCTTCTCTAGTTGATTTTCTCCCAAACCGTCGCGTTCCCTACATAGAGATAGTGGGTCGCCACTACCTTTGACGCGTCTTTCAGAACTTGGCATATCTGTTCTTCCTTGACTCCAGGTTGAGACCAGATAGTAAAAATATGATGCCTCTCATGTCTAGAATATTCCATTTTCAGTAACCCTGTGGTCCGTGTCTTCCAGATTATCTGTCGCGTCTTGTCATTGATCACCTCATCCACCTCCTCCACGTCCGTCAGTCTCTCGTCCTGTGAATCCTCCTGTTCGGGAGATTCCCCGTTGCGGTCTGTTTCTCGCTCTCCTTCCCCATCTGGCGTCCATTCACGTACGAACCTCTGAAGCCCCCCGGACGGTTCCCCTTCTCCTGAATCGATCGCATTGACCTGTAGGGCACGAGATAGCCAATCCGCCACCACATTATCCTTTCCCGGCTTGTATGTTATCTCGATATTATACTGGCTCAGGATCTCCTTCCAACGCGTCACCCTAGCCGACGATTCCTTCAAATTCCCCACCCACAGAAGTGGCCTGTGATCGGTATGAACTTTGAACCTCTTACCGAAAATATAGGGCCGGAAGTGTTGGACTGCCCCTAATAACTCCCTTTCCAACGCGCTGTACCGAGTCTCTGCGTCTGTAAGCCTCCTGCTTGCGTATGCCACCGGCCGTTCTCCCTGATCATACTCCTGCGACAAAACCGCTCCCAGTGCATATTCACTAGCGTCGGTGGTGATCGCAAACGGTTTCGAAAAATTCGGAAATGCGAGGACCGGTTCTGTTTGCAACCAATGCATGCATTTCCTAATGTTCTCCTCGATCTCCGAGGTAATCTGAACTGTGCACCCCTTTCTTAACAATTCATTCAGAGAAACCAGATGTTCGGCCATCTCTGGGACAAATCTACATTAATAATTGAGGGTTCCGAGTAATCTCCTGATTCCCTTGATATCGTTCGGCATCACCATTTTCCCTATGGCTTCCACCTTCTTACCGTCAGGCCGAACCCCTTCCTCCGATATCGAATGCCCTAGGAAATTGATCTGTTTTGCCCCAATATTGATTTTTCCTCCGACAATTTCAATCCAAATTGACGGATTCCGTCAAAGACTCGCCTCAAGTCCTCGATATGACCTAACTCCGTCTTACTAAAAACCAGGAGGTCGTCCATATAGACCTGGCACATATTTTCATCTAAGCCCCTCAAGAACTCGTCCATCAGTCTCTGAAAAGTTATTGGCGCATTTTTCAAACCAATCGGCATACGGGTAAATTCGTAATGCCCCCTCTCAAACGTGAACGCTGTTTTACATTGGTCCCTGGGATGCATTCGAATCTGGTGGTACCCTGATTTCAAATCCAACGTACTGAACACCGTTGCTCCGCCCAATCTGTCCAAAATGTCTTCTAGTCTGGGAATAGGGTATTTCTCATCAAACGTGTTGTCGTTGAGTTGTCGGAAATCCACTACCAACCTGTAGCGCTCCCTAGTATCCCCGTCAACAGGTTTCTTCTTGACCGCCCATAGAGGACTATTAAAGGGCGACGTACTATCGACGATAATTCCTTGCCGTTTGAGTTCCGCGATCTTCGCCCTAATGTGTTCCCGCAACACCTGTGGGTACCTCCGCTCCTTCACGTACGTACTCTTCTCTGACTTTAAATGAATTTCGTGAAAAGTTTCCCCCGTCACACTCAGGGGATCCCCCTCGCGAAAAAAAATATCCGCATATTCCTCCTTTATGCCCGTCCTCCAATCCTTGCCCTGGGTGATTGCACCAACGCACCGCACATCCCTTTTCGCGCTCTCCATCGTTTTATATATCCGCCTCCCTATTTTAATCACCCATTGACCCTCTACATTACGTAGTTTCGCCCCTAATTTCCCGAGCACATCACACCCCAAAATCCCACCATATTCACGCGGCGTAGTCTCTACCACATGCAGGGTTGCTATTCCACCCTTTTTCCCCCATTTACCTAACGCCAGGTCAATTTCCCCCTCCACCGTACAGGGACCACCCAAAGTGACCAACTTACATAAGCACGTCCTAATTTCTGGTTCACTCTTTCCTTTAAATATAGTTTGTAAACTATCTCTACCTATTAGAGTACACGAACTCCCTGTGTCCACAAGACACCTCCACCCCTTGCAAAACTCGATAATAGGCAACCGATCACACCTCTTTATGATAGTATTTACACAAAAATGGTTGCCTCTCTGCTCACACCATCCTCATTCTCCACTCACCTCCTCGATTCTCCTCCCTGCACTCCGTTGTCTGCTCTTTCCTCCAGGGGTCCCTCTGCCACCAGGCTCGCTGCCCTCTGTCTCGAATCCTGAAGCCTCGGAAGATCTAGACGAATCGGATGGCCTTCTGCTTCTTCTCCATATTCTCTGCGCATTTACCTCCATCGGCTCTCCACGATCATGGTTTCTCCGCCTTATATATGGGCATTGTCTCGCCATGAGTCCCTCGCTGTGGCACTCAAAACAGCGCGTGCGTGGGCACTGGGCCATCAGATGCCCTGTCTTCCCACATTCGTGGCACTTTCTATCCTCCTTTCTCCCATACCTTCTATCTCCGAACGGCTTTTTCTCTCTGGGTATTCTGTCTCTCCTGCTAAAGTCTCCATCCCTTCTTCTCTCTCGGTCTGGTCTTGGTCGATTTCTTCCTATATCATTACGGCGATATGACACCTTACACCATCCTGGTTCGAAAACTTCTCCATCCTCTTCATCGCGGGCACTCACATCCACCATCTCCTGGGCGCATTCCATGAATGACTTATCTCTGGGTAACCCGTCTTTCTTTCCGGTATCCCTAGCTAACTGCACCTTCAAGACTGTGGTCATAAACAGCATCCACGTTTCGACCGCATTCGTATCCATTACCTCGCGTAAATTCTCATTTATCTTATTTAGCCTCACCAGCAGTCCTGCAGCATTTGTCTGATTTTGATGTTTCACCTCCCGAAACATCTGCAGCATGTCTTCTTCTGGGGCCCACCGCCCCCCTCCTTACGCTTTTTTTAGCCTTTCTTTTATCACCTGCCATGCAGTATCCTCATCTGCTTGGATCAGATTTAGCACGCTCCTTCTGACCCGTCGTGCTAAGGCTACCCGTAGTCTTTTGGCATCTGTTTCTTCCAAACAACCTGTTGAGACCTGGGAGTGGATACTGTTCATAATGCCATCTCCGCCCTTGAGAAAATGATTCAATTCGCCTATATCACCATTAAACTTCTCTAAGTCTGATATTTCCCTTCCCAAGTCCTGCGCATTTGCCTTTCTTAATTTCATTTTTTCCAGCTCGTTTGTTTTCTGCGCTATTCTATTTGCCTCCTGCGCAGCTAAGTCAGCCCGTGAGTAGTACAAATAGGCGGGTTGAGCCGGAGCCGTGACCTTGAGGTCATTGTCTGCTGTAGCAGGGTCGTGGGCGTGACCTTGAGATGACCTTGAGGGTGGGAGGGGTGTAAGGCAGGACGAGGGGGTGTTGACCTTGAGGTAGGTCCAGGTGTGCAAATTAAGATTTGGCAACGTCGCAGATGAGATGTGGCAACAGCGCAGTAGAAACTAGGTCATGGTTTGTTCTGAATGGATGACGCATGTGACGTCATGAATGGAAGTGTTGAATGGGCGTGTGACGTCATCTTATGAATGGATGAACTGAATGGGAGCGTGACGTAATTTGTCTTTGTGAATGGGATAAGAGTTATGAATGAAGCACAGGTTCAGGTGTGCAAAGTAAGATTTGGCAACGTTGCAGATGAGATGTGGCAACACCGCAGTAGAAACTAGGTCACAGCATAATGAAAGAGAGTATATTGTTTTCCGAATGGGAGAGTGTCATCATTTTGTCTTATGAATGAAGCACGTTGTTGCTTCCTCAATCAGTTAGTTTAGTATGGGTCGGCTAAGGAGCAAGAACCTGAGGTACGAAGACGGAAGGTTGTCGACATTCGTCGGCTGGTCGTCACCGGTGAGTCCATTGAAACTAGCGGCTGCTGGGTTGTATTACTTGAAAGTGTCTGATAGGACAAGATGTCCATTTTGCGGAGTAATCTTGCATGAATGGAAGGAGTATGACGACCCTTTTGCCGACCATAAAAAATGGTCTAAAAACTGTTCGTTTATCGAGTATTGTGAACAATTGAATGAGCTGCAAATCATAGTGTCTGACGAGAATGATAGCGAAGAGACGGTATGTTGTTAAAAGGCTTCACAATTTTCTACATCGACTCAAAGATTTGCAATTATGCATTTCCTTGTATGAACTAAAAAGAAGGGAAATAAATGATGTGATAAAAAAACTAGAACAGCTGCAGCTTTCTCCCCTCCACTCCGTTATACCACACAGTCTTGTCGTTGATGATACGCGAGATGGATCGTCGAATGGACCTTGTGACCGAGTACCCACTCACCAACAGTAAATGTTTTCGAATCGGTTTGTGTAACTTTGTGCCGACTATCGCCATTAGCGAAAAGAAGAAAACTGTCGTTTACATGAATGTTGAGGAATGGACATATATTACCACCCGAGCTCCGAAAATTTTGTTATTGCTGCAGAAACGAAAAAAATCCTATGAAAAAGACCGATCAAGATGTCAAAACGTGATTTGTGAACTTACTACAAGAGGACGCACTAGGGTGATGCGGATAGAGCAGGTAACGCAATGGTTTGCAATGTTTAATCATGAGACCCTTCCACCATCGTCTGCATCTGCATGTTTCAACAGGAACGAGACGGTCAAACTTTGCGCAAATATAGAAAAAATCAACGATTCACTAGCATTGATAACAAAGATGGTTGAACTTTATAATAAGAATGAAACAAGTATAGTTACCGAACCAATTGATTTTAGCATAAATACAAATACACTGTTTTACAACTTAAATGAATTGAATTGTGATGATAATCAATAAAATAAGTTTCCTTTAATATGTTGTATTTTTTATTTGTCCCTTGAAAAATAAAATAGGAAGAAGGAAAAAAAAAAAACAAATACAAATTTACTGCAATCAAATATTTTTATTTTATGTAAATATAAAATTTAATTTTAAAAAAAATTTAATAAATCTGAATCAAATACTGATAAGGTAAATATAAAAATTTTAACAATTAACAATCTTGTAATGTTTCTGATAAACAGCTGATCTGTGGGTTGATTCCAGGATAGGACTCAGTATCTTGGAAAAATGTTGAATCCTGTTTTCGAATCTTACTCTGTCCCTCGCATGTGTTTCCCATGGACTGATACGTGCTGCACGATGAGCATAATTCCTTGTTACAAGAGTACGAGTTTCAACAAGGTCCTCATCAGGCTTGAAAGATACCTAAATAAAAGATATTATTACTCGATATTTTGTATTTTCCGAATCGAGTTCTAATTCGTTTATTTTTTTTTTTGTTGGTTGTACGCTCATTTTACATCTACTTGTAAAATAAAAAGAAATTAGTATACTCCTCTTCTAACAACCACAAAAAAACAAAAAAACAAACAGAGAGTCAGTACAATTTACGGACCAAACCCGTTCCCATTTCATATTCTATTATTTTATCATGTAAAATGAGGCAGTAAGCTTTAGTATTGGCTGGAAAGTTTTCTTTCGCCTCTAATAGTACTCTGATATCGATAGTCGCACTTTTGATTGCTTCAGATTGCTTAGAACAATCTATAATCACTAGAGGCGCTAGTTTCTCGAAATCGGATCTTGAAAGCAGGGGCTGAGAATGTCTAACGCCATAATAACTCGTTTGAAATTCGTTATACATTTCATACAACAATGCTACTTTTCCTTGCTCAAAATCTAAATTTAAGTCATCGTACGGATATTGTTCACTATTCAAATAAAGTTTCAAATTTTTTAATTTGCAACTATCGAACAGACTGCTATCTTTGTTAGAGGTTCTATTTCGATCACTTTGAAATGCAAAAATGAGATAGCGCGGTTTTTCTAAATTTGTTGAAGTTTTGACCGACCAATTTTCCTGCTGCGTCGCAGGTACATTGGGATATTCGTAAAGATCCCATGATCTGAATGGAATAGAAACGACCTTGTTCTTGTCTACTAGTTTTAATAACCTCAGACGTTCATAATCTGAAACACGAACATGAGGCATTCTCCACACCAATTTGTCAAGTTTTATTTGTACATCATCGTCACCTAGCACGCAGTTTAGGTCAGTACTTGATCTGATCAAAACGAGCTCTTGCTTCAGATTGATTAAAATTTTACGATAGTCCTCGCAAATCCCAAAAAGAATATCAAGTGGTAGGCATACGCTAAAAACGCCGTTTTTATCCAAAGAAAGAGTTTTACCGGGCATTGTCCACCCCGCATTTTCTAATCCCATTACTCGATTAGGCGAAAATGATGCATGCCCTTTAAGAGTAGTAGTTATCCCCGGATTTCGTACTCGATCGACTTCTATACCGTTTAGTTCATATCTAATTTCGTCAAACAAAAACGCGAATGCGTTATTAGTCAACTTTGGAGTGGCACCGATAGTGCCATCACTTTTTAAGATCCTCCCTTCGAGATAAATAAAACTTTGAGAAGGAAAGGTATAAATATCTTGTTGATGAATAGGAATTCTAATCTCGTCGGATTTGTTAAAGGTATTTCCCGTATAAGGCTGGTGCGAGTGATATTCAAATTGTGTAAGAGAATCGACGAATTTTATATCCGTCGTAACGTCTAGTATGTCATTCATAATGTTTGTTTAACCGAAAACCACACTGTTTTAAAAATATAGCGTTCGCAGTTGTTAGCGCTCTTGTTGATTTAGGTTTACTGGTTTTAACCGTTGTTTGACATCTCCTTTTATAATAATCGATGCAACAACTATCTCTAGAAGAAAAATCAATCCCCATTCTTTTTTAAATGTAATCTCAATGTAACCGTTTCTCCTCTAAAGTCGATAAGCTCTCCGTTCTGATCTACTAATCGAACGATGATATTGTCTACAGTCCTCACGTTGGTTGGAAAGTAAATGACCGGATTCGTGATTTTTATTATTTTATATCCTGGGTCTACACGCGGAAAGAATTGATGAATATTATGATCCGGTTCTCCGTTCACATAAGACCCCGATGCGATGTTACATTGAATTGAAATAATGTTTACGCTGAGAATTTTAACAATGTCATTTGATTCAGTATAGGAGCGATTCGGAGGAATGACATGATCGGATCGTGTAAAACCCAAAAGAGGACCAATAGAGTGAGGCTTCTCGGAATAGTTAAAGTATACTGCATGAGTTGTTTTAATTTCCGTTTTTAGCGTGTTGGAATTTCCTCTTATTATCACTACAGCGGTAGGGTCAAGATGAGAAATTTTTTCACGTAAAAAGGAGGCTATAGCATCGATATCGTACGATCCTTCAGGTATTTGGATCGAAAAATCACCAAAATAAAACATATCATTAGCACCCTTTTTTATATTCGGAATAGTATTATATGTCTCAAATGATAACAACCCAACAGTATATATTGACCCCAATTCTAACGGTGGTAAAAAGTTTGCGGAAAGTACGCTAGAGTTGCCCGTAAGCGTTACTGTATAGCTCATGATTAACAATGATCAAACGCTTTGAGAAGCATCGACTAACTACTGTTAGCAGAGATGTCCACAAACCGACGTATTCCACTCCTGATAACGCTCTCTATTATAAGTTATTTTTAGCCCCTTAAAGTACTCGAGCAACTGTGGTGGTGGTTTTAAGTTTCCAAAGGAATCAAAGTATTTCACAAAATTATTTTGTTTTACATAACAGACCCAATGTGAACCAAGTTCTGAGCTCGGCTCTAAATTTACAATAGCAGACTCGTGTTTGTTTGGATATCTAGGAAGTTTATCAATCATAAATACTCCTCGAAAATGTTGGATATTTAAAACTTTGGCCAAATAATTTAATTATAAATCCGTCAATGGCTTATTCGGTAGTCAGATCTTTCCAGACTTGTTTTTTTGTCGAGTTATAAACAGGCCGTAGCCTTTCCGATATGGTTTCAAATAAAGTCCATTTCCGATTTTCTGACTTTCCATCGCTAAATTATGCCTCTTTTGCTCATCTAATTTATGTTTAGCTTCTTTCGCCTCGTAGATAGCTTTAGCCACACTCGACGCTCCTCCCGCTAAAGATCCCACTGCAGAAAGCCCCGCCATTAACGGCACAAGAAATGGAAGAAATCCTCCCTCTTTTGGCAAAGGAAGAACTCTGGGAGGCAAAGGTTTTGTCTTACCACGTAAATGCATTTTAGCCTTTTTGTATGCCATTTTTGACGCTTCGAGGATCGATGAAACGTTAGCAACCTTTAGCGATTTAACTAATTTTTTGAAACTAATCTTTTTATTTTTTTCTTCTTCTTAATACCGGCACCAATTTTACCTTTCGCTTTCATAGTATTTGTAACTAACCAAGCCGCGGCTTTTTCTCCCAATGATGAATCCGAAGCTTTAACTCTTTTCCAAGCGATTTCAACCAAAATCTTGTCCGCTTTTCTACGACTTTGCATATCCTTATCTTTGCTATAAGCAATATCGTGTTCTTTACAAGCTTTATCAAGCTGGTTTATTCCACTATCTCCTCTATTTAGTCGTTTTTCAAGGTTTGTACCGGGGCCACAATACTGGTATCCTGGCAGGTGTAATTCAGACGGTAACTTATTTATGAGACTGTTTATCAAGCCTCTTCCTTTGCGAGTCTTACGAATCATACTGTAGTGAAAAATGACAATCGGCGATATATATATATACAGGAAAGGAATGATTTTGTCTGCATTCAAAATGAAATCAGTCCAACAAGAACAACGTTTTTCTACTTTGAAGTGTTTGCCTGACGAATCTACTGAGGTGAAACATAGCACATTATTACCAAACACCATACGAGCGTCGATATGCGGATCAAGCGGATGTGGAAAGACGAATATTATGATTGGACTTTTATTAAATCCAAATGGTTTAAAATTTAAAAATGTATATCTATTCGGAAAAACTTTACACCAGCTCAAATACCAGTATTTAAAAAATGTTTTAAATATGGTTCCTGAAATAGGATTTTACGATTTTGAAGATGCAAAAGATATGCCTCACCAAGTTGAATCTAATTCAGCCTGTATATTCGATGATGTGACGATGGAGGATCAAGATATAATTAAACGATATTTCAGTTATGGAAGACATATGAATCTAGATTGTTTTTACTTAACACAAAGTTATGTTTGCATTCCTAGACATCTGATCAGGTGTAATTTTAACTTTTTAATAATATTTCCTCAGGACGAATTGAGTTTAAAACATATTTACGATGAACATGTGAGCACTCCTGCTATCGGTTTCCAACTTTTTAAAGACATGTGTTCATTATGTTGGAAAGAGCCTTTCGGTTATCTCGTTATTGACAAAAGTAGGGATTTAAACAATGGTCGTTTTAGAAAAGGAATCGATACATTTATTGTAGATATATAAAGGGTTTCCAGTCGTTGACGGAGCTCAGTCATGGACCCTAAAGTCACCCGTGAGATTATAAAAACTAGCGAAATTTTAAAAAATAAATTTCGGACATTGAAACGCGGTCTTCAGGATGTTGATGAGGTTCGTCAAGCATTCTTTACACCTGTATCACAACCTTTAGAAGATATTAAAGAGTCGTTAAAGTTGCAAAAAGAAACCAAATCGGAGCCGTCAAGTAAAAAGATTAGAAACAAAAATGATGAGATTGAGTTTACAAAAGATATTTACAAAAGAGCAACATTGACACCAGAGTTAGCCCATTCGACTCATCCGACAACTCCAATACTTTCATCATCTAGTTTGGCGTTTCCTGAAATTAAAATAGAAAATGAACATCATGAAACTGAAGATTCACTAGTAGAAACAATTAAACAGTTTGGAAACCAACAAAGAAAATATTTGGAGAAATTGTTGAGAGGCGATAATAAAACCTTCGATTCACGTTATGGCATTAGAGTCATGCCCGATGGAGGATTCGCAATAGGTGACTCAACTGATATTCAACTACATACAAACAGCGATGACATAACAATTAACGGGGTAACTTATGAAGGCACAGAGGGATTGTTGCAGTTACTTTACTTGAAAAATCCCGAAAAGTATGAAAAAAAAGACTTGGAAATGTATAAAAACATTTTAATCTCGACCAATGCTCACAAAAAAGGCTATAGTGAAGAACGAGGGAGACAAGGAATCAGATCAGAAAAATATAGAAAAGTAATAGCGATGCTTTTCACACCTCGTCATACCACACCCCCTCCTAGTAAAATAGCCACACTTCGTTCGCACAAAGGCACTGGTCTCATGAGAGCCGATAAACCCATTTATGAGTATTGGGATGATCCTAATGAGCTAGTTGATCGGCTGAGGTTGCTAATATCTTCGGCGAATGCAGGTCACGAAGGACATGAAAACGAAATAGAATCGATAATTGAAGAGCTACGAGAAATAAATATATTATATTAAGTGAATATCTTTTCACTGTGTGTGTGTATCTCGGTGATGCTAATAACGCTCGGTTATCTTAAAATATGAATGCATCGTTGTTAAAAAGTGCTGTCGTAAATGAATTGCACAAACCAGCTCGAAGAAAATATCCACGTCGGAAAACTGTTTTGAAAGGAATTAACGATTTATGGCAAATAGACCTTGTGGAAATGATACCTTATTCTGGAGAAAATAAAGGAAATAAATATTTGTTAACGGTCATAGACTGCTTTTCGAAATTTGCTTGGGCTGTGCCATTAAAACAGAAAACAGCGGACAACGTGAGCAAAGCAATGGAGAGTGTGTTTTTATCGAGTAAATCAACTCCAAAACATATTCAAAGTGATCAAGGAAAAGAATTTTACAATTCAAAGTTTAATTCTCTAATGAAACAATACAATGTTAATCATTATTCAACTTTTTCTAATATAAAAGCTTCCATTGTAGAGAGGTTCAATAGAACATTAAAAGAAAAAATTTGGAGAGCATTCAGCCTGCGAGGAAATTATAAATTTTTAGATATATTACCCCAAATTCTACAAGAGTATAATTCATCATTTCATAGGACTATAGGTATGAAACCAATCGATGCTCGGCATAAAAAGATGGAGAGATACTTGCTAAAAAATGTGTATTCTACAGTGACTAAATCGAAAGTACGAAAGCAGAAATTTATAGAAGACGATTTTGTAAGAATATCTAAACAAAAAACAAGTTTTTCAAAAGGCTATAAGCCTAATTGGTCAAGTGAAATTTTTAAGGTAGTCAAGTTCAGAAGACATATCCGTACACATATTTGCTAGAAGATCTAAAAGGGCAACCGATCAGTGGTGCATTTTATGAAGAAGAGCTACAACAGGCTAAATATCCAAATATATACCTGGTAGAAAAGGTTTTAAAAAAGAAAGGCAATCAATTATATGTCAAGTGGTTCGGTGTTAATGAACGCAGCTGGGTTAATAAAAAGGATATCGTATAATGTTGAAGAAGAAGAAAAAAAAAACATATGCTCTTGCACTAGACATTTATTTTTATACATATATCATATACTTAAAAATTTTTGTTAATTATTGTTACTTTTCTTGAAAAAATAAAAATCTAATAATCTGTTCACTGGTCTAATTTTCTAACCTATTTATTAATTTAAGTAAGTGCGACGTATTTTATTTGTCCCTTGAAAAAAAGAGGAATAAGAAAAAACAACAAATTAACTGAAAACATTTATTTTTTTTTATAAATGAAAAATTTAATTAAAAATCATCTACATCAATATGTAGCAATTATAAGAAAAACATATTACAAAATAAATCTAAATGAAATACTGATTTAGTAAATACAATATTTAACATATTTTAATTAAATAGACTCCTCCTCAAACCATAAACAATGCGGGCTACACGCCCTATGGTAATTGAGAGGGTTTATTAATGAATCGGTGTCATACAACAGTCCACAGTATACACATTTAACACTATTTTCGACTTCACGTATAAATCCAGCAAATGACAGCATATGATGAGGAGAAGAAGAATTGTCTCTATACGTTCGTTTACGAACGTCTCTTTTAGTGAAATCTACAGCCTCACTATTTTTATTTACCCATGCAGCCAGACGATGAGCTTGATTTAAAGAGCAAACGAATGAAGTGTCTAAATGATAATGACATGCTATCTTATCATATTCCAACTGTTTCAGATTGGGGCATCCAAAGTCGTGCAAATCATAAACAGGTTTATCAATAAGGTCTTCTATAAACTTACACTTTTCTATTCCTTTTCCCCATAATACGTCATAGTTTTCTGCAACGGATAGTAAAACATTTTTCAAAGATTCATAATTTACATCACCATAGTCCCATTCCAGACCATGAAGATGTTTTTTTACCCAGAGATTTGTCTTTAGCCGATCAGCATTTTCGGCTTCTTGAGGCGGTTTAAAAATCCAATGACTAGAGTGCTTGTAATTTAAGCTAACTACTGACAGTTCTTTCACTATCAGCTTGTTCGTCTCCAAACGATAAGCCTGTAAATGAAGAACTGCTGACGACATGTCTGGAATAAGTCTACTGACTCACTCAGCGAGCCCAAATACCGACTGACGTGATCAGCATCTGACGCAGCACCTTATCGTACTTATAAGCCCTCGCCTTTTCTATCTCCTGATCAGTCAGCCACTATGCTAGTATAAGTTCGTAGTCTCAACGTCTTCAGTTTCCATTACAACTGCAGTAAAGTAAGTTTTTTTTTTTTTAATTTTACTCCAATATCTGTTTACTAACTAAGTATATGATTTTAATTTTTTTTTTTTTTAGATGTCCCTCCTGAAAAAATTAAATGAAATTAAACCCGCATATAAAAATATTGGAGAATTAATTATAGGACGGACGTATCAAATTCTACAACTTTCGAAGAAGGAGACGGAGTATGGCCCATCAATTGAAGCAATATTATTAGATGAAGGAGAAAAAGAAAAAATAAGAATCTTTCTACCTAAAAGATATGTCTACGCATTTACAGAAGAAGAAATATTCAACTATGAAGGTACATTCTTACATTTTAAACATATAAAGAAAATAAAATGTTATATATATTTTTTTTTTTACTTAGCCAAGTGATTATTTTCTGTTTTAGGACAGCTAAAAATTCAATATATGGGAAAGAAAAAAAATGCTTATGACATAAAGTTTATGTAAACAAAAAAAAAAAAGGTTGAATCAGGTTAGGCTACAATTGTTTTGTTTTTTTTAATATTACTTTTAGGGGGTAGTGTATATATATTTTTGTATTTGTTTGACCAAGTATGTTTTTAGATTAAAAATGAATAATAAAAGTAACGGAAATAATTATTTATGTGCTCATTGTGGATTATTGCTTACAAACTGGCGACATAGATGTCAATCGTTGTTTTACTATTGTCGAGGCTGTAGGAAAGAATTTAGCAAAAAGTTTAACTTTGAACGGCATAAATTAACTTGTCAATTTGGGGTTAGTAGTAATAATACACCCGACGTGAACACAATGGAGATACCAATGAAAAAAAGGAAATATAACATTTTTAGTAGACAGATGCGAGGGAAGACGGTCGCTCAAGAAAATGGGATTATTAAAGCTTCCTTAGGAAATGCGGTTGAAGATGTTTACATTCCTAACGATAATAAAAAATTATTAGCTTCAGAATTTTTTAATAAGAAAAAAGAGGTTTTAGTAAAGTTACTAAATAGTTATGTAGATGAATGGAAAAATCTAAAATTAAACATAATGTTAGAATGTACATATATTAAGAAAAACGAAAATACTATTAGTGAAAGAACAGATTTTAATTTTAAATCGAAAGTTAGTACGATAGATGTTTCTATAAACCTCGAAAATTACATTGAAACAATTTTTGATAAAATTTTAGAGGAACAGGATGAGTTTGAAAAAAAAGGTTCCGGTTGGATGTATACCTCTGCAAACTATATCTGCCTACATTTAACTAAATTTAAGCCTTTCGGAGGGTCTCAATATATTGAATTACCTAAAAAAATACGAGACAAACGTTGTGTTATAAATGTAAAAAATAATACTAACGATTGCTTTCGTTTAGCTTTACTTAGTGATAATATTAGATCAAATGACTTTAACGCGTACAAAAATATTCATACTCCATATTCTTTTGATTCTATATCGTTCCCGACTCCAATTAGCGATATCAATCGATTCGAAAATTTAAATAACCTGTCTATTAATGTTTATGGCTTAGATGATAAAAATAATGTTTATCCAATTAGAATCAGTAAAAAGGATAATTATGATAAAACGTTTGATCTGTTGTATTTACAAAATGGAGAAAATTTTCACTATTGTTTGATCACAAATCTTTCACGATTAGTAAGTTCTCAAATATCTTTGTCAAAACGCGCTTATTCAATCTGTCGTAGATGTCTGACCGTATTTCCAAGGACGTACGTAAACAAGTATGGGAAAAAAGGCGATGAGCGAAAAGACGAACACGAATTATTTTGCCGTGATCACAAACCAATTCGATCTGATTTTCCGAAAGAAGAAAAAATTGAATTTAAACATGTGGAATATACACAATCCATTCCAATCGTAGTTTATGCAGATATTGAATCTCTTTTGATACCAATTTCGGGGCCTATTCCTAATCCGTCAACATCTTGGAACAAAGCTGTTCATGAGCATCGTGCTTTTTCAGTTTCACTTCTGGTCAAGTCAAAAATGTTTGAATGTAAACCGTTTGTTTATACGGGAGAAAACTGTATGCTAGCGTTTTTAGAAAAACTCGAATCTATAGTTGTTGAAGCGGATAAAATATACGGTAATAGTATGCGAATGGAAGAAATGAGCAAAGGGGAAAATAAAATATTTTATTCTGCTAAAGATTGCTTCTTATGTCAATACCCTTTAGACGAACACGATCGAGTACGACATCACTGTCACTTATCAGGAAAATTTGTTGGACCAGCACATAATGCTTGTAATTTAAGAGCAAAAAAGCCCGATTTTATACCTGTTTTTATGCACAACTTACAGGGTTACGATTCTCATTTTATAATCCCTTTCTTGGGCCGTTGTGAAAATATCAGCGTAATTCCTAGTAATTCTGAAAAATATATAAGTTTCAGCATAAAATTTAAAGGATGTAGTACAAAAATACGATTTGTTGACTCGTTTAAATTTCTATCATCATGTTTGGAAACATTAGTGAACAATTTGCAAAATAAATCTAAATCAATTACTGATATATTTCCACATATGGCAAATATTATTAATGATGAAAACAAAATTAAATTATTGACAAGGAAAGGCATATTTCCGTACAATTATTTTAATTCTTTTGATCGTCTAAACGAAACTCGACTACCTTCCAAAAATTCATTTTTTAATGATTTAACAAAAACATCAATTAGCGACGTGGACTATGAGCACGCGAAAAGTGTCTGGAAAGTCTTCAACATCCAAACACTAAAAGATTATGCGGAATTGTATATATATATATTGTATATATACAAACAGATGTAATTTTGTTGTGCGAAGTTTTTGAAGCCTTTCGACTTCTCTGTCAACAAATTTATCGTCTAGATCCTGCATGGTTTTTTACTTTGCCACAGTTATCTTGGAATGCAATGTTGAAATACACGAAAATAAAATTAGATGTAATAAAAGATATTGATATGGTACAGTTTTTTGAAAAGGGAATAAGGGGAGGCATTTGCCAA
Organism: Arma custos; assembly: GCA_037127475.1. Classification (NCBI taxonomy): domain Eukaryota; kingdom Metazoa; phylum Arthropoda; class Insecta; order Hemiptera; family Pentatomidae; genus Arma; species Arma custos. The sequence goes on from CM073764.1 coordinate 72,885,784, forward strand.
ATTGTTTCTCGGTATGCGAAAGCTAACAATAAATATCTAAATGAATATGACTCGACTAAACCCAGTAATTATTTACTTTACGTAGATGTCAACAATCTTTACGGTTATGCCATGAACCTGCCCTTGCCGTATACAGATTTTGAGTGGGTTGATGAAAAATTAAATGTATTAGATCTTGAAAATGAATCAGAAACCGGTTATGTGCTAGACGTTGATGTTGAATACCCCAAAGAAATTCATGATAATCTTTCTCAATTACCTTTTTTACCCGAAAAAAATAATCCACCTAATACTAAAACAGTTAAACTATTGACGACTTTGATGCCCAAAACACGTTACATAGTACATTATGTGAATTTAAAACAAGCTCTACAACTCGGGGTAAAGATTTCAAAAATTCATAGAGTGTTGAAGTTTAAACAAAAAAAATGGTTGGCTCCATACATAGAAATTAATTCAATGATGAGAGCATCAGCAAAAAATACATTCGAGTCAGATTTTTACAAATTGATGAATAACAGCTGCTTCGGCAAATTTATGGAAAACGTGCGGAACAGAATCGATTTAAAAATAGTAACAAATGAAAAATCATTATTTCGTCAAGTCAATAAACCAAATTTTAAAGGCAGGATTATATTTGCAGATAATGTTACAGCGGTTCAGCTGGAAAAAGAAAGCATTATTTTTGATAAACCCTTGTACGTGGGATTTGCAGTGTTGGACTTGAGCAAAGTTTTGATGTATCATTACCACTACAATGTGTTTTTGAAAAAATATGGTGTAGAAAATGTTACTTTATGTTATACCGACACTGATTCATTTTTATACAATATTAGGACTGAAGATATTTATTCCGATATTTCTGGAGAGTTAAATAAATATTTTGATACAAGCAATTTTCCCACTTCTCATTTCTGTTATTCTGAAAAAAATAAAAAAGTCGTAGGTTTGTTGAAAGATGAAACTTTTGGAGATCCTATAGTAGAGTTTGTCGGATTGAGGCCCAAAATGTATTCGTACATAACAAAGAATGATATAACGGTTAAAAAGTCAAAGGGATTAAAAAAATCGGCAGTTAACGATTTTACTTTTAGCGATTATCTAAACACATTTAAAGACAGCATAAGTCTATATTCTTCATTTTATACAATTCAATCTAAAAAGCATAACGTTCAAACCACACTGATAAATAAAAAGTCATTATGCTCATTTGATAATAAAAGATATACATTACACGATGAAACCACTCTCCCTTATGGCCACTATAGCCTCAATGAAACAACGAATCTAATATTGTAAATGTATAAGAACCAATTAATGATTGTATACTAGTATTATTATTGTTTACTTAAATTTATATTTAGTTAGAAAAGACCTGTAATTAGAGTACTAGATTTATTTCAAGAATGTCTACTTGTAGTATTATTATTGTTTACTTAAATGAGAAAATTAGAGTACATGAAAAGTAACAAAAAATATGTTTAAGAATATGATGTATAAAATAAATGTTGTGTACAACTGTATTTTTTTTCTTTCACATATCCTTGTTTGTCAATCCAGCTCCTTCAAAAAAATTTCCTATATAATACTAAAGTTCAGGAGGAACACATACGTCATCCAAACTCATAAAAGCTAAATAATCTAAATCAATGAAACGTCATCCAATAGCCTATCTCTAAAGCAAGCCTAATCCCATTCATAAAAGCAACTCCCGTCTCAGTCATAATCTCAAAAGCATCCCATTCATAACTCATTCATAAAGACAAATTACGTCACACTACCATTCATAAGATGGCGTCACACGCCCATTCAACTATTCCATTCATAAAATGACGTCACATGCGTCATCCATTCAGAACAAACCGTGACCTAGTTTCTACTGCGCTGTTGCCACATCTCATCTGCGACGTTGCCAAATCTTAATTTGCACACCTGGACCTACCTCAAGGTCAACACCCCCTCGTCCTGCCTTACACCCCTCCCACCCTCAAGGTCATCTCAAGGTCACGCCCACGACCCTGCTACAGCAGACAATGACCTCAAGGTCACGGCTCCGGCTCAACCCGCCTATTTGTACTACTCCCGTGCCATCGCTAGGGTTGTCGACGGTAACGGCGGGAACCCTGGATTCACTGGTTCTGCCTGTGAAGGCTCCAACGTTAACGTTGCAGGCCTAAGGATTTCTCTTTCACCATTCATAATGGCACAATTAGTTTTTCAAATTTTAAAGAACAAAACAAAAAAAATGAAAGTACGTAAAAAAAAAAGAAAAAAAAAGTAGCTCTGTAACGAGATCACATTAGTTTCTAGTGTCCTTGAAAGAGAGGAGAGAAAAAAAACAAAAGAAAATATTCTTACTGCACTGCTAAAACGTTTTCCCGGGTTTCGGCACCACTTATGTACTTCACCAAGCAAAACATAAAAAAAAAGACAAAATCGGGAAATAAATAACTCACTTGAAGGCTTGTTAAACACTGCTTTATTCTAGTTACAATCCTCTATTTATCTTATTTACAATGTTGACATCCACTGTTTAGGATTAGTGTCTTTACTGATATATGTCCTATCTTAACTTATATATATATATATATATATATATATATATATATATATATATATATGTTATATAGTTCCAGGGTGTTATATAGTTCCATATATATATATATATATATATAAGTTAAGACAAGACGATGATCGCACAATCGCTAATATCAAGCTGGCATTGTAAACAGCTGTTACATTCTATAAATTGAGGTTCAAGATGGCAATAAAGTCAGTATTAAACCAGTTCTCGTGCGAGTCGTTTCATCCTTATTTTCCTTTTTTTAAATATTTTGTTCCTGGAACTATATAATTGGTGCCGAAACCCGGGAAATTTGAAGATAATTTTTTTGTTGGTTTAAACAAAAAAAAAATCCTATATAATTTTTTTTTTTTACTATTTCTTCTTCTCTCTCTCGTTTCCACCAATAAAGATGACAGAACCGAGACAGACGTTCTTAGACCAACTACATTACCGCTTACGCCACCGCCGCAACCAACGCCACAACTACCGACACCTGAGTAGACCCTGAGTTCCCGCCTTTGCCGACGAGTACGCTCGCAATGGCGCGTGCGGACCTACCAGCCAGGGAGGCGAACAGGATCGCAGAGGAGATCAATGCGCTTGAACATATGAAATTAAAAAGGGCTAACGCCCAGGATGTAAAAGGACAGATTTCTGATCTGGAAAAATTTAATGGCGATGTATGGGAACTGAACCATTTCTACAAAGGCGGCGATGGTATTATGTTCAATATTAAATCCCAGGTCGCTGCGGATTTACTAGACGAGTTTGATGCTAAAAGGCTACGGGTGGCTTTAGCACGCCGGGTCAAAAGAAGCGTGCTGAACCTAATACAGGCAGATGAGGATACCCCGTGGAGAGTTATAAAAGAAAGATTGAAAAAAGCATACGGAGGGGAGATCGTGTGGCCATAGAGCATTTCAAACGGACCATAGGCCGTTGGTATGGGTCGGGAAATTGAAAGAGTCAGCACAAGTCACCCGCTGGAAAGAGCAGCTCAGTCAATATAACATGGAGGTAGTATACAAGCCTGGAAGGGAAAATATTGTAGCGGATTGGCTATCGTGAGCTCGAGTCGAGTACAGGGGAACATTCCAGAGATATCCAAACATTTGAGCGGGAATAGAAACCAGACGAAGAAGGAGAAGGCGGTGCAGATCACCAACACGACGGGGCCTCTTCTGATCGAGATGAATCGGGGGATGAGAGACCAGCAGAGATGGAGCAGTTAACAAACGCAGTCAATTTATTTGATTAGATTATTTGGACGACGAAGACCACGGGACTTCTGAAAATGGAGAAGTCTAAATATGAAAAACATGATAACGTCAGTGTTTGGTCCCAACCAGGAATTAAAGAAGAACAAATGTGCCGAGTGCTGAAGGACACATCGAGAACAGGCACGGCCACTACCTCTACGTCGGAAACGCAACGGTCTGGGATAAGATCCGAAACTTGTGGAGGGCCGAGAAAATAGGTTTAGATAGATCATTTATCCGATGCTGTCTTATGGTCGAAACGATTCGTGATCCCGATCAACAAAAGGAGTTGACATTCGCATATCACCAGGGAAAGACGATCCACCGAGAGATTAATGAAACAATGGCGGCGTTGAAACGAAAATATTATTGGGTAGGAATGCGAAAATCTATCGAAGAGGTAATAAGTGAATTTCGCATTTGTAATACCACGAAGTATGATCGTCACCCCCGAGTAGGGATACAAACAGAGACATACACACCTACGGTACCTTTAACCTTTTTTTTTTTCTCTCCCCTTCCTGCTGTCACTGGCATACGGGGTTTCGCCAGTGGCGGGTTGATTCGTTGGGTTACGCACGCCCGCCACTGCCAAAAAAAACTCTTTATTTAAACTTCTTATTATACATAATCTCAGGGGGGAATATGTATAATTTATGGGACAAAATATAATAAGGGAACAATATTTTTGTTGCATGAAATATTTTGACTAATATTCTACTTCCTCGAGGTGCTGATTTAAGATCTGAAGTCAGTTTGTTTGTATCAGCTTTACTTTTGGAGTTATAATTATAAACTGTTTTTTAAGATGAAAATATTTTTTATTAAGAAAAGTATTAAAAAAATTACCACTACATATCAAAAAATTTTCTTTTGTAAGATTTTCTGGCTTGATTCGGTTCACGGGGGCTGTTTTTAATGCTCCAACAATAGTCCGCCATCATGTGAGCATTCCAGTGACCTTGGTAACGTTCCTCCATAGTTCGAATGTCCTGATGGAACCGTTCCCCTTGTTCTTCACTCAGATCACCAAGATTTTCAGGGAAACGGTCCAAATGGCTGTGAAGGAAGTGTACTTTGATGCTCATATTACAACCAAGCTGCTGGAAGTGTAACAACATTAGTTCAATATGCTCCGCATAGCTTTCTTCCTTTTTGTTTCCCAGAAAATTTTGAGCAGTCCAAACTAATTCATTCCAGGCATTTTTTTCAATATCAGTCATGTAACTAATAAAGTTTTCATCCTTTATCAACCTTCTTATTTGGGGACCATAAAAAATTCCATTTTTAATTTTTTCTTGGCTCAAATTAAAGAACTTCTTAGAGATGTATTTATAGCAATCACCACCCTTGTTCAAAGCTTTGACAAATTGTTTCATGAGCCCTAGTTTGATATGCAAAGGTGGCAGTATTATTCGATCCGTGGGCACAAGGGGCTCATTTATTACATTCAGTTGTCCCGGAACCATAGATTGCCTGGAAGGCCAATCTTTTCTAATCCAGTGCTCAGACCTAGCTCTGCTGTCCCATAAACAAATAAAACATGGATATTTTGTTGTTGTCCAAGAAGAAAATTCACCATTTTTAGATCAACACTTATCAACCACTTTTGTTCGTTGTATTTGATTCTATCCATTACAGAAGCTACAGTAGCATATTCTTCTTTGACTGTAGTTGAATGTGCAATCGGTATCGAACCCAGCTTATTGCCGTTATGCATAAGTACACATTTCAGGCTACGTTTAGAGGAGTCAATAAATAAACGCCATTCATTTGGATCATACTTCTGTACTCCCATTCGTCCCAAAGTCGTCATCTTTAGAAAAGAATGACAGCAATTCTGCCTCTCGGTTACGATAGTATGAAATTCTTGTTTCTGGGGTTAAAAGATTTCTTTGCTTTAATCGAGAAGCTAGAATCTCCGATGTCTTTTTAGAAAGACCAAGATCTCTGATTAATGCATTGAGGTCTTCCTGATTAAAGAGCTGGGGCTCAGAAGTAAAATCAGGGTAAGAATCACTTGTCCGACTTTCATCACTTGAAGAATAGTTTTGTTTTTCTTTGTACAGATGAAGAAGCTTGGGGTACTGGTGCATCGCCAGAGAACAAGACTGGTCGAGTAACAGATAACAAGTTTGGATAAGACCATTTAAGGTTATTTTTATTAATTCCATTAATATCAATCACACAAAAATAACAATCATCTTGATGATTATTAGGTTCCCGCCAAATCATTGGTGTTTGATACTTAAAATGGGGTCTTTTCTTATTTGCCCATAATCTCAAAGACTCAACACATGTTTTACATACCATATGAGGGATCCAGTACTTGTCACGGATGTCCAAAGCGAATCCAAAGTAATCAAAATATACCTGTGTTATAAACTCTGACACACTTAGCCTACAATTTTTGAATGTATATTCACCACAAATGTTACAGAAATAGTTTGGATCGTTTCTACAGATATTTCTTAACTTGGACATTGTTATTTAACACAAGAGCACAAACTTTTTCACTAAACAACTCAGTTGAATTGAAGTTTGAATGTGACTAGTACAAATATATGTCTATCAGCTGTTTGCCAAAAACAAAAGGTGCTGGAGAAAAACTGAGGCTAGATTTGTAATCACCAACCTCTAATTAGTAAACAACAGGCCTAAAACTCCATGCAACAAAAAATTAATAAAAATTTGTTCCCTTGTGTAATCTGTGGTGCTGCTCAGTGCACGGATGTGCACCTTGCTGATGGGGCAGCATCTTTTAGGCCTCCTGGCCAGTCCGCATCCGGCCAGTCCGCATCAGTCCTGTCCTCCTCCTGGGGGCTCATCCTCTGGTGATTGCTCTGGTGGCTCGCCGGGTGGCCGTATCCTGCTGATGGTGAAATGCGCAGGACCGACAGCCTCCTTCCATCCGTAAACAAACTCCCTGAAATGGGGGTAATTGTTTTCCTCCATGAGGCGGGGGAAGTCTTCCTCGGCGAGGACGAAGATCCCGGTTTTCCTCGACAACCTGGCACGGTTGTATCCACGTGCTCTGCCGTCTCAGGGACCCCACAGGTGGGGCACCGGGGGTCGATGTCTCTCCTATGCTCACTCAACTTTCCCTGGAACCCGCCGTGTCCTGTCAGGACCTGCGAGACCCAGTAGTCTGGGAGGACCCATGCCGCCGCCAATCTCGACCGGACGGTGGGGAAGAACTTCCTCAAGGTAGAGCCCTTCTGGCTAGTCACCCACCGTCCATTTCAATCTCCCATGGTATCCTCCCTCACCATCTTCTTCCATCTATTGGGGGTCTCGCAGACTCTCTCTCGGTGTCCCTCCGGGACGCCGCCAGCCCCTGCCTTTTCACCTCGTATTTCAGGGTGTCTTCTTTCAGGATGAGGTCCAGGGGCATAGCTCCGGCAAGCACCTGCACCACCTCGTGCAACACCGTTCTGTAACTCTTCGTGACTCGCAGCAGAACCAGTCTCTGGATGGTCGCCAGTCTCCTCTTCTGCAGCTGCGTGAGGTTGCGGCTCCACGCAGGGAGTGCGTACTCCAGGATACCCAGGACCACGCCTTTATAAATGGTCATATTTGCTGGGTACCTGAGACCCCAGAAAGCACCCCCTATTCTTCCTAGTCCGTTCAGTGACAGGGTCACCCTATCCTTCAAGTATCCCAGGTGTGGGGTGGCGTCGAAGTTTCTTCTAAACTTCACGCCGAGGTATGTCACCTCCTCACCCAGTCTTACTCTTTCTCCTCCTATATCCATTATGATAGGGTGAGCCCTGTCAGTGGAGCCTCTGAGGAGTATGGCCAGGGTCTTGGCTGCGGCCATACTCAGCTTCCTCCTCACGCACCATTCTGCTACGAGACTGGTGCACCTCTCCGCTTGCGTCTTCAGTCTGGCTCTGCTGTTCTCGGCCACGATGACTGCCTGGTCGTCGACGTAGGCCGTGGCAAGGAACCCTTCCTCTTCTAGTTCCCCAGCAACTGGTCGAACACGAGCTTCTACAGGGCCGGCCCAAGGACCGACCCTTGTGGACATCCTCTCTCAATCTTCCTCTCGACCTCGTAATAGCTACCTCTAATCGTGACACTCCTGTCACTGAGGTAGCTACTCACGAGGGAGTACAGGTTGCTGGGGGCGTCGAACTCCTGCAGTCGCTGGATTACGCAGGGCCACCACACACTGTCAAAGGCGGAGGATATGTCAAACAGTACGAGCATGACATATTTCTCCGCCCTCTCTACCACGTCCCTGCGCACTCTCAGCAGTGCATCTGTGGTTCCCTTGCCACGGGTCGAGCCGAGCTGCCGTGGATGACTCGCCGCATCGAGGACCGGCCTTAGGCTGGCAACGATGAGGCTCTCCAGGACTTTACTAATCACCGGGAGGAGGCATATCGGCCTGTACGCCTTAGGCGTCTCCTTATCCTTGCCTCCTCCCTTGTAGAGGAGTCTCAAGTCCGCGATCTTCCACCTACTTGGAAACCGCCCCTGGTCCAAACACTCATTGAAGATACCAAGAAGGTCATCCTCAATGAGGGGGGCGCTGTTCTTCAAGATCGTGGCGTCTATCTCGTCGAGTCCTGAAGCTCTGCCGGTCCTCTGCCTATTCACGGCAAGACGAAGGTCCCATATATCCCATGGTGGACACAGTTCGGTACCTGGAGGGCACACCGTGGTGCGTCTTACCATTTTATCATCTTCCGTATCGTGGGACGGATCATCCCTCATAGTCTATAGACATCGAAGCTGTCTCCTCCAGGGTGGTTTCCTGGGCATCTCCCACTCTGATTGCCGCCATCATAGTCAGCGGCTACACCTTGTCCAGTGCCATCCTGTACGGGATACCCTAGGGATTCTTCTCTGACTCCTTGACAATGAACTCGTCCCAGGATACCTTTTTCTGGTGACCCACGCCGTTTCGGTATGCCCTATACCTCACTTTTGATTCCTCTCGGAGTGCCGGTCTCCTCTCCTCATCCCTGCACTCCTGGTACCTGCGCCTGGCCCTTAGAACTCCCTCTTGAGGAGCGTCAGGGCAGGCGTCCACCATGGGACCGGACGCGCTGGTGCTGGAGGGTCATATTGGCCGCTTCCGTAATGCTCTGCGGTCCATGGCTGACTCGCCTTCCATCGGCGCCATCTCTTCCCATTCTCTATCGACCAGTATTCCCTCCAGTTCACTGGAGAAAGCTCCCCAGTTCGCCGTATGGGTCACGAAGCCCTTCTCGACCGGAAGGACTTCACCTTCCTCCTCTACCACACTGAAGGCGATGACCCGGTGGTCGGAGCTCGTGTCAGACCGTAGAGTCCAGTCCGCAATGCACCTCGCCATGGTGGCCGTGGCGAGTGTCACGTCGATCCAGCTCTGGCCCCTGGCTCCAACGAATGTTGGGCCAGAGGGCTCATTCATCACCAAGAGCTGACACCTCGCCACGGTTTTGTCCACCACTCTTCTTCTGGCGTCTGTGCGCACCGAATCCCAGGCCGTGCTCCACGAATTGGTGTCGGAACACACCACCACACTCCTGTAATGGTGTGCGATGGCCTCCACGGCGGACACATTCTCGTCTATCCTTTGATTCGGCGACATATATGACGAAACGAGGGCGAAGAATATCCTCCCCCATCTGACATAACATGCCGCCTGATCCGCCGTGGTGAATTGCTTCAGTTCCATAACGTCGAGGTTTGGATTCACTATCACAATAGCCGCTCTAGGCCTCCACTCTCCACTGCCCATAGCGAATACCCTCGGCGTGACATCGAATCCGGCTACGACATTTCCCTGACACCATGGCTCCTGGATAGCCATGATGTCAGCTTCTCTAGCGAGAGCTCTCAGCTCGTCCGCGACCACTCGTCTTCGGCCCATGTTGACCTGTAGGATCTGCAGCCTACGCATGCCGGGTTTTCTTCATCTCCATGGTCATCATCTCCAGGTACTGCGGGCATTCCCTGCTACCCGCGCAGTGACGGAGTTCATTCCCCTCTCTGCCGTTCATCTTACAGTGCCTGTACGTCGGTGGGAGGCTTCTCACCTTTGCCGGGCAATCCTTTATTTTGTGCCCGGTGCCAACGGACCACCTGCACACTATCTCCTTCGTGCAGGCCTTCGCCACGTGGCCGTGTTCCAGGCACTTTAGGCAGAGCAGGGGGTCGAGGTAATCGTTGATGACCATGCACCACCATCCTCCGCACACGTCTTCCGGAGTAAGGTCCATTAGGGCGAGCCTCAGCTTTTGGTGGATCTCAACGATGCATCTCCTCGTTAGCCCACCTCTTGCGGGCGTGAAAAAGCAGATCTCAACCACGCCCTTCTGGCACTCTCTTCCTCCGGCTTCTCCAACGCTACCTTGCCCCAGATGTAACTCTCTAGTGCGCTCCAATCCCAATGGTTGGGGACACCTCCAAGCTCTAGGCGAGGCCTTCTCGCCATCGCCAAACTCACCTCAAGTCCCTTCTCCTTCAGGGCGTCCCATTCCATTATCTTCTTGACTTGGTCAGCCCCCTGTCCTGACCAGGACGGCGCCAGTCCTAGTCACTCTGACTACGCCAACACTGGCGCCGATCTCCTTCAGTTTCTCCTGGGATGGGAGCTGTTCGAGAATTTTCCCGGCTTCCCACCCTGCCGATTTTCCCTTGAGCGTAATGTAGGTGGGAGCATCTTCGGGCCTCCACGACACCGCGGGAACGCTGGCTAGGACTCCAGCGAAGGCTAGCTTCTTTTCTTCCAGAGAGGGGGAGGGCAGAACCTCTCCTTCATCCTGGGAGATTGGCTTCTTCTTCTTCTTCTTCTGAACCACCCGCCTAGTTTGATTCTTCCTCTTCGCTGGAGTCCACCTCCATGTTCCTCCCGCGGCATAACGGTGTATCACTTCGCCTCTGGGGCATTGGGGCCGGCATGAGGCCCTCATACTTGCCTCGGGGCGGGATCACCCCGGAAGGTCCAGCGACCGCCTTCTCGGACTCCTTGGTGGCCTTCGCCACCTTACGGTACCTTTAACCGAGCTCCAGATCGATAATTTTACATGGCGGGGATTCAAATGGTTGACAGTGGTGTACACCTTCAGCAAGATAGCCATGGCCCACCCGATGAAGGAGAAATCAGCGGCAGCAGTCAGTAGAGGCCTCCAAAGGGGCTGGAAGCCAAGATGGCAATAGCGAGAAGGCCCCGCCTAGAAGTTAGAGGCGTCCCCAACCACTGGGACGAAGAAGTGCTCCAGAGGTTCATCTGGAGCAAAGTTGACCTCGTACGGCCGGAGGAAGCATCCGTCAGGAGGGAATGGTTAAGTCCCTGCTTTTCCAGTCCCACGAGGGGCGGGCTGACCAAGAAGTGGATCATCGAGGTCCACCACTCGATGAGGCTCGCCCTGATGAACCTGACGGAGGCGGATTTGAGTGGAGGATGGTGGTGTCTGGCCATCAAAGATAACCTCGAACCCCTGCTCTGCCTGAAATGCATGCAATATGGCCACCCGGCGAAGACATGCCAAGCGACCGGGGTAGCGTGCATGTGGTGTGGAGAGACCGGGCATAAGGTGAAGGATTGCCCGGCAAAGAGGGGCAAACAGGCACCAACATGCGCCAACTGTAAGGCCAAAGGCAGGCAGGGGGGAGAGCTCCGACACTGCGCGGGCAGCAGGGTGTGCCCGCAGCACCTTGAGATGATGGCCGGACAGGTGAAAAGGACCAAGTATGTGTAGGCTGCGGATTCTGCAGGTCAATATGGGCCGAAGGCGAGTGGTCGCGGACGAGCTGAGAGCTCTCGCAAGGAACACTGGCATCATGTCTATACAGGAGCCGTGGTGTCAGGGAAACGTGGTCGCCGGATTTGGTGTCGCGTCGAGGGTAGTCGCGATGGGCAGTGGAGAGAGGAGGCCCAGGGCGGCTATTGTGATAGTTAACCCCAACCTCGATGTCATGGAGCTGAGTCAATTCACCACGGCGGATCAGGCGGCGTGTTATGTCAGATGGGGGAGGATATCCTTCGCCCTCGTCTCGTTATACATGCCGCCGAGGCAAAGGATAGAGGAAAGTGTTGCCGCTGTGGAGGCCATCGCACAACGCTATAGGAGTGTGGTGGTCTGCTCCGACACCAATTCGTGGAGCACGGCCTGGGGTTCGGTTCGCACAGATGCCAGAGGAAGAGTGGTGGATGAGACCGTGGCGAGGTGTCAACTCATAGTGGTTAATGAGCCCTCTGGTCCCACGTTCGTTGGAGCTAGGGGCCAGAGCTGGATTGACGTGGCACTCGCCACGGCCACCATGGTGAGGCGCATAGCGGACTGGACCCTACGGTCTGACACGAGCTCCGACCACCGGGTCATCGCCTTCAGTGTGGTAGAGGAGGAAGGTGAAGTCCTTCGGGTCGAGAAGGGCTTCGTGACCCGTACGGCAAACTGGGGAGCTTTCTCCAGTGAACTGGAGGGAATACTGGTAGATAGACAATGAGAAGAGATGGCGCCGATGGAAGGAGAGTCAGCGATAGACCGCAGAGTGGCGGAGCTGACGGGCGCCATCACAGACGCGACCAGTATGACCCTCCAGCGCCGCAGAGCGAGAGCGCGTCCGGTCCCATGGTGGACGCCTGCCCTGACGCTCCTCTAGAAGGAATATTACAGGGCTAGGCGCAGGTACCAGGAGTGCAGGGATGAGGAAAGGAGGCCTGCACTCAGAGATGAGTCCAAACGGAGGTACAAGGCATACCGAAACGGAGTGCGTCACCGGAAAAAGGAATCCTGGAACGAATTCATCGTCAAGGAAACGGAAAAGAATCCCTGGGGTATCCCGTACAGGGTGGAACTGGCGGTTCTCAGAGTGGGAGATGCCCAGGCAACCACCCTGGAGGAGACGGCCAAGATGTACGTGGATTACAGGTACCCCAGGGACGACCCGTCCCAGGATACCGACGAAGATAGGATGGTGTGGTGCGTCTCACGGTGTGCCCTCCGGGTACCGATTATTGTCCGCCATGGGACTTATGGGACCTACGCCTTGCCGTGGACAGGCAGAGGATCGGCAGAGCCCCAGGACTCAACGGAATAGATGCCGCGATCTTGAGGAAAAGCGCCCCCCTCGTTGAGGACGACCTTCTGGGTATCTTCAACGAGTGTCTGGACCAGGGGCGCTTCCCGAGTAGGTGGAGGATCGCGGATTTGAGACTAATCTATAAGGGAGGAGGTAAGGATAAGAAGGATCCTAAGGCGTACAGGCCGATATGCCTCCTCCCAGTCGTCAGTAAGGTCCTGGAGAGCATGATGGTTAATAGCCTAAGACCGGTCCTCATTGCAGCAAGCCACCCACGGCAGTTCGGCTCGACCCGTGGCAAGGGAACGACGGACGCACTGCTGAGAGTGCGCAGGGATGTTGAAGAGAGGGCGGAGAAGTATGTCATGCTAGTACTGTTTGACATATCCTCCGCCTTCGACAGTGTGTGGTGGCCCTGCGTACTTCAGCGGTTGCAGGAGCTCAACACCCCCAGCAACTTGTACTCCCTCGCAAGTAGTTACCTCAGCGACAGGAGGGATCTACTACTACTAAGATTAGAGGGAACTACTACGAGGTCTAGGAGAAGATCGAGAGAGGATGTCCACAAGGGTCGGTCCTTGGGCGGGCCTTTGGAAGTTGGTGTTCGATCAGTTGCTGGGGGAGCTGGAAGGAGAAGGGTTCCTTGCCACGGCCTACGTCGACGACCTGGCAGTCATCGTGGCTGAAAACAGCAGGGCCAGATTGAAGACGGAAGCGAAGAGGTGCGCCAGTCTCGTGGCAGAATGGTGCGTGAGGAGAAAACTGAGCATGGCCGCTGCCAAGACCCAGGCCATGCTCCTTAGAGGCTCCACTGACATCGCTCACCCTATCACATTGGATATTGAAGGCGAGAGGGTTGGGCTGGGTGAGGAGGTGAAGTACCTTGGAGTAATGTTCAGAAGGAACTTTGACGCCACTCCTCACATGGTATACCTGAAAGATAGGGTGACCCTGTCACTCAATGGACTGGCAAGAATAGGGGGTGCTTTCTGGGGCCTCAGGTACCCGGCAACGATGACCATCTACAAAGTCGTGGTCTTGGGTATCCTGAGGTATGCATCCCCGGCGTGGAGCCGCAACCTCACGCAGCTGCAGAAGAGGAGGCTGGCGACGATCCAAAGATTGGCCCTGCTGAGAGTCACGAAGACCTATCGAACGGTGTCGCACGAGGCGGTGCAGGTGCTGGCGGGAGCGATACCCCTGGACCTCATCGTCAAGGAGGATAGCTTGATATATGAGGTGAAGACGCAGGGGCTGACGGCGCTCCCGGAGGGACTCCGAGAGAGAGTCTGCGAGACCCCCAATAGATGGAAGAAGATGGTGAGGGAGGATACCATGGGAGAGTGGAATGGACGGTGGGTGGGAAGCCAGAAGGGCTCAACCTTGAGGAAGTTTTTCCCCACCGTCCAGTCAAGATTGTCTGCGACATGGGTCCTCCCGGACTACTGGGTCTCGCAGATGCTGACAGGCCATGGCGGATTCCGGGGGAAGCTCTTTGAGCATAAGATAGTGGTCGACCCCCTCTGCCCCGCCTGTGGAGTCCCCGAAACAGCAGAACATGTGATCGTTTCCTGCATCGCGATGGACAGACACCGTTCCAGGTTGTCGACAAAAACCGGTATTTTCACCCTCGCCGAGAACGACTTCCCCCGGTTGATGGAAGAAGCGAACTATCCTTTCTTCAGGGAGTTCGTCTACGGGTGGAAGGACGTCGTTGGGCCTGCACACTTCACCCTTGGCAGGACCCGGCCCCTCGGTGAGCCACCAGAAGAGCCGCTGGACGAGGAGCCAGATGAGGAGGGCCCCCCGGAGTAGATGTGGAGGACCGAATGGATGCGGACTGGCCGGATGACCGGACGGATGCGGCGGACCGAGAGGACTGGACGGCATCCGGACGGATGCAGACCGGCGGAGGCCTATAAGGTGCTGCCCCATCAGTAAGGTGCACATCCGTGCACCGGGCAGCACCACAGATTTTATTTTGTTTATTTAATTGTACCCTAAGATTAAATGGTACTCCCCCCCAGACATTTGTAAAATAAGAAATTTTATCAATAAAGAGTAGTTTTTTGGCAGTGGTGGGCGTGCGTAAACCCAACGTATCAACCCGCCACTTCCGAACCCCGTATGTCAGTGATGGCAGGTAGGAAAACAAAAAAAAAAAAAGTAGAGGCCTCCAAACGTGGTTCCAGTTTTATGGAGTTCCTGATAAGATATCCTCAGATGGGGGGTAGGGAATTTGACAATGCGCAACTTAGGAAAGAGAGGAAAGATCTAGGTGTCTCTTGGCATTGGAATACACCGGGACATCCCAAACTCAGGAAGGAATCGAAAAGCTTCACAATACTCTGTGGTACATCTGAGAGTATTTAACGCGGACAAGGGATTGGAGGCAGATGAGGCAATTCCCCGGGCAATAGCGGCATATAACCACTCCATCCAAATGGCTACTGGTTTTTCTCCTTTCGAGACCCTTTTTGGTCTACATGTACGACGGAGAGATGGGGGCGATACGGTCGAGGACGAGGGCATGGCAGGACAATTGATCGCCAATAGAGTAGGGGAAAAGCACACGGAAGGATGGCCGCGGAAAAGCGCAAGAGAGTCGCGTGGGAAAACCTGGGAGTAAAAGATATTACGATCAAGATCAAAATAGGTACCATCGTGTACAAGAAAATTGTGTCGAACTGTGCAAAGGAGGTTTTGCGTTATGAGGGACCATTCAGAGTGATTGCTATTAGAGAGCATAACTTAGTCACTGTTCAGAGTATGGCTGAGCCCAGAAAACGTAGGACAGTTCATATCGAACAGCTCAAGATTCCAGCTCAGAAGCCATCCCTTAACCGTGTACTTTATTTTGGTATTTAATGTTATTGCTAAGGAAGCATTTTTTTTTTTATATATTCTTAAATTATTTATTTACTATTTAATCTGATGTACTTTTGGAGGTTACTTAAGAGGTGTAGTGGAACAGTGTATTTTCATTTCTCTTATGTATAGTTTTTGTAAAGTAACTTATTTGTATAGAAATATTTTTTGTTAATTGCGAATGATATTTATGTAGATCAAGCTAGTAGTAAGGTATTTTGTTTTTATTTTTATGTAAGTAGAATAAGATTCAAGTAATTTGTAATTTATTTTTGTTGTGTTCTTTCTTTTCATTTTTTTTTTCATTGAGTTTACGAGGGTGTTCGTTAACTGGCAGGGGGGAGTTAAGACAAGACTGATGATCGCATAGTCGCTAAGATCAAGCTGACCATTGTAATAGCTGTTAATATGTAAATACTATTTATAGAGGTTCAAGATGGCAATAAAGTCAGTGTTAACCCAGTTATCGTGCGAGTCATTTCATCCTAAATTTTCCTTTTTTTTATGTTTTGTTCCTGGAAGTATATAAGTTATCTATATATATATATATATATATATATATATATATATATATATATATATATATATCTGACGTCGGCTGGTCGATCGACAAGATGTAGACGTCCGTGGATTTTCGTCGACGGGGCGATGGAAAATGTTGAAGACTCACTTCGGCGGGGCGAGCGAGGATTTCGAGATGATCATTGGAATTTTTCCCGATGGGGCGAGCGAAAGATGTCCAGGAATTTTCGTCGGCGGGGCGAGCGAAAATGTCTTTGCAAAAGAAGGGTCGAGTCGATGAGGTCAAATCCACGACGGGAACAAAACTATACTATACTAATTCCCAACTGCAGTAGGGCAGCGAACAACTCTGAGAGCTACAGCTAGCGATCTGCGTGGCCTTAGGATTTTTTATGGATGTAAAAAATCCTTAGTTACGTCGTCCTTCGGAAAGGACGTTAAACGAGGTTCCCGAGCCTGTATGATGTCAGGTACTCGTTAAAAATCCCTATCCTAATTAAACCTGGATAGGCAAAATTTAGAGCTCCAACTGTAACATCGTCCGAATAGCCATAGCAGCATAAAGTGACGTTAAATGAACAAACAACAGCTAGCGATGTGCACGTCCAGAGGCTCGTGCCAACACTGTCTCGCTTGATGTAGACGGAGCGAACAAAAGCCGGTAGACTCCCTTTTGTTTTTCTCTCTTCACTTTTATAACATATGTTTTAAACTTACTACGAATATTACTTATCACTAAACAAATACCTGTTTATCAATTAAACAGTTATTATAAGTTAATTAAATTATTGTATACAATTAAGAAAGAAACGTTAATATTATAACATTTACATAATAATGAAAAAATAAATAAAAGGAAAATAATCTTTCTTTTACAAAATATTTGCCCGATTCTTTATGATTAAAATAAATACTCTTTCATAAGACCATTCAACTATCCGGCCTTAACAAGTGCTTTATTGAGAAAAGTTAGTTGTTGTTTTTTGCCAAGAAAGTGGTATAAACTTAAATACAGGTGAGGTTTGAGATTGTCTTATTTGTAATTAGGGTAAAAACACGGTATTGTGCAAACAATCTATTCTTGCCTAGGTGTGAAGGTATTCCTAACTTCTAAGGCGCAACAAATCGTAAAGAGTCAGGCCTCCCTTAGTCTGAGCCACCAGTCTTCACTGGTTTGTACTGCTTCTCTTCAACTTCTAATCCCAGGCATTTTATATTCGTCTACAGCTACACAATCTAACCAACGCAGGCGAGATCTACCCACCTTTCTTCATTCAAAAATCTTTTCATCAAGGAGCATTTTGGAGATTTCGTTATCACTCATTCTTTCAATATGCACTGTCCATCCCAAAATCCTTCTCAGAATCTTCCTTTCAAATCTTCCTAGGGATGATTCTAGGGCTTTCGTCTTCATCAAGAATTTCGACAAGTAAGTGAGAACAAGCCTGATTAGCATCTTGTATATTCGTATCTTTGTTGTCCTAAGAGGGATTTGCTTCTTAGAAGCTTCTGTGGTCCATAGTACCATCTAATGGCCGCCATTATTCGACGCTGAATCTCTGGTTGCCTATCATCGGAGGAGTTCAGTTGTGTTGCAAAGTAAATTCATCTACACAATTGAATCTGAAATCCCCGATTTTTACTCATCCTCCTAAATACTCTCCTTTTTTAAGATTATAGAGCACGCATTTTATTTATTTTTTCTTTGAAGTTTTATAAAGGCATCCTTCATTCTCGAAAAGCTGTATCCAATAATACCCAGATCATCGACATAGGCTAAACTTTGGTATGATTTATTTCAAATCATCCCTCCTACCTGGATTCCAAACTTCCTGATGGCCCAATCGTAAGCAATGGAATGAAGATCAAAGTGGGTTATTATAAAAAGCACTCTGACACACCTACATTGTCTGAAGAGGTAGGTTAGAGTCAGCGTGATTTGTGGACTCTTCTTAAAGAACACTTGCATTCCCTCTTTGTAATATTCTATTTCAAATCTTCCGTTGGGAAATAGTGATATACTTCCATCTTCAACTCGGAAGAGAAAAAGTAATATTGTTACTTACCTTTTATTTTACAATGACAGTATAATAAACAGCATGGGTGCTACCTCATCAAAACTCTATAAACAAAAGGCTTTCAAATCTCCGATAAGTAATACAACTTATTTCCTGGTACGCCTCATATTGTATGTAATAGTTTTTTCTTTTCAAATTTAATTTAGATCCATAAGGCAGAGTATTAATTAAAAAAATCATCAATAAGTGGATAAAAAATGTATGTTTTTCTCATTTGGGTGAAATGCAGCAACAATTTAAGTAATATTTTTCTGACTGGAGTAAAATGAATAATTATATACCTGCAGCCTAGCTAAATAATTGGTTAAATCGAACTTTCTCCAGATTGAGTTGATCGTACTGAAAAAAGTGGAATCGCGTCATTATCGTAGTTTTAGACTTGAAATGGAGTAGAAATATAAGGAATAACTCTGTTTTAAGTAAAGGTTTGACTTAGCTACTTATGCACTACGAGAATGACGACTTCGCTCCTTTTAATATAATTAACTCATTTTAGACAATGTTCGACTTAACTAGATGTATTCCCTCGCTACTCCATGTTATTTGCAGATAATATTGAAAGTTTGTCAACTGTAATTTTTTTACATCCATGACGGTTAACCGTTTTTGTCGATATTTTTTATATCTTCTCTCTCTATATAACGTAATTTGGAAAGATAAGAATTATTAATTACCATACTTCCCCCAAACATGGTTGATTTACTAACTGCCGTGAAGTTCTGACTTAGAGTTATATAAGTTAAATATAGTGTATTTTTAAAAAAATACGAAAATGCAGTTGGTGTTGTATTAAATAAGGCTAAATGTCTTTATAATCCCGAACCTGAAATTATGGGAGCATAAATCATCGCTTGACTAAACTAACGAAAATGTGAAAAGATTAATTTTTTATAATTTAAGTTTTCCGCTTTTGATCCAGAACGCTTAAAATATATACAACCACTTACAGAAGAGTTATTAAAAAAAATCAAGTGTATTACGGAGCATCTAATACAGATAAGCTAGATTATTAATAAAGAATCTTAAATTAATTAATAATTCGACAGGATAAAATCCAATTTTTTAATGAAAATAATAAGATATGGATAATCTGCCTACATTTTTTTTTATTTATCTTTTACAGAATTTTTATTGTTGAGGTAAAACGACACTGGTCGTTTAATGAAAGGTGCAAAGATATTTCGAAAATTCAAAAATGAATGTTAATAGACAGAAGTCTTGACAATCTTTATAAGTTCAAGAATCGACTAATGTTCTCGAGAATCCTACTTCTATGTCCAATTGTTCACTATAACAGTCCTATAACCTCCCTATTAGTAAATATGTCATTAAGTATACAGAGATAATTATAGTGATTTTTAAATTGGAATGGCTATGACATTCAAAAAAAAGAATGACTTACCACCACCGCCGAAATTACCGACTCCGGCCCAAATTTTGGAAGATTTGAAGGTTGCTGAAGTTGATGACCCAGTATTCTTTGGTATAACTGCAACTTTTGCTGTTATCTTATACTATTTTTTACATTTGATTTGATTAAAATATTTAATTGCAGAACCTTCCGATTCTATAAACAATAGATCTGATGACAGCTTTCAAATAGCTAAAGAATTTATGATTACAACAACCAAACTAAGAGACTTAGATGGTGTTTTGGAAAAGCAGAAAACTCTGCTACAACAAAATCATGAAGATCTTCGAATTATGTCAGAAGAGATCAGGAAACAAGCTACAGAAGCTTTATCAAACATTTATTGAAACAAAATCTCAAAGGCACTTATAGTATAATATTTTTAATAACCATTAATAATACATCATACATACTAAATTATGTACTTATTCCTAGGCATACATTCTATCAAATTAAACATCATATAGGACGGATTATGGATGTGTTTTTTTTTTTCAATTAAACTTAAGAGCTTAGCTCAGTAAATGAAGGTAAAGGGTGGTATGGCTGAATCAAAAGCTCCACCGCAGCATACATCTGAAAATAATTATTATCAAAAGAAAAGTATGTTAATTTTAGAAATGTGAATACATTGATTGACACTATGCATTTTATTGTATTCTGAATGTAGTGAATAAAAAAAAATACTATACTTGATTCATTCAATTATTTTTCGCAATAAAAAATAAATATTTATCTGGGACCTGAATTACAATAATAGTAATAATATGAATTAATTGATAACTGGGGTCAGAAAAATTCATTTCATTTCATAAATTAAATTCTTAATCCAAGAAATCAAACTTTATTTGTTGCTATTACGGTTCTAATAAAAACAACCAGACATTATTCTAAAAAAAAATCTTTTGTTAACAGATAAATATTTAACTATTATATATTTGACTGTTTTTACATGATCTTGAGGAGCTTCAGCCAATATTTATATAAAACTATATATTGGCAACATTTCCAGATTTAATTCATGCCCTAACAGTAAAAAAAAAGAAAAAAAATTTGGCTTTAAACTTATTACTACAAAATATAATCAGACAAACTTGAAATCGAAAGTGTGAAATCATAGTAAGAATTATATTGCCTAAGAGAACTGTATCATGCATTCAAATTTGACATACCTAAAATAATACACTATGATAGAAACAGTTTCAAAAGCATTATAAAAGATATGATTAGCTCTGAAAACTATAATAGTCACGCTATTAACAAAAAATCAACTACAAAATCTAAATTCACGTTATTCAAATAAAACAATATATAAATAATAAACAGTTTTAAATCAATATTGTTAATTATGAAAACAGTCATAAAATGCATACCTGCTGATCAGATCTCACTCCTATGTGTCTAGAAAATTCATACTCCACACAAAAAAAAGAAAAGTGATCTTAATTTTTATTTTTATAGTTGGGCATGAGCATGTGAAAAATAAAATCTATAAATGTTGTAAAAATATAGTTATAATGTTTTATGACTAAATCTCAAAACAGTGTAAAAACTTTTCTTCTACACAGTCAAGATAAAAAACGAACCCTCACTCACAGACATTTATATAACTCAAGTAAAATAGTAGTTACTACTTGAAGATATTTGAGCTATTGTATAAATATTTTAGGTTGCTTATCAAGGATCAAATTAAAATAATTGTTGGGGTTATGTCCAATAAGTAAGAACATAAAGAAAATATTTTACTGTTTAGTATTTACTGATGTTCTGGACTACTTTAGGAGTATGATAACTAGGATAAAAAGATAAAAAAAAACGTAGAAGGTAATCCTTTACAGCAACATATTTCACAAAAAAAGTATTTATTGCTAGATTGTAATAAATAATATGGAACTATTCAATATGGTTAATAAAGTCAGTATGAAGCATTTCAATTTTAAATTCCTTCTCCATATTGGCAAAATTTGGTGATGGTAGGTCTTGTTCCGAAAAATTGTTATTACCTAGATTAATAAAAATGGAATGGGGTCACATATAGTTATTGCAGAAAATAACTTTAATGGTAATGAATAATGATATTTCCAATTTTATATATTTTCATTGTATTATTTTTTTATTCATCTGTTAAGCTATTTTTTTTACCTTTGAGAGTAAACTAAATATATGCTCATTGGTACAGGCAGTAGCACCACCATATTTGATATCAATGGATATTCATTAAAAAGAGCTGAAGTCTATGTAGGCTCAGAGCTGAATAATATAATAAACGAAAAAAATAGAAGAATCATGGCAGCGGATAGAGCATATTTCGCGAATACTTGACACTTCAAAAGTAAAATTTTGTCCAAATTCTTTACCATTTTGCACCAAGGCTTTACAAACCATTAATTAGACCAGGGTATCCTAATTCCGCAGGTTATCAGTTTTGTGGTAGGCGCAAAATCCCGTCACCTTATGTCATATATGTTTCACAATCTTGTATATATTGGTGGTTTCCCCCAGCATTTCTTCCCTATGAATAAGTAAAAAACAATAGTCTAGGATATTTAACCTAGCTAATATGTGTACCATATTAGCTATTTTGAAGGTGTGAATTATGTATACCAATATAATTTAGTACTAAAATCTGGCATAAGTTCCTGTTCCTTTACATATAATGAAGATCATATTAGTCTTCTTGTAGAACAGAAAATTATGCCAGTTGAAATTACCCAGTACTGCCTATGCTATTCATTCTCAAATAAGATACTTAGTTTTATTGAGGTATATTTTCCAGCCAATTTTTTTAAAACCAATCCATTTTTATAGATTACAAAAAGAATAAGATTGTGATGGCACTTAATCTACCCCTACCACCAAGCTGACATCCTGTGGAATAAGCAGCTAGACCAGTACTTACCTATGGTGCAGAAGCATGAACAGCTCCAAATTTTCAAATGAAAGGTTTTAAATAAAATTAATGGCCTTGGTTTTTTATAATGTTAACAATTCATGGAGGTTTCAGAGTAATGCCAAGGTATATTCCTTGTATAAAATGCTTATGAGGTCCAATTCATCTAGGAAGGCCTTATAATATTGTTAGGCCATACAATAAGAACATCTGATATAGAGTACTGAGCAAGCTCCTATAGGATTCTGGCAAAAGAGAAGGCTGAAACAAAATTGTCATGCAAGCCAAGCCTAGGCTGTAGCGCTACATAGTAGTAATATTTTTTATCTTATTACCATACTCCTTATAATTATGATACCCCTGAAGTAGACCAATGCAGCATATAGAGAGCAATGCATCTGTTGATAATTCTACACATTAATTATAAAAATATTTTCAATTAGTTGTGACAGTTATTATACATTGACATCATAGCTTTATTTGAAGATAGCATTAACATGCAACATAACTTTTTAGCAAGGATTATTGCTGTGCTATTTCAATGCAGCAGTGCGATCTTAGTAATAACCCTATGAGATAAGTGAAATTTTATTCTACTTTTACTGGTAATTTTGAAGCCGGTGATAAATTTTTTTTTATTCTGTGATGCAATAGGCTGTTTGTCTTAAATCATAATTCATTAACCCATTCTATTATGATTTAACCAGCACATAAAAAAGTTTAAAAATGTGCAGTCTTACTTAATGGGGGAACATTGATAAGAACTCTTGATAGCAAGATAAGAAAATGTGAGAAAAAACATCTAACAACTGGTAATTATCTGGTAAAACAGCTCATAATAATTTGTTTTCCTTTAAATACTTATTCCAATAGCAATCAGTAAGCATGCGGAAAATTAAACTATTTACTCATTTTGATTTTTATGTAAATGTTAATTTTGTACAGTAGACGACAGTATCAGAAAGCATATAAAACATGAAAAAATTAAAGTAAATTGTTGGGAAGCTTATGATTGGAATGGACAGTACATACGGGGCACTTTTGGCTTTAGCATGTACAAGAGGAGTCTTATTAGAACCAATGGCTATGCTATTGAGATGTTAGGGCTTCACAAAATTGAAAAAAGGTATGCAACTTGGAAAGTGTTCATATTGATTACAGTTAATCATGAATGAAACCCTATTAACTTGGATTCATTAAGTTATTACTCTATCTTCCACCATATTAGCATGTGAGATAGTATAAGACAGATATTTTCAGTTAAACCTTAGTTTCTCCAAGAGAAACTATCACCTGACAGACACCAGAAAAATTGTGATAGTAACGAGGGATGATCATGCTGGATAATGCATTAAGCCTAGAGGTGAGAACCTTAGAGAAATAAAGCACTTGAAGTACTTCTGGGCTGGTGTGTGGAGAAACAGTTGTCTCCAAGATTATTTAAATGATTATAAAAATACATTACACCAAATACATGCGACACCGTTCTTGGTTTATTCACTATTAAATCGGCCTGAGGATTAAAATAATATCAGTTAACTAATAGGATGGAATTATGAGACTCAGTAACAAAGATCAGTTGCATTTTAAGGAAGATTTATAAATAAAAAATGAGTGCCTTCCCTACACCACTCTTAGGGTAAAATTAATATTTTAATGTACTTTTATGTTTGTTTTATTGAGGAGAGATATCATTTTTGGGTTTTAAAAAGTCATAATTCCATTTGATCACATATTAAATGAATAGACACAGATCTGTAAAGTGTGAAATGTCACGGCTCTATATTCTACAGGTATTGCTACTTCATATTACTATTTTTTATTCCATGCAAACCGACATTTTGTTACACTAAGTTTTTGTAAAAAAAAAAAGTACTTCAAGAGAACCTATGGTTGTTTTGAATCATAACTACCCCATGTTAGAGATAATAGTATGTTCCGATGGGTATTTTATTGATTATTATCCCTAATTACAGTGAATTCAGAACTTCAAACACAGTGTGTGCATCTGTCAATAAAAAATACTACTCTGAACCAACTTACTAAAAGAAAGTAATAAAATATAACTAAATATTTCTGTTTGGTTGATAAATAACCTTATAACAGCACTAAACTACAAAAAAAAACTGATTAAAAATAATCAGAAAATCTACGAGTTCAAACTGATAATTACATTAGAAATAATACCAAGATTTTTCTAAACTAAAAAAATGTATAGGATCATCGTAATAAATAGTGGTCTACTAACAATGCTAATTTATATTTAATAGAATAATGCTAGTTTTTAAGAAGTAAAGTAATCATAAGTGAAAAGTATATTAGAGTAATATTATTAAATTCTAATGAACTACCAATATAGCTAGGAAAATATAGTTGTAAAAAAAATTGTACTGG
The DNA here is from genome assembly GCA_037127475.1 of Arma custos. Classification (NCBI taxonomy): domain Eukaryota; kingdom Metazoa; phylum Arthropoda; class Insecta; order Hemiptera; family Pentatomidae; genus Arma; species Arma custos. The sequence goes on from CM073764.1 coordinate 72,910,793, forward strand.
TCTCATCTTGAAGCCCTTGGCTAAGAAAGTTAAATTATAGGTGAATAGTAATCCATATCAAATCACCCAATATTTTAAAGAAATGCCACCCACCATCTCTGATTTGTATGAAACTTTGAGCATTTGCTTATACTTATGCCCTTCACCTGTGAAGTTTTATTGTTCTAGGATATATACATTTGTTTTTAATAGAATTTTTAAAATAGGAATGTTGCGAATGTTAAATTGAAATAGGAATGTTAAATTGGTTCTGTGGAATCGCTTGCGGGAAATGAATAATATTTACAAAACTATAACATTTCAGGTATTAATAAAGATTTTGATCTGGAAATTTTTCCAAAGTTTAATAGAAATACACGGTTTAGAAAAATGCATTCAATTAAGTAGCCATAGTATTAAAAAAAAATTATAAAATTCATATTTCATGACATTATTGTGGTTTCCAAAACTAAAACAAGGGTTTACAGAAACACTTGTAACATTTTTCTCCATACAGCTGGGAAGCTGGAAAAGGTTCCAAATAAAACCTAAGATTAAGAGCTTTTTATTAATATAAAACACCAATTGGCTTTTTTGTGGGTACATTTCTAAATAATGCCATATTCAATAAAATTGTGTAAAATTTGGCGCGAATTGCTCAAATGCTACGATTTTTGCATTTCAGAGCCCCCTGGTAGCGTAGAGATATAGAAAACATAGCATATGTCAGTTCAGTAGTTTTTTGTTTAGTACTTAACAATAATGCCTCCAAAGGAAGCTGAAGAGCAGGAGCAGTATGCCTGCATGCACAGTCATGAAAACTGCTGGCAGTGACATGCACCAAACAGATCATTTGTCATCAGTGTTCAGTCTTTCTGTGGAGCTGGTCATGTTTTAAATTTGTGCAACATTTTGTTATTCTCGTATTTTTATGAATCGAGTGTGTTCTTTTAAATTATGTTATCTAGTGTAGTGTTTAGTCAATGGTATTTTTTTTTTAATAATAGTATTTACAACTTTTTTGCATCTTGTGTCACAATGGAAAATTTGAATCCATGTATTTTTGGAATATTACTAGAGACCCCATGCCACTTAACAACGTACACGTCAGCAAGAAATCTCAAAAACTTTTCTGAACTGAAACATGATTTAAAAGATTTAATATTTCTTAGGTCAAGTATAACCCTTATAGAGGGTCAAGAAAATACTATATGTGGACATCACAGTTACTATTAATTAAAGATTTTTGAAAGTCATCAAAGAACTTGCTGTGACACTTATAAAATACACAAAAAATCTGTCAACAATCTGGCTTTTTTGTGGGTACTTTTTTAAATAATACCAACTTTAATACCACTTAATAAAAGTATAATATTTGCTTACAATGTATTTACATGTACGTGTTTTTAATATATTTTCAGCAACAGTGTCTTTAAGATGTAATATTCCGACATCTATATGTAGCTTGTATATATTAAAGCCACTTAGAGAAATGTAATTCTGTCATAATTTTTAGCAAAGTAGTATGTTCTTCCAGAACTGCTTGTCTCAGGCACACTGATAATACATACAATTTTATCCAAAGGCACAAAGCAACAGTCTTCTCTCTGAGGCCAAAAGAATGACACTGCTGGTTCAGGGGGGTGAAGGAACATAAGTTTGGCATCTTCTTCTTCGTCACAGACATTTTGACAAGTGCAAAATACCACCTATCATCATAAACTTCTGATACAAAAAAGTTTGGTTGAGGACGAATGCTTGTCCATTTTGGGGCTTCTTCAAGGAAGGTTTTTCAGATTCAGTTACTCTTCTAATTTCTAATAAATCAGATGAAAGAGGCTTGTAGTTACGAAAACTCCCGGTACCAGGTATCGTGCATGTTGTACTAAACCTGTCCTCAAATTTATTTTTTACAAGTCAACACCAGTTTTATCTAAGAAATGAAAATTAATGTCACCTGTCAATACAAAACCCCAAGCATTTTTTATTTGTTGATCATCAGGTAGTTGAAGACTAGCTTTTCTTAATGTACACTTATGTCACTTCCACTGTTGTCATTTCCTTCAGTTTTTCCCCTCATAAGTTCCAACATGTTGGGCATAATTTTTGTATTGATTTTAAATTTATTCCTCTACCAGTCAATGATTTTGCCAAAAGCCAAACTTGCTAGCCTAAAGGATTTGTTGACAGATTTTTTGTGTATTTTATTTTAGGGTCACAGCAAGTTCTTTGATGACTTACAAATGATCTGTTTGGTGTATGTCGCTGCCAGCAGTTTTCATGACTGTGCATGCAGGCATACTGCTACTGCTCTTCAGCTTCCTTTGGAGGCATTATTGTTAACTACTAAACAAAAAACTACTGAACTGATTGTTATGAAATTTTAAACATAGATTCTTCATCGCACCTGAACTGACATACGCTATGTTTTCTACTACCTAGCAACCTTGAAAAAATATAATGGGATAAGGATATCAAGATGGGAAAAGTACTAAAATGGTTACTCAGCTTAGGCTTAGGATAGGAAGAAAGACACAATTAAATTTTAATTGACAGATAAAAATAATCTTGACAGGAAAGGATTTATAATTGTGATTTCACTATGTACCAAAAATATCAGCGATAATGATAATGTATCAGGTCTATCGCAACAATAGCTATAAACAACAAATCAACTTACCTTTTAAAATGCTATGTTGCTCAGCTGTTTTATATACTATATAAAGCGGTGCTAAAAAGCAAAAACAAATTTATTGGAATGTCAGAAAGAGGTTTTTTGTTACTTTAGCTTTTTCTATAACAAATGTTTTATTTCAAATTATGTACAATGAAGGAGAACTTACATGAACAGAAATATAATTAAACAAATGTTATTTTTCAATTCCATCAAAGCCAAAAATATTAATCACATCAGAAAAAATCCCAAATAATTTGTGTTGTAAAAAAAATAAAATTTACACTTGAAGTTATTCTTCCACAACTGAAAGATTGCTGAACAAGCAGTGATATTTGACATGCATCTTCCTTCCTATTAATTATAAATGTGCATGGATAGTGTTACAGTTTGAAAATGGAAACAATTGTGCCAGATTAGATCCAAAACTATTTCAGTAAGCACTGTCATAAAGATTAATAATTTAGGTTCAATGAAATATCATGCAAGTACTATCAATCGCAGTGAATATTATTACTAACAGCTATATTACAACAGAGGAATTAAAATTAGCAGTATAACACCAGAATTTGTTTTCCTTACTTGATTAAGCTTCAATCAACGCTACTATGGGCTTTCTCCTGACTTTAGCTGCATGCAATAATTTAGAATACACAATTAATACAAAAGCTATTAAATAGGTTATGAAAATAAGATAAAAAGGAAATATTGAAAACTATTGACTTTTTAAAATAAATAATTTTCATTTATTTGTACATAATACACATTTTCTTTCAATTAACACAGTTAATAACAAAAATTGTGCTATCCCATAACACCTAAGAAAAACTACATCAAATATATAAATATTATGAACAACAAAAATACACACTTACATGATTGTATATGTGCATAACAATGTTTTACACATTTCTGATGGATATATAATATTTATGGAATGTTAGGACGGAATATAAATATTTTTACAAAATTGGCTGGACGGACATAGGAAATACTATTATTTTTTAATATTGGCACATACATAAAATATTTTATACCTTACATTTAAATAGTTTCAATTGTTATAAATACTTTAAATCTTCAATTTAAAAACTAAATTGGAGTTGAGCCATGCATGTAACAAGCAAGACCATTACCTACACTGAATATTAACCCAACACCTTCATATAGAGGGAGGGAATGAATTAATGGGACCAAAGCAACTTATAAATTGTACACTTATAACATAATATCAAAAAAATTTTAAAGAAAAAATAAGGCAGGACCTTAAGACTTTAAAGTTATTTCAGCATTCCTTTACTGAGCTTGCATTTCATTTCATGAATAAAAACATATGCCTAAACTAAATTCAATGCTTAATAAAAGAGTATTTTATTTTTTTTAAATATGTTAATTTTTTAATATGAAAATAACTATGCATAAAAAATATATGTATTTTTCCTAAAATAGTAGATTAAATAAGTATAAAATTGATATTCACATAAAAATATGAAAGATATATGTTATAAATTTTAAGTACATTTAAAAGTTAAATTGTTTGGAACATTATTTTTTTAAATAATTTTTTTAATTTATTATTATATATTCATTAATCTGAATAAGCTAAATTAAAAAAAAATTATTAATACGAAAATAAAAATAATTTATGGTGAGCGAACTAAAATACGTTTGTTAGTATGAATATATAATACAATAATAATTGCATCTTTCATAGCTAACTATACTTTGAAAAATTTTAAGCACTTTAGCATCATCACATCATCAACATGTACGCAATTTATACATAATTGCGTACATTCAATACAAATTTAATAACAGTTTCAGAAATAATAATTTATTTTTTAAAATATTTTTTATTTTTTAAATCACAGCTTATGTTTTGATTGAAGGCAGTATTATTTAAACTTTAATATTTCAAAAAATTTATATTGTTAAAAAAGTTAATAAGACCCAGGCACATCTTTATTTAACTATTTCGGCACAGATAATTATTACCAGTCTTGATGTTTAAATTGATTCTTATATCAAAGTAGCAAATTTAAAAAAAAAAAAAATTAAAAATCTAATACTCGGTGTGAGTATTTTTTTTTTTTTTAAAAGATCATGTATCAGAATTTCATAGTTGATTAGGAGATTCAATATTAATAAGTATTTATCAGTCTTGGAATAAAATTAAGTACAAAAATATGTTTAATATATAGGAAGGAAATGATAGCGAGCAGTCTATTTAAAAGAAAAATCGGGAAGGGAGAAATACTGAATGAGATTCAACTTGCCTCTGGGTTTATATCTGAGGTGGTTCTCAATGAATTGACATGGGCATGCGAAGAGGGCCGCGTGGCGAGGGGGCCCAAAGAGGCATGGAGTTCCTCCCCTCTCGCCCAAATCTAGCTTCCTCCTAACTAGAAGCTTGACCCAGCGGGAAGAGTAGCGGAGCAGCAGGAGCATCGCCCTTTCCTCCTACACCACCACAGCCACAGCATTAGCAAAGCACAAGTAACTAGCAAGTAGGGCTAAAGCCATTCAGGGAATTAAATTGTAACATATTAAATGAGCATATCAAATCAAAATATTAGTTTTACTATTCTATCAATGAAAATCATTATTTAATAAAGCAAAATAGGTTCATTCTAAATTTAAATTATTGCTACTGAATGCGATTACACATTTTAAAAAAAAAACAAAAAAAACGTGTAAAACAATTAGGAAAAAAAGACAATACTAATGTAAAACTTTGTGAAAAAATATTAAATTAAAATACTTATGTATTGTTAATAATAGTACTGAGAAAACAGCATGCGTATAACTTGTGTCACAAACAAATAATACTATGGATGAATATGTTCTAAAAACAAATATAAGAAACATATGGAATGTTTTATACAAGCATAAACTTACTAATATGCATGCAAAAATTACATTTAGAATGTACTGAATTTATAAGTAACTCCAATTCAGTTACACAAACAAGAGGAAATAATAAATACAGCAAGTTAATGACATTTCCATTGACAGGTATTCTAGAATCAAGAAATGCAACTACAATTTCATATTAATTTTCATAAAACTACAAGCTATCATAAACAAGTACTATGGATCATGATTTTTTAAGTTATAATTTTTTTTTATTATACACTGTTTGATGTATAGTAAAAAAAAAATTATACAAATAATAATAAGATTGATGATTCTATAAGCTTTTCTAAAATATTCAATATTAAAAAATTAAAAACAATGTGAAAAATTGATATAGTTGAAAAGCTAATAGAAATTGGAGATTCAGTTTATCAGGCGAAACGGTTTTCATTTACAAATGGTATATGTATAATAGAGAAGAGATGAGAAGCTAAGATTGTTATCATGCAACGGGTAACGAGCTAAGCTAAAAGATAACTAATCATTTTATAATTCTCTAATTCATCAGAAAAAATTAAGGAAAACTGTTCTCAAAGTAACAGGTACAAAAGTTCTTCTGAATTATATCTAATTTTGATATATAAAATATAACTAGTTTTGATTAGACTGATTTTAATTATTGACATATTAGAGAACAGTTTTCTCAATATTTGATAAGTAGATCCTTATTAGCAGATCACAGAATTTTTTTTTTTTAAATGGGATCATAATTATAATTTGATTATAATATGAATGTTGATAAATTTAAAAGCCTACTATTTACAAATCCAATGCTAATCAATAAACAGGAGGATGGCTGTTGGCTTTGATATCAATTTAACAATATATTATAACAAGCATAAGCTCGCCAGTGTAAATTTCAATATGAATTATGAATAAATTACTGTTGATTTCCAAACATAAAATTTGCCTTTAGTAATAATTCTTGAGCAAATAAACCAAGAATTAACAATTTTGATATACCTGAATTATAGCAGTAACCATTATTTAAAAAATATTAAAATGTATATTATGTATTCATTGTGAACATAATTATAGGTAGTACAAAACTGCCAAATTTCACTCTCTCAAAAGTTAAAAAATCCTGGACCAATGTGAACTTACCAAAGAATAAAGGCCAATACAGATAATAGTGCCAAGTTTCAGATATTAAAAAAATTAAACCTGCTAAAACTACCTATCATTACAACAACGGATTTTTAGTTATTTTATCAACAAAAATATTTTAAAGTGATATACAATTTTAAACCAATTATTTTAATTCAAACTAACAAATGTGGGAAGTAAAGACTTATGATCTCTTAACATTCATTATTAAAAAAATAAAATTCTATTTCAGTCCCCTTATAGAAAAATGTAAATACTAATTCTTTTCCTAATCAAATTCAATTATCAAGGGTAACTTTAATCAATAATGAGCCAAATGGATATGACAGTTTGATTTCTTGAAACTATCCGATTCCTCTCTCCCGAAGCCAACTAGACCAAGAAGGGCAAAATTCACGAGGGTCCTTCGTTGGCTTCGAGGCTAGATACAGCTCAATATGCTGACAAGGACAGAGTGCGGTACTCAAGTGTAGGGGACAAGCAGGATTTGCAATTTCCTCGTCCAACGTCCAGTCGAGTCTTCTTCTCAGATAGTCCTTACACCAACGTTGCAAATAGCGAAGAAAAAGCTGCTCGCTCCTTCCCTTTTGTTAACCACAAAAATAATACATACACAACAAATTTTAGTGAAATTTTTATAAATAATGATTAAATCCATTACCCTTCAATACACTTATTAAATGTAAAATGTATATAGTCATAAAATAAAATAGTTTTTTTTTCCTGCTGAATTATATCTCATATTGGTATGAAGAACGTAACTAGTTTTGATTAGACGGCTTTTAAATACTGATATACTACAGAATAATTCTTTGTTTGGTTGTTCATTTAACGTCACTTTTTGCTACTATGGCTAATCGGATGATGCTACATGCTACAAGAGCTCTAAATTTTGCCTATCCAGGTTTTATTAGGATAGAGATTTTTAACGAGTGCCTGACATCGTACAGGCTCGGGACCCCCGTTTAACGTCCCTTCCGAAGGACGGCGTAACTAAGGATTTTTTACTCCATTTAAAAAATCCTAGGGCCACCTGCCAGGCTACGAACCCGCAATCTTGGGCTTAGTAGTTTGTTACACTAACCACTAGACCACAGGTCACCCCAACAGAATAATGCTTTTTCAATCAAAGAAAAGTGAATCCTTTTCTGCAGACATATTACTTCAAGAACGAATCAAGATATTAATTGATTAATTTTTTTTTTAATTTTTAGAAGAAACAATGAATAATTAAGAAATGAAATTAGGACTACATTAATTTAAAAAAAAAAAAAGTGTATCTATGAATCTCATTTAAATCAGGTACAAACTTAGTAGGTGAATGTGAATATGAATGAATCAGGCCATTAAAGGACCTGTGTACTACTAGGGTTGGATACAAGTAATCTAATCTGTATGAGTAACAAGAAGTTTAAGATTTCTTTTAACTTCATATAACTTATTCAGTTACAAAAGATAATGGGTTATCAGGAATGGCAGGTCTAATTTATCAATAGCAATATTAAAATTATGTTAACTTAAATGGATTATGATATAAACTTATTAGGCGAAAAATTGTAATAATTTTTCTAGGAGCAACATAACCGTAGGTTAACTAAATAAATCAGCTGTTTTAAGGTAGTAGAGTACTAAAGATATACTACCTTAATTAATCATAAATAATGTACATTAAGTTACTAAAAACAAAAGCTGTATCTTACTTAAGTAATAACCATTGTACTTTTCTTAAATAAATTATTAAAAATTACAAAACTCGAAAAACTCTAAAGCTCCATTAAATATGAGTTATACCCTAATCTAAAATAATTACGATGATTATTAACTAAGCAGGATAAAATATTACAATATAGAACACTTTATCTTCTACTTCCAAAATAAATTTATGATGTTATTTCATAACTATCAAAGAAGAAATGAAAATCAATGCTAACAAAGAATTTATGATTTTAATTAACTTGCGATTATAATTAAAAGAACTTACTTGTTTCCTGGCAACACGAGTAGTATTTGCACCTTGAATAACATAATCGTGGTCCTCTATATCCATTCTTGCCGCAAACTGTTCACGTTTTCTTTTTTCTTCTCTAGTTTCTTCCCTATTCAAGATCCTTCCAGCTGCTTCTTCACGCTCAATCACATCTTGTAATTTTTTCTATCACATAAAAGCAAAATAAGGTTTTATACTTATGTTTACATTCAATTAAATTTGTAACATCAGCTTACCACACATTCAGTAGCATCAAAATAAATAAAGCAAAGATTGACTTTGTGGCATGAAATTTTTCCCCTATCGTCCAAACCAAGAATAATCTTGTGCCGTATTAAATGTTTATTTACATTAGCCATACATCTTTCTAAATTATGATTTAACTGTAACAAAAATCAAATGATTTCAATAACCACATAAGGTTTAAATATCTTATAGTAACAAATAAAATTACTACCTTGATTTTTATCCACATGCAAAGAAATATTGCAGCAGCATTAAAAACAAGCCAAAACACACCAAGACCAAATAAAATAAGTCCTGTTAATCCAGAAAATAGAAGACCTAGTAAAATAGCAAATGCAGTAAATATCCAAATGACCAACACACGCTTGTAGCAGATGTTGTAAATACTAAATCGTACATCGTTCGTTAAAAGTTCCATTATATGAACATAATCTTCAACTGTAAGCTAAAAACAAAGAATGATCAGACTCGATAAATTGGGAACATAGAATGGAAAAATAGCTTCATCCTACATACGGTTAGGCCTTGTGCCATCAATTCTTCCGGTACCAGCTCGGGACGAAACTTTGCAGGAGTGATCCAAGGAAATCGAGTATTAACAGGCAAGAGGGTCACAATTATGTCTCCATTTGCTAAAAAGGTACAAAAGGGTTTGTTCAATTCTTTATAAAGGATGGAATATTGACAAACAGCAATTTATGAAATACTAAAATTCACCAAATCCCTGACGAATAGTCCCGACATTAGTGGATACATTATTTCCAGTATCGTGCAAGTCAACATCTACAACTGCATGCTCTGGTGACGACAGTGATCTATTCAGACTTCGGTCCAGAGTGATTTGAACCGATTCTGCTGGAATCACTGCACCACTGTAATGGTCTTCTTTATTCGCTCCTAAAGCAATATCATCTAATCATTCAGAAGAACATACACGAATACATGAAAGATTTAAACTACAAAAAAATAGTCTTGCCATTTTGTTTTATAGGAGTTTCAGCTTTTTCTGGATTTTTGTTTTTCCCTTCTTCTTCTTCGAACTTTACCCATTTTTTAGTTGGTGTCTCTATTTTATCATGTACTGGAGGGCTCATTTTTCAAATATTCTGAAATAACATTGTAATTAATTATTAAAGCGAATCTGATACGAATAAGCCCTCAATGGACAATAATAAGACACAAGTTTTAATCAAATTTAGGTTCAAGAGCGTTTTAACTATTTTATGTCATAAGAATACACTGTATTTTCATGACCAACTGAAAACAGACAGGTAATTACGTACAGGTGGGGACCCTCCCACACCCGTGAGAGAAAACAATCCATATGACGATGAAGAAATATTACCTTAATATAATTAAAACATCTAGATTCCAGTTATTACGAGAATACTGATAATATACGAAATAAGGCACGATAATAATAACTAAGACAAAGCTAGTGAGATACGGCCCTTCGTGAAGGCAGCCATATTACTGCTCTCATGAAGTGGACTCTTCTTCGGTTTTTCAACTATTCGACGTCACATTGATAACGTCGGCGCGGGAGATTTATAAAGTCGCAACAGGTGTTTTCAATGAGTACACGAACATTTTTGAGAAAATTAATCTATAAATTCTAGATTTGTCGCTATTCGTCATAATTTTTATCTTACATATTAATAAAAATCGCTACTTTAAATTAAAAAATCCAATTTAAGCAAATATCAATCGCTAAAATTTGATCGAGTTGAGCAAAAATAGTTCAAATAAGGAATTTTGAACTTCTTCTTTCTTTATTTTATTTTTTCGATTTTATTTAAAAAAGAGAAACTTTTGTCCTTGAGCTGAAAAGAGGAGTATGATGTCACATCCAGTCTCCTCTCACTCAGATCTGTTTGCACTTCTATAAGTATCATTTAAAAGTTTAAATAGATTCATAATTATAATATATCACATAAGAACAATACAATAGAACATAATAATATTTTTTATGAATTGTTTTTAAAGTGTAACTTTTATAAATTGTTTATATTTTCTTTAAAATAAAACATGCTTCCCATGACATTTTAGTAATTACTTGTCACAACCAAGGGACAAATATTCAAATGAATTGAAACATTTACTTTAAATTAAATAAAACCAATCCATTAATTATTTCAAAAAAATATATACACATATCATTGCTTAATATCCTGCACTTAAATCTGCAATTATATACTAATCTTTATAACGGTTCAATAAAATAATAATTTACTACCATAGTATTACCAGGGGCATTATTTTTATATTGAAAGGGGGCAAAACAATAAACCAATTAACATTTACCCACAGAATCACTTAATTTTTTTTTTTAAAGATGATTCAGTATGATAAAGTATGAAACAACTTTTAATGAGTAAAAAACTCTTGTCTGACCATGACATTTTAGTAGTCTGTAATAGACACATATTGATTTTGATTTACAGAATAAATATTTCATAATTCTAAAAATAAATTATGTCGTTAAAAGGTATTAAAAAATAATTTAAACTGTACATTTCTGATTAATGATTATTTCCTATTTAGTAATTCAAAATTGCACCTATAAATGAATACTTAAATTTTAATCGCCCTTAAATAGCCGTAATAAACTATAAAGGTATTCAAAACAGACAAATTAAAAGTAGCTAGAAAGAAATTTAGTACATAAGCATTATTATTTCAAAATTTTCAGGTAAAAAATTATTTTTTTTGTTTTAATATAAAATTTAAATAAAAAAAAAAGTAAGATCAAAAATTAATTTGACTAACAAACTGATTGAATGTAAATTAAGTAAAAAATACTACTATATTAGGCAAGTAATTAAATATAAACTGATGATTTTAAACAAACAGTTTATATTAATATAACTTCTAGATAATTAGCTATAACATAACAATAATTTAAATTATTAAAAACAAAGTTTAGTAAACAGCAAGTCAAAACTCTGTGTACCAAGAACATTTTAAAATATGCAACAGGTTTTAATAATAGAAGCAAACAATGCACTGGCTCATCTCCTTCAAGGTTGAAACAAAACTTTATTGTTTGTTATCGAACATCCTATATTTGTTCAGGGTTTTGAGTGATATGTTAATTAGACAAATAATGCATAACTTGCACACTAATTACAGGTTTCATATTTAATTAATATAAAACCGACTAAGCCAATTTAATTTAAATTTTTCCATAATATCCATTAGGTTTCTAAGCTAGATATGTTCTATGCAATACCACAGCAGTGTAATTACATTTTTGAAGGATTAAAACATGGGCTTTGAATTATAGTTGCAGAAGAAAGGTAGCTAATTAGTTAAGTAATGAAGATATTATAATATATCCATTTCACCACCTGTAGTAATCAGAAATTAATTTCCAAGAAATGAAAACCTTGCCCATAATTGCAGTGTTTTTAAGTATAACATTACCTCAATGGCCATATAGTAATTCCCATACTAAGTAAACAATCCTTTAAAATCCATTACTCTGATTTTCACCTAACAAGGAAGCCTTAATAATAGTTACACTTAACATTTTGGGTGTTAAGAGATGTTAGGCCAATGAAAGAAGTATTTAGCCATAGATAAATAATTAACACATTAAAATATTAAAAACATAATCCATACTAAATTGGAATAGAAAAACATTTGTATATTTATATTGATAATAATTGTTGACCTATGATAATTTATGTTGAAGAAATTGGTCCGGGTAGAGGTCACTGAATGAAATTCTCAAGTAATTTCAGATGATATTTATTGTTAGCCAACGTTTCGACCTACGTTGTAGGTCTTCTTCAGGGCTATAAGCAAAATACAGACAATTTAAGAAAGCGGTATGAATATAATAAAACATTTTAAATATAGATAAACTAAAAGAAGGTGAAAACAGGCAAAAATTGATAATTATGTGTAATAATGATGATAAAATTTGATAAAGGTGTACAGTAAAGTAATTATGAAGGTTAAAATGTAGAAAATAATAATAAAACATGAAGAAAATAATAATAAAACAGAAAGTGTTGACGGTTAAAAAATTAAGGTATTACAGATAAATAAAAACTGAATATACAATAGGAATGTGAAATGATATGGGTAAATTAGAAAGTGATAAGAATTACGCACTAAAATTATAGGTAATAAAAAAGAAGAAATAAAAATTGTAAAATTATAAAAATCTAGAAACGAATTATATAAAATAGAATAAAATTGAAAATAAAAATTATTTTAGAAAATACAGTATTAATATTAATAAGTAGAAAATACTTTATACTAGTGTAAAGAATATTAATTACATAAGAGAATGTAAGAAGACAGTTTATAAAAATGTAAAATATCAATTGTATAAAAGTAGGTATGTTTTAAGTAAGGTACGTGATAATATAATCAGGCTATATTTGACTAATTAACAGGCTAATAACAGGCTATATTGGAATTATGATATATATTGATGAATATTTAGGGTGGTATATAGATAACTAAAACAAATAAACGCCTTACAGTAATAGTGAGCTTGGAAGTAGTGATAATAACGGTAAATTGGGTATAGTACTGTTTTAGGTTATGAGATAAAGAAATTAAAATGAAATGGAGGAGGGAGGGTGAGTAAATAGTGCAAAACATAAGTTACCTGTGGGGGGTGGGACGGGGGTTGGGTTCTCTCTGGCTATGAAACACTGACTGATATAATTGAGAAGGAAGGATGGTCCCCTACCCTTACTAAGTGTAAAAAAATTTCTCAGAATATAAAAGCCGTTACAATGGCTATAAGTAACGTATAAAGGGAAAGAAGCAAATAGTGTAGAAGCCTCATATAAAGACTTGAAAATCCATACACACACACTCACATACACATATTCGTATGTATATGCATATACATATACATATATATATATATATATATATATATATATATATATATATATATATATATATATATATATATACATATACATACATACACACATATACACACACACACACACAGACTAACATACATACTTATATATAATATTGGCACGTATGAGAGGGGGGGGGAGGAGAAGGTCATTAGGAAGCGGGGGTGGTTAGTTATTTTGTATTAGGTCTAGTATGTGTCTGTAAACTATTGATAGGTTATTTTTGTCAGTCTTTGTGTTTAACGGATTTTTTTCTAGGTTAATGTATAATGATTCTGTAATTAGTCTTTTGGTATAATTAGGAACAGTGGCGAGAACAGAGGATTGGTCAAAGTTAAAGGTGTGGTTAAGGGTTAAGGCATGTTCTGATAGTTTGGAAGCAGATATGTTCCGGGTAGATATAGATGTCTTATGTTGTGATAGTCGTCTGTAAAAGTGGTTTTTTGTTTCCCCAATGTAGGAGGAGGTACAGTTTGGGGCAGAGCAGGAGATGCGGTAAACAATGTTGGAGAGATTTTTAATGGGGATCGGGTCTTTTAAATATGTGAATAGTTGGGATAATTTGTGATATGGCTTAAAACCAAGGCGAAGGTTGGGAAAGGTAAGATTTAAGATTTTTTGGATATTGTCAGACAGACCAGGAATATAAGGAAAAGATCGGTATATGAAGGAACTGGGGTTCGGTACTGTTGGGTACGGGGAGGGGTAAATTACATTACTAGGGTGTTTAAGGGGGTCTAGTAGTTTATTGGTAATGTGGGCTGGGAAGTTGTTAGAGAGTAGTATGTTTTGGATTCGTAGGATGTTGGTTGGTCGAAATGGGGTGTCTGATAGGGATAAACACCGGTGAATAAGGTTTTTTGCTGTATTGATCTTCTGGTGGTAAGGATGCTGTGAGAAAAAATTGAGGAGTCTGCCGGAATATGTGGGTTTGGTGTACCAATCAAAGGACAAGGAGCTATCATTATTTCTTATAATGAGGAGGTCAAGAAAGGGGAGGGTGTGATTGGTTTCAGTTTCTATGGTAAATTTGAGACGGGGATGGTAGGAGTTAAAGGCTACTAGTATTTCAGGGATTTTTTCAGGATTGAGAACTAAGAGGAGGTCATCGACATATTTCTTGATGAGGAAGATGTCATGGGGGAATAGAGGGATGATGGAGTCAAGAAGGTCATTAAGAACAATGTTAGAAATGTCTGGAGCAAGGCAATTACCCATGGCCAGACCTGTCTTCTGTACACCTTTATCAAATTTTATCATCATTATTACACATAATTATCAATTTTTGCCTGTTTTCACCTTCTTTTAGTTTATCTATATTTAAAATGTTTTATTATATTCATACCGCTTTCTTAAATTGTCTGTATTTTGCTTATAGCCCTGAAGAAGACCTACAACGTAGGTCGAAACGTTGGCTAACAATAAATATCATCCGAAATTACTTGAGAATTTCATTCAGTGACCTCTACCCGGACCAATTTCTTCAACATTTGTATATTTAGTTTTTCTAATATCATAAAAATTGTAAATTCATTTAAACAAAGAAAGCCCTCATTAATTCAGTACAAATAAAAAATAAAAATTACTTTCATACTGTTGGTACAATAACTTAATTGTTTTACATCAAAAGATCTTTATACAACATATAAATATACCCAATATTGCTTTGTATCAATTTGTACAGTGTAATTAATTATAATAAAATTCTATTATAAATAAAATACTTGTTAAAAATTCAGATAATTATTTAATTCAATGTGGTGAATCATGTGCCTTTTGTATTTTAATAAAGAAAGAAAGTTATTATATTAATTATCAAACTAAAAAGCAAATTGGATTGGGTCCTTGAAAATTTTATTCAACCAGGTATCTATCTATAACTTTAACCTTGTTCATAATCCATTGAGCTATCATATAATAAATATATTTAATTAGTAATTCATAATACATTATTTTTCTCTAATGAATAATTGTTTAATTTTTTACATATTGATAAACTGCTAAAACATAGCGTGGAGATCCCATAAAGCCTGACTAATAATTATTTGTTTCTAGAAAACATTCCAATCTACGAAGATTTTTCCTACTAAACTATTTTATTTTCTGAGCAAGCATGAGTATTTCTAATTATAAATAAAAAAGCATACTAATGCATATTAACTCCAGAAGATGGATTAAAATTCATTAATAAAATAAAAATTAAAAAGCTGAAAAAGAGATAAACTTTTATTTATTAGCAGGACCAGGAAATATATCATTAGGTGTTTAAGGTGTTTTCCACATTCCTAACTTGCTGTAACTATAATCATATTTACTGATTAACATTCTTATCTGTGACAAGTGGAAATATTCTAGGAAACTAATAATTTAGAATGACTCCATTTAAATATAATTTGTAATAATGAGCAATTAGTAGCCTCATTTATATTTATTTTAAACCAAGAAAATATTAAGTCATTAGATTCTAATAAATTTGTCTAAAAATTTAAATCACATTCATAGAAGTAATTATAAAACATAAATTGAACTCAAATCTCCATCCTTTTACAATATTACAAGATAATAATCAAGTCCTTTAAATTTTTAGTCCTGATCAAGTAAAATCTATCTTTTAATGTAACAATAATTCACTTACTTATAGATTTAATAACTGCTTAAAGTATTGTGAAGGGGGATGACCAAAATAAACTTTATAAATATTAAATATTTTTATTTACACACAATCGATGTTCATGTCAATCATAAATATGCTAATGCTAGAGATTTTTTAAAAATATTTTATACAAATAAACAAATCTTCAGTATTTTATAAAATCAAGAAAATTAATTTTTTTGTAAAAATAGATTTACAAAACTTTTAAAATTGATTGCTCTTTTAAATTATTTACAAAAGTACTACAAATAAAAAAAATGTAATATCATTTCTTTTATACAGTACTTTTTGTAAGATATATTACACAAAGCCCATTAGTGTGAGCTATCCTCTTTACTGTGCAATAAACAAATAAAAATAATAAAAACTGTTTTAAGGAAGATGGAAGATGAGTCAGAAGTAAAATATCCAATATGATGAAGACTTACAATTTAAACCTAATATCCGCACACAAAAAAAACTTAATACGTACTACATTTTGTAGGTTTTGTTTCCAACAACAATCCCCACTCCATTCCCCCAAGCATCCAGTTAGTCCTTAATTTCATCTATATCTTTTCTTTATAATTTTAAAAAATCTGGTGCACACACGGTATAGTTATAATTTATCTCCTTACTTGAAATAATTTTTAAAAGTTTAAACTTACTTTTCAAGAAAATTTCATCTAACTCCTAGCGACACTTGTGATAAGAATTTTATTTATAAAATCTTACTAAATTGTCCTGTTCTCCTGAACTTTGTGGAACCAATACGTAATGTTTAAAGTAATATTTTACCTATTTTAAATTCTTTGAAAATTTGTCTCCCTTAACACTGATATTGAAAGTCCTTTGGCATTTTACCTGCAAAATCTTGAAAATCTATGTCTCAATATCAAACTTTCCAGCTCATGCCAAGATGATACCTTGTAGAGCAATATTTCGTTATACATTCTTATAAGTTCTCAGTTAACACAGATTAGTTTGTAATAATTCAATGTTATTAGTTTTTATTAAAGTGTGCTCTTTGTTAAGTAAATTATTTTATTATGTATTTGTAAAATAACCGAATGAAAAACTGATAATAATTCACTATTACCTTTCATTCAAGTGTATATTTTAGAATTCCAAGTATAATTATATTTCTTAATTTTTTTTTCAGCAAATAATTTTATAAAACTGATTTTATATCATAAAGCAAACAATTTTAGTGAACTTTTTATTTATTTAGCTTTAATAGACTCCAAGTGAATATTGTTGAAGAAGCCAGGACTAAGCATTGAGTTATAAAACCATAAGAAAACAAAGTAACATTTTTTATATTGATAAAGGGAATTGTTTTTTAGTCCCATTATACTTAATTTTTTTACTAACCCTAAGTACACTTTTGTCTGGAAAAAGTGAACCATAATGGTAAAAGGTTAAAAACAGGTAAGGGCTAATTAATTGATTTAATTAAAAAGGATTTATTAGCTTAAAGGAAAATTTGTAACATAATAACGTATTCTAGAAACAAATATAATAAATATCTTTAAATTATTTTAATTTTTTTTAACATAAAAAAATCAAATATAAATTAAATTTACGAAAGTGAGATTTGACAGATTCTCATTGTAAAAAGCGAATAAGTTTACATACCAGTGAACTCAGACGATGATGTCACTGCCGCTAACAGATGTGTGTTTGGCCTGTTGTCTCAGCTGATAAGCTGAGTAACAACAAGATATTGATATGTTCTTACTTATGCATTATAATAATGATAAGCATTGTTTGTAAATATATAAAAGATTCATGATCAAAGTCAGGAGTCCTCACTAGTTGTTCTTTATATAAATTCTCTAAAATATATATAATAAGCAAAGAAGAAAGCTTTGTGGTCACCATTAATAGATTTATTTCCTAAGTTTAGGACCCTTTTTGGGTGAATTGGGAGGGCAAACTTAGCTACCTGAGGTCATGTAAATGAGATTTTACCAAAAATAAATTAAATCTGACTTTATTTTGTTGATGTGATAATTAATTTTCATTTAAAAATACAACATTACATGTAACTGCTTTCAATCAACATGTAGTAAATTCACTGTTAAAAAAATAATAGAGAAAAGCAGGACCACCCATAAAAACGTTGCACCCCTTCTCTCTGCTGCAACAGAATTTAACTTCAGCCTCAAAGTACCTAGTTCTCAGTTAAGAGTTGAGTTTGGCTATTTCAAAAGTTGCAACTTTCAATATAATCAATTAACTATTAATCTTATTATATAAAAAATTACTTTATAAATTGTCCTCTCCTGAGCACCTAACTGTTACAGAGGGTTAGTATCCATGACTCAGCCCCCTCAAGATGTTCAACATTTGGGCTTTGTGGGTAGCCCTGGATATGAGTATAGATTTTTTTGTAAAGAACAAATTAACAGAAGATTTTGATAACAAAAGCTAAGTTATGACTACTTCTACAATTTAGGAACTAGAAAATAAAAATTTCCTATTCAGAAATTTAACAGACAGATAAGAAATAGGCCCATATATTAGCACTAAGACTATGTATGTACTTTATTGAAAACAATAATAGGGTTTCCAGGAATAAACAAGTTGATCCAATATTTAAAATATATTTAACACTAATTAAACTTCACAGCTATACATAGTAATAGTATTTATAAAATTCTGAACCAGGTTCAGAGAAATCGTTAATTTGATTCTGTTTTAAAAATATAATCATAATTCAGAAATACTGATTCATTAAAATGAAAAAAAGAAACCAATTATATTTTAATTTACATAGAAAGCTATATATATATATAAATCAATTAATATAATATACGTAACAATTATTACACATATTCATTCAAAGCTATCAAATGACCCCCATATTTTTTTCTTTTATACAATTTCATACCTTTCCGTATAAAACAAAGTTTCACTTGAAAACTTCACAGGAGTTTCATCATCGACATGAAGAACTTCAACAGCCTGAAAATAAAATATATTTTAAAATTAGCCCACAAAGAAAATATTTTATACAATAATTAAATTAGGTTTTGTTAAAATTGTGAAATAAAAAGAATTTATAATTTTGCGATGACAAGGAACCTTAGAATAAGAAGCACCTTTTTCCCGCATAAGGAAATACATAAGGAAACATGGACCTCCCCGGATGGCATCACCAAAAATCAAATTGACCATGTACTCATTGCTGCCAGACACGCCAGTGATATATTTGATGTTTGCAGTTGCAGAGGAGCTAACTGTGACTCAGACCATTATCTGGTCAAGATTTTATATAAACAGAAGATGGCTATACAAGGAAAAGGAAAAGGAAACACAAGAAATGCCACCATCTATTGCTATAGGTGACAATAAGGGGCCTAGGCCAGGTAGAGTATAATGGTCCTTAGGGTTCATTACTTTACTTGGAAGAGAGGGGAGAGTCGTCGGTACGCAGCAGCCAAGTCAAGACGTAAGGAGGAGGATGGAGAATGAAGCCCCATATATCATAAGTCACCTATAGCTTCCCGTTTTCATTGTAAGTTGTTTTTAAGATTTATAAGTCTGTAACCATGATCAGCACAAATAAAATATAATGTTCCTTTCGTATAAATATTCTTATTTAATAAACAACTCCTGGTCAGTCAACCACGATAACCTTTGGAGAAGACTATATAAGTCTCTTAATTATTAATAATATCAAATTATTACATAATAAGTATAACGATCTCAGGGTGGCATCCCATTTTAGTATTTAATTATATTCAGATCAAAGGATCTGACTTTTCCCTGAGATCATAGCTTGGGCAGTAAAGCCAATATAGCATTTTGTCATCCCTTATGTGAGGATTTTGAACAGATTGACGGGAGTTGTTTATTTATTGATTAATTATGAATAGTATTGAATGTTGAATGTTGAAACATATTGAATGTTTGAATTGGTCTAAACAGTTATCGTATTTTTTTTTATGTATTTGAAAAGTGTGATCTCTTTAATGATAATCAGTGAAGTGTTCATTGACCAAATCAGTATTTTGCTGTAATCGTTTTTATTGAATCATAATGATGCCAGGACCGAAAACGCAAGAAGGATTGGAGCAGTACGGGTCTCAGAGAAGTGGTAAAGACCACGAGACGGAAGAAAGAAAATTAAGGATATTGCAAAAGTTTGAAAACATGGCAGATTTAATGGTATCTCAAACTGAAAAGATGAATACTTTTTTGAGTAATCTCATATTGAAGCTTGAAGGTGCTCCAAAAACGAGTGAACAAATACTTGATCTTGAAACTCCGCCGAAGAGAGTAAATGATTTGGCTGATTATAAGCATCCTAATCATGAGAGGGGAGTCTACATGGCAAAAGAAAGAAATAAGATAAAAGAAATATTTAACATAGAAAAACAGCTTCATAAAGATCTAGTAAAACTAAGGGAAGAAAGGGACAGTGCAAACAAAAGATATCAAAGAGAAACGGTAGAACAGAAACTAGTAAAGAAGAAAGAAGAATTTAACAAGAAGAGGAAACTTGTTGATGCTGAAGCAACTCCGGCTAAAAGACCGAAATTTGAAAAAATCACAAACATAGTTTCGAAAGATAGTTTTGACTTATTAAATAAGGAAGTGACTTTGACTACGAAAGTAGATCAAATTAAAAATGTGACACTAAAGGCTACTGAGAACAAACAAACATTGAACTCTGATGTCTTAAAGTTTAAGTCACCACAACTAACTAAGACTCAAGAAAATAACTAAAGAAGGAAGGTAAAAGTGTGCCACGTAGGCCCCACTTTGTGTTTTAAACGAAGACAATTGTCTGCAACAAGTTTACACAGTATCGTTTATAAAATTAAAGGGATAACCAATTATCGGAGTGTAAAAATTAATAAGAAAGCAAATATTCTAGGTTTTAAAACGAATGAAGTAAATATAAAGAATAACAAGGAAGCACAAAATAAATTATTTAGGAAAAGGACAGCGGATGTTCGTAACTACCTTAGAGGCAAAGTCAAGAAGAAGGGTTAATATCATTAGGGCTGGCTGAAATATTGTTTAAATAAAAGGACTAGAACTGGACTAACTGCGTAAGATTATTCTTTAATTACGTTTAAACACACTTTTCATATATTCAAATATAAAAAATAATTTTTTTTTTGCTATGTCCTAATAATATTTTCGTAGTAAATTATTTTATTAAAATTGCTATGTGTGCTGATCATGGAAGCCAATAAAATTCATACTAATTTTCTAATGGCTGTACTTGTACTTTGACCCAAAAGAATTGTGGAATTTATGGGCATGTAAACAAACCTTGTTTGTGACACCTGCGCCTTTATTGTTAATACCTGAATGTGTACTTTAGGCGCCCATAGAAACGCCGACAGTCAGAATTTAGAGAGTCAAGCCAATATAGAATAATGATATTTTGTTAAAATGTTCTCGAATACCAGGTAAAGCAGGTGTGTACCTTCGGTACCGACCTCCCGACAAAGACCCCTATTTAATGATATATTGTGAAATGTTCTAGAATACCAGGTGAATAAACACTAGTGAGCTTTAGTTGAATTTTGTATGAATTGTAGCAGCAAAAATATATTTTCAAACCCATGTAGTAATTGTATAAATGGTAATAATAGTAGAACTGAATGAAATGTAATAAGAGTATTTGAAGTTTAAATTAAATTGTTTGTATATATATTCAGGAAGTGAGAAATAATGGTGTTGTAATCGCAATCGGTTATTTTTAGTATGCATTGTAAAACTGCTCTTGTGGTTTTTCTTCTTTTGTTGTTTTGTATGTATCCTGTTTATGCTTGTATGTGTTTATGTTTTGAAATAATGTATTTGGAGATTGCACATTTTTAAACATTATTTAATTGAAAAAAAAATATGTATATATTTTTTTTTTGTTTTTGGACGATGGGTAATGCTATAGGTGACAATAAGGGGCCTAGGCCAGGTAGAGTATAATGGTCCTTAGGGTTCATTACTTTACTTGGAAGAGAGGGGAGAGTCGTCGGTACGCAGCAGCCAAGTCAAGACGTAAGGAGGAGGATGGAGAATGAAGCCCCATATATCATAAGTCACCTATAGCTTCCCGTTTTCATTGTAAGTTGTTTTTAAGATTTATAAGTCTGTAACCATGATCAGCACAAATAAAATATAATGTTCCTTTCGTATAAATATTCTTATTTAATAAACAACTCCTGGTCAGTCAACCACGATAACCTTTGGAGAAGACTATATAAGTCTCTTAATTATTAATAATATCAAATTATTACATAATAAGTATAACGATCTCAGGGTGGCATCCCATTTTAGTATTTAATTATATTCAGATCAAAGGATCTGACTTTTCCCTGAGATCATAGCTTGGGCAGTAAAGCCAATATAGCACTATAATGTGGAAAAGCTAAAGGAGGATGATGTAGCCCGGCAATTCAGGGATAGGATAGCAGATAGATTGAATAACAACTCATCTATTGGGAGGAATATAGAGGAAAGATGGGCACGCTTTAAAGATGCTCTCAAAGGTGCAGCAGAGGACATTCTTGCCGCAGCACAAAAAAGATAAAGAAATGATTGGTTTGATGAGGACTGCATAAAAGCCATAGAGGAAAGAAACAGTGCCAGGCAGAAAATGATCCAACGAAGGACCCGAACTACGGCAGAACACTATAGGACCAAAAGAAGGGAAGCGAAAGGAATATGCAAGAAAAAGAAAAGGATGCAGGAAACAAAGAAGCTAGATAAGTTTCAAGAAGACTTTTCAGCCAAACAGACGAGAAAGTTCTATAAAAGCACCAGAGAATTCCGAAATGGATATATACCAAGGCTGGAATTCATTAAAGATAGAGAGGGGAACCTGATTGGAGATAAAGGATCTGTCCTGGAAAGATAAAGCATGATCTTCATAGAATTATTAAATCCGAATAAAGAAGGACCAACTTACAATAAAAAAGCTGTATTGGAAAACGGAAAAGACTCGTCGAATGTGGATGAAGAGGAAATACCACCAGATAGAGAGGAAATAGCGGAAATAATTGGAGCACTCCATAACAACAGAGCACCTAGAATAGACGGTATCCCGAATGAGGTCCTGAAATATGGGGGTGAGGTGGTGGTGGAGGAGATATATGGCCTCGTATTTGATGTATGGATGGAGAAGAGGATGCCACAGGACTGGAATATGGCAGTGCTGTGCCCAATACATAAGAAGGGAGACAGATTAAACTGCCAAAACTATAGAGGTATCGCTCTATTGCCCACTGTCTACAAGGTACTTTCAGTCGCAATAAATAGGGGAATTATGGCATGGGCTGAAAGAAATATTGGCGAATACCAAAGTGGCTTCCGGCCAACTAGAAGCACAACTGATCATATCTTCTCCATACGGCAGATGCTAGAGAAAGCATATGAGTACAATATTGACCTTCATCACCTCTTCATAGATTTCTGCCAGGCCTACGATAGTCTTGATAGGAATGAACTGCTCAAAGTAATGAAAACTCTAGGGGTCCCAGAAAAGCTAGTCGGATTAAGTGCGATGACCTTGGAAAACACCAGATGTAGGGTAAAAATCCAAAATATGCTATCAGGAGAGTTTGAGGTGGAGAATGGTCTGCGCCAAGGAGATCACCTCTCACCTGTATTCTTTAACATAGCACTAGAACAAGCTGCGAGATCAATCAGGACCAACCCAGGAAGAACAATATGCAACAGAATGACCCAACACCTGGCGTATGCTGATGACGTAGTGATATCAGCAAGGTCAAAAGCGGCGCTCTCGGGAGCTTTACAGGAATTTGAAGAAGCGGGGAAAAAATTGGGTCTTGTAATAAATAAGGAAAAAACCCAATACATGATTTCCACAAAAAATGATGGGCAGGAAGAGCAGAGTCATGTGCAACTGCTCCACCACACATTTAAGAAAGTGGACAGCTTCAAGTACCTGGGGGCTTTAGTGACACGAAGGAATGACATCACTGCAGAAATTAAAGCAAGAATCTCAGCAGGCAACAGATGTCTCTTTGCATTGCGAAAAGTATTAAGATTTCGGAATATGTCATGGAGAGCTAAATTGTTGATCTATAAAACAATCTTAAGACTGATTGTCACGTACGCTGGTGAAACGTGGGTCCTGACCCAGGAATGCGAGAAGATGCTGCAGATCTGGGAGAGGAAAGTACTTCGGCAGATATTTGGGCCATTATGTAACGAAGGCCAATGGAGGTCAAGAAATAATAGAGAGCTTCGGAAACTGTACAATGAACCAGACCTAGTCACCTATGTCAAGTCAACCCGTATAAGATGGCTTGGGCACGTGGAGAGAATAGGAGAAGATAGTTACCCGAAGAAACTATTATATGGCAAACCAGGAGGCAGAAGAGGAAAGGGAAGGCCCAGGTTGCGATGGCTGGGTGATGTGGAAGACGATCTGCAGAGGATGGGAATCGGACAATGGAGAGGTCGAGCTGCTGACAGGGAAGACTGGAGAGGCGTTGTTGTGGAGGCCAGGGCCCTACAAGGGCTGTAGAGCCATGGAAGAAGAAGAAGAATTTTTTTAAGTAATGTTTATTAAAGTATGCTAAAATAATCAATTAATTAAAGTAAGTAGAGTAATTAATTATTGAAGTAATGTTCTATGAACAATCTTCCTCGTGTATACATCGCAAAATTGTGAGAACACGGGGATATGGGATCGGTGAAGAGAACGGATTTGTTCTGACTGAGAAGCAACCCCTGGTAGCTTAAATGGTAAGAGCGCTGCCATGGAGAGGCGGACGACTCGGGTTCGAATCCCAGCCAGGACAAATCTTTTCTCTTCAAAATAAAAATATTTAAAAAGAATTAATATTTTGTCAATGATTACTATATAGCAAGTGTATATTACAGATTTTTAAAAATAATTGATCTCAATCACTGACTGTTTAGACTATTGGATCAGACTGAATATAACAGTAATGAGTTGAAGGTAAATAAAATTAAATAAATTAACCAGAATTTGTTTAAGAAATAATGAAACAGATATTAAAATTACATTCCAGCTCATTATCATAATCAAAATGTTAAGTAAAGAAAAGTAATACATATAAAAATATACAAAAAAAAAATAACCTTTAGATCTGCATAGGGTTGTTTACAGACGAAAGATACTGTCAAAGGGAAAAAGTCAGAAGGTACGGCAGAAGATGCTGAAAACTCCATCGCCCCCGACTTGTTAGTCCTGTCTATAACTGGCAGTACCCACTGGAGCAAGTTCCTTCGGGACTCATGCTTGTACTCACCATCACACTCAGCAACGACTGGAGAGCACCCGATACTAAAAAAAACAAATCACAAAAAAATTAATAAAAAATTAAGCGGAATATCTGAAATTACATTTGTAGATATTTTGATCTTGCATGAAGATATGGGTGTTGTTTTTTTAGTAATACATGAGCATCAAGAGAGAGGGGTAGCTCAGAGGATAGTGCACAGAGTTCCTATGCTGAAGGTTCAGGATTCTAATCCGGGTAAGGTACACAATTTATTTAATTCGTTAATAGCCATGGTTGGACCCTTCTGGGGCTCACCCAGACTCAATATAGTGAGAGTATCTTTTATTGGGAGAAAACCTGATTGTTGAGCATGATCAGGGACAAATCACCTTCCAGCATAACTGTTGTCCTCGAAACAGTTTTTTTTACTTTTTTTAAGAGCATCAAAGTGATTTGTCAAGCTTAGTAGTCGAATAGCTCAGTGATTTTAAATTGCTGTATGTGATAAAACATGAAATAAAAACTCTAACAAGACGTAATATTTGGTTTGAGAATATTCGAGTGAAAAACATGAAAACAGAAATTAGTCTGTGAAAAAAAAAAGCATTTTGGTATTATATTTAAAACTTTTTGAACATTTGAATTTAAATATCAGAATTTTGAAATTAAAATGAAAATTTGAATAAAGATTTCAGCTTAAAAAAAAAAAAAAAAAGTAGCAGAGCTCGATCTACGGTTTTATTTTAAATTATATTTAACAGTAACTAAAATATAATACAAAATTTTTCAAAATAGAGGAGGTTTGAGAGAAATTAATGATTCTCAACAAGCACTTCTCTAACACTAACAATACATGTACGAATCTCCTACCCTTTAACTCAATAGGGAATACAAAACATAAAAACATTCTGAACCGAGGTCTGGGGTTTATGAACTGGATTTAAAATTCATCCTTTAATCCCCATTGAAGGCCTCTAATGTGATGCAAAAGTCTATTATTTATATACACCTAACATATTATATTTGCTAAGAGTCAGAAAAAGAAGAAAAAACACCACTACTATAATCCATGAAGGATCTAGGTTTCTGTACACTGCTGTATGTGGTAAATATAGAATTGGAATAAGGTACTATTCCAATAATAGTGGTTACAGAGGAAGCTGATTAGGGCGATATTATGCTCAACTCACAGGTTTCCTCCATTTAAGTTACTCACTTTATAGATGATCTGCGAGTTGTCTCAAGAGGATCTACAGATCCCTCGACATTAATCCATAGCTAAATAAATAAACAATAAAAAATCTTTATTTGCCAATATTCAGATTATTAGTATGGGCCATGTACACACTCAGCTACTCCATTCCCCTTAAAAAAATATTTATCTACATATGATAAAAAAGAAAAGAAAAAAGTTGAGTTGTTATGAAGCTTACGGTAATGGAATGTTGATGGTAACATCATTTAGTTCAAGATGTGTGTGTTCAAGCTCATACTCGATATTGACATCACATCCTCCTTGTCCATTTTCAGATGGCCAACAGTTAACTGAAAAAGAAAAAAATCCACAATAATGATTTAGAATAAATACACATCAACTCCTTAATAAAAAAACTATGAAATGAAAAAGTTTATAATGGATCACCTAATCCCAGAAGAATAAAAAAAAGTATATTATTAGGGTAAAGAAGTACATTTCACAAATTTTATGCATTCTTCATCAGTAAAACTCAATTTTTTTTTATGAATCATTTTATCTTATTTATGTCATAAAATGTTGCATGGTGATCACTTAGTTGTTATAAAAAAACTTTTTTTTTATAATAGAGAGAAAATTAAAATTGAATATAAAAACAACAAAAAAATCATTATTTATATTTATGTATGAATCACATTTCATTGTAGAAACAATAGTGACTGATTCCCAGGAATGTGCAGTGCGCAATATGTTTTTGCACAGTGATAGTTAGCTTTCACTAATTGGGTGCAGCACAATTGTAACTGTACAATATAAAACCGACTTGGATTTGTTGTTTTTAAAACCTTTATTATATTTTAACTATCTTTAGTTATTCAAGAAGTTTTGAGGTCAAAATCATGTGGGTAGAATGATAAGAGATAAGAAAAAGTGGAATATTTCGATTTTACAGAAAAATAACTTTTCATTTATAGTAATATGAATTTATGAAAAAAACTATAATACTTCACAGACCTACAATTATTAAAATTAGAATGTTCGAACAAATGAATAAGTTTATTATTAAGAATAAAACTAGCATACACTACAGATTACTAATAAGCTCGTGGATAATTACTCGTAAGAGGAAGAGCAGATTCATCCTGTGATTGGTATCGCCATTTAAGTACACCTACATCAGTTCCTAAAGGGAATGGTTTCGTAGGATTCTTCAAACCAATCTGAGATTTCATTTTGAACAATTCTTTATCCACATTTGGATGCGTCTGAAAAATAAAAACAATGATAACGATAGTATAAGACATAATCCATACTAATATTATAAATGTGAAAGTAACTCTGTCTGTCTGTCACAGATGTTATCAGGGCCAAACCGCTGGGCCGATTGTGATGAAATTTGGTAGAGATAGTCTAGAGCCTAAGAAAGGACATCGGCTACTTTGTAATGCGATAAAAGAGTTGTACGGGGTTGAAATAGGGGATGATTTAATATAATTGATTTAATTTGAAATAAATTATAAACATGTGTTTTAGTGCTTTTACACTATGTGCATGGGCCAACCTCTTTCAAAGATCTCAAAAAACTCAATAATGAAGAATTTTCAACATTTCTAGAGGCATTAGAGGCAACATGGTTATTAGAGAATGATAATCATTGAGATACAATTCTGAAAGAGGCTGCACAATGTAAACCTGCGCCCAAGGTCCGAGAGCTGTTCGCTATATTAATAGCGATATGTGGACTTTCAAACCCTCAAGAATTGTTGGAAAAGTATAAAAATGACATGGCGGATGATATTTTACACATATTACAAGAACAGAATACGAATGTTTCATACAATGATTAAATTTGAAATGACGTGCTAACAAAGGTTGAAGACCAAGTGATTACTATTACTGGAAAAAATTTATCCGATTTTGGAAAGAGCAGACCACAAAGAATTGGAGAAGTTAGTAGTGATTTAATGCGAGAAATAGATTACGATACTGTTTCTTTAATGCAACAAATAACAGAAGCCCTTCCACTTTTAAATTCAGAACAAAGATTAGTTTTTGACACAGTTATTCAAAAGGTTGATAGTGGCGAAGGAGGTTGGGTCTCTTCGGATGCTCCAGGAGGCACTGGCAAAACCTATGTTTTAAATTCACTATTAATCCAAATCCGGAAAGATAAAGGAGTTGCTGTTGCAGTAGTTTCCTCTGGAATAGCTGCTACGCTATTCGGGGCACGAACAGCGCATTCAATTCTAAAACTACCATTGAAATACCAGTATGTAACATTTGCAAAAGCAGTGAGCGTGGAAGAATGATACAGCAGTGTAAGCTCACAGCAGTGCACAATGCCCCATAAAAGGGCAATCGAAGCTCTAGATCGCACAATGAAAGATATCAAAGGCAACCAGGGTATCATGGGAGGGATGGTGGTACTTTTAGCTGGTGACTTTAGACAGACTCTCCAGGTTATTATTAGAGGTTCGCCGACAGATGAAATAAATGCCTGTTTGAAAGCATCTGTATTATGAGTACACGTAAAATATTTTTGTCTCATTACAAATATGCAAGTAAAACCCTTATTTTAATGTATATATGTATGTATTTTATTTGCAAAATAATTAGCCTAAAAAATTAAAAATTCTTCCCAATTTCACTATTCCACACGGACGAAGTCGCGGGCAAAGCTAGTTATATTATAACATTAAAAAAAAAAAAAAAGAGTAAAATTAGAATATTTCATCTCAATTAAATTACACACAGATAAAAAGTATATTTGATATTATATTATACAGTAACTAATACGTCATATTATTTTAAATATTTTTATTTTGAAGAGAAAAGATTTGTTCAGGGCCGGGATTCGAACCCGGGTCTCCCACGTCTCCGTTGTGGTGCTCTTACCAACTGAGCTAGCCTGGCTCGTACCACGGTCATACAAATCCATTCTCTTCACCGATCCCATATCCCCATGGAGATGGACTGTGACCAAGCTGATTGATCGTGATCTCCTAGTCTTTGAAAGAAAAACCTTTCCAAGTATCGTCGGTGGAGTTTATCTAAATGGAAACTGGCGAAGGAGAATAAGCAATGAAGTCTACTCAATGTACAAGGCAGATGTTGTTTTTAAGTAATACAACCTAAAGCAATGAGAAGGTTTTGTTAAATATAAGGTACAGTTTTCAAACTTCAGGAAAAACAAACAAAAAAATAATAATACTAGAAATTTAGTAAAATAGGTAAAATCTAGCTAATATTTTTTGTGCAGCAATTAAAAAAAAATCATCTATCTTTCTTCTGGTTGTTAGCACAAAGAAGGATCTTAGGACAAGGAGAAGAGTTATATTTTAACTTATTATCAATTATATCGGGATCAACTATTTCTTTATAATTTTTTTTAAATTAGCAGACTGTTCCAAGGCAGAAGGTAAGCTAAGCTCTAAGAAGTAGATGAGATATATCATAGTCATCTAAACATTTATCGGATTAGATGTATATATTTGGGAAACCGAAGGCTAGATGCCGAGACCACCAGTCTCTGCTTACAAACTTCTGTCCACAGACTACTACCCAAACCAAAATCTGCCAGATCACTGTAAACGCAACGCTCTCCCATGCGCCTTGGTCTACCCCTGATTATATGTACGTTATATAAATATTAAACATAGTTTGCTATAAATAAATAAAATAAATCAAATTGATTTTAATACTTGATGATATTAAAGATCTGCATATTTAAAATTAGTAATACCTGCAACTGAATTCCTCTCTTATCTTTGTTATCAAGATACACTTTTATCTTAGCATATTTTTCATCGGTTATCCGTAATGTTACAAGACCATGGAGCTCAAAACTCTGTATTCCACCATCCTTTCCAACTGAAACCATCAGTTTTTCTTCCTGCTTAAGATGGACCCTGCAAATTGTGATTTATGAAATAAAACTGAATTAATTAACAGAGCAGTTTATTTTTAAATGATCTAAACATTATTTATAGTTATCGATGATTGATATCACCAATGCTTGTCAGTAAATTTGTCTTGAATTCAATTTCAATCATCAATACCAATGTAACTATTGGTGATAGTACGTAACATGAATTCTTATGAATAATCAACTACTGATTATCGGTAACCCTTTCGTTCATATCACTAATTATTACTTAATAACAAAGCAAATAAAAACTCTCTAATTGCAATGTTAATGTAATAAGGTGATTTTGTTTTTATTTTTAGATTTTTTTTACCCCATTTTGAATTTTTATTTTTCAAAAACCATTATTATTGACAATGGTTATTAATATTATTAATTATTAGACAAAAACCATTAACCAATGATCTAATTATTATATTAAACAAAAACTAAAATGAATAATTTAACAATTAAAAAAAAAATGTATTTATTGAAATTTACAAATGTATGCTGAACACATTAAGTAAATGTAATGAAAGATAAATCATGTCCATAGATAAAGGCAAGTAGAGAAACTACCCAGTGGTAGTACTCAAATAATAAGTTTAACTTAGAAGGTCACGAGGCCTCCTCAGGATTATCAGGGATAGAAGAGGTTGCGAGGTTTGAAACTAGTGGGTTTGAGTAAAAATGAAGTTTGTCATGAAAAGATTGATATCGGATTCGAGACAAATCAGCAATAAATGGTACATTGAGGTCATTATGGATTACTTTGTTCGTAACACAGTAAGGAGCATTGAGGATTTTGGATTGTAAGGATTGAATACGAGAGGAATTTGATGGCTTAGTGGTCTCCCAAAGCTCTATCCCGTAAGTCCAAATGGGTCTAATCATTGTTATGTATATGAGTCTTTTGTAATTAATTGGGAGCTCAGAGCTTTAGAAAGGAATTGACCGAATAGCTGTGCTTTTTCTTCATCAGATCTTGTCAAGTCATTGGATTCAGTAAGGAGTGATGGTTAAATTCTTTGAAGTGAAGGATCTTTTTGTGTTGAAGTGAATAATTAATTTAACAATTTAAAAATAAACAATATACACTTAATTAAAAAAACAAAAACATACTCTTCCATATGAATATTTGGTGTAGAAGCTAACTTTGCTGCAACAGGTTTATTCACAGCTACTTGTGAGATAACATTTTCTCCCTCAGATTTCAGTTGATCAACAAACGATTCGACATCTCTAGATTTACCACCGAGCTTCATAGCTTTTGCTGATAGGACAGGTTTCCTGAGCAGAAAAGAACAGTAAACTATAACATTTTTTATCCAAGTAAAAGAAAAATGGAAAATATACTCCTATATTAGATAACAATTTAAATTAAAAGATATGAAACTTTTTTCAAACAAATGGTTTAATACTCACTCAAGTATTAACTAAATAAAACCGATATGCTAACCAACAGAATTAATTACTTTTACTATCACTTGATAATAATTAAGAAGTAAGAGGATAATAACATAAACATAGATGGCTAAGAATTTAAGATATAACGGATAATTACTTCATAGATTTGAGTATTATAACTCTTCAACCATCAATATTATAAACTTAATTCAAATCAGCATACTTACGCAGGAGTGTACGTGGGTTTAGGCAGATCAACAGTTTCGACGATAGGGCTTGTGTACGTTGATGACGAACCAAATCCAGCAATACTTGGAGTTTTAAAGCCTTTCTTCCCAGCTTCTAACCTTTGTCTGTGCAGCTCTTTCGCTTTTTCCCGCATTTTATTTTTAGCTTCTCTCTCTTGAGACTGTTAACAATTGGAAACATTAATTACGCAATGATTAGCTCTTGAACTGATAAAATGGTAGTTTAGAGAACAAAAATAGAGAAAATAAAATATGATTCTCTTTATTACATGTGAAAAAGAAATACAGCAGGCTACCAATGAATTGCAGCTCAAGAAACGGAGGGCTATTAATAACTTCAAGCTCAAGAAACGGAGGGCTATTAATAACTTCAACCTGCCATAAATTCAAAGAGATCAAAACTTACTAACAACCACTTAATTTAAAAAAAAAAAAGAAAAAACATAATTGTGAAAAAACACTTAATTTAAAAAAACAAAACAAAAAACATAATTGTGAAAAAATAACTCCTATAACTCAAACCTTCATGTTTGACCTCATTAAATTAAATATGCCGAATCTATTAAAGTTCCTTCAAGTCTTATCATTAGACTCTTGTTATCTTTAATCGATATTCTATAATAATAATAATAAATGCTTCTATAACTGCAAATGTCTAGGTCATGTTCACTAAAACAGTTTTCTTTTATCCAAAACTTAAAGATGATATCTCACATCATTGGAATTTATAAAAGAAAATCAGGAATTTGCTAAATTTTGTTACTCTAATATACAATCCTACTGGTCACAAAGGAGACGCAGACGCGCGTTCAAATCCTGGCCAGGCCAAATCTTTTCTCTTCAAAACAAATATATTTACAAATAATCACAATCAAAATAATAATTAGTAAAAATACAAATTTTTACTTTGATAAACTAAAGGAAAACATTAAAATTAATAACTGCATTTAGATTATCACGATAAGTAAAAAATAAGTCAGGGGCAAAATATTTTTCTTGCATATTATTAAAATTATATTGAATCACATTAAAGGAAATCAAAAAGGTCATAACTTATCACCACTATTAATAGCCCAGACAAATTATACATGAAGAAAGGATAAATGGTCTATTTTTTAAAATGTTGTGAGGATCTAAATCAAAAGTAGTAAAACTAAATTGCAGCTTCAAAAGATGTATAACTGGCATGATCAGCCTAAAACCAGGAAAATATTTGCACTTGTTTCAGTTGTCACGAAACACCTCCATAACTATTCACCTTAGAGCAAAGAAAAAGATATTTTTCTATTTTTAAAGTCAATAAAGTTGTCTACAATTGAAGACCAAATTGAACTATGTACAATCCATGGATCCAAGATAATGGTGAAGCATGTAAAGCCTTAAAGTAAGGCCTAACTCAATCATCTTCTCAGAGCCAAAACACTTTTGTCCTTAATTGAAAGTCCTTTGTGCATAGTGGAATGGAGTATCTTTTATAGATGGTAATGAAGCAAGACTATTTTTGGAATTTACCACAGAGGAAACAATTCTTTTAGTTATCTAAGTTACAAGTTTCATAATGACATTTACAAACAAAGCCACAAAGCATTTGATATCCCAGGAAAACAATAACTGAATCAGCAAGTTTGATATTTGTACACAGAAATTGGTTTTGATTTGGTCAAATACTTTTAATGTTGTTAATACAGAAAACATGAGGGAACAGCCATATAATCCATAAATCAATCTAGTTTGACAACCTATAATGAATGCTGCATGCCATCATATTAACAAATTTTACTATAAATTTTTGGGTGCAGAGAAAAAATGAAAGATTTGGATAAAAAGATTGAATGGCTTAAAATGCAGTTTTTATCGCGCTTTTTAATTTTATTTTCATAACAAAATTTACTTTCCATAAACATTATTTTAAGGGCTTATGCAGAAGCTAAATAAATTTACTTCCTATCCATTTTATAAGAGTGTTATAAACAACATTTCTGATGATATTTCATTAATTAAGAGATTATAATAAAATTTGCCGTTTTAAAAAACTAAATTGCTGCATTAACTTTAAAAAAGAATATAAGTATTTAACTATCTTAACATTTAGTCACATGTGATTGAGACACAACAAAATGTTAGATCTGGGGATTTTTGCAAAAAATTATTCCTAAAAAAAAGCAAACTAGGAAGCATTGTACTCATTCAGTAATTAGTTGGGCTACTTATTTTGATGTAACCTATATGATGTATACAAGAGGTAATGTAAGCAAAACAATAATATATATCTTCTGGTTAGAATTGATAATAAATCATACGTAAAATAAAATAATAATACCATCAATAACTTATTCTATTACCTGTCTGACAGCCATGTATACTTTCTCTTCGTGGGAATCCATTTCAACGTAAGTCCTAATCTGAGCTAAGTTAACACTTTCCCTGTAACCAAGAGCCACAATTTCATCAAATGCGAAGATCAAATTGAACGCATTTTCAGTAATTTCCGATTCTTCCATATTGCGGCAATACTCAGGAATCTAGAATAAAAATGTTTAAACTTAATCTCAAATTTAAATAATAGCAGAGCTAATTTTAACTAAAATGAGCATGATTTAATATTAAAAGAATTAAAAAATTACACCATGATAAATTGCTGACTAATAAATAAATATCAGGTCAGAATCGAGAGAGAGGCCTCTAATAACACAATACATTGCAGAGAGATTATTCAGTTAATAAATAGCTGTATGTTTAAGTTATATTATTTTCAATTATATTTAAATAAATTAGAATATCCAATTTATAGATACACTTCTAATTAGGAAACACATTAGGTAAGCATTGAAATATTTAAAAATTGATCAAAAATCAAGCCATATGAGTCATAACGTTAAATAATCATAGTTTCACTTTTTACCCACAGAACTAATCATGAATTAATAAGTTCTGAATGAATACATGATGAATGATGAATACATGAATCAATAAAGTAACAATAAAATGTGTGTTACCATTTACACCATTTATATAAAACAGAACTACCATACTATCCTATTCTACAATGTTATCAATTTAAATAAAAGCTTTAATAAATTAGAAATACATACCACACGAGAGAACAGTCTCAGTGTTTCGAGATCTTCTAAAATATTTGAGGCCTTAGTAGTTATCAGCACCATATAAAGTTTCTCGAGGGGCTGATACACATACCGTACTGAATCAGTTTCCACAAACGTATGTTGTTTACCCGATGACATCAATTTCGGAAATGCTGCTAACAAACCCTCAATACGGGCCTTAGTCATTTCCACAAACTGTCTTGAAACGATGGCTATAACAATAATAAATAATTAAGGTCAGGATTGTAGATAAAGAAATACATACATTATGAGTAAAAATACTTACTTTTACCAGCTTTTGTGCAAACCGCTGCTGCAATTAGCACCTATATAGAGAAATAAGCAGTAAGTAATAAAAAGTAATCATATAAAGAAAGAGTTCTATGGAAAAAGGAATAACACAAATATGTTTCTAGGTTAAGTACCATGCTATACATCTAAATAATTATATTTTTGTAATATAAAAATAGTTTAATATCTCAATTTTGAATACTTACCATGGTTGCAAAAGCGATATAACAGTCCTTAATACAGTAAATAAACTTCAACTGCGAAACATAGTTTCATCTATCAAAGACAGTTGGCAGTCAAACCTGGAGCACTAATAGTAAGCTGACGTGTACCGGTGAATATATATTATCAAATCAGCTCTCTGAATATTGTTGCGGATATAAATAAAATAATTGTATTTTTTTATAAATTTAAAATGACTCGATTTTCTTTTTTTAAGCTTACAATTAAGATAAAAATTTAATGTACTGTATGTGACATAACCAAACTTGATACGGTGATTTGGAGGTGACTGTACTTAGGTTTGGTGTTACACTCCACAGATGTCGGGGCAGGCGGTGTGACCTGTTGCCCCTCCTTCTCGTATACTACCAACTTATAAAATTTGATCATTAACATTTAAATAATCACATTTTCCATTATTAATCCGTTAAATGAATTATATTAATAAGGGAATAATTGAGAATAATATTTATAATCCGTCTTAACGTTAACAGGAGCCACAATGATTTGATATCTAATGATGTTTAGAATTTCTCACGGGGAGCGGTTGGCTATAGAAAGGTACGTGGGTAGCTTAGGTGACGATTTCTTTAGTAGTGTAAGAGCGCGCGGATGATAGTCAGTGGCGGTGTGTACGTTACGATTTTGTTGTGATAATGGCTAGTAAAAAGGAACAGGAAGCTATGATAAACAATGACTACCCGATCGGCAAGGAACCATGGTCTTATCAAGCAAAAAGATTTTTCTACAACCGAGATACTGGTGCTTTTATGGGAAGAACTGGTTCAAGTTGGGGTAAGTTTACGCCCCTTTTTGTATAATATTGTATTCCCACAGATAGATAATTAGAAACAAATTAATAAACGGTTAATATTACAAATCGGCCAAAGACTCCTACATTTTTATTAGATTTTTGGTTTAATATTTGTAGAATTCAAACAGTATTAGTTAAAATAATAATTGTAAATATTAAACATCAGTCATAGATCTAACAAGTAATGTGCATCATACCTGCATTATATGCATTTGCGTTAACTTCGCCTATAACTGATAAGTAATGAAGTTGTCGAAAGGAATCTGTTGTCGTTTATGACTCCACCTTTACGTCGCTCAGTATAACCTGAAAACTACCTGTAATGTTTCTGCAGCCGGTGTCTCTATTTTCCGCGATGTTGGTCTTACCGATGAAACGATCTGGTTTGATTACATTTATATTTATAAATGATTTTAAAACAATATATATGTATAGTTAAAATAAAATAAACTTTTGGAGAATAGAAACAAAACAATTTAAGCGCCTTTAGGTTAAGGCGCTACTAGTAAACAGACTTGTCCCTTAAAATTCCGCCTTATCACGGCATTGATGTCTCTTCCCCGTTCTTTATTTTTTTTAAGATCTTATGAAATATACTTTTATCTCCTTTAATAAAAAATGGCAATTCCCTTGAAAATAAATGGTTAATTATATTAAATTTAATTGTCATGTAGAATACTATTTGTATTCGTAATTTTCATAGAAATAAATATTGTTTTCTTGTGAGAAGTAGATAACCCTAGATTAAGTTGATATGCTTTTTCTGACGTTAAAGTTTAAAACAAATAATAATTTAAACTAAGAATTAGTTTATTTAAACAATTTATGAATGTAAAAAATCTTATTATCATTTTATAAAGTATTTGGCGTAGTGTTTTTTGGCTTAGCTAATTGTATAAAAATAATAGAATAATAGTTATATTGCCTTAGTTTGATACTGCTCATTGTTTAATCTCCATTTAGTAAAGCATCGCTATTTAATTTAGCAGTTGTAAACTACAAAAATTAATAGTAGTTATAAACTACAAAGTTTGTATTCCTTTGGCATATTTGTGGTTGGAGCTTATTACTTTTCACGCACGATACTACAGTGGGAGTCCTAAATTTGTCTTAACCAGGTATAATCACCTGATAACGCACAGGTTTAGGATCATCATTTTACTTCTCCTCCGAAGTACGACATAACTAATGATGTTTTACTCCTTCTAAAAAATCCTATGACCGCCTGCCTTACATTTATTATCCTGTTTCTACAATTTGTTTACACTTCTTCTGCCAAACTTAAAATTTCTTATCAGAATCTCACTATTACGAAATTTCATGGCCTTTGAGTACCAAAACATGAACTCCTCAAGTTCATTCCCACCCCATTCGCATTTTTCTAATGAATATGATGATAGAAAAAATCGAAACGATTTCCTATAAAAAGATAACTGGGTCATCACTTGGTGAACCGAAATGAACATTCCTTTTTGTTTAATTAATATATTCTTCTTTAATGGCACTACAAACCGCGGGGGGTCAAGGTCTGCAACAGACGCCACCAGTCATCCCTGTTCAGAGCAGCCGTCTTCCAATTCCCTATCCCGAGGATAGACCTTGCATTGGCAGCGACGCCGTCTGCCCAACTTAATTTGGGACTTCCAACCGGTCTTGTTCCATGGATCTGTTCGTTGAGGAGTTTCTTAGAAATTTGGTCATCCGTCATCCTCGCCACATGTCCGGCCCAACGTTATATCCCCACTTTTATAAATCTGACCAGGACGGCTTCTTGGTACAGCATTTGTAGTTCCGCATCGGTCCTTAGTTTCCATTCTTGATTTATACACACTGGACCAAATATTCTTCGGAGGATGTGCCGCTCGAACCTCAGTAAACCAGAGGTTGATTCTTGGATAGTGTCCAGCATTCGGAACCATTGGTGACAGGCTTTATTAGTGTCTTTTAGAGCTGTAATTTACTCCTTCTAGACTGAGATTTGCAGTCCAAAATAACACCTGTTAGCAGCTACTAATCTTCTGTCTATCTCCAGCTGCATATATCATTGTTTGCATTTACCAATGGCCCGAGGTAGACAAATTCATCTACCCGATCAAGTGTATATTCTCAAATTTTGACCTCAGTTCCTCTTCTCGCTGCGCCTCGACACCCCGCCGTCATGTATTTTGTTTGATCCTGGTTTACAACCAGACCAATCTTTGCTGCGGCTTCTTCAAAGGCAATAAAAGCCTCTCTTATGGCTACAAATAACCTACATCGTCAGCTAAGCCCAGGATTTGTGTAGTCTTGTGGGTAACAGTCTAATTAATTTTCTGACTGTTAAAGCAATAATGATACGCATGGCAGAAAAGTGAAATGTTATGCTTTAGGAATTTAAGTTTGAACTAAAAAGGGCCCATTTTACCTTTGGCTCGAATGTGAGGTGATATATTAGTGATTTGGTTAAAGCAAGTGATAACTTTAATAACCTTACTGAATACGATTTTCAACGCCGATAAATATAGATCGAATATATTGATGAAATTGTATTTACTAAAGTAAGTTTAAGTAATTAATTTATATCAACTTTACAATTTCAACTAAGTGAAATTATTAAAATTATTACCGCTTTCATTTGATATACTAGACAAATTTTGTTACTCTAGGCTGCAAAAGGTATACCTAAAGCTGTAATACTTTGTACTGGTGCAGAACCGTAGCGATTACGTTGCAGTACTCTTGAGTTGTACCCAAATAATTTATATTTTTACAGTTTTATATTTTAAATAACAGGTTAATTTATATTTGAAAATTATTATTAATTTCATTATAGTCTCTATTAAATTAAAAATTTAATAATATAATAAAAATGAGCAGCGATTCATCCTAGAGAGTTGTGTACTGATTGTCTTGGAGTAAGATTGCTGACTCTACGAGTATATGATAGGCCTTTTTGGACTGTTCCAATATTTTCAATAGTTCATTTGATTTTGAGATTTATCTTATTGAATTCTAATTTAATAAAGTTTTTTTCCGTGTATGTTTTTTGTTTGAATAATAACAGATAAAAAAGTTTTAGATAGCTTGGTGGCCCAAAATCTACTATTTTTGATAGCTTTAACCTAATTACTTCATTACTTTGTAGGATTCGTTCATTATTTCATTAAAAAAGGAAAAACTTCTAAGAATGTAATTCGGTAGCTAAGTTTTTATTCCATATTTAATTAATGAAGTAAACAGTTCGGCAATTATTCTGCTGGTTGTCGCTTCGAGTTGAGTCACAAGTTTTAACTTTTCATTCGTTTCCCATTTATTATTTAGCATAAATAAATGTTATCATGAGCTTTAGTATGGAAAAGAGAATGTAATTATGAGAAATGTGTATACTTCGGTAATCATTTCACCTAGAAATGAACGTTTCAACAAACATATATCACATATATTTCGAAATGTTAGTTGAAACTTTTATTTCTTGATGAAATTATTACCGTAATCTACTCATTACATTGTAGTTAAAACTTGTAACTCAACTCGAAGGCATAACCTTCGGAGCTCATTCTTCGGGGAATCAACCATTTCTCCATATGTATCAATTTTTTATATATTAAAAAAAAATCTGTTGAAATGGTAGCACCGTGTAGGATATACCATCGCAGTTAATCTTTTATTTGCTGATGAAGGTATAAAAGCACGCTCAGTAAATATTGAACTCAAAACGCGGCTGTTCAAACACGCGAGACAACTTTTTTTTCAGTTAAAGGCTTCAATATGGATGATATTTCCATTTGGCTTTGTTAACACAATCCGTTATGAAACTATTTATATAAGCCCTCATGTATTCTATTTCAGTTATTTAAACATTTAATTGGGTTGTATTTATCCAAAAGCGTTGATTTTTTTGAAGAAAAATATATCTGTTTTAAAAATAAATATATATGTATATTTATTGTGCATGAAATTGTCATACGATTCATATTGACACCGTCTGACTCTGTTATCAAAATTCGGGTTCCGTAGGGGGGAAACATTTTTTTTTGAAGACTTACTTACTTATAGTAGAATCATCTCAACTTTTTGTTAAACAATTTCTATGACCAGTAATGATTGAAATTAATTATGTATGCTTAATTATAATGAGAAATATTGAAAATGTAAATACAATGATGATTACTATTTTTATTTTTATGTTTATGTTCATAGAAATCATTTCACTCCTATTATTTTTTAAAAATTTAAACACTTGTTCATTCTATTTTATATTTTCCATTCCTATCTTTTCTGTCTTTGTAAACTGCTATATTTTGTTTACCATGGTATTGTTATTCTCAGCCCTGATGATGCCCTGAAAATTAGACTGAAACGTTGGCATACATAAAATAAGTCGAACTTATTTGTTTAAAATTTATTGTCTGTACCCCTACCATTTTTAACATTTCTAGAGATAAGTCCAGTCAAACATTTCCTCATCAATAATCAAAATGTGTTTGGAATATTCTTAGGAGTATCTTAAGTCGAAGTTAATATCTATTCGTACAAACCTCTTTAAGGTTAAATTGGAGGGACGTTAAATGGGGGTCTCGAGACTACGATGTCAGGTACTCGATAAAAATCCCTATCCTAAGTACACCTGGGTAGGCAAAATTTAGGTCTTCCAATGTATTAAGTGGAAACTTAAAAGAAAAAACATATGTTTATATTGGTAGACTACTATATATAATTAGAAAAATGTGGAGATCTATTTTCGTGTGTCTGGTATGACTAAACAGCAACTTATCTAGGATCAGATTGCATCATAGCCACTGATTTTGTAATCATCAGCTCCGAAACGGCTAAGAATAATTAACAATCTCAAAAATATATTTATTCAATTTTTTTTAGTCTTGAAGTAGGAAGGTTTTTGGAAGAGTTGGTTCGAAGCCATAAATAAATATATGCAAAAATCATATGGAGTTACAGACGTGCGAAAATGTGTTCAGGCTTTATGCAGATTTGTATTTATAATTCCGAAACGGCCTTCCTGTTCGAAAATTTCTTTTTAAATTAAATTAAATTGTTTTCAACTCTTGAAGCAGAAAAATTTTTGCTTAAAGGGCTGTTTCGGAGTTAAAAAATGTATACAATATTTCATTCTTACCATTTCTATATAGCAAACATTAATTGTTTTATCTTAACTTTTTTATACAATTCCTTCATATATTATTATTTGTACTACATAAAAATATAGATATAATATTAAAATAGATGATATAATATTATATCATTATTGTGTGTTATTTTACATTTCTATTTATACAATTTTTTAATATGTATTATCTATTGTTATTTTACTGATCATATTTTAATCATTATATTTCAAAATCTATTCATATAACAAATACATGTAAAAAAAACAATTTTCTGTTACTTTAAAAAAATATACAATTTTTTATATATTATTACTTGTGATTTAACTATGTTTTTCATTCTTATTATATCTCACCAGTTATTACATAATGAACCTTTTTAATTATCGTTTCATAATTTATATTACTCTTATTGTGATAGTAGTTTCTATAACGTGATAAATGATAGATGAATTATAGATTTGTTTAAAGTTCTAATGAAGCTTTGGTACTGAAAATTTACCAAAAACTTCTCTTTAAGTTTAATTCTTTTTTCTATTTAATTTTAAATAAGTTCTCGTGATCTGCCATGTTAATGAAAGAACAGCCTGTACTTCTTCTCATTAAATAATCTCCGTTTGATTTATCTTTCTGCTCAATGCCGGCTAGGCACACGACCTTCCATGAAGCAGCTCTGATAAATAAAAGAAAAACTCTGACTTGATTAGTAACAGTGTATTCCGATCGATATTTCTATCTCGTACTATCTGTGGATTATTCCAGGTGGTGAATGTTCACATCAGTTAATTTTTCATGTTGCCAGAGCATCAAGTCGTTAATAATTAATAAAACCAAGTGTTTATATCTAAATTGTGTACCTTTAACTACTTATTGAAATATATAAGTTGTAGAGTGGAACGGATCGTATCGGAGACACCGCACTTCTTATTCCCAGAATTATTTCTCCCAGAATTATTATTCAATTAGCTTTTGATTTTAAATAGAAATCTATGTTAAGTTTAAACGGAGAGTGAATTTTGAATTCCATAAATGAACTCTAATTATAAACAATGACTTAGAGCATTTATGAACTGAGGCAGCCTACCAATGCTTATCCCTTTGTTGATAGATTTTAATAAACTGTCCTATTAAATATTAAATGGCATAATTAGAGAACTATCGATTAGTTTTCTATTGAAATCCACCATTTAATATCAAAAACTGTATTTAATATCTAGGGGTTTATTTTGCAAAATCAAGAATACAATTATTATTATGTTAAAATGTAAAGCCTGCTTAATAAATTCACATCTCCAACTTAACATGATACGATTTCCCGTATTTTACACTTTTCAGGGTCGATTTTCAAAAAATAAAAAAAACCCGTATTTCTTTATTTCTAGTTCATAAAAATATCTAATTAACATGTGTTTAAGCTCTCGCGAGACAGTAGGACCTCTCGATAAGAGCCCCGAAATATGTGTGGGAAAATAACACTGATTCAAAACACCAGATCGCTTGTCGTATGAATGGAACCTTTTATCATATATAAAAATAAAAAAAAATCATTGTATACATGTATAAAAATAAAAATACACTTCGATATTAAATCTAATTGAATTAAATTAAAAATTTGAACGTTTTTGCAATGAAAATAATTACTTATACTGAAAACTACAACTACAATTAACAAAAAAGAAAAAGAGAACAATAGTAAAATAAATTAATGTTTATCTAGACATTATTATGTTTGTGTTTTTGGCCAATTGGAATAATAAAAAAGCAAGAAAATCTTCCTTATCTGACTTGGCATAGAATTCCACGGCCGGGCGATCGAAGGTGTCGATGCGTCAAAGGAATTCTCCTCCGCAGGGCGGGCGAAACATCAAAACAATTTTCCTCAGCAGGGCAAGAGGAAATGTCCATAAAATTTCTCACTCCAATAGGGCGAGCGAAAATGGCAATACAAATGATCAGGTCGATTCGCTGTGTCGACTTCGACTGTACTTGAACTAATTCCCAACTGCAGAGGGGCAGCGAATTAGTCCAGTTCAAGTCCACCAAAACAACTGCACTATTGTTTATAATGTGCACCCTTTCGGGCTAACACTGTCTAGCTTGATTACATTGACGAAATAAACAATAGCCGATCGAATCCACAATCGGCACGTGTCTTTTTTTTTCTTAAACTTATAAATAAAATTAACTAATTCTATTTATTTTAAACAATAATAAAATCATAATAATAACAATATGAAAAATAAATATTTATTTA
Organism: Arma custos; assembly: GCA_037127475.1. Taxonomy (NCBI): domain Eukaryota; kingdom Metazoa; phylum Arthropoda; class Insecta; order Hemiptera; family Pentatomidae; genus Arma; species Arma custos. The sequence goes on from CM073764.1 coordinate 72,955,012, forward strand.
ATTATATTTATAAAAAAAAGTAAAATTAAAATAAAAGGAATAAAATAAGTAAAATTAAAGTAAAAATGTTCTTTTCTTTTACAAAATACTTGTTTTGTCCATGATTAAAAATAAATAAATACTCTTTTATAAGACCAATAAACTATCTGGCCTTAACGCATATGAAACATAGTTGATCTTGGTATTGAATGAGACCTGGACATAACATATCTCCTTTCTAGGATAGGCATAAGAGAATTCAAAATATTCTACTTAAGGAAGGGATCTCAACAAACTATTTTTCTTTTGTTAATAATTACTAACAGTGAACATATCGAATCCTTATTTCACAAATGTGTTAAGTGCAAATTTTTCAAAAATGGGTTTTTTTATATAAATAATATTGTAAAGTTGTGATCAGGAAGTCATAGACCATATGTTGATATAAAATTAATAGAGAAGCTGTGAAGGTTACAAAAATATATTTTGTGCTTAAACTTTAACTGTATTTCTTGTGTTAAATTATTATCAAATTTGACTCCTGTAAAATCTTGTTTTCGGCACTTAGCACATATGTGAACTAAGGCATCAATATATTCTGTTATCTTTATTCTAAACATTCTACCAAGTTTTAAGATTAAAAAAACATTGAAAGTTTTTGAGACATGTGAACTCCAATAATAGTAAATTTAAGTAAGGAATCTTATCTCTTCATAACAAAAGAAATATTTATTAAAGTGTTTTGTCATAGATTTCTTTTTATTAGTTTTGAAACAGGTAGTTACCTTACTATCTTCAGGTAGTTCCGTACTTAGGGATTACTACCTACACCTGGGCAATTCAGTACTGTACCTTCCTAAACCTTCCAATTGCCAAGTTTGAATTGACTTTTTCTGTTCAAAGTTTGCAGAACCCAGTACAACTTCCCAAGACTACCTGATAGGTTCGTTATTCTGGTACAATTTTAAATTATTTATTCCTTCAACAAATTTTAAAGTTTTATTTATTATTCGATTGGCTTTTCTATTTTCGATATAATTTTAATGATTTCCATTAAGCGATGCCTTTTTTTTTTTTTTTTTTGTTTCATATTTTTGTAATTGTAGGAATGGTTTCGTTTTAAAAATTGAAAAATTTATATCTTTCGTGATCAGAAGTTGCATTTATGGCTAAATTAAATTGTAGAAATAAAAGTTCGCTAAGACTATTAAAATAAATAATAAAAATGGAGGCATTTTTAAAATAATTTCTTTATAAATTAGGAAAGAGTCGACAGAAGTTTTTATTATTTAGGTACACAATGAATTGAATTTTCTTTGCATCGCTCTTGTTTAATTATTCCAGTACCCTAACATCTGATATATTACATACATAGGTAATTCTAAGGGCATCACAAAAACTGTTTAATTGTTTAAATGAAATATTAGAATAACACAATTTTTATGTAGTTATTAATGGACTGTTCGAGTTTTTAATAATTTCTTTCTAGCGATAAATAACTCAGCATAGTTGGAATAAAAATAAAATAAAATAGTACATTGTCGCTTTATGTTATTACATATAATTTATTTAATGGTAATTTTATTCGGGTTGGTCCAGTGTGCGTCCTGGATCCGGGAACAGATGTGGCAGATACATTCTTTATCTTCTACCAGCTGTCAAAAGTTGATGCACACAACGCCATCTACTGGCAATGCTGGAACCAGCATTTTATAGACTGAGACGCTAATTACTAAGGTTATAACTCAAGAACGCCTGTACCGATTTCGATTTTTCTTGGGTATTCTTCTTTTTTGGCCGGAGACCAATCCTAATTGGTGCGAATCATTGAAATCTGTCTAGGCGTTCTTCAGTTATAAGCGTATTAACTAACGCCACTCTTTTATATAAATAGATTATTCAGAATTATTTTCACTAAACCCACAATAGTCCACTTTTCCCATTTCTTATTCTATCTCCGGCATAGAAAACTACTTGCCTACTCAATCAAATAATTCAAATTTGGCAACTGTTCCGCAGGATGTCGCTTCGAGTTGAGTTACAAAAAGTTTTAACTGTTTGTTCGTTTCATTTTTAATATTTTCCAAAATACAAGTTATTATGATCTTCAGTATAGAAAAGAGAATGCAATTATGGGTAATGGATAGATTTCGGTAATCATTTCATAATGAAATACAATTTTCAACTAACATTTCGAAATGAAATTATTATCGAAGTATATACACTTCTTATTACACTTAATTTAATAAAATAAAAATTTAAAACTTGTGACTCAACTCGAAGGGACAACTTGCGGAATAGTTACCTCAAATTGTTATTCACATTAACTTAATTTATTTTTTAAGGTGTACATTTTTATTTTTAATAAATAGGTAAATTGATTCGCTTGTAGATTCGTTAGTAATAATTTTTTCTTATACTTTCTTAATGATTTTGGAAAACTGCAGTTTTGCCTTCATAAAACAAAATATATAATATTTAAAATATTCTGGTGAAAAAACTTTAAATTTATTTTGATATCGTTATTATTATTTTTTTATTTTAGATTATTTCATCTTTATAGGATTGCTGATATGCTAATATCGTCAATCGATAGTGGAGGGTTGCATGACAACTTCGTGCATAGTAATGCTACCAATTTAAATTGGAAACCTATTTCGCTATTTCCCATTTATTAACGAATTAATTTTTTCAGGAATAATGGACTGCCATTACTCATACACGTTCAAATTTTAATGGAAGACAAAAAGTAGTTTCATATCAAATGCTCTGGATGGTTGTTAATAATATAACTATTTGAAGTGTGGCATATATAAAAATTGTATCTCATTAACATTAAATAAATATGTCTTATTTATTAACGAATTTGGATTTATTGTGACAGATTTCTCTATGACAGAATACCAATCTACGATTATGACATACAAAAATATTTTCGTAAAATCCATAATTGAATTGAACTATATCATTTATTAATAATTTATATTTTCTTCCTTGCGAAAACGCTTGTGCTAATTGCTGAGTTATAAATATTTTAAATGTGCTTTTTAGTAAAAAAAAGTTTTTTGCTAATGAAAAAATGCACAAAGTTTATAATTGTTTATAGATATAGATGGATTGCTCAAGGTTTAAATGAAATGTGTTTTTGAATTTTAAAATTTCTAAACTTATTACTTGGTTAGTTAATCTTGTGAAAAAAATTAGTTGAAGCTTATGCTGATGTTAAATGCACAAGCCTTTGCGAAAAGCAAATCCTAACTCCACTACAATTTCCTGATTAGGCTTTAGAATATATTAAAAACATAGACTTTTCATATTCAGCCCCAAAAAAAATATGTTGATGTATTTTCTAAAAAATAACCTTGATATCGGGAACTGTCTATCAAAATATTGGTCCTTTTATAAAATTCGAATTTTATAATTTTTTTTTTTGTCAGATTTACTAAAAAATTATTGTCAATGTTTGTATTTAATATTAATTATCTCATTAAAGATTATTAGTATTAATTGGCACTCTTATTTCGCCTTGCTTTGAACATTCTCGACGATTTTCCTGTTGAACACATCTTTTCGCTGAATTAAGCGATTATCACTTCATCTGGACTGAACCATCTCTTCTGGAGATATTAACTTAATATTTAACTATTTTACTTGAATTAACTTAATTTACAGTTTTCAGTTAATTATTATTGATTTTTAATTAATTGTATTCATACCATCACTCTCCCTTGCGGCTATTTAATTTATGTATTAACTGAAGTATAATGAAGCTATATTTGCTAATCTATAAATCATAGCTTAAATATTATGTTCGTATTTAATTTGGCATGTACATAAGGAAAATTTTCGGGTTTAAATGCCAGGTTTATTTGAAATATTGTTTAAGTTATAGGTCATAGATAATTTAGGGAGTTACACAAGATGAGGACCGTAGAGTACTCGTATTAATTAGATTTAAATATAGATTAAATAAAAATAATGAGTTTATTTTTTTAGTTTCTACTGTGATTATTTTTTTCACTGGCAGAATTGCTTCTTTCGATGTGTGTGTGCGTTACGTAATATTAATTTATGCGGCTCTTGTATGGTTTCTTAAGCTGAAGACCTTAAAATGAAAACCTCTTCGCGTGGAGCAGTTCATTCACCGAGAAATTTCGAAACTCGATTCTACTGGTTTGAAAAAGTTGCAATAAACATTTTTTATTTGATTACACATATAACACAAATTATAATTTTGTAATATAATACATGTATTAAAGAAGTGGTCCGTGTGGAGGTCTGGGATGTATAGAGGAGATACAAAAATATTCATAAATTAACTTATTTGAATAGAGAAAATTATAATAAAAATAAAATGATATATAAAAATGAAACTATTTGTAGTAAAACACTTTTGGAGATACGGAAGTAGGAATACTTTAAATTATAAAATAAAATAAAGTTTATTTAAAGTTATTAAACTAAAACAATAGGATGTAAGTTAATGATAGTTATGATAAAAAATTATTATGTATAGTAAGTATATGGGTGTATGTTATTTTATTTTTAAATATTTCTGTATCAGCCATGAAGAAGATCTGCACTGGGTTCGTCGTTTCCTTATAATTATATTATCACGAAGAATAACTTTGGTACTTGTGTATTAGCCGGTACCTATGAAACCTACCTCCTTAATTCCAGCAGCCTCTTCTTAGCACTCGCCTAATTCGAGTTATTTGTTTATGCATTATCAAACTGTTTTCTATGCATTGTTAATGTCTTATTCATTTGGGAATTAATTCTTTGAACTCCATTTTCTTCCTTATTTATACAAGATCAACAAATATTATTCAATATATACACACATACCTAAACACTGTATCCTTAGAAACTCTGGAACTTGGAATACAGTAATTTTTTGTACCAACTTGTGCAATTATTTTTTTTCCCCATAGCAATAGTCGTATTCATACTTTAGGTTGTTATTGCGCCCGGTTTTTGGGATATAATTTGTAATGAAATTATGTAGTTCATTGTTTATGTATTTTATTAACATATAAAAAAAGGGAGGGGATTGAATGGAAGAGAAATATCTACTAAAAATAACTTGACGCTTTAGATATGTGTAAGAATGTTTAAGAAGGCAGAATGGCCATGAACATCTTACGGTGTGACTAACTCTTTTCTAATGTTGAAGGACGTATCTTGAGGTCTCTTTGCATATCATCAACGGATCATTCATGATTTATTTTTATATATATTGCTTCATTATTATTGCTTGTATAGTATCAGTCGGTAATGTATCAAGTGCAGTGCAGAAGGGTGTTACGTAATGATGTAAGATAAACGTGGTGGAATGTGTACAGCTTGCTACAGTTGGCTCAGATTATTAAAAGAGGTTTTTAAAATGCAGTTATTAATTAAATGATTGTACTGGAATAACATGCATTGGAAGATAATGCAATTTAGATAGTTAATACTCATTACCGTGTTTATTTATTTATTAAAAGTTATTCTTCGTCATTAGAACTTCTGTTTGTTGAATCAAATATTAAAGGACCAATTTAAAACTTATTGAAATATTGTCAAATTTAGAAGAAAAAAAAAGGGTAAAAATATGTATTAGGGCGTTTCTCTTATATTTATATAAATGTATATCACATTGATATAACAATAAATAAATCATAGTTTTCGGAAAAAGAACCCTGAAATCTTAGTTATTCTTCTCAACGCCGGTTCAGGCTACTTCAAGACTTACTAGACAAACGCTCTAAACTTCCTATCAATTACAAAAGCATGACTGTTGTAAGACCTATTTGGACTTACGGAGTAGAGGCTTTGGTGCTCCACTAATTCATCCAATTGCTCTCGTATCCAATCCTTACAATAAAAAATCCTCAGTGCTTCTTACTTTGTTACCAATAAAGTCATACGTAATGGCCTTAATGTCCCATCGGCCATAACTCGATATCAATCCTTTCATGACAAATTTTATTTCCACTCGAACCCTCTAGTTTCAAACCCGACTACCTCTTAAATTCCCGTTATCCTCCGAGGAGTTGAAAACGAGATAGCCTTGTGACCTTCTGTGTTGATTTATACTACCTCTGCTAAGTTTCTTTACATGACTTTATCCATGCCATTATCTATCATTCAATATCTGTCATTATCTATTATTCAATATAACTTGCATTGTTGAATACAGTTGAAAATTTAAATAAATAAATTAAATAGAAATTTTGCCAAAAAAGAGTAAGAAAGATATATTCGGGGGGTTTATCTTATATTTATGCTTACAAATGAATATCACACAGATATAACTTAACGAATAATATGTAGATTTCGTGAACAGGACTCTGCAATCTTAGTTAAGCATCTGAAATGTATTTATGTAATGTGTTTGTATAACCAAATTTGAATTACGATATTAAATGCAACAGAGGTGAGGTGAGTTGACTGACTAAAAATATGAAGATTAATCTACTTGTCATTCGATATCTCATGCGTTTGCAATCTGACACGCCATTTGCGGGTTTTCTATCCCACAGAGATAGAAGTATCTCGTATCTCAGATATCTGCATTGAAGTAATCATAGATAATAGATAAGTATCTCGTATCTCAGGTGTCTGCATTGAATTAATCATAGGTAAATATCTTGAAAACCCTTAAGTTAACTAATTCTAAATATCCGCGTTACTTGTGTTTTTGTATTAAATTTTTGTTTGCTTAAAAATGTAATAAATCTTTCTTTCTGAACTGTATTCCTTTAACCTGCGATTAATTAGGCCATGTCAAAGTTTCATTAGCTATTAAACGTAGTTATTTTTTTATCTGTTGATATACTGAATAGGTGTACATCAGTGCTTTTTAGCGTACATTTCGGCATCTCACTGGAAATCTAGTTTGATAAAAATAATGTGATCGTGTGTACTCCTTTTTTGACAGAAGGTTCATAAAAATGACACCGCAACCTTCTTCTCAAATCGAATCCCATAATATTCCTAAATTAGATTTATAAATAAGTTAAGAAGGAACTATTGAGAATCAATATTATGGAGCTTTTCAAGTATCTGTTTGTGAACATTACTAATTTAATATGAAGATTTAAATAAAAAAAAAACAACTGAATTTCCAATTCTGATTAAAATATTTAAATATGATTAAACTTTGAATATTTAATTATTAACATCCCCATTGAAAGATCTATCAGAAACGACTGTTAAAAAATGTTGAGAAAATAATGGAGGCACGTCGTTTTTCTCCAGATGAGCTAGACGCCGGTGAAATATTAATGTTACGCACTAAATGTGATCTGGAAAAGATCCTCATTGAGGAAAGAAAATAATAAGGAAACTTATTGGACCAAAACGCACAGACGAAGGATAAAGCCTTCACTGCAGAGAGACCACAGAAAAGTTGTCTCAATAACCTCGCGAAAAAAGCGACCACATCCGCACTCTGGATGACACAAGTCAAAATTGATCTGTATAAAGTCTAAGTAGGTTATCACGGACAAAAGCGTCTTAAGACACAAGGTATACAAGTGAGAATGTGATGTCAGGGAAACACCCACAGACCAAAGACCAAATTGGATTAAAGAAAGGAAGAGGACCTTTAGTGAAGGAATGAAGGACTGTTGTAAGAACAAGAAGGATAAGTTGTGAAGATTGGTTGTAACGCGTTTACTAATAATAATTATATATATTGCCCCTGAGGGGGTGGCAGCCACTCTAGAATTTCTGGAAACTCAATTGCATTGTTAAAACATATTTGCAAGATTCTTTGGCAATCTTTCAACTTAGTTAAAGTAGGAAAATTTTAACCTGCTATTTTTCTGTTGATTTTTTTTTTTTTTAATTCTGGTTCGCATGGTATTTTTATTCTTTTAATAGTAAGGGTTTTAATGTTACGCGAATGATGGTACCTAAAGATAAAAGTTTATTTCTTTCTCATCCTGAACAACAGTCCGTCAACCATTAGCAAGTTTTGATTGCTTGGTGTGTTGCGGGTCAGGAGTTGGTATTGTTGAGTGTTACCGGGGTAACGTTGTAGTTACCCTGGTGTGCCATGAACCATTCAACCATGGCTTGAATGAAGCTGGTACAAGATCGGTTTGAATGGCATCCATTACACAAACTACCAGTTTCCGCCAGGGAGTTTCCGCGGAAATGATCAATAGAGTGACACAACTACATCCACTCGGAAATGCTCATAATTACTGAATTAGCAGTATTTAAGCTTAATTAATTTTTAGCAGTCATATTTTTATTAGGGAAAATTATGTATTAATCGACCTTCAAAACTATACGTCACCAGGTTCTTCGTTTTGGAGCTTACTATAGCAGTGTTCTTCAACCGCCGGTCCGCGGCCCAGTACCGGGCCGTAGAAATTTCCTGCCGGTCCGCGAAAAATTTTGGTCAAATCGTAAATCACCGTGACGTATTATGTATAAAACTATACAAATACAATATATAATAACAATATAATGGCGGACATATTCAGTCTGCTTAATGAAGTTAACATTTCTCTGTAGGTTTCATATAAAAAACCTTTACTTTAGGTAGGTAGGTAGGTTTCAAATATTTTTACTTTAAGAAATAAAATGGATGCGTTCAAAAAGAAGCTCTTTGGAATAGTCGCTTACAAGAGGAAGATGTAGAAATGTTTTCTCTTTTGGATGAATTTTCGATTGCTGCTGATGTGAACACGAAAGTCATATTTAACATAATGAAGCAACATTTAAGAGCATTAGCTGAAAATTTGAATAAGTATTTCCCAGAAAATGAAGATGCTCGTAAAGGTAACCTCTGTAGTAATAATCCATTCTTGGAAGAAATAAACTCATGTGCACTTTTCTTTTTGATCTTCATGAAAAAGAAAAGCTGATCGAATTGTCTTCTGATGTCACTCTGGTCTCCAGACATAAAATGCATTCATTGCCTCAATTTTGGATATCGCTAGAAAAAGAATATCCAACTTTGAGTTATAAAGTTATCAAATTATTAGTAAATTTTTCGACTTCCTATTTATGTAAAAAGACTTTTTCAGCCATGTCTGTAATAAAAACCAAACAGAGAAACCGAATAGATGTTAATGCAGCGCTTCGTCTCTCAGAAACAACGCAGAAGCCTCGAATATCAACTGTTATATCAAAGAAGCATCAGCAGATATCGCACTAATAAATGTAATTGGATAACATATTCTGTAATAAAAAATAACATCTACAAGCTTATTGGTTTTTATTTGCCTTAGCTTTCAGTTGGTCCGCGAAATATTTATCCTATTTTTACCGGTCCGCAGGTGCAAAAAGGTTTAAGAACACTGGTTTAGGGTGAATTGAATTTAGCGCTTCTGTCAGAAGATTAGAAATCAGGATCTCAGGATCGAGTAGTAAAATGGTTCTTTCATTCATAAATTATTTCATAATTTTTGAAAATTAAAGATAGTTGTATAAATTAGGAGCGGGATAGCTTAGTGATAGAGCGCCGAGTTGTCGTGCCGAAGTATGGATTTGTGGGATCTTGAGACCTATAGACCCCTTTGGGGCTCACCCAGCCACCATAAGGTGGGTACTTGAAGTAATTGCAAGAAAAACCTGGCGGTTGAGCGCGATTTAAGACAAATCACCTTTCTGTCCTACAGTTGTCCTAGAAACAGTACAGTCTCAACCACGTACTGAACCTAAGACCCTTCATGGGGTTTAATTGGACAGTTCTTTTAGTTTTATAAGTTGTTATTTAAACTTAATTTTTTTTTTTATTTCAAATATATTCCAGATATGTCTTCCCTATCACCTATTTTTATCGCGTATCTCTTTCTTGTATACAATTTTTTTTATGAAATGGTTAAACCAAAATTTCCTACATGTCAGAGTGGTTAGCTTATCAAGTTTCGAAACAATATAGACTCAATATTCTTCCGTCACTTGAAGTTCTGTTCTACTAAGGTTAACTAAGGTTTCATCCAACAAAAACACTGTAGGAATAGTATTTGTTAAAATATTAGGCAATGAAGTATGTGTAATATGTTTTCATACCATAACCTTTTTTTTGTATTTGTTTTTTTAATCAAACTTTGCATACTGGCTTAAAAATAAGAACTGGCGACGAATGCATGTGGTCATTTTACAATCGCTTTCAAGAAGAACTACATGGATACTCAAACCCATTGTTTTTTTTAAATGGCCATGACTGTCAGGTCCCAAAAAAGAGACTGAGGGATCTATTATCATTAGAAAAGAAAATGAAGCCACAGGTAGAGGTACCGCTGGGTACTGTTCTTCTTCATGCCTCTCATGACGTTTTGTTTTATTTTACTGATAGGCAATCTGCTGATTGTGAATTGTCTGTACTTGACAGCTATGGATACAAATATAAAGAGAAATAAAAGTTCTTTTAATAAAGGTTTATATGTGCGCTATAGCTGGTACCGGTGTTAATGATTTTTATTATTGTTAATTATTTAATTAATCAATTAATTAGCAGAATTAACCATGTTGTCCTCTGACGGATAAATTACTATTATATAAATTACCGCCGCGTACTAACCAGAGTAGGAGTGCAAGATTCATTACTCGAGACCACCCATATATTAAATATTAAATTACCACTAGCCGATCGATCTATTTGCTAACTCCTCAAATTTTAATTAACTATTCATTAGGAACCGACGTTTTAACAACTTCAGGTCTCTTCAGGTCTTTTAATGTTGGTAACAAGTATGGGTGTGGACCTATTTACTAATTCATGTACTACCGTAGTTTTTATTGAAACAATGTATGAATTTTGATTGTTCAATGTGGATTTTATAACTTGAAGAAATAATCTGGCATTTTAAGGTTTATAGGGTGCCTTGGAGGAGTTGAAAGGTATAGAAACCCCACCTCCTCACTCATACACACCCAATCAACTCTCAACGCTTCGAACCAAGAAATCAAGAATTTTCTCTATCAATACTATTATATTAAGGAATAGGAGATCCTTTCCTTTCCAAAATCTGTCTCGTGTGGATTTCTGGTATTATCGTCCAGGAAGGATGTATAGTAACATTTTCAGTTATTGTCTGTATTAAGTACTTCCGTCCGGACGAAGCAAGCGGTTCACATTTTCCTATCTCTAACCTCATTGGCCAGGTCGAATTTTATCACTAATTTACCTGGATATTACTTTAGCGAACTGATGGTGTGGAAACCTGTAGTTGTCTACTCATTATTTGTCAGGAATATAAGTAATTCAATCTTTCCCTTCGAGAAATTGAACGAGAATTCAGATCGTTTATATCATGTATTCAAATTCTTTGACCTCCACTCGTATTTTTATTATGATCCAGTCCCTTAACCAAGCCTGCAGAATACCAGTCAAGGACATTTCCTTGTCTGGGATATTTGCTTCCGATTTTCTGTATTAATATTAACTTTGATGCTCACTAATCGATTCGAACTTTCGAACCTCCATTTGTACTTATCTATGAGGTTCTTCACCATTCCTGTTTATAGCGTCCTCAACAGATGTATGGTATTTGTTGAACCCTCATAGATACAAGAAGAAACTTGTGTGATGATATATATTTTTTTTTTTTTGTTAACCTTTAAAAAATAATTTCTCTTCTTTTCATCTTGTGACCACGACATTTGTAGAGAATCTCATAAAAAAAAAAAAAAAATGATTTTATTTCGACAACAAATGATGTAATGAGTGGTGAAAACTTAAAAAATCTTTAATTTTTATTTCTACCGGTTATCTTCTAAGATTATTATTGTCATTATTGTTGTTTATATTTTCTCCACTGTTTGATGTATTTATACAAGTTGTTAACATTTCCTTATATCAGACTATTTAACTTCCTAAAAAAATATTTGTTTGTATATATGTTTATTTATTTTTAAAGTTACAGATAGTCTTCTATAAATTGTTGTTGTTTGTTCATTTAACGTCACTTTTTGCTGCTATAGCTAATCGGACGATGCTACATTGGAAGCTCTAAGTTTTGCCTACCCAGGTGTACTTAAGATTGGGATTTATATCGAGTACCTGACATCGTACAGTCTCGGGACCCCCATTTAACGTCCCTTCCGAAGGACGGGGCAACTAAGGATTTTTTAGTCCCTTAAAAAATCCTAGACCCACCTGCCGGGCTATGAACCCGCTAATCTACTAATCTTAGGCTTAGTAGTTTGTTACGCTAACCACTAGACCACAGTTGGTCTGTCTTTTACCATTTTATTTCCAATTAATGTTTTGATTTCCTTCGTAAATAAAATAAAATTATTGAATAATTGTAAAATTGCATTAATATTGTAATGTAATAATTATTATTGTGTTGATTTTTTTTTTTTTGACAAAACAATTACAGAGTTGCCTTGGGCCAATAGCCGTGGGATGGGAATATGAGTGCATAGAAATTGAATCTAACCTTTTATATATTTTATTTATAAACATAATATTATAATAATACATATTATTATAATATATATATTGAAAAGTGAAAAGAAACCTCACATAAATGTTAAGACCGTGGAAAAATTCCAACAAAAATCCCTTAAGTCTCCAAACTAAAACAGAAAGTGAAATTATCTGTCTGATATTCCGCCTATTCAGGCATCCTCAGGGTAGAAAGAGAATAACAACAAAACAAAAAATGAATAATGCACCCAAGAAACTTCCACCTCCAAGGCTCAAATGCAACTCTAGGAGAGGCATTATTCATTTTTTGTTTTGTTGTTATTCTCTTTCTACCCTGAGGATGCCTGAATAGGCGAAATATCGGACAGATAATTTCACTTTCTGTTTTAGTTTGGAGACAACGGCTTTTTGTTGGAATTTTTCCACGGCCTTAATGTTACATATATATTATTATTATTTTCTTCTTGTTCCTCCAATAGGCTTTCATTCTCTCTGAGAAGGCTTTCCTACTTTCCGCGACCACTTCGGTGTGCATTGCTTTTGCTTTTGTTGCTCCGATATAACTTTCCACGGGTTAACTTTGTGTCTAAAGGTGTCTCTTTCTAAACTGTCTGTTACACATATATTTGCATTTTTGAGGTCCTTTCGAAGCTTGTCCGGCCAAGGTGTTGAATTCTTAAGTGAGTTAACATAATTTAATATTCTTTTTGACAGTCGATTTTCTGGTAATCTCGTGAGGTATCTAAAGAATTTCATTCATCTTTTCCTAGGTTAATATCAATATTTAAAACTTTTTCTGTTGCTTTGATTGATTGCAGCCTATAACCATCTTGGGTATATCCTCCTCCTAGGATTTTCCGGATGATCTTCCTCTCTTGCTTTTTGATTTCTTCTAATTCTTGTTTTCGGTTAAGTGACACTGTTTCACTTGCGTAAAGGACTGTTGGTTTTATGACTGTGTTGTGATGCCGAATTTTTGTCTGTCTTGACATGGATTTTTTGTTTTAGATATCTTGAACTAACCCTATCGCCTTCTTGACTTTTTGGAGACGGTTTTGCTTCGAGATCTTCTCAAGGCCTGCCGGTTCGATGAATTCTCCGAGGTATTTAAAGCACAGGACCCGGTCGATTTTACCATATTTTGTTCGCAGGCTCGTGATATCTGTCTTTGAACAGAAGAATTTAGTTTTCTCAAAAGAGATCTGTAGTCCCACTTTTTCCGCACATTCCTTAAGTATCTCAAGCTGCTTGATGACTGTCTCCTCATTCTCAAATGTGGTACATAACCTGTACCTGTATTTTCCTCCCACTTTATGGCCGCTCGGTGAGGCCAAGGAGGGTCTGTGGATCCCACTGGGTCCATCAGTGACTGTTAATAGGTTAAATAATTTACCTGACACAGCCGGATTAAAACCCGGGACCTTTACGGAACTCGGCTCTCTACACACTGAGCTTCTCCGCTCTCATAGACATTTATACATACATACAGAAGCTGAGGTATGTTCAGGTAGAGTAGAATTAGTTTGGAACTATCTTGTGGGAAAACATTTCTTTCTTGGGAAGAAAATTTAAAAATCAGTCAATTTCTAAAACGCATTGAAATGAGAAAGTGTGGTTGGCACCACAACATATACTATTGCCTCTTCTTACTAAAGCACTTTGTTAGTAACTATATATCTTAGTGCATTTCATTTGCTATTTAAATATAGCAATTGATTAACTCATTCAAAGCACGGAATTCTGGTCATATACATTTTGACAGGAAATGCCATTTGCCACGAAAATAGTTTCGAAAATGCGCAATGCAGTTCTTATGTTTAATATATTCTAGGGCCATGTGCAAAACGAGACTTGGACATGCAGGCCGATCGAAGTTCCTTTACCCCGCACTAAAGTTCTAGACGATTTCAATACTTGTGATAGATTTCACGGTTATAGGCGATTATAATTGGACTAATACAAAGACTTAAGGAAGTAAACGAGATCTATATTTGTAATAAAATTAAATTAATTAACCAATAAATAACCCTTGTCTATATATATATATATATATATTTAGTTATATTATATTATTTATATATATTTTTTTTTATTTATGGTTCTTTTTGATTAATTAAATATTTTTAAATATATATATTTTTTTTTAACTTTTCTATATATAGAGAGAGGGGGGAGAAGGAGAGAGGGAATATCCTGAAATAGTATATAGAATATTAAATCAAATTATTTTATTTAACTCAATTATTGATAATGTGGCTATTATTTATCTAATAAATAATATAATATAATTAATATTTACATCTTAAGTCCAGTCGAATTATCAAGGTATGTTAAGCTTAGTCGCCAAATTCGGACAGTTAAAATTTTACTCAAAACCTGACGGTATTAATGATAAGGATGCATTTAAGAAAAAAATTAACTTGCATTATCATGCAACTGAAAATTTTTAATCAACTGTAGTCATGAATAAACAAATATGTAATAAAATAGTTGTTTATGCAGCACAGTTAATTTTAATCTCTAAAATATTCATTAATCAAAACAAACATAATTATTACAAAACATTTAATACTTAAATCTATAAAACAAAATTGTATTTTTTCTTCGTTGTAATATTTCAATAATTATTTCTTGGCTTATATGGTTCATAGATTTACTTATATAATATTTTATGCCAATGAGTCTTAATCTTATTTTTGATTGTTTTAGTGTTTGAAATTAATTTTGGTACTTAAATGACCTTAAAATATAACTATACAAACTGTTTATTTATAATTAATGTTGATTTAAATTTTTAGGTGCATTATCATGTAAGTTAATTTTTTTCTTAAATGCATTCTTCTTATTAATAATGTTGAATTGTGGGTAAAATTTTGGTTGTTGACCCAATTCAGCGATTTAGCCTAACAAACCATCGGTGATTTGACTTAGTTTTGACTGTAAATATTAATTAAATACTTTAATAATAATAATAATGTCTTTTTTTATTCTGGGACAAGTCCCTTTAGAATAACAATACAGGCATTGCAAGCTATTATGTCTTAGAGTGTAAAATAATTACATTTAATTAATTATTACAAGTAATTTAATAAGTGAGAAAGAATTAAAAAAATGTGAATTACCTACAATAACAGTATTTTAAGAACAGATTAGAAGAAAAGAACGAAAAAAAAATAAAATAAATTAACAATAATTATATAAGAGAAACAATTTATGGTCACATATATATCAAATTTATGTCAAGAAAAAAAAATTAAGAAAAATTAAACAATATCATCAGAGATTTACATTTCATCCCTTTTTGTCTTTTTTAATCCCTTTTGTCTTTTTTAATATCTATCAACATGATATTAATAATACATATGTACGTGGTTTAAATTCCACACACTCATGTATATGAATACATAATAACATACACAAATGTACATAAAAAAACATCATTCATTCATCGAATAAAGAGAACATTAAGTCAAAACTGATCCCCTACTATTTTCGATTATATTGTTTATTGCATAAATATTAGCCGCATTATCAAATATTTAGTTAAATAAAACAATTTTAAGTCTAAGGTCATTTAAAAAAAGGAGGAATTTAATATGATTTATTTTTTTACAGTACATTGATGTAAAAAAAAATATTTAAAATCCGCATTTTTAAGCCATCTCCTTTGCGTAAATGGCATAGTTTTTTATTATTCTATTTTAGTATAACCATGTTCATAATTTTAGTGCTCGATCTTAATGAGGTACTTACCAAGTAAATTAAAAACCATGCTTTTAAGTTGAAGCTGCTTGAAATGCGAACAAGTCGATGGCGTCATTGCTAGTTACCACGCTATAACTAGTTCCTTGTAAATCAATAATTAATTGAAGACCTTGGTTTGTTGTTTGACAGCGTCATAAATATTAAAATTAGCATCATAAATATTAAAATTACCATCATAAATATTAAAATTAGAATATTCTCATCATTTTATGTAGTACAGATTTTGTTATAAGAAATGGTAGTTACTACATTGCCTTATTTTGGAAATATTAAATTTTCTGTACAATAATTTTAAAAAAACTGTAGTAAATAATATGAGATACTATGTAATATTGCTATCTGTTCCGCAGGTTGTCACTTCTAGTTGAGTCACTTCAAGTTTTAACCTTACATTCGTTTCCTTTTTAATATTCTCGAAAATAATAATAATCCTGAGGAAAAATTAGTATAATTATGGGAAATGTGGTTATTTTAGTAATCATTTCATCAAGAAATGAACGTTTCAACAGAAATTTCGAAGTACAGATGATGATATGGACGAAACAGTATGTGTTAGTCGGTTCTATAATCTATATACAGTCAGTAACAAAATTATTTGTACTTTCGAGAATGGTATTAAAAATGAAACGAATGAACAGTTAGATTTTATGACTCAACTCGAAACGAGAACCTGCAGAACTTATACCTTAATATAAACTTTAAGTCGTTATTTGGAATAGATACATTTAAAAAATACGTTAAATAAATTTAAATTAAACCAGAGCCCTGCAGAAGGTTGAGGTTCAGCTCCCCAGGCGAATCAGCACACCCCACAAATCCTTATAGTCTTTTCTTCAAAAGACCTGTTCACCCTTCACCATTAGGGGTTCCTACTATAGAGGTAGTAGGACTCGGTACGGCTCGCAATATTCACGCGGTAGAAAATAAAAAAAAAACGATCAAGAGTATAGCAAAAAAAATCTCTGATAAATATCAATACTCGATGAGGTATAAATGGTTCATTTATTTATTTGCTTTGTTTTTTATTATTTTAACGCCAATTTGTGCTACTGTGGATAATAAAACTATGCTACAGCGGAAATCCTGAAATTTGCTTATCCAGCTATAATTAGGATTTTTAATGAGCGAGTACCAGCCATTTTACGTCCCCTCGGAAGAACGACAACCAAGGCTTATTTACTCCCAAAAAATCCCATGGCCCGCTGCAGGTATAAATGGTTTTTCCAGTCCTATTATGGTAGTAATCAACTTAATCGTTGTAATATCATTATTGTTGGTTTTCTGATCGTTGCCATTCTCTAGTTCTTACGATCTTAGTTATAAAGTTTAGAGCAACCTTACCTTACAAACTTCTCCAAAAAAAAATTGTATACCATCGCCAACCTTTCAATTTATCGCACGCCTGTTGTTGCTTCAAATGTTTGAAACAATTCTCCCATTGGAAGTTGTGGGAGCGAAAGTATAATATTGGCCATCTTCGATTTGACAATAAATCATAAAAACGAATGTTCGAACATTTTAGTAATATGGATGTTTTATCTTATTTAAAGCGTGGTTATAGTATGTGTGCCGTATTTCGGCAGGTTTTCTTTTAATTTAAATTAAATGCAATTTTTCCTAGCTTTAAACCCCCACCTCTTTTAATTTGAACTACTAGCGCCCTTAGTTACTTATTCTCCCGCACTTTAGGCAGTTGGACCTTTTTAAAAGACGTAGTCTAATTTGAGCCGTGGTGAAGATTACAACGATGTTTCAAGTGGTAGCCACATACCTACAGTTATCTATTTTATGTGTATGAAGATTTGTACAGGTATTTTTTATTCCTTTTTGTTCCTTTTACACCATTACCTTTTCTCCTATATTTTTATTAAAAACCTGATACTTTTCATCACACACGTGAACTTGGTAGAGAAACCACGCAGGTATCATCTAACCTTTTTTTTCTTTGAATTACTCCGCCTTATGGTGCTTTTACTAATTTTTTACATTATTTCTACCTTTAGTCGGCTACCACAAAATGTACACATTCCGTTTTTTACCATCTACAATTTAGATTATAGAATATACAGATATTCAGGTGAGCTGATCTTTTCCTTTCAGTTTATTACTTTGTAATTAATTTTCAGCCTAAATTTATTTCTTTTATTACAACATTTCTATGGTCCTCCATTCTATGCGACGAAACTCCAATTAAGTATATTAAATTCAATTGGAAACGTAAACTCGAAAGAGAAAATTTAAATGATCGCGTACTTAAATTATTTTTTTTCTCTTACAGTATGGTTAATCCTTTTACTTTAGAGCATACTGTTCATTTTTTAATGAATGTTATGAATATAATTTTGAATTGGAAAAAATTCCAATTAATAGAGTACAATTATAAAAATAACAGATTAATGTCGATTGAGAATGGATGTTACCTTCTGTTAGGTATGACAGCTTCACTACACGTACCCTGCACTACAGCCCATGGTTCGATGAGCACGCACCTGTCATTTATGTTCTATAGGCTATGCTCCTATTATAAATATTACTTTTGGTTTAATCCTAAGCTCTTTGAATAGTTTATTTATCGAATGAAAAGTCGCTGGAAAATAGAATAAATGAGGCGTTCAGGATCAAAAGCGAATAACTTTAAATTTCACTTTTTCTCTGCAATTTTGTCTAACACGAAACTTGGCCGCCTTATTGCTCAGGGTTTTGGCCCCGTTCCGAACCTTTCGAGACCATAACGCATTGCTTGGCTAATTTTTGAATTTCGGAGCTATCCACGTTAGATCCTGAACGCCTCAAGTGATTTCTGCTCCAAGGAAGAACTTAAAATTTGAATTAATTTGAAAAATATTACATGTACTTATGCCTTCTTATGGTTTTACTTTTGTTTTTTTAAATATACATATGTCTCAATTATTTAAGATTAATATAAAATATAAACATAATAGCTGTTCTCATTGGCGTAACTAGAGTTGAATCATGGGGGGGGGGGTAACCTCCACCAATCAACCACTCCATCATATAACTCCCTTAAAAAAAGATGTCTCGTAATATAGGTATAATATATATTATAGGTACTATAATCATATAGCTTCAAATTAAATAAATATATTATAATTTTTTATAAATGTTATTTTGGAAGTTATAAATGTTATTTTCGGAAGGGCAATCAAGAAGTAGCTCTTGTAAACAAGTAACCTTATTTATTGGTTACAATAACTTACTACACTTAATTGCATAGGGAACTTTCTAAACCCATCCAGACTTTACTTCTAGATTCTAAGAATTGTCTCAACTGTTCATCTTATTGTTGCCGCTAGATGCCACTTCTGCCGCTACAATAATATAATTGATTGTAAATAAACAGTATTACGTTTTGGTTTGTCATTTTAGTGTACCTTTTATTAATTAAAATAACTGTGTTTGCACTTTCTTTGTTGTGTTTTTGGCATTATTGACCCTTATTTCTGTAATCCCAGAATAACTTTGAAAAAGTAAAATCATTCAAAGTTTTATTTTTTTTAAATTGTTACAATTTTTTTTAAAATTTCTTCTAAGCAATGGGGCGTTACATCCCCAATAACCCCCCCCCCTCGTTACTCCTATGGCTGTTCTATATCTATGAGTGTGTATATATATTATCTATTTCTATGTTATGTGTATTCATATATAATGTCCCTACAACATTTTTTTTTTCTATTCCATCCAATTCATGCCTACCCTCTGTGTATAAAAATTTTCTCCACAGTATATGGACGGTCCCTACGTACAAAGCTACATGTCAAAAACTGAGGTTATAGGAGAGCGTAATGAAAGTCCAAATCACTCTTCATTACGCTCTCCTGTAAACGTCAGTTTTTTACGTGTCGCTTTGTACGTAGGGACCGTCGATATTCTGCTCTGGCTCGTATATGTTTTACTGAAAAAATGTACTCTATCATTCCAATTTATTTTGTAAAGAATTGACTTTATATTCATTCGTCAAATAAATTACAAGACAATTACAGTACAGAAAATAATTTATATGTCAGATATATAACTTTCAAAAATTATTACCAACATACCTTTCTCGTCAGCAAAAGTCTTTACAATCTCGCATTCTAAAAATAGCTGCGTACTAATTCTCTCGAACTGTCTACGTGACTGTTTACTTTCACCTAATCGTCTTCCGTACTAATTGCTTTCTTTGGGTGTCCCCGAGGATTATTGTAATCCCGTTTTAATTATTCATCAATAGAACTTGATGGTTTTTTATTAAATATTTTATAATATATGGCCTTTTATAACATTTTATCTTTTATAATAATTTAAATGACTTTCTTTTCACATTAAACTATTCTCATTCATTACTTTATATTACCGTTGTTCGATGTATAACAATCAAATTTAGTACAGCAGTCCACTCTATTGGGAACCAGAATATCTATGAAGAACGTTTTTCAGAGGAAATTCAAACTGGCTGATTTGTAATTCTGGGCTCGTGATTACCAATTTCAATTTATTTACCTTGAATTTTTCCTAGGAGTTTTTTAAATGTTTTTTTGTTTTCTAATTTCATAATCGTGCATTATACCATCAAGTTCTGAAATCTATTATTGGAAATTGAAGATGAGTAA
The DNA here is from genome assembly GCA_037127475.1 of Arma custos. Lineage (NCBI taxonomy): Eukaryota > Metazoa > Arthropoda > Insecta > Hemiptera > Pentatomidae > Arma > Arma custos. The sequence continues at coordinate 72,975,748 of CM073764.1, forward strand.
AATACCTTCAATTTCACCAGCATCATAATCCATCTCTGTATGCGGTGTGAGGAAACCTTCAATTTTGATCCTAATGATTTTTTCGTTAAGCCTCTCCTTTTTTTCCCTTCTTTTTTTTTTTAATAGGGCTCTGAATAGAAAAAAATGAGAAGGAAAAATCTATAATCGATAGTCTTTGTACATTCTTCTATATTTCGGGGAAAAATATGAGGAAACAAAGTTAAAATTTATGATCAGTATCCTAATAAATGAAAAATAAACTTCCCCCAAGCATTTTAGATGAAATGACCTGAATTATTTTCTAATAACGTAGAAATTTCAAATCCCATGGCTATATGTATTTCATTACTGTATATGCTGCTAATTACATTACATCATTACCTACTAATTGTAACGTTCAGAAGTTATCAGAAGTAAATACATAACTCCGAAATTTTAAAAAGTTACTTTTTTCGCTAGTTTAGTTAAGCAATGCATTATGATCCAGAAACTTCAGACTCAGAACCATACGAAATAATGCGGCAGTGTCGTGTTAGACAAAATTGCTTGACTAAACCAGCCAAAAAATGAGAAAAAGTATTTTATTTTTTTTATTTCAGTGCTATCTGCTTTTTCCCCCTGCTGAACCCCTAATTTAAAAATAAATATTATTGGTTTGTTATTAAATCGTTGTTGGTGTATTGGTAAGAAACAAATGAAAATAGTTTCTAGTTCACAGTTATTAGGTAATAAAATGTTTTATACGGGTTTTAGTTCATTCATAAACCTCTTTCTCTCCACCATCGTTGGTTAACAAACTGTTTTATATCCGGTGACCATGACCGGTACAGGTGTAACTGTCAAAGGACATCTGTCCAAGCTTCATTTTCACGCCAACGAGATCTTTCTTTTAGATATTTTAAAATTATTCGTTATTCTTATTGCTTTTTCTTCAAATATTTTCTTGTTCAGACTATTATTAATTCATTCTGTTCTAATTTTTACCAAGGAAAAGGGTTTTTTCTAGCAGAAGGTTCTAGATATAAAAAGTAATAAAAGTGGAAGGTTTAAGAAATATTTTAAATTTATTATTTATTAAAAAAAACAAAAAAACTGTAGTCACGCGTTTTGTCCTAGGTCACGCTCAACCGCCACATTTCCCCCCATATTTTGGATACCCACTTTTTTATAGAGGCTGGGTGAGCCCAAGGAGAGTCCTAGATCCCATAGGATCCATCTCTGGCTGCTAACAGATTAAATAAAAATCTTCCTGGCAACGGGATTTGAACCGAGGACCTTCGGCTATACCATTGAGCTACGCTGTTCCCTATTATTTATTATAACATTCCCAAAATAATCACTGCTATAATCTTTAGGGAAAATCAGTCCTGAAGGGCTCATACATATATATACAAACAGTCTAGTCATTTATATGACATACAATTAATCGTATGAGAATCCTACCAAATGACCTCGCCCACGTTACCTTAATTAGACTGAATTGGTGACGAATGCCGGTTATTTTCTCGAATCATCTTGGGTTATTCACTCTCAACATATCTCTTAAGTGAAAAAGTTTAAGAAGGAAGAAACATCGATGAGCAATGGATTCAAGTAAGAACCAATTCAATTTGTGAATTTTTAGCAATGATATGAAAAATGTTGATTAAGAAATTCTTAAATAAGCAACCAATAACCAGTTTTCCTAGCTATAAATCATAATTTAGATTCTTAAAAAAACACAGTAACATTCCAGTTACTTAAAATGGATGTTTCTTAAAGCCTGTTCTACTACAAACCATGAAGGTTCTTTGGTTCAGTATACCGTAGGGGCTGTTCTGTTTCTTGAATAACAGTTGTGTAGGGCGGTGATTTGTTCGAGACAACGCTCAACTGCCAGATTGAACAACTTGGAAGGAGGAATGCAGGAAGATTAGGGACGAGGTTATTTGTCTAAAGAAACTTCATATCCATTATAAAGAAAAGGAGTCTGATTTACAGTTGGCCTCTGACTTTCATAGAGTGCGGTGGTACTGTGTCGAATAGTGAAAAAATTAGTGTATTTCTTTTGACATTTCTCTTTATTTATCTTATTTTGTTTTTATTAATTAACACTGTTAATTAATGAGAACGGGGGATGTAGTTAACTTGCCAGGTGCATCTAACCCACACCAACCCACTTCGGCTACCAAAGAATTTTCTGATGAAGAAAATATAAATTCTAAGAAGCGAAATTACGAGGGTTCACCACTAAACCAATCGCCTGTTAAAAAGATGGGTAAATACTATCAGGAAATTGCACCGATTCCGGTGAGTAACAGATTTAATATACTAACTGAGACTGAACTTTCATCTAATAATCCGGGTGCTTCAAACCAGACTTCTAACAATGAACAAAATAGTACTGAAAATTCTACAAAAATTCCCCCAATTTTCCTCCACAAAGCAAATAATTATCAACTCCTATTAAATGATTTAAAAGGATTATGTTTAGGACCTTTTACCACCAAATTAATCGGCAACAAAACAAAAATAATGTTAACAACTATTGAAGATTACAGGAGAATGACTAATTATTACGACGAAGAAAAAATAGAATATCATACTTTTTCTACTGAAAAAAATAAACATCTAAATGTTATAATTAGAGGGGTTCCTTACACAGTAACTGACGTAGAACTAAAGGCTGAATTAAATAGTCAAAAATTCGAAGTTACACATGTCTCCAGGATATTAAATAAAGATAAAAAGCCCACTCCCCTTTATTCTGTATCACTGGTGAATAATGACCAGGCTAGCAACATTTTCAAGGTTTACAATTTATTTTATGCTATCGTATCTGTTGAGCCAAAACACAAAACTAATAATATCCCAATGTGTACCAACTGTCAAAGGTATGGACACACAAAAAATTATTGTCATTTGGAGCCTAGATGTGTTAAGTGCAAGGAAAATCACCATTTTTCTAAATGTCCTTTAAAATACACGGATAAGCCGTATTGCGTCAATTGTAAACAAGCACACGCGGCTAGCTGCAGAGGCTGCCCCCACTATCAAACAATAAAAAACAAAATAAACTCACCTGGACAAAGTTAAATACATAATAGCAGTACGACTGCAGAAACTACGTATAAACAAACTAGGAATGTCTCGACGAAATTCAAATTTTCAGATGCAGCTCGTTCGGCACACTCAACGCAACAACAAACAGTTACTACAGAATCAAACACGGACAACATTTTATCTACTACAACAAAAGTAATCTTAGAAGCGATTAAACCGTATTTACCACAAATTATGCAACAGTTAAGTTCACTAGTTACCTCCTTCTTTACAAATGGACCCTAGTGTAAACATTAAGTTATCTATAGCTACTAATTCCTTCTCAGCATGTTATGTTCGTTATATTTATTTTTTCCTAAATGGTACTATATTTATTTGTACCCAGACGTCTGAATTGAGAAATATAAAACTATTATGTTGAAGAAATTGGTCCGGGTAGAGGTCACTGAATGAAATTCTCAAGTAATTTCAGAAGATATTTATTGTTAGCCAACGTTTCGACGTTGTAGGTCGAAACGTTGGCTAACAATAAATATCTTCTGAAATTACTTGAGAATTTCATTCAGTGACCTCTACCCGGACCAATTTCTTCAACATAAATTATCATAGGTCAACAATTATTATCAATATAAAACTATTATATTGGAATGCTTACGACATATGCTCTCTCATCGTAAATAGCCTGCCTCCTTTACGAATGGGCCATAATGTAAACAAGAGCTTATCTGATATTACCAATTCTCTCACAACAAACTGCGCTTTCTTCCAGTCCACGTATTATAAATTAACTCCCTTATATCATTTCTTCAATTATGGTTACTGAACTCAGACAATTAAAATTGTTAAATTGGAATGCACATGGTATATCCTCTCAAAGAAATGAACTTAAAATTTTCCTTGAATCAAATTCCATTGATATAGCCTGCATAACCGAGACTCATCTATCTCAAAACATCAAATTCAAAATCTCAGGATACAAAATATTACGAAATGATAGAGTGTGTTCGACTCCTTCAGGTGGTGTTGCCTTGATAATTAAAAATAATATTAGTTTCTCCGAAAATATTATTTTTAATATATCTAACCTAGAGGTCATATCGGTTCGATTACATTCGTCTCCTCCTACAGTTGTCACAGCAGCTTATAAACCACCAACCAAAAAATTGCTTCAAGAAGAAATTTTTAAACTTCTACCACCAGCTGACCATACGCTAGTTTTAGGTGACATGAACTGTAAAAATATTTACTGGGGATGCCGTAAATCGAATTCTAGTGGTAACACCTTGTTAGAAATCTGTTCAAGGCACAATATACAAATTCATGCACCAAATGAACCAACATTCTACAGATCAGGCTGTAAACCAGACATCCTCGACCTAGCACTAACCAAAAATTTTAGGCTTCCTCTCTCATCCCACGTGATCACAGCTCTAAACTCGGACCACATCCCAGTTTTAATTAACTTCTCAGCACAAATACACATAGAAACGAAGAGGAAATCCCTCATTAATGGAATAATCTACTGGGAAGTGTACAAAATTCTAATCGACGAGAAAATAAACATAAAGAATAATTATCCTACCGCAATAGAAATTGATACAAACATACACAACTTCAACGATCATATCTCACATAGCCTGCATGAAGCAACTATACAATCCTTCCAGTTTAGGAGAAAAACATTCTCGAGTAAATGTCCAAACTCAATTCTTTTAAAAATTAAAGAAAAAAATCATGTAAGGAGGCAGTGGATGCGTAATAGAAACCCTGCTTATAAAAGGAGATGGAACCACTTAAAACACGCCATTAAAAAGGAACTAGATGAATGGACATATGCAAAATATCAGACTTATGTAGGTGATTTAGACCCTAAGGACCAATCGTTATGGAAGGCTACGCGACGTCTGATGAATAAACATGACAAAATTCCTAGTCTTGTAGACAACGATGAATTCATCACCAGCGATGTAGAAAAGGCTGAAATGTTCGCGGATTACTTCGAGAAAACGTTCTCCAACACAGAATGCGAAAGAAGTCCGCATATCGCTAATGACGTCGACGATTATTTAAACCACCCCGTTGCAACAGTGCAGCTTCCACCCAAATTCACGACCCCAAAAGAAGTACAAGAATTAATAAATAAACTTAAAACAAAGAAAAGTCCTGGCCATGATTTGATTCCAGTCATAGCAATAAAAAAGTTGTCCAGGAAAGCTGTGGTTTTCATTTCGTCCATATTTAATAGCTGTCTCAGAATTGGATATTTCCCCAAAACATGGAAAAAAGCCGAACTCCTAGTCATTCACAAACCTGGTAAAAACGCGAAACAAGTCAGCAGCTATAGACCTATCAGCTTATTACCAATTATTGGAAAATTATTGGAAACAATTATAAAAAAGCATCTTTCTTCATTTTTAACAATAATGACATTATCCCGGATTTTCAATTTGGTTTTCAGCATAGTCATTCCACCTCACATCAACTAACCCGACTATCAGAATTCATAATAAACGGATTCGAAATGAAGAAACATACGCTAGTAACGTTCTTGGACTTCCAACAAGCGTTTGATAAGGTTTGGCACCGAGGTCTACTGTACAAACTTAAGAAAGTAGATACCCCGAAATACTTACACGTTATTCTGAGCTCATTCCTGAGCGGTCGAACATTCTCTGTTAGAATTAATAACACATGTTCAACTGTGAGACAAATCCATGCAGGTATTCCACAAGGTTCAGTCCTTTCTCCCATTTTATTCAATTTTTATCATCACGATATCATCCAGTCTACACATACCTCCATAGCTATGTTCGCCGACGATACAGCCGTTTTCTCCCAACACAATGACATAATAATAGGCAGAAATACTTTGCAGAGCCACCTGGATGATCTCGAGCAATACTTTACTAAATGGAGGATTACTCTCAACATCGAAAAATGTACCTCTAAAGTTTTTACCCTTAGACGCCCACCAGACCCACCTGAGCTAACCCTCCTAGGTAAAAGAGTGAAATGGAACCCTGCCAGCGAAGCTATACGATACCTTGGAGTTCACCTGGACCGCCGCCTAACCTGGAATACCCATATCAATAGTAAATTAACCCAAACCTACGCAAGATTGTCAATGCCCTATCCTATCGTGAATAGAAAATCAAAATTAAAACCAGAGATAACAATTCTCATTTACAAAACAATCCTAAGGCCATTACTGATGTACGGCTGTGAAGTCTGGGGAGCAGCATCCATTACAAAAAGAAAAAGATTGCAAACTTTTCAAAACAAGGTCTTAAGAATCGCAGTGGATGCCCCCTGGTTCATCAGAAACAGTCAACTACACCGAGAACTACAAATAGAAACAATAGATGACCACATAAAAAAAAAGATTCAGAAAATTTCATGCCCAACTACCAGCAGTTAAAGGAGCAATAAATTACAACGTAGGAAAGCAGACATCATCGCGAAGACTAAAGCCCAGGTTACTGCAGGACATCTTATTATGAGCTGTGTAAATATGTATTCTAGTGACATTACTACCTTAAATTTATTTAACAGCTATTTTATATATGTATATTTTTTTATATAACACAATCCACTGTTTTACTCTTATCCAATAGTTATAACGATGTATTTAGTTAGGGGTGTCTATTGTACGGACTATACCCCCCCCCATAATCAATTGTTATAAACAATAAATAATTAATATTATAACAACCATGTAAAGGCCCACCAGGCCGATCTGGTAAAAATAAAATAAATTAAAAGAGTCTGATTTAAAAGTAACATTATTGAACTGACATTAATCGTTTTTATTTATATTAATGCTGACAACCATTGGGGAGAATACACCTTAAAGTTGCAATGCACTGCCTTAGCGCGTCTTGATAGAAGAAATTATTATCCCTTGATGGCTACACTAGCAAAGAGACAGCTCAGTCGGGATGAGAAATGACCCAGTTAATTTGGTGAAACGGTTAAAGCCCGGCAGTTGACCCTCATTTGTTGTTGACAATGGGTCAGGAACTTGTGTGTTCGTACCTGGGTAAAACTCTTCAGTCCATTGGCGAATTTGAGGGGGGCATGTCCCCCCTAGAGTTCTCATTAGTTGATATCGACCTGAATTTTAGTTGGTTTTCAACAAGAAAACACGTTTTACAAACCAAAATTATTCAGTATCGAATGTTTTCTCAATGGGTGCATCCAAAATCGGCGATACCGAACCCTTTTATGTTTTTCATTCACATATAGATAGCTACCGCTTTGACCCAGGAGCTTATTTTATTCATGTTATGTTGTTTTCTGGCCTCAGTTGTCTTAAATTAAAAATTGATATTTTATGTATCTTCATTCATATATGGATCATATATGTATCTTCATTCATACATTGATAACAAATTCACATTGACACATGCCTCCCCCCTAAAAATTCTCCTACATCCGCCAGTGCTTCAGTCCTACTACAATCGTCCTATTAAACTACTGATACGATTCTTTTTATTTTTTATTTATTTATTTTTTTTTGAGTCACCTGTAGTCTAGTGGTTAGCATAGCAACTTGCTCAAGATGGCGGATTCGCAGCCCGGCAGGTGGCTTTCGGATTTAAGGGAGTGAAAATTTCATTAGTTATGCCGTCCTTCGCAGGGTATGTAAAATAACGTTCTGAGTCTGTACGTGTTACATAAATATAGTGTTAGATAGATTAGTTCACGAGATATACGGGATAGTACCTAATAATTGCATCCATAAGACTGACTCAGTAACCATTGACATCATTAAATAAAACATCATTGACATGACACTGTTGATAGGATCAACCGGGCTTAAGAATGTAAATTAATATTCTGACTGATCGTGTAGGGAACCTTGCAGGATTTGTAATAATGCAACCTGGCACTACAATCTGCCATGTTGTTTCATAATGGCGGATAATTATAAATTAATTTAATGATACATTATTCTTATGGATATAATAAATTTTAAAATTATTACTAAATTCTTGTGCTTTATAATTACATTAACGAATTATTCATTCATCATTAAGTCATTGATCATTTCTTGAAATTACCGAAAATCAACCTATAATATTGCTATTGAATTCACAGAGCCAAAAAAAATCAATTTTTCTGAAATACGGTTTTTTTATTATACTGAAAAGAAGTTCTAAAATTTTAGACAATATCTACAAGAATTAAGTAGAATATTTAAAAAATAAAATAAAGAACAAATGAACATGACAATGAAAATTGATACAATAGAGTTATTAAATAGATAGTAAATTATTTTTTTAATTTATTACTGACTCAATGGATAATAGATCATGGCAACTAAGATTGGCATGAATGTTCTTCAATAAATAGAAATTATATATAAAGACAGAAAAAACTAATTAATTGGTTGAAAAAAGTTAACTATTATGTTTTTATACAGGTTTTGATTTCATTGTAACTAAAATAGGAAAAAAATAATTTTTAATTATTACTCAGAGTACTAAACAATACTTACACTATATCAAGACAACCATACAATGTCCACATTATATCCAATCAAATCACAATATATAATTTTTATGGATGATTTTTTCTTGTATTGATGCTTTAGGGTTAGTACTATGGAATGCAAGTTTTCAAAAGCGAATTCAAATATTTGAATTTTCATTGGTTAGTACTGTTTGTTTCTATTCACAAATTCTGTGGGTAGCAAAAGAAACCTTTTTAAAAAATATGCTGAAGTATAAAAAATTTAAACAACCAGAATTAACAAATAACATCTATTTTATATTTATATTTTAGTAATTAAATAAAACTAACTGTTATTATTTTACTGTATTTACATTAATATCTGATGTTTGTAATTTCTATAACAAGTATATTATTTGTATTCCCATCTTGTCATAAAATATTAATAATTTTCATTATCTTTTTTTCAGCAAAAATAATACTTTTCTACTTAATATTTTATGCTGTTTTGGTTTCACTCTTTCTTCTGCTATTGTTCATTGTTCATTACACTCTCGATCCAAGGATACCGAAGTACAGGCTTGAAGAATCACTTATTGGAACCAGCCCTGGTGAATATTTTTATTTCTATCTTTTTTTTACCATATATTATGTCACTATGATAATATTATGCATGTATATTAAAATTTTATTTAAATTGATCAGATGAGTTAATTTTTCTAGTTATCAAAACAACTTCTTGTCATACTTTACTGATCACTTATCACCTACTGATCTCCTTGCATAGATCAGAAACAGTCAAAATTTAATGATATCAGCCATGATTTAATAATTTATAAACTTGATGATCAATTATCTAATACCACATTTATTTTATTTGACCATTTGTTACTTTTCATTCCTACTTAAATAATTGTTAAGAAAATATTTTTATTAATTGTTATTTTGATGGTGAAAATTTTTAAATATTTTTGTTTTGAAGAAAAAAGATTTGTCCTGGCCGGGATTCGAACCCGGGTCGTCTGCATCTCCGGTGCAGTGCTCTAAACCACTGAGCTACCAGTGTTCCTATCCAAGTCAGACAAATCTGTTCTCTTCACTGGTCCTATATCACCGTGTTCTCACCATTTTTGCGACGTATATACAGGGAAGAATGCTCATTAAACATTACTTTAATTAGGATCTTGTTGACTTGCGTCAATATATTATTTATAATTTATTTTTATTAATTGTTATTTTGATGGTGATAATTTTAAAATTTTATGTAGGTTTAGAGCATTGCACCAGATATGCAGGGTTCCAATCCCGGCCAGGACAAATTTTTTCTCTTAAAAACAAAAATATTTAGAAAATCAATTTTTGATGTTCTGATTGGCTTGTAGTATTTTTGCCTGATTATTGTTATGAATACATTTACCTTTCTTTTTTTCTTTTTTACAATGTTGAATGAAGATACCCATGTATTTTAGCATTAATTCATTGCTATTTCAGGAATGGGATTCAGACCAATGCCGAACGACACCAACAAATTGAGCACTCTCATTTGGTACAGAGGAACAGGAAAGGACGATTACAAATATTGGGTTGATTCTTTACAATCATTTCTTGAAGGTGAATAAACTGAGCTTTAACTGTATTGTTGAGTATTTATTTTATTTGTTTAGAATTTAATTGGTATACTTTTCTTTATTAATATTTCCATTCTTCATTTTCTTTCATTCCTTCATACTCATTTCACCTTTCACCAATGAATATGGCATTCATTATATTTAATAATAAAATCACAATTTTTCATTTTTCATTTCAACTTTTTATACTATTTTTTTCATAAATTATTGTTTGTATAACATAAAAATAATATGAAAATCATAATTTTACTTATATTACATTTTTATTTATACAATCTTTATTTTATGTTTTATGTGTATAATTTTAAGTTCAAATTTTATGATTTAACATTGCAGCAGTGTTATTATATTAAGGGATGGAAGCCTTTCCTCATCATGACTTTTTTTTTCCTTAAAGGAAGGGGAAAATTTTCCATTGCGGCTAAGAGTTCACAAAACATTCCTATTTTCTATGGTTCTAAATGCTCTCTAAGGTTCCTGTAAAAAAAAAAAAATTTTACATGAAACTCTTTATATCCCTGTGTGACAATGAACATAAAAATGTGTTTTTCTTCATCACCAGTGTAAAACTTTAACAATGCTCACTAATCTACTCTAATGGATTTATTCATTCATTCATATTCATATTCATGATCAAGTTATTTTTCAATTTCAATCTACGAAATTAATCAATAATGTCTATATTTGAATTTAAAGAATTTGAAGTGTTAGTTTACCTTTGTTTTATATATATTTTTTTTCAGATTATAGGAAACCGGGTTCAACTGCAGGCCGTGGTGCAAACATTCAGACCTGTGATTTTGATCTTCCAGTAGCACCTGGTAAAGTTTGCGGTGTAGATGTCAAGTCTTGGGCCCCCTGTACCTTTGAAAACTTTTACAACTACCATTATCAAGCTCCATGTATATTTATCAAGCTAAATCGTGTAAGTATATAATTTAGAACTACATAGAATTTTTTTTAACCCTACAATTATAATGAAAAATATCAATAAACTGGCCCTGGACATATCTTTTCACTTCAAAATAAAAATATTTAAAATTATAAAAATTAATAAAAAAATAAAATAAAATCATTAAATAAATATTGCTTATTTTGTGTTATCCTATGCTTTTGAGGATGAATGTTATTTTATCACACAGTTCCAAGGTCTTCAATTCTTCTTAGGAAAATTTACCTTCTTTCAGTTTTTTCATATCAGCAAACCAAGGGAACAAACAGGCTTTTATTCAATTCTACTCTTTTTTGAAATTGGTAACCTTGTCATTATTTGATATGCCAAAGTCCTAAAAAAGATCCTTTATAAGCCAAAAGTTGGCAAATCAAGAATAACCAAAGGTATCAACCCTCAATCCATTGCCTGTATTCCTGTTGCAAGTTGTGGCAAGCTATTTTCTAACTATTAATATATAAAAGGTAAATAATATATGAGGAATAATTTTCAATTTTAAGATAAATAACATAAAAAAAGTTATTTATTCGAAAAGCAGAAAGGAGTACACAAGTTGACGGAAGTCTTAGTACCCTTTAAAGGGTATACTTTGGTTTAATTTATATTTGAGGCAAATGTTTTATGATTTATTTAATAAAGATTAAACTCAGTAACTATCCCTGAGATAAAAAAAAAAAACACAAAATATAAAATACATATACTTAGGTTTATTTAGGTAAGGTTATATAAAATCAATAATATGCTCCAGCAATGTTGAGTATGGTCAGGGGGTGTCGTAAATACATTTTAGACAAATAAGTACAACTTATTTCATTTTGTGCTAACGTTTCAGCCTAATTTTTAGACCTTAGATTAATTTCTTAGTCGTTTCAGCCTAATTTTTAGATCTTAGATTAATTTCTTAGTCGTTCTTAGACTCTACACCTATTAGACTCTTAGACTCTACACCTCTTAGACTCTTAGACTCTACACCTCTTAGACTCTTAGACTCTACACCTCTTAGACTCTTAGACTCTACACCTCTTAGACTCTTAGACTCTACACCTCTTAGACTCTACACCTCTTAGACTCTATACCTGTTAGACTCTTAGACTCTACACCTCTTAGACTCTATACCCCTCAGCCCTGATGATGGCATAAAAACTAGGCCGAAACGTTGGCACAAAACAAAATAAGTTGTACTTATTTGTATAAAATTTATTTACTGCACTCTCGACAGTTTTAAACACATTGCTCAAAATACACCAAGTCGACCATTTCCTCACTAATAATATGCTCTGTTGAAACCATGAAACATGGAAGTCAGTAGTCAATCTTAATATCAAAATAAAGGCTTGTACTGTTTATAACAGGCCCAGTCCGAAAAAACTTTAAGGTAGTAGATAATCAAGTAGAGATTTTAATAAAAGGGGGAAAAAAGATGTACCTAGATGGAGAGATGATTTCTATCAAATACTTTTGAGGAGGAAACCGGTGTTTTTATAGTACTGGCTGACCCGGCCACACGTTGCTGTGGCTGTTGTAATAGTTTTAAAAATATATTAAGTATGTAGGTATGGTGTATATTAGAAACAATGAATGAATGGAAAAAATGAATTAAATAGATTTTTGATTTTACATTTTATTCATCTTATACCTAAGTACAGTATATAATAAATTAATAATATAAAAAATTCCTAACTGATAAAATATAAACATTAGATTAATGAATGAGGTACCTATATCATGGTTGATTTTTAATTATGGCTAATAATATTTTTTAAATTATAACTATATATTTCAATTTAATTGAGCGCTAATCGATGCACAATATATTTTTTAATCTGTCCTTTGCTAATACAAATAGATTAGATGGTTTACTAACACGTGAGCATGCAACATATAATTCTCCATGGGAGAAACATGGATGTTCTTGGTCCAAACCACAAATGGAAATTGTCTGGCCTTGAGGCTTGTTGATGGTTATAGCTAAAGCCAAGCTTATATCAAATTGAAGTCTTTTGAACGGTATTATGGGTTCTGATGGTATCATTGGAATATGTGTCTACAGGACGACTTCTTCTTTAAAGATTCCAGTCAACATTGCTGCTTCAATAACATTCCCGGTGATATTTTTGGTGACCAAATGTGTAAGATTCCATAATTGGTGGATTCAAATTACACAAAATCTATCATCATGGCCGACAATCAAATCAATAATCATGGCCGACACATACCACTTAGGGGTATGAAAAATAGTTTACATCCTATTCTCAGACCTACTAAATATAGAAACAAAATTTCATAAGAATTGGTCAAGTCGTTTCGGAGGAGTTTTGTTACAAACACTGTGACATGACAATTTTATATATTAGAAGATTAGATAGAGGTAAGACTCCGGTTAATTATTATATGATTGGAACTTAACTCAAGATCTGTTAGACCTACACTATGGATTTACAACTTGGATTTACACTATTCAGACATGCCCTTACAACATACCAAAAATGCAGCATCATCAAGCTACGATTAACGCATAATCAATAATTGACAATCGGCGCATAATCAATAATAATGGCCGACACATATCACTTAGGGGTATGAAAAATAGTTTACATCAAGTCGTTTCGGAGGAGTTCTCGGAGGATATTCTCTATGTAAAAGTGGAACTTTAAATTTATTTTTAAAAAATTTGGCAATTATCAGAAATGGTGTTCTATTCATATTTTATTTAAAGGTGTATCAGGTTTAATTTGAGCCCAGGGGTGTTTTTAAGGCGTGATTTTGGGGAATTAAGTTATATAACTTGCTTTTTATTGATAATAAATTTAAAAAATATTAACAGATCAAGATGGAAAAAAAAAATCATGAAATATGATTTTATAAGATTTATAAGATGATTGTGATCTAATTACCAAATAAACAGAACTGTAAGTATGTGTAATGATTTCAAGTTATGATTATTTTATTTATAGTACTTCCACTGCCTAGTTATTTTTGAAAACCACCCATAGTTTTTTAATTAATTCTTGAAAATAACGGAAATCAATTAAAACAATATTTTAAAATAAAATAACTGCTGAACTCTAAGGACCGCAAAAGGTATCAAAAACATCTTTTGACTCAATTGATTATTTTACTTGAAATTAAAATGTTTAATGTTTATCAAATATATATGTATTATTAAAATAAGATGCATCTTATTTTTTTAGGTTTATGGCTGGAAACCTGAGTATTATGATGATGTTGAATCTTTACCTGAAGAAATGCCTGCTGATTTGAAGGAGTTCATTCAGAGTGAGGGCAACAAATCCTCAAATTTGGTAAGAATAAAATTATTTCTTTGAAAGAATTAACTGTTTATATACTAACCTTAGTCATAATATTATAACATTTCAATGAAGTAATTATTACTTATATTATAAATTATTAGGATATAGGATATATAATGTTCCACAAAAGAAGCCTTGAGTTTCAATAAAAGGAAATAAACGACTAACTTGTCGATTCGCCCTCCCTTTTCATTTTATATTTAGACGATTATTTTACTTCTCTTTGGATTTAACTCTTCTTCAAGGTTGACTTGTAATTGTTTTTGTATTCTATATAAGAAGGAAAATTAAAAGTGTTTGCTTAAAAATATAATGTTATTTGATTAGATACTGTCTGTTTTTGTCTATAATATTTTTCAATGAGATATATATGTTTTTGTCTATCACCTCTTGCCTTCGTTCAGGCAGTGTCATAACTTCATGTTCTAAAAATGTCTGATCTTTGTTATTAAAAAAGTGAATTAAGTGTGATTTGTTTTCAACGTATACATGAAAAATTAAAAAAGTTCTTTATGGAAATAAAAAAAATGGTAAGATGGCCAGATCAGGGCTAAATGGCGGATGTGACAACACATTCCAACCTCTTCCAATAATTTTCCAATGCTGGTCACTTAGTTTGAATTGCATTGTTTAGTTTGGCTAGTAGTTAAACATGCACATTTGAATAAATCATTTTTGTTTTGTTTTTTCAGTAAAAGTTCAGAGTGTGGAATTACTTTATAATCCCACTGGACTAACAGCATAACTGTTTTTGGTTATTCTCTGCCTTTAATGTTGTCTATGCTGATTCATCATTATCATCCACAATCTCTTCCGATTAATGCTGTTATAAACTACTCACTCATTATTTCCTCTAATTAGTCTTTTCAAAAATGGATTAACTTTGTTGCATTTCTAGATACTAATGTGTTGTGCTAAATGAATTTCCTCAAGCTGATGAGGGATCCATTAATATAGCTTTTTTAATTTTTTTTTTCAATGCATATATGCAATACATTGAGCTTCTCTGCAATATCACACATTATCCTATGATGATCTGAATCAATAATTGCCTTGATAAGGGCTTAATTTGCTAGAACTGGATGGCCAGATTGTCGAGCATTTTTCGGTGCAAAATCAGCAGAAGGAAATCTGGCAATCCGATTTTGACATTGCATTTTTTTCAAGTCTACATTTTCATATACGGAACATAAATTCTTTTGCCCTTGCAATGTGTTCTTGCTTTTTTGGAAAAAATATTACAATAAAATATGTTTGGAAAGTACGTTAATTTTTAGATTGGAGATAAAACTAATCTGAAGAACTAATCGTTATAATATTCTTACTAAATTAAAGGTAGAAGTCAAAGCAAGAAAAATACATAGGTTAGCTGCTTTATACGTGTTAACAGAACCAAAGAAATTGTAAAGACCTTCCGTCGACAAAATCTATAATCACAGTTGTTGACTCAATATATATTTTAGTGAATAATCCTTTTCTTATTGCATATGTATATTCCTTTAGCTGAAAACTGTTTGGGTGAGTTGTGAAGGAGAAACTCCGGCAGATGTTGAAAACCTGGGTGCTATTAATTACTACCCTAGGCAAGGATTTCCCGGTTATTATTTTCCATATGAAAACTCTGAAGGTTATCTCAGCCCACTTGTTGCTGTTCATATCGTAAGACCCAAGAGTGAGTATTAATCCTTTTTATGTCCATACCTTGTTATCTTTTATCTTTATCATTATATATTTTTTTCTTATCACAAGATAATGATTCTTCAGCCTTGAGTTGAAGGGATGAAACTTACCTGTTAATATCTTCATTACATGATAATATTTGATGTTAAAAAATAATCAGTTTCAGTTCCACAGGTAGTCACTTCGAGTTGAGTCTCAACAAGTTATAACTTTTTTTTTCTTTTTACATTCTCGAAAATAAAAATAATTTTATTTCTTACTATATATTGTAACTGTAACATAAATTAAAGAACCGACTTAAACATTACACGTTTATTTCTTTTTGAAATGATTACCGAAATATATACCTAGTATTATTTTGTTCAAGATAAACAACTGAATCTTGTCTTAATGTAGGTTTACTGTTTTTAATAATGAATTTAATAGTCAAATATAGCTAAAAATCTGATTAAAGTATTTTCTCTGATTATTATCTATCTTATGTTTTTTAAAGTTTCATTCATAAAAGTATTACTTGGTTTCAGCTGGAATACTTATCAACATTGAATGCAGAGCATGGGCAAAGAACATAATTCACAGTCGTAAAGAAAGGCGGGGAAGTGTCCATTTTGAACTAATGATTGATTAAGTCATATATTTGTGCTTATTTTCATCTTTGATCAATGAATGAATCGATAAAAGGAAATAAATGAATATATGATCTAAAATATAACAAAAAAAAAAAATAAATTAAATAATCTGTAAGATACCAAATTTTATGTTATTAGATCTAATTTTTGTATTTTTAAATGTTAAAGAAACAAAAATTACTCATATTGAATCTCAATGAATGAGTAAATAATTGCATTTGCATATTATAATATTTATTTTAATATGTGTACTTATTTTTTAAACATTTGCGTCCTTAGATGATATTTGAGATACATTTTTTTTTTTATAAGGATCTATTTTAATTTTATTTGTAAATAAATGTTTCTAATATATTAATATGAGACATCATATAAATAATATAGTATATTTATTTAGATATATAACTTTAAATTATATTTTATTAGTATAAAAGGATCCACCCTTATATGATTTATTTTAAATTATAAAGAACAATGTTTTTGTTTTGTTTTTAGTTTATTTTTTATATAGTGTTTATATTTAAATTATCTAGTTCTTAATTAATTTTAATATATTCTTTGCTTAACATACCAATCTCAACCATTGTTAGCTTTAAGTAATTTTTCACAATTTTTGATATTTTTATTTTCTTATTTAACTGTTCTTTTGTCTTTATAATTTAGTTGTCATTATACATTATATCACTGATTTATGTACAAACCTTTATTTTTAATATTTAGGTCTTATAAAATTGTGTTCAATTTGTTGAATAAAATATTATTTCTTATCGATAATTGTATTAACCCATTTCTTTTACTGATTATTAATTTTTTACTTGTAAGATGGAATAACTTATATTAATAGAAACATTGCAAGTAAACATAATTATATAAGAAAATAAAAAGAAAAGAAAAGAATAATATACTTAAACCCAAGTTGTTTTATTGGAATATTTCGTGAACACTCTCGCTTAATCTGAACAATGCTTTGCAGTTCAAGACCAGTAACTTATCTTCTACAACTAAGGGTGGGCTTGGCTTCCTCGACTACTCCAGACATCGCTAATACAGCTTCCTACCTCCAATTCGTCTTAGAGCAGCCTCCACATCACTTAGCCATTCTCTTCTTTGTCTTTCTGTACTTCTGATTTCATATATTCTGATTGAATGATGAGCATCTTTTTTAAGATCTAGTATTCTCGATGTACTCTAGCCAAGGCTAGTCATTCAGCCGGATTTTATAAGACTCATATTTTAAGTTTTATTGAACAAGTCTAATATCTTGTTTATTAGTTCTGATCTTATTTATCTTGGGTTTCTCCATCAAATTTAAGGTCAAACGTTTGTCTAAGAATTTTTCTCTCTTCATGTATTTGTAATGATGTTAACTTCCACATTCCAGCATCATATGTAAGAAAAGGCCTAATTAAAATTATGTTTAATAATTTCTTACCAAATCCCGATGTTGATGGACACAAATTGTATTACCAGTAGAAATTTAATATATTCTGAGGATCTCATTATCCCATAGGGAAGTGTCCCTCAGGTGGGTATGGAGAGGTCAGTGGAAGCTCCTCCCGACTAAGTCAGATGGAGTGAAAGAAGGATGAGATTTCTTAGTTCAAAAAATACCTCAATTTGTTATGGATCTATCTGTAGTAAAACAGGATCAATAAGTCCTCAGGCCCAGTTTCCAGGACAGCCTTAATTAATCAGGGGTGACAGCCTTAATAGATTTGTGGTATGAGTTGAAAAATAGAGATTGACATATAGGAACTTGGAATGTAAGAAAGCTATTTCAAATACGGCTGGTTTGTTAAAAAAGGTCAGATATAAGGTTAAAAAATACTTTATTTTATTTTTTATTAATTGTTATGATTTCTAAATATTTTTCAAATAAAAATAGTTAAAAAATACTTTATTTTATTTTTTATTAATTGTTATGATTTCTAAATATTTTTCAAATAAAAATAGTTAAAAAATACTTTATTTTATTTTTTATTAATTGTTATGATTTCTAAATATTTTTCAAATAAAAATAGTTAAAAAATACTTTATTTTATTTTTTATTAATTGTTATGATTTCTAAATATTTTTCAAATAAAAATAGTTAAAAAATACTATTCTAACACTGCAAGAGCTTTGCTGCCCATGGCAGTTTTCACTAAGAAGGTAAGTTAACAAACAGTATGAGCCAAGAATCAATGGAATTAGAAATGAAAATGACAATATCTTGACTGATCCTATGGGCATTTTGATAAGGCTAAAAATTACTTTGACAGACTAGAAATAATAACCAAAAACCTGTTTCTGAATATCAGGTTCCTGGACCCTTCATAGAAGGGCTAAGAAAGAAACTGAAAATGTCAGCGAAAAATTGATATCGCATTAAGCAGGATCAAGGATCGGTAATATCCCTAGTTGACTGCAGGGAAGCAGGAGTTTCGAAAGTTTATGCTTTGGTTAAAAGATATGGGGAAATGAAAAAAAAAATCCCTGAAGCAATTTCATTTCTATACTTATTCTAACGAACGAATCTATCCTTATTCCGGCTTAATAAAGGTTGGATAAGCAAAACAGTGTCATCTAATAGTTCTAACTATCACGGAATCTTATTCCTACTGAATTATTATAAAATATTATACGAACAATGCCCAGAAATTAATAAGTCAATCTGGAAGGTCCTTTATTTTAATAGTTACAAGGACTTCTACTTCGTTAATGAAGGCCCTTTCTACAATACTGCTAAGATTAATTTCCGTGAAAGTTTAATAAAATCTAAAAAAAATTGAAAAAATTCTAGCGATAAAACATTGATGTTTTAACATATATCAAATGAGAGATAATACTTTTATTAGTCCAAGCAGGCTAGGACGAAGATTCCGGTACATATTTGTGGAAACCTGACTCGGTGTCCGTCCACTATAGTACAAGGTATTAGACGTTCTCATTCGCGAAACACCAAGGGCCAATCTCTTTATTTTGAACAAATAACTTCCATTGAAACCCTCTGTGTCCTATTAGAAGCTGCGAGAACCAATAGTCAGGGTCAACAATACTACTTTCAATCTTTAATTGACCGTGTAGGAGACTTTTCTCAAAATAGTTCTCTTGATTATTTTGTTTTGTACTTAATGTCATAATTGAAATGAACGAGATAAGATGCATAAACGTCACTATGAGAGAGTGCGTGTTTGGAAATTATCTAGTGTAGTTGGAAAGTATGTAGTGGAAAATTTCCAGGACTAATGGAGGGAAAAGAGATAACTCTCTGGCAGATGAAGCAGCTATGTAAGAAGTGGAAAGCATAACTGCAATCTATCGAAGCTCTTCGATGTTAGGAGACATAAAGAAGAAAAAAAATAGGAAGATATGCATTTAAGGAATATTCAGTCAATACGTGGTATAAATGCATGGTATTAAACAACTTTAAGGTTACTATTTTCTCTTAAGTAAAATCGCCTGAATTATTCACTCATCGGAAATTACATTAGCCATTATATCATCCAAAAATTGCTGGCGCAATCGAGATCTTGCGATATTTATTTAACGAGTCTTTGCTACCCAAGCAGGAATTTTGACAACCACAAGGATGATTCTGCTGATCTGCTGCGTACAGGCGGTGATACATTTCGTCGAAAATAATTAACAGGAGATTTAATCTGAGAAATGATTGAGCCAGAATTAAATATAACAGTATGAATAAAGACTTAAATACCATTTATTTTCTTTAAAATGACAATGAAGTGTGATCTAGAGATCAGAAGTCGATAACACTAAACCTCTTCAACACCCTTCAATTATTAAAGTAAATAATGAAGAATGGAGATTGTTGGGGGTGCAGTAAAAAAAACAACAAATAAGTCAAGACTTATTTTTATTTGTGCCAACGTTTCGACCTACTTTATAGGTCATCTTTATTAAAGTAAATTTAGTCATATTAAAGTAAATTAGTAAAGTATAGTTAGTCATATTAAAGTAAATAATGACGATTTCAAAACTGTAATACGTAAATAATTTTTATAGATTATTGTTCGGGTAATTATTTTTGTTTTAACTAAAAACAGTTTGTAAGGTAAAATATTATTTTACTACCGTTTTATCAATTTATACAATCCAATAATATTCGATGCTATAAAATTCGTGTTATGTTTGTTTTTATATTTATCGTAGTTTATGTTTAAAACCATGGCGGTAGATTTAAAGAACATTTTATTAAACTAAAAACCGGTTGTGATAAGAATTTGTTTACCTGTGGGGAATTCAAACTGAGGGGGCTTTAAGTGATATTTTCTTTCTATCAATGAAAACATTTCATTAAATTATAAATAAATACACATAAAATAAACATTACAGTTATACTAATATTTAATAAATATGAAAAAAAAAGAATAGATGGTATTAGAATGGGAGAACAAGCATATTTTGGTACATGAATACAATGATAGCTATATCAGATAAGTGACATTTGGCGCCAACAACTCCCGCCTTTTGCTCAACTGTTACATTGCTCCTTTCTCATCACAATTGTGATATTTATGTTAAGACTGCATAATCATTTATACTTTGTTGTGACAGGCCCAGAAGATTTAAATAATGCCTGCCATTGTTACTAGTTTTCCTGAAGAAGTTATTACTCAGTAAGTTTAAGCTTTGTTATCATTTATCATTCAGTATTGTTTAATATACCCAAACAATGGGGTTATTATTCATGTTGCTTTAATTTACCAAATGTTTACAATTCTTGAGGATTATGTGAAATTGTGTTTAGGTTGGAAACACTAGAGTTGGAATATGAAGAGGGTGATATAACTAAAAAAGGTTATTGTAGAAAGAAATGGCAGATTTTAAAACCTCATGTCGATCAAAAATATGTGAGCAAAATCGAAGGTCTTCAAGCCTGTTTAGCTGTGACTGGATTACCTGAGGTATTACAGTACAACTCTTTTGTTGACTTTGCTGAAAATAGTTTTATTGTACTATAGTCAGTTTGTTATTATAATGTTTCTAGGAGCAGTATTATAATGATATGGTTACATTATTAAGAGAAGCACGTAATTCTAAAGGGAACATAAATGGTGACTCAGACAGCTCTGTCGACGATAGAGAAATTGTGATGGCAACAGCTGAGAAAGAAAAATCTCCAGAACCGAGCTCTTCAATTATTTCAACACCAAAATCTTCTAAAAAGAGTTTGTCTTTGTCAAAGTCAGCTACAAAAAGTGATACACCTAAACGTAAATAGTGAATGTAATGTAAGGTTGTTAAACTGCCATTTTAACTTAACCAAGTAATTTGTTTATTTCTCTGATTTTAGGAGAAACTAGGAAGTCAAATAAAACTGATGGTGATCAGAAATCAATCGTATCGTTCTTAGATTCTTCAATTGAAGACAACACTAGTGTAAAAAGAAAGTCGCCAACTGAAGAAGATCAAGTTACTATCAAAGAAGAGATTGAAGATCAAGAAGATCTTAAAGATAAGAAAAAAATCAAACTTGAAGTCAAAGAGACTGAGGATTCTAATGAAAATGTTAAAACTTCCACAACCAAACAGAAAGTTGTACCTAAAAAGTGTGAGATTTGCCATCAATTGTTAAATGATTCTGACCTAAAGATGTATGAGGGCCATCCTCATAATGCAGTGGAAGAATATATTGCTTTGACTGATCCCAAGCTAAGTCTCTTCACGGGCGAAGAAGATAACGTTAATGAGTATGATGCCAGACCACAAAATAAGATTACTCATTTCAGGTATCTTATTGGAAAATTAATTGAAAAGTTTAATTCTATATTAACAGTTAAGGTGCTTATAATTGTTTATTGCTCTTGTGTTTTAGCATTTATGACAAAAATGGCCATTTATGTCCAATTGACCGAGGTCTTATTGAACGTAATGTACTCTTGTATTTTTCGGGATATGTCAAACCAGTCTATGAGGAAGATGGTACTACAGAAGGTAAGTTTACCACTTAGGCAGCTATACTTTTTTTTGGAATTGATTCTAGATTATTAACTATTTAAAATTATTACAATAAACTTTAAATAATTCGGTATGCACTAGCAGAAATATCTGTGCTCAATAAGAAATCTTTGTTGCATTATCTGATTTAATTATTTGATTATATACATATTTTTCTAAAATCAGGTGGGATTCCTACAAAGGATCTTGGGCCCATCAACGAATGGTGGATTTCTGGTTTTGATGGAGGTGAAAAGGCACTCGTTGGATTTTCCACTCCATATGCAGAATATTATTTATTAGAACCTAGTCCTGATTATGCCCCGCTCATGGAGAGTGTTAAAGAGAAAATATATATGGGAAAATTGGTTATTGAGTTCTTACTTGATGAAGAAAATCCATCATTTGAAGACCTAATTAACAAAATCCAGGTATTTCTCTATGCCTAAGTTTTATGAAATGAAAGTATCAAGATTCTTTATCCATTTAATTATCTAATTTTCCAATTGCAGACAAGCGTTCCTCCTCCTGGATTTCCTAAATTAAGTGAAGAGAGTTTGTTAAAACATGCTCAGTTTGTTTGCGATCAAGTTCTAAGTTTTGAATCGGCTTCTGACAATAATGATAATGCTCTCATTACTTCACCTTGCATGAGATCACTTATTCACCTGGCAGGAGTGACATTTGGAAAGAGGTATAACAGTTCATTTTCATTTTTAAGTCTTATAAAATTAATATTTAATACAGGTAGATTGATTATATCTTCTGAATACTTGCTGGTTTAGATATTTTCCGTTTTTCTGAGAATTAAACTGATTTTTATTTTTAAAATCATATTGAGTTATTCTACAATCGTAACTACTTTAAATTTTTACAAGATAGTAATAATTTCAGGCAAGTAGAGTTTTCATTTAGATAAAGTATTTCAGTTTTTGTTATCATTGTTTATATGCTGTTAAGACAATATTCTAAGTGTTTATTATCTACATTTTATTATGTTACTTAAATTATTAGTTATTTTCAATTGATTATCTTTATTTTAGACAAGCTATGAGAAGAAATGAAAAGAAGCAATTCAAAGTTAAGAAGCCTGCTTGGACTAAAGCAACTACAACTCCGCTTGTGAAAAATGTCTTTGAGACATTCTTTACTGGGCAAATTGATGCTGTAAATGAACAGGATAAAGTAAGATAAAATAGTTTGTAGTAAATTAATATTTTTATGAAAAGTTAAATATTTCAGTTAAAAAGATTTACATGAGCAGGATTTCTGGTCAAAGTTAAGGATTTAGAAATTTTAATTCTTTGATTCAATGAATTTTCATAAATTAATTTTGTTTTTTTCATGGAGAAGTAAAAAAATATTTACAATTTTTTATTGTTTTAATTTTTTAAATATTTTAATTTTGAAGAGGAAAGATTTGCCCTGGCTGGGATTCGAACTCGGGTCGTCCGCCTCTCTGTGGCAGCGCTCTTACCAATTGAGCTACCAGGGGTCGCCTCACAGTCAGGACAAATCCGTTTATTATCCTGACTGTGAGGCGACCCCTGGTAGCTCAATTGGTAAGAGCGCTGGCCAGGGCAAATCTTTTCTCTTAAAAATTAAAATATTTAAATGCATGTATGAGAGGAAAATAGTTGACTGGATGATCAAATGTAGAAAGGAGATAGTTGGGGGTGCAGTAAATAAAAACACTGAATAAGTACTAGACTTATAATATAATTATGTGCCGACGTTTCGACCTACAGTGTAGGTCGAAATGTCGGCACATAATTATAAGTCTAGTACTTATTCAGTGTTTTTTTTTACTGCACCCCCCCAACTATCTCCTTTCTACATAAAATATTTAAAATAAATTTTGAGTTGTAGTATTTAATGTAGTTTTTAAGTTTCACTGTAAGACCTCTACATGTAAATCAGCCTTTAAACATGAGTAACTTAACAAGTTATTTATTACAGTATACAACTTAGTTTTCTTGATCTGTATCTAAAACAGATTTTAATATTACGTTTCACCAAAAAAAAAAGTCTTGGAGAAAGTAGAAGTTGACTATTTTTATTACTGATTTCTCCTTAATAATAGAAAAAATAATCAAATATTAAGTATTCTTAAGGTGGTATTCATAAGCGGGAGTTTTTGCCAACTATATTTTGACTTTAAGATTATGATTATCAATGTTAAAGATATAAATGTACAATCTAAAAATCAAAACAAAAAAGTCTTAATGCTCTTAAATATTTTCCCTATTCGAGTATCTTCAGAGAAGAAACAATAAGACTACATTTATGCAGGCAAAATTTTTCAAATTTACAACACACATCAACAGTCTTTCTTAAAAGATACACCATGAAAAAATGTTCAATAAAAAAAATATTAGCCTGATATGTATGCCATACTCTGGCACTGGTTGTTTATAAATATTTTAGAGAATCATGGATTTATCGTTTGGAATTATTCACTTTTTATAAATAATTATAGATTTTTCATTGAGCCCTATAATTTTTGCTAGAATCTTTTCTTATTGGTAAACTATGATTTTTCTTGAAGTTTATTGACATTATGGTCTTAACCAAATATAAATAAAAATTCAAATGTTTTTTTTTCATTAGTTCATTGAAGGCAATAATATTGTTAAGGCATGTATGTATTTACTAATTAATTTTTATACTGTCTTATGCTGTATGTATGATCATGCGGATTGTTCTGTTGCTTGGGTAAATGGGTAGCCTGGTGGCGACTATTTTGGAACCAATTGCCAAAGAATTATTGACAACTGTTTTAAAGAATGTATCTTCATGGTTATTACTTTGTGGAAATTTCATGGAAATTGTTTTTGTAATGGATTCAATGTACAATATAATATGTAAATTATAAAATGCTTCTAAAGGGTCCGAGGAGGAAGCGTTGTGGTGTATGTGAAGCATGTCAACTGCCTGATTGCGGAACATGTATTCATTGCGCTGACATGATCAAATTTGGAGGATCTGGCAGAGGAAAACAGGCCTGCATCAAAAGAAAGTATGAAAGTTCCGTTATATAATGTTTTATAATCTCTATACTGTTTAGCTAACTGATTTAGAAATGGTTCTTAAATAAATAATTCACTCTGAATTTTTGATCTGTGGTTTAGATCCAACCAGATTTTTTAAGACAGTCAGCTGATAAAACATTTAGTTTAAACTTTTATAACTTTTTAATTTACAGTTGAATGTATTATAATTTAAATATTATTAAACTAACTGTTTACAAATGTTTTTAAAATAAATTTTAGGCAGATGCAGCTGTACTTTTAAATTTATATATTATAGTCCATGCTGGTTAAGTTAAGCTTAATTTGTAGCATTTCTAAGGTTTTGACAGCTACTTTTTTGGATGGTTTGATAACAAAACTAATTTTGCTAGCTTGAAATATCTTTGAAGAACAAGTAGTTCACAATAAAATATTTTAAAAAAAGCTTATTCTAAAATTATTCAGAAATTTCTGTTAGAATTTATGAACATTATTTTTTCCCATTTGTCAAATGATTTAGCTTAATCACAGATCAGTTAATTTGTATTATTTTAAAGAAACATTTTTAGTCAACAAATGTTGAAGTATTGTTATTAAATAATATAAATTTCATGTTATTTTTATTGATTGAATTTAGTCTAATTATATCTAATATTAGTTTAAATAATTTTATAGATGCCCGAACATGGCTGTTCAAGAAGCTGATGATTCAGAACCAGAGGATGAAGAAAGTTATCAGCAAGCAGCTGAAGAAATGGCATCAAATGAAGTTAAGACGAGGCAGAACCGAGCTGCGAGCGGTAAAAAGGTTGTTGAATGGATTGGAGACATTACTGTTGATGATGGAAGAAGAATTTTTTATCGGTTTGTGGAAATTTATTATTTCATTTCAATCGCTTGTTAAAAAAAAGCAATGGTTTATAATATTTTGTATTTTAGTTCTGCAAAGGTTGGTGAGGAAATCGTAAATGTTGGTGATTGTGTAAGTGTAGAGCCTGCCAATCCTGCCTCGCCAGTTGTTGTCGGCTGTATTATGTATATGTGGGAAAATAAGTTCACTCAGAAGTTCATGCATGTACAATGGTTTTGGTAAGTTGTGTCAGTTATTTGATTGTAACTCAATATATTATTCGTTAACTTAATAATTTAAAATTTGTATTATATTAGCCGTGGGAGTGAAACAGCATTGGGAGAAACTGCTGATCCTCAAGAACTGTTTGTTATTGATGAGTGTGAAAATTCCTTGTTGAGCGGAATTTCAAGTGTAGTAAAAGTTAAAGTTCAAACACCTTCAACATTGTGGGCGGATGAAGGAGGAAAACCTTATGTACCTTCCGAGGTTCCAAATGAAAAATGCTTCTTTGTTTCCCAAAGGTAAATTTAAAATATTCATTGTTTTTTTATAAGAAACTTGGATCCGATGAACTTCTTCCACAAAAAACAATTCTTTAACTGCTAAGCTCCTATATAGAAATTAAAAATTGGAATTTTATATTAATGTAAATTTTTTCTAAAATTTGACTCAAGTTATCATTTTTCTAAAATATCTATTTTTGATCTTGGAAAAAAAATTGTTTTGGTTACACTTCATTTCTATGTTTGAGGTTTCTTTTAATTTAACTTTTAATAATGAAAATTATTGCCATCAATTTTACAATTATTATTAATTATATAAATTTTATATTTATGAGAAGGTACTATTTGCTTTTTTTTTGTAATTATACAGTTAAGGTTCTGAGAATAGCATTGATAAAAATAACCAAAAAGATTTGATACCATTGCTTAAAAAAAGAATTTTTATCTTGTTCAGGATCCTTTTATTTTTACACCATACTTTTAATGAATAGGCGCATTGTATGTATTTTTTGTTTTTCTACTTTTTATTAAAATTTTAATAATGTTTAAATTCATCAAATTCCTGATATAATATACTATATCTTATTAACAACACATTATTAATTAATTAATTATACATGTAACATTTTTAATCATGTTAAATATGTCATTTATTTATTTGTCATCCTTTCTGTAGAGCCTTGATCCATTAATCCCTCTCCTGTACTTATACAATCGTCTTCACCTTCTCCATTCTAAACCTCTTCTGTCAAAGGTCTCCTGGATTGCGCCTTCCCAACTCTTCCTTGGTCTTCCTTTCAGTCTCATACCTTCCACCTTTGTCTCATATACGGCCTTCGCCACTCTGTTATCCACCATTCTGGAAACATGGCCAAACCATCTCAGTAAATATGTCATAGTTACATTAATCATCATTACATGCAGAAGTTTTATTTTTATTTTCTATTTTAGATATAATGAAGAATTTGGAAGATTTGAAGATCTTTTACCAGATCCCGTTTGTTCCAATAAAGCAGTAGAACACAGGTATTTATTTATTATAATTAATTGCTTGTGTGGAAGTATGTATACTAGTATAGGAAATATTATATGTTATAGTATAATAGTATAAAATAATAGTTAAAAAATCTCATGTATGTGACTGAAAGTGATATTCATTAATTTTGTTAATTTATGCAGATTCTGTTTTGCTTGTGAACGCACTTATCGTCAACAGAAATTTGAAAATCCTTACGTTGAAGAAAAATGTGAGGAAGCTGCTGAGAAGAAAGAGGTATTGCTTGATTTTATTAATTACAATTTATTTTTGAAATGCTGACAAATTCGGGTTATCTTTTAATTTTCCTGTAGTTATGTACTAATATTCTTTCATTAACATTTCAATGGTTATTTTAAGATTGCCAGTGTTTTTTATAATCTCGTATTTTTCTGTCCGGAAATGGGTGAAGAAATAGGTGAAGTTAAAACAAAAAATTAAATTTGGTTCTATAATGCGTCCTCAGCTTTCATAAGTTAGTTTAAAATAAATAAAAAATAATACTGATCATGATTTTCTCAATCTGGTTTTTTATCTTTAGAGACAATGTCGTATGCTTATTTTAATAATCAAGTTTATCAATGGATTGTTGGTTTGTAATCTATCAAATTTATTTTTTTTAAATATATTTATTGAAATTTACAACTGTGTACAGAATACATCATGTAAATATAATGACAGATAAATCATATCCAGAGACACAGGCAAGTAGAGAAATTACCCAGTGGTAGTACTCAAATAAAAAGTTCAGCTTAGAAGGGCACGAGGCCATCTTCTTTTCAGACGCCTCGGAGGATTATCAGGAATTGAAGAGGTTGCGAGGTTTGAAACTAGTGGGTTAGACTGGAAATGAAGTTTGTCATGAAAAGATTGATATTGGATTTGGGCCAAATCAACAATTAACGGTACATTATGAATTACTTTGTTTGTAACAAAGTAAGGAGCATTGAGCATTTTACGAAGGATTTTGGATTGTAAGGATTGAATACAAGAAGAATTCGATGGCCCCAAAGCTCTATTCCGTAAGTCCAGATGGGTTTAATGATTGTCATGTATTTGAGTCTTTTGTAATTAATTGGGAGCTTAGAGCGCTTGTCTTGTAAATGCTTAAGTAGCCTGAAACGGCGAGCTATTTCTTGTCGTTTCAGTCTAGAATAAAGATTCCAAGTTAAGCATTCGTCAATGTGTGGTCCTAAGTACCCGGAATCAGTGGGATGTTATTAAACGATATAGGAGGACAGGAAGTCGTTGGTTTACGACGGAGATCTATCAAATAAATTTTTAAATGCATAGTAAAGTAAATACATATATACTATGTATATAATAGAACAGCTTTAAATTCTACATTTCTGTTATTATTTCTCTTTGAATTTCGTTTACCTGTTATTATCCAAAGGCAAATAAAAATTGACGAGGACCTCAATTCTAAAGGGTCCTGTTAAAGGTTCTTCTATAATTTTTAACTATGGAACATCGTCAATTTATTTCATTGGTTTATTAATAATAATTAATATTTCAGATTAAATATGGAGTTGTTCACTGGCGAGGGGAGGAATATCGTCCAGGTACTTGTGTTTTCCTTACACCTGCTACTTTCCGCTTTAAAACATATGGAAATGTATTTAAAGGATTCAAAAGCACTAAATCTGAAAAGGTAAGTACTTTTTTCGTGACATTTTTATTTCATTGTATTTTTTATGGCTTAACTTTTTTCAAAATTAATGTTGAGTTACTTTGTAGATTGATGAAGATTTATATCCCGAGTTTTATCGTAAAAGTTCTGATCACATTAAAGGTTCAAATGTCACAACACCAGATCCATTTTGTATCGGTTTGATTAAAGAAATAGTCACCAATTCCCGAGACAAACTAGTCGCACCTAGAGATATTTGCATCAGGGTACTGAAATTCTACAGGCCTGAGAATACACGTGGGCTCCTTTCACAGACTCATCATTTGGATTTAAATAAAATTTATGCATCAGATGAAGGTAAGCTATTAAAAGATGATTTAAAAACACAGAAAAGAATCAATTTTGAGTTACTAATGACTATTTCACCATTACAGAGGTTCTAGTCAATTTTGCCGATGTTACTGGAAGGTGCACAGTAGTTTACAGCGAGAATTTGAATGAGGATCCATTCTTGTGGTCAAAAGGAGGACCGTTCAGGTTCTATTTTTCAGAGGCTTATGATTCAACAAATCAAACAACTACTGAGCCATCAAAATCAGCTCGGCAATTAGGAGATGTTGGAAAAGTGTGTTTATATATTAATTGTATTTCATACTTTTTAAAAAAGTAAAAGTTAAATATTAATACAAAAGACTTTGTTTATTTCTTCTGGTTTAGATCGTGTAGATAAATTTCTCGCCAACGTTTTGTCAACCACGCTGATGACTTCCTCAGGGCTGAGATGAAAATCAGCTCATTCTCATCTCAGCCCTGAGGAAGTCATCAGCATGGTTGACGAAACGTTGGCGAGAAATTTATCTACATGGTCTAAACCAGAAGAAATAAACAAAGTCTTTTGTAATAATAGTGGTCGTGGAAGCCTAAAAGAATATTTAAATATTAATAGTTGTATTTTTTTTAAAGGGTAAAGGAAAAGGAAAAGGTAAAACAGAAAAGAAGAAAATCGAAATTGAATCTTGGCCTGTCATTTCTAGGCCATTAAACTGTCTTGATGTATTTGCTGGGTGTGGAGGTATTTATTTGTTTAGTTTTAGTTATTTGTTGTGTTTAAATAAAAGAAATTAAAACAATAGAATAATTCATGTTATGGATACAAATTTATCGATCATTCCATTTTTATTATTTTTTGTGTTGTTATTAGTGTATTCAAATATTAAATTAATATTAATAAAATAAAAACTAACAAATTCTGCTGAAAAATTATTATAGAATATTATGGCTGTGATGAGAAGATATCTTATAATCTTACAAAGCTTTTAGTTGCTTTTATTTGTTGTATTAACTAAAAAGAAGGTAAAACAATTGAATAATGTGGCGATAGATCTTAATTTATTGATCATTCTAATTTTTATTTTAAACAAACTCTTTATTATTAAAGCATTCAAATAAATAAAAAATTAATGAATTCTGTTGAATAATTTGTACAGCATATTGTCGCTGTCACGAGAAAATATCGAATCGTTACATAGCCAAAGTTGCTCATCTATGAAATTTGCTATTTTAGAATGTTACATTTTAATGCATGGTTTCCAATCTGATCTGTGAAGCCAAAAATACCTAACCGAATCTGACATTTGAAACTTTATGTTCTCATTCAGACTAGAACATTGTCTCAAAATTAAATGATATTAAAATGAGAGGCCTACTGTGATGGGCCGGACATCTGGCACAGATAGAAGAAAATGAAGTAGCAAAGAGAATGGTTATAGAGCCGCTTCATGGAACCAGGAAAACAGGTAGGCCTCAGCTGAGGTGTAGTAACGGAGTGGTGACTGATATCTTTAGTGTCACGAATCGGTGGTTAGAATCGTGACAATTGGTGGAGGCCAGGATCCATAATCAGGTTGTAGCCCTGCAATAATAATAATAAAGCATATAAAACCCAAAATATTAAAATCAAATAGGATATAAGATGACAAATGACATAAGATATTTTCTCACGATAAAGATGATGTGGATTATTCTAAAGTCTCAAATAACTTTATTTTAACATAGGAAGTAAAACAATAAAATACTTAAATTATTATAAAGAAGGTGGAACAATAGAACTTTTAAAATAAAATAATACATTGTTTCACTATTTTTTAATATTAAAATGCTGTTAGGACTCTCTGAAGGATTACACATGAGCGGAGTAGCAGAAACAAGGTGGGCCATCGAGAAAGAAGAATCCGCTGCTAACGCATTCCAAATAAACAATCCTAGTAGCATAGTCTTCACAGAAGATTGTAATCACCTTCTCAAAATGGTTATGAATGTAAGTTGGCGAAATCTTGGTTTTATATCTATTTTTGGACAGTATTTATATTCTAAGAATTTCATATTTTGATTATATGTTCTAAGGGTGAAATGAAAAACGAGAAAGGGCAGAAGCTTCCCCAGAAAGGGCAAGTCGAATTACTTTGCGGAGGACCACCTTGCCAGGGATTCAGTGGAATGAATAGATTTAATTCCCGCCAGTACTCTCTATTCAAAGTAAGTTGTCCCACATTCATTATACTTTTGTTTGTCGTTTTTAGACAAAATATTGTTGTAAAATAAAATACAAATGATTATTAATTATAAATATTTTAATTTTTTAAAGAGAAAAGATAGGTCCTCGACCGGGATTTGAACCCGGAACCTTTGTCTCACCGTGACATCGCTCTGCCAATTGAGCTATCCAAGGCCCCTCCCGGTCGAGAACAAACCTTCTCTCTTTTAGATCCTATAGCCCCAGCGTGCTCCCGCCATTTTAGCTATGAATACGCAAGGATGAAGTTCTTTGAACATTAATTTTAATTTAGGATCTTATTGACTTACGTCATATTATTATTTATAATTTTTTATAATTATTGGTCATTTTTTATGAGTTATAAATATTTTTATTTTTTAAAGAGAAAAGATAGGCACTCGACCGGGATTTGAACCCGGAACCTTTGTCTCACCGTGACATCGCTCTGCCAATTGAGCTATCCAAGGCCCCTCCCGGTCGAGAACAGAACATATTTTTATTTAAAAAAAATAAAAATATTTATAACTCATAAAAAATGACCAATAATTATAAAAAATTATAAATAATAATATGACGTAAGTCAATAAGATCCTAAATTAAAATTAATGTTCAAAGAACTTCATCCTTGCGTATTCATAGCTAAAATGGCGGGAGCACGCTGGGGCTATAGGATCTAAAAGAGAGAAGGTTTGTTCTCGAACGGGAGGGGCCTTGGATAGCTCAATTGGCAGAGCGATGTCACGGTGAGACAAAGGTTCCGGGTTCAAATCCCGGTCGAGGGCCTATCTTTTCTCTTTAAAAAATAAAAATATTTATAACTCATAAAAAATGACCAATAATTATAAAAAGATTATTAATTATATTTTATCTCATAGTACAGAGATTTTCTTAAAGATTTATAAAAATGCTGATTGATGTCCAAGTATTTAGAATTAAAAAAGAGAGCTTAATTTTTTTAAGTGAGCAAATTACATTAACTGCATTTTCATTTAACGTCTCTTTATGCTGCTATGGCTAATCGGACGATGCTACATTGGGAGCTCTAAATTTTGCCTATCCAGGTTTAATTAGGATAGGGATTTTTAACGAGTACCTGACATCATACAGGCTCG
The DNA here is from genome assembly GCA_037127475.1 of Arma custos. NCBI lineage: Eukaryota > Metazoa > Arthropoda > Insecta > Hemiptera > Pentatomidae > Arma > Arma custos. Next base: position 73,009,086 of record CM073764.1, read on the forward strand.
GGACCCCCGTTTAACATCCCTTCTGAAGGACGGCATAACTAAGGATTTTTTACTCCCTTAAAAAATCCTAGGGCCACCTGCCGGGTTACGAACCCGCGATCTTGGGCTTAGTAGTTTGTTACACTAAGCACTAGACCACAGGTGACCGTTATTAACTGCATTTAAAATGATGATAAATAAATATTAAATACAATGTTTATTTACCTTTTACATTATGAAGAAAACTCAAGGTATCTTTTTTCCCTTTTATACTAAATATCTGCAGTACTGGTGAATAAATAATTAAGTCGAATTTTGTCCTGAGGGAGTTAACTATATTGAGAGAACTAAAATTGTGTTATTATAGTTTTTGACTTGTAATGTAGTTGTTATATCAGCTCCTGGCATGTCTTTGCCCCTGATTCACTACAAAATAACAGGATTCCGCTTCCCTAAATACAAGAAACTCATTTTTGAGAAAATTCTACTTAGCCACTAATTCATCGGAGCTGTAGATATAGTATGATGCATATTTTAATACAGTAGAATCCCGATAATTCGATCGGACTGATGATTTGGTACGAATTATTTGATACCACTTATACTCGGGAGTACAAAATAAAAAAACGTATTAATGCAAACATATATGTATTAAGAAATATGTACTATGTGGTGTGAATAAAAACATCAAAATAAACACTGCTTTACACTAAACTATGCAATAAACAATTAACACAATATGCACAATTAAATAAACACCAATCAAACATTCTAATCCGTAATTTTTTTTATGCAACCCCTGCAGATGGGTATTGTCAAGAGTGTTCAGGGCAAAACCATCATCACCAACATCTGAATTTGCTAAAAAATGGCTTACCTTGTTGATGTATTGTTTAACAACTTTAGCTGTAATTGTTTTTAGATCATCTTCTTCATCTCCCTCTTCACCATCAACGTCCTCAGATGGGGCTAAAATTTCTTCGTTGGTTAACATCCCTGATACTGCTAGGCCGTCATCAAAATGGATGAAATATTCGAATGTTATGTGATTTTCTTCATTTTGTTTAAGGCGGTCCCATTCCAAATGACATTCAACATCTTGCTTAGCATCTTCTGTAAATAGAAGTTTCAATTTGGTAATCCCACACGCACAGTATTTTATTTTGATCGCTCTAACGTTTTGCCATGCCTTGTCAGCTATGTTCATAGCTGAAAATAATGTGATTTTATGCGATTCTGTCAAGAAGTTGCATCACTATTTCCTTGCGGTAAAAAGTTTTGAATGTTTTAATTATACCCTGGTCCAGAGCCTGCAACTTAGAAGTTGTATTGGCGGCAGAAACACAACATTAACATTACTGAGAGATGGGATAGAATTGTGGGCCAAACAATTATCGATGAAAAATACAATTTTTCACTGCCTTTTTTCCATGTCTGCATTGACTGGCCTTATCCATTCGTTAAACAATTCGCCTGTCATCTATGCGTTTTTATTTGCATGATAGGTCATTGGGAATGATTTTATGTTTTTAAAACATCTTGGTTTGGCCGACTTACCTATCATATTTAATTTCTCTGATCCGTTCATATTGGCTGCCAACAGTATGGTTACACGCTCTTTACTGCTTTTTCCGCCATGGCACTTTTCTTCCTTGAAACACATGGAACGATCGGGGAGACATTTATAGAATAGGCCCGTTTTGTCGGCATTAAATATGTAAGGTAAGGTTCAATTATTTTTCCCAATTCATTCTTCCACTCAGAACAACAATCTAACAAACTTGTACTTTCCCCACTAAACTTCTTATATTTTATGTTATGTTTTTTTTTAATCTATGGAACCATCCATCACTTGCATGAAAGTCTTCAATTTCCAGTTTTTCAGCGATAACTTGAGCTTTTTCCCTTAAAGTATTTCCTCCAAGTGGTACATTTGAATTCCTTGCTTGAACGAACCACTTTTTTAAGTTCTGTTCAAGTTGTGGGTAATCATCAGTCTTGAAGCGTTTTACTTTGCTGTCCGATATCTGGGAAGTGATTTTGTTCTTGTTCTTCAGGATTGATGTGATCGTGGAACAAGGGACGTTGAAACGCTTGGATACGTCAATTTGCTTACAGCCACTGGTCATGGCGTTTATGATTTGTTGTTTCTCTTTAATAGAGAGGCTAACGTATTTCAGAGGTATGATTACGTGTCACAACGGTAACCAAAATGAGACTGGATTTTGAATAAAAGTGTGATTGTAAGAAAAGCTTAATAAAATTCCTAGAACTTCTACTTCCCTCATTTCCTTTGAGTGACAGTACGAATTACTTATGCGATTTATTAGAAAACTTGTCTCTCTCACTCACTCTCCCGTAAAAACAATAGGATCTACTGTGCCTCTATAAAAACTGTCCAAATTGTGTGATTTCGTAGAAAGCATTTATTCTCATTCTGCTCTCTGGTCTATCACTGTTCTCTCCCCCCCTTTTGACAGTACTAATTAACGAGATTTTAAAGCTGAAAATACGAATTATAAGGCGTTATAAGTGACCTCGAGCATAAAAATAATACGAATTACCGGTGGTCTGAAATGCATTCTTTTTATACCATTTATCGGGATTTTCTCTGGGGACTGGCAAATTTGTACGAATTAGCCAGAAATACGAATAATCTGTATACTAAATATTGGAATTCTACTGTACTTTATAAGTTTATTCAATTGATTACTCTTATTTTATATTTATTGTTTCAGAATTCCCTAATTGTTTCCTACCTGTCGTATTGTGACTACTATCGCCCTAGGTTCTTCATTTTGGAAAACGTCAGAAACTTTGTTTCCTTTAAGAGAAGCATGGTTTTAAAACTTACTTTGAGATGTCTCGTTAAAATGGGTTACCAAGTCACATTTGGCATTCTTCAGGCTGGTAACTATGGAGTTCCTCAAACGAGGAGAAGGTAATTTTAAGTACATTATAATGACGATGATTGTGTTTTAAATTTTGAAATCTTCATTGAAAACTTCATTTATCTTTTCCAGAGCTATCATTCTCGCAGCTGCACCAGGAGAAATCTTACCAAAATATCCGGAACCTTTGCATGTATTCAATCCTCGGGCAACACAGCTGTCTGTCATGATAGATGATAAGAAGGTATTTACTGTTTCTAATATCTATTACCTCCTTTTTAGGCTTGATATTAATTTATATATTCCACTACAAGGCATAGATACTCATGCTTTTCATATTTTTCAGTTTTTGTCAAACTGCAGATGGGTTGATTCAGCACCTTACCGAACTATAACTGTAAGAGATGCTATGTCTGATTTACCTGAAATCAGGAATGGTTTTAAAGAAGAAGAAATGCCATATGGTGGAGATTCTTTGTCACATTTTCAGAAATTGGTAATCATTTTTAAATCATTTCAAGATTCCTTTTAGTTGTAAAAGCCATGGCCTGTTTTTTTTTTTAGTGCCTATCCTATTGGAAAATAAGATTATTATGGGCAAGTTCAAATAAATGAATTTATTTTAAGTATTTGAAGATTTGTTTTCTGAACATTTCAATAAAAAATTTTAGTAATGTTAGAGACCATGGTGGCTAAGGTCATTGAGACAGAACCTTATCAAACTCGTAACTGCTATGGTGCAAGTTTGAATCTGACTGGTTGTAGGAGTTTATTTCACAGCAGATCAAGGAAGAAATCTCATCCTTCCATTTTGGTTTGAAAATTTGTAACATAGGAGGAATAATCCATTCTGTATTAACTAGATAAGAAAAGGATGTTAACATTGTGATTGTTTACAATATAATTAATATTTTGTATTAACCCCTTTACGCTCGGGTTTTTTCCACAAAAATGTAACCAAAAACATCAGTTTTTTTTATTTTGTATTTAAAAAGTTTATATTGTTTAAAAAGAAAAATTAAAAATAAAACAAAAAATAGTTTTATTATTTCAATATTACATATATACAATATAAATGAAATAAATAATATAAATTAGTAACTTGATTTTGTATGTTATATATAAAAACATAGCTCAACATTGAAAAATGATTTTTTCATTTTATTATACAACTAGCTTTTGCCTACGGCTTTGCTCGTGTGGAATTTGGTCTGCCACATAATGTTTCGTGACAGATCATTTTAAATAAATAACTTAATTTTTTTAACTATAAGTTACTCGTACATCCGAAAATTTCAGATGTCTAACTTCGAAACTGACGGATTCCATACAATCTTTGAACCCCCTATCATATGGAAACCCTTGGGGATGGAATTGTCCAAATTCCTTTCTTAGTGCTCATTTAAGCTATACAAAGAACCTATCTGCGAATTTCAAGATGCTAAGTTCAGTGGTTTCTGCTGGGTGTTGACCACTGGGTGTGTTTGTCAATCAGGTTACAGTTTTATATAAACTTCGCCTGTGTGGTGTGTTGATAAAAAGTAGCCTATGTCCTTCCCCAGGCTTGAGATTATCCATATCAAATTTCATCACAGACGGATCAGCACAGCCGTGAAACATACATTGACGCTGATTAACAAACAGGGTGGACAGAAGTTTACGTTCGTGTCAGTAAAGGATTAGTATGTAATGTTTGTTCATTTAACGTCACTTTATGCTGCTATGGCTAATCGGACGATGCTACAGTGGGAGCTCTAAATTTTGCCTATTCAGGTTTAATTAGGATAGGGATTTTTAACGAGTACCTGGTATCGTACAAGGGACCCCCGTTTAACGACCCTTCCGAAGGACGGCGTAACTAAGGATTTTTTACTCCCTTAAAAAAATCCTAGTCCTAGTATATAATGTTATTGAACTTATTGAAAAGGATTACTTAAGATAACGGTTTCACTTGTCGTACAGCAGCAGTGAGAAGTGAACTATGTTACTTGATTTGTTTTGTTCAGCGAAAATGTGTAGATTTTGGGAGTAAGAAACACGTGACCAAGCATACAAACTTTGCCTCCCTTTTTCACCTCCTTAGGGGTAGAAATAGGAATTCGGAAAATCCTTTCTTATCGGATGCCTACATCATACAAAGAACACACCCTCCAAGTTTCAGATCTCTACGATCACCGGTTTAAGCTGTGCGTGGATCCGTCAGTCAGTCATTCAGGACAAAGCATTTTATATGTATAGATTATGACCAAATTACACAAAATCATTATAAATTGTAGCCTATGTGCTATTTTCATGTATAACCTATATTACTGTATAGTTTAATCCAAATACGTTCAGTAGTTTTTGGGTGAAAGAGTAACAAACATACTCACAAACTTTCGCATTTATAATATTACTAGCTTATGGCCGCGGCTTCGCACGCGTGTAATTTGGTCTGCCACGTAAAGATCATTTTAAATAAATAATTTAATTATTTTTTTAAAATATAAGTTACTCGAACATCCGACATTGCAGATGTCTAACTTCAAAACTGACGGATTATATACAACTTTGAACCCCTATTATATTAAAGGGGAAACCCTTGGAGTGGAATTATCCGAATTTCTTTCTTAAACTATACGCAGAACCTAACTACAAATTTCAAGATGCCAAGTTCCTGATTTTTAATTATGTACTATAACGGGGGGGGGGCACATGCCCCCGTGCCCCCATATAGTTCATCATGTGATTTGCCTTTATTTATGTACAATAATGGATTCTCCACAGTACTTAAAATACTGTTGGGGGGGGGCACATGCCCCATTGCACCCCCCCATAAATCCGTGCTTGTTATTGGCTATATGTTATTTTGATGTATAACCTATATTACTGTAAAGTTTCATCCAAATCCGTCCAGTAGTTTTTGCTTGAAAGAGAGACAAACATACAAACATTCCCATTTATAATATTAGTAAGATTAGTAGGATATCAAAAATAAAAGTTTCACTCATGTTCTTTCTGTAATTCTAACAACTATTATCATGTGATTTGTCTTTATTTAGGAACAATAATGGATTCTCCACAGTACTTAAAATACTGCAGGGGGGAAACGTGCCCCATAGCACCCCACCCCATAAATCCGCGCTTGATATAGCCTATGTGTTATTCTGATGTATAACCTATATTACTGTAAAGTTTCATCCAAATCCGTCCAGTAGTTTTTGCGTGAAAGAGAGACAAACATACTGTTACGGGCTACTGGGTATTAAAATGAATTAAACAATTCTTTAATTAAAGATACTATTATTTATTAACAAAATGATAAAAAGGATACAACTAGACTATTAACAATTAAATTATTGAACTAATATAAATTTATAATAACAATATTCTAAATATTTATTATCTAGGCCTAATTCCTATTTAATTATTACAATAATATTAGATATTACTAATTATAGATAGCTTAACTAGTTACAATAGTTTCTATGAATATATTACACTACAATTTATAACTAATAATTAACACTTACAGTTCACTAGTCCACCGACCGTAAGATTCTTCAAGTATCACAAACTGACACACAGTAACAAACAGAAACAGTTTATTACACTCGCGAGACTGTTACAGTTCACTGATACACTTATTACACTGGCCGGTTCAACACTGACTAGTTTATCACACTGACACTCACTTATTACACTTATCACTGATCTTCACTGGTCTACTCTCAGGCTAAGACTGCCTGACTCGAGGTGACGGAAGTATTTAAAGAGGCAAGGCCGAACATTCCAGAACACGAAGGGGCCAGATAATTCTGGAATATTCTTAACCCTTTGCCGACAAAAGGAGACAATCTAGAACCGTCCTAATCCTATTTTAACTTCTCCCGGCGACGGATTTAAGCCGCTAATCCTCTTGCTTCCGTCTTCCTGCCGGCGCCCGTAACACTGCCCCCTCCTTAAAAGTGCTCTGCCCCAGAGCAAGTCCGGAGAAATCGGGCATTTATGAGCTTCTACTGATGGAGACGCACTTTCTTTCCAGGGGTTGAACGTGCACACCAATATGGCAACTCCAGAGTTGGCGAATGTCTGTTCGATCATGTCCCTGACAATCTTCCACTCCAAGCCGTCGTATCCACAGCCCAACTTCGGAATAGCGAGCTTAGTGACACGCAGTCTCAGAAGCTTACTCCGAAGGTCGTCGAGGCTTCGCCGCAGTGCGTCATATGTCGGCTTCTGATCAGTGGCACGCTTGGTAACCAAGTAAAACAGGTGTCGTCCTTCGTGCGGCTGGTGGAGTGCCTTCCCGACACTTGGTCCTTGGCGTTCCAGCTCCTCAGTTCCGCCGAACTTCTTCCTGAAGACCGTTGCAATCCCTCGAGAAGTCCTCAGATCTTCGGCAACGCAATGGGCCAGAGAATACTCCACTGGTAACGAGAAGATATCCCTGTAGATTACCTGAGTTACTCCACGGGTCCCTGGTACTTTCGTATGAGCAACTGAGTTATTTGTCTTGACGTTGTTTAGGTGCCTGACCTGCTGGTCTTCTTTCGGGCCGTGGTCTCCTTTGTACGGGGCCAGTCTATTGAAATGGACTATTTTGGGTTTTCCTTTAGGCTGCTTCCTGATCCTATATATGACGTCATTGATCCTCTTGACGATCTCAAACGGGCCGTCCCAGGAGTTCTGAAGTTTAGGTGAGTAGCCTCGCCTTCTTCGAGGATCATGTAGCCAGACCAAGTCTCCAGGTTGGTAGCCACCTTTCTCAGCCCTGATGTCGTAGCGCTCCTTCATTCTGTCACTGGCTCCCTGGATGTTTGTGCGAACCTTCTCGTGGATATTATCCAGTCGCTTCCGTAGATCCGAGACGTACTCCTCTCCGGCAATTTCCTCATCAGGCTTGAAACCGAATTTCAGATCACAAGGCAACCGAAGTTCTCTGCCGAATACCACATTTGCGGGAGTCTGTCCCGTTGCCTCACTGACTGAACTGCGGTAGGCCAGCAGGAACAGGTGAAGATACTGGTCCCAGTCTCGCTGATGGTCAGAGACCACTTTGGACAAATATTGACCCATAGTCCTGTTCATGCGCTCCACCATGTCATCGGATTGAGGGTGAAGAGGTGTCGTCCTGGTCTTCCGTATTCCCAGTGCTTCGCACATCCCGGAGAAGACTGCAGACTCGAAGTTTCGTCCCTGGTCAGAGTGAAGTTCCATGGGTACTCCAAACCTACTGACGAGCTGCTTCACCAGTACGTCCGCAACCGTGACTGCCTCCTGATTCGGAAGGGCGTAAGCTTCCACCCACTTGGAAAAGTAGTCCATGGCCACGAGAATATACCGGTTACCTTCATCCGTCACAGGGAAAGGGCCAGCGATGTAAATTGCTATCCTCTCAAACGGTGCTCCCACGTTGTACTTCCTCATTGGGGCCTTCTTTCTTCTTATGGGTCCGTTAGAAGCCGCACAGGTCGCACAACGCCTGCACCAGTCCAACACATCGTCCTTGAGGTTCGCCCAGTAAAAGCGTTCACGTACCTTTTCCAATGTACGGTGAACTCCAAGGTGGCCGCCAGATACTCCGTCATGAAGTTCCCTGAGTACTTCGGGCACTTTACTCTTTGGGACGATGAGCTGAAGTCTGCGCTGATCTCCTTCCGTGTTCTCCAATGCCCGTTTCAGCAGCCCGTTGTCCACTAGAATGGAGTCCCATTGGGCCCAGTAAGTCTTTACATTCTTCGACATTGGAGCAACATCCTGCCAGGTTGGTCTTCCTTGCCCCGATAGTTTCCATTGTTTTATTTGCTTCAAGTCCGGGTCCTCGTCCTGTTCCTTTGACACCTCTGCATCCTGCCAACTATCCATGACCACCGTTGTCCTCAACACTGCTGCCTGCTTCTCTTCTTGTCGAGAGCAATGCCGGCATTCTTCGCCACAAGGTCTCCTAGAGAGCGCATCCGCATTTCTGTGACTCGTTCCAGCGCGATGAGCAGATTCAAAGTCATATTCTTGAAGGCGCTCTATCCACCTCGCCACTTGTCCTTCTGGTGACTTGAATCGTAGCAGCCACATTAGAGCCGCGTGGTCCGTTCTCAGGAGGAATCTTCTGCCGTATAAATATTTGTGAAAATGTTCTATAGATTTCACCACTGCCAGAAGCTCCTTCCTTGTGACACAGTAGTTGCGTTCCGGAGCTGAGAGCGCTTTACTGAAATATCCAATAACCCTTTCTTCTCCATCTTGGAGCTGAGAGAGGACGCTTCCAATAGCGGTGTTGCTAGCGTCTGTGTCAAGTATGAACTTGCCCTCGGGACGTGGATAGCTCAAAATAGGAGCACTACTCAACTTCTTCTTCAACTCCTCAAAGGATGCCTGACATTCGTGATCCCAAAGGAAAGTCCGTTTTTCCTCGGTGAGCCTGGTAAGAGGTTTTGCAATGTTAGCAAATCCTTTCACGTACCTCCTGTAGTAGGTGCAGAGGCCGAGAAAACTTCTTACTTGGTGCTTATCTCGAGGTACTGGCCAGTCGGTGATCGCTGCAATCTTCTCTGGGTCAACGGCAACTCCGTTGTCTGATACAACATGCCCCAGGTAGTTGACTTGCCTTCGGAAGAGATGACACTTCTTCGGGTTCAATTTTAGGTTCGCTGCACGCAGTCGTTCGAAGACCTTCTCCAGTTTCTTCAGATGGTGAGCGAAGGACTTTCCCAGCACAATGATGTCATCTAGGTATACCAGGCAAATTTCCCAAGAGAGACCTCTTAACACGCTTTCCATCAGCCTCTCAAATGTTGCAGGAGCATTGCAAAGTCCGAATGGCATTACTGTAAATTGCCAGAGTCCAGTCCCAATCGAGAACGCTGTCTTCTCTTTATCTTCAGGTTTCAATCCAACCTGCCAATATCCACTGCGGAGATCCAAGGTAGAGAAAAGTTCACACCCCTCCAGGGTGTCCAGCGTATCATCAATCCTGGGGAGCGGATAACTGTCTTTCTTGGTGACGTTGTTCAGAAGGCGGTAGTCTACGCAGAATCTCGTTGTGCCGTCCTTCTTCTTCACCAATACAACAGGAGACATCCAGGGGCTACTCGAATGCTCAATGACACCATCAGTCGCCATCTCCTTGATGATCTTCTCGGCGTCCTCCCGTTTGGCTAACGGCAGCCTCCGCGGGACCTGTCGGATGGGCTTAGCATCCCCGGTGTCAATCCTGTGCTGGACGATATCCGTTCTACCCCGTGGCCCTGGGCTGATCTCGAAAACGTCCTGCCATCGGATAATCATCTTCTTCACTTCCTCGCTCTGTTCAGGGGAGAGTTCCCGACATGATTCGTCCACAAATCCTGTTAGTTCTTCCGGCAGTCCTCGCAGCTCGTTGGGATGACGTTGCAGCTGACGAACCACTGAGGTAGCGGTTGTACATTCCCCTACCGGTGTTCCTTTGTTCAGCGTTACTGGGAAGCTGTTCAGGTTCATTAGCCGAATCGGAGTGGTACGTCCGACCTTGATGAGAGACCTTGCAACCATTACGCCGCGTCCGATCTCCTGTTCTTCTTGCCTTCCAGGTTCAAGTAGCACACATTGACCCTCAGGTAGATGTCCTTCGATCGTCCCATGCGTTATGATTTGGCTCCGTGCAGGTAAAGTGGTGTCCTCTAGTAAGCGCACTCGTGCGTAGATGTCCTTTCCCTGCCGAAGGATGACTTCTTCGTCTCCCATCGTCATCACACCTCTCGCCATATCCAGCTTGATCCTGTATGCGATCATCAAGACCGTGCCCAATATGACATCTTCATCAATATCTGCCACGAGAGCGCGGTGCTTCAGACGTTGACCCCCGATGATAAAGTAGGCAACTGTCTCCCCGTAGACCTTGGCTGGCTCTCCTGTGGCAGTCCGTAATGTCCAAATCGTTGGCAACATCTTCTCAGCAGGAACTGTCTTTGAGCTCAAGATTGTCTTGGTTGCGCCGGTATCCAGTAGCAGACTTCGCAGCTGCCCGTTCACCTTCCCATCAACGTAGAAGCTGTTCGTTCTGCTCCCTAAAGACGCAACTCTACTGGTCTTCCTCGGGCCTCTGACGTAGCGGGCTGATAGTTGTTCCTCCCCATCAACCCTACTTCGTTCCTGTGGCTTTTCTCGCTTCTTGGATGGACACTTGCTTCTAGGGTGTCCAAGTTGGCCGCAGCTCCAACAACGTATCTCCTTCTTACGGGTCCTGAGAGCCTCCAAAACCTTTGTCAGAATGTCTTTGACGCTAGGGACCTTATTAGATTCCGCTCCTGCTGCTCGAACTCGTGCATGGCCCTGTACTGACTGCCTGATAGCCTCGAACTCCATGGCCTGAGATAATGCGTCTCCCAAAGTCTTTGGCCGGGCGAGCTTCACTGCCTGTTGCGTCTCGGGGTCCCGAAGTCCGTCCAGGAATTTGTCGACAGCCAGGCTCTCGTAGACATCATCGGTGACCGATGGGTAGGCATTTCTCACCAGCCGGGCAATGTCCGCTTCAAATTCCTGCAGCGTCTCGTTTGTCTTCTGGATCCTGCTTCTCAGCTGTGAGCGATATAGCTGGTCCATGTGGCGATGGCCGAAACGCATCTCCAGCCTTCTAATCAGCTCCCCGTAGTTAGACCGCTCCGACATGGGCATCCCCTGGAGTACTCCCAAGGCGTCTCCACGCAAGGCCAGGCACAACGCTGAAGCTTGGGTCTCTTTTGACCACCCGTGGATTGAAGCCGCTGTCTCGAAGAGAGTCATGTAGTCCTCCCACGGCGTCTTTCCGTCGAATACTGGAACAGTGTTGTGATTTGGTGGCGTCCCAGCATTGGCGGGCATAATGGTCCTATGAAGGCTGCCTTCGGAGGAACAGTCAGTGTCGTTCGTCGGTGGGTTGCTCATACCTCCCTCGAGAGCTTCTACTCTTTGCCTAAGTTCATTTTCAATTGAATTCAATTTTTCTCCTAACCTAGATTCTACATTAGCTACTTTATTGTTTACATCGGCTAACTTATTATCTACATTTTCCATTAACTTAGTCTCTAATGTGCCTAACTTAGACTCTAATGTATCCAATAAATCACTTTTTACAGTACCTAATTCATTACCTAACTCATTTTTAACACTGCTTAACTCATTACCTAATTCATTTTTGACACTACTTAACTCATTTTTAAAAGTTGCAGACAACTTGCTTAAATCAGTTTCAAACAGAACGTCATCTGGATTTTCCCCTAAATCTACAAAAAATTGACGCAAGCGCTGTTGCAATACACTTTTAGTTCCGGATGAATCCAGATCACGCTCCTCCAACTCCCGTTTCAAATCCGCAACTTTTAAATCAATTAATTTAACACTTTTAGAAGCCATTCTGCACACAGTAGCCCAATAATTACAAAATGCAAGACAAAATACAAAATAATAGCAATTACACAATAATCCCACTTCTGACACCAATTTGTTACGGGCTACTGGGTATTAAAATGAATTAAACAATTCTTTAATTAAAGATACTATTATTTATTAACAAAATGATAAAAAGGATACAACTAGACTATTAACAATTAAATTATTGAACTAATATAAATTTATAATAACAATATTCTAAATATTTATTATCTAGGCCTAATTCCTATTTAATTATTACAATAATATTAGATATTACTAATTATAGATAGCTTAACTAGTTACAATAGTTTCTATGAATATATTACACTACAATTTATAACTAATAATTAACACTTACAGTTCACTAGTCCACCGACCGTAAGATTCTTCAAGTATCACAAACTGACACACAGTAACAAACAGAAACAGTTTATTACACTCGCGAGACTGTTACAGTTCACTGATACACTTATTACACTGGCCGGTTCAACACTGACTAGTTTATCACACTGACACTCACTTATTACACTTATCACTGATCTTCACTGGTCTACTCTCAGGCTAAGACTGCCTGACTCGAGGTGACGGAAGTATTTAAAGAGGCAAGGCCGAACATTCCAGAACACGAAGGGGCCAGATAATTCTGGAATATTCTTAATCCTTTGCCGACAAAAGGAGACAATCTAGAACCGTCCTAATCCTATTTTAACTTCTCCCGGCGACGGATTTAAGCCGCTAATCCTCTTGCTTCCGTCTTCCTGCCGGCGCCCGTAACAATACAAACATTCACATTTATAATATTATTAAGATTAAGTAGGATGAAAAAATCATTTTTCATTTTATTATAAATTGAATAAAATCATTTCAATTTTATTTTATTATAATATATATATAATTACAATCATTCATTTATTATTTCAAAAAACACCTACAGAAAATTGTAAAAAGTGTTATAATCTATAAGAAAAGAAACTATGTGCAGAAGCCGGTACAAATTGCAAGTAGCAACTGGCAAGCACGATTTGTCGTATGTAATGCGAACATGTCCACACCTGCGAGCAGCATTCGGGTTGGTGCATTAGAGTATGCCGACCGCACACGAGCGCTGTTCGTTCAAAATCATTAACCGGTTAATTGCTTTCAATATTTACTTATTTTTTTTAAAAGAAGTTATGTCATAAGTTTTGCTGATTTTAATCTCTTGCAATGTCATGATTTGGATTTATGTGTGTTATAAAAAACATTGTTCTCTTAGGTTTGTCCTCTTATGTATTAAAAGTATTAATTATATATATTTATTTTTTATCAGGTTAGAGGAGATACTTATCAGGCGATGCTTCGTGATCACATTTGTAAGGAAATGAGCGCACTTGTGGAAGCTAGAATAGCACAGATACCCACTGCTGTCGGTTCAGACTGGAGAGATTTACCAAATATCGTTGTTAAACTTAGTGATGACACCTATACCAAAAAACTGTAAATATTAACTATTATCTGTTTAATGGATTAGCTGATATTGTTAATCTAGTGTCTTCAAAGTTCCGTTTTTAATATTGATAAAATTTCTTTTTAAAATTTTAGTGTTTATACACACCATGATAAGAAGAACGGAAAGTCAAAGTCTGGTAATCTGCGAGGAGTGTGCTCTTGTGCAAGCGGTAAACCTTGTGACCCGATGGACAGACAGTTTAATACCCTTATTCCTTGGTGCCTACCTCATACTGGCAACAGGCATAATCACTGGGCTGGCCTCTATGGCCGTTTGGAATGGGATGGATTCTTTAGTACGACAGTTACCAATCCTGAGCCTATGGGAAAACAGGTGGGTCAAGTTTCAGTTATACAGTAAAACCTCTATTAACGGACACCCTAAATAGTGGTCACTCCCCAATACCGGACGATTTTTTTTGCACCAACATTTTAATACAATTTTTAAGGCATTTGAACCTCTATTTAACGAAACCTCTCATTAACGGTCACGGACAGGCTGTGTTGGTTAGAAATTGATTAAAAAAACCTCTAAAAGACGGACAGTATGACTTTATCCCTTTCCCGTTTCTCGGAAACAATTAGTTGTTTCCGGTCTAAGAAAACAGGGACAGCTGTGTTTACTTTTGAGTAAAGGTTTTCCACATAAATACTTTTTTTTTATTCTCGAACTTGCTTTATTAAAATTTAGTTCTGTTGTAACCCTCGTGGTAGGCGGCTGAAAATGTGTCCCTCACGTAAGAGACTCACTTTAGAACAAAAAATAAATGTAATCGACGTTTATGACTGTGAAAAGTTAAGTGTACGTGCGCAAGCGGAAAGACTCAATATCGGTAGGACACAAGTTTCGGAAACACTCAAAAACCGTGTGGTGTTTTTTAATTTTATTCTACTTACCTTTTAAACACATGGGAAATTGAATAAGAGAGAATTACTTTGTACAAATACATATTTATGAAAAAATAAAACCTCCCTTTAAAGGACACCTTTAAATAACGGACAAAAATATTTGCACCAGGGCTGTCCGTTAATTCGAGGTTTTACTGTAATGTTTCTTCATCAGATTGAAGCTCATATGGTATAATATTGAATACTCTCTTAAAAAATACAATTTTTTTTTATACACTTTATTGAAATATTATTTCAATCTGCCATTTGTAGGCAATATGTAACAGCGCTAAGTAGCTTTACAATCATACAATAAAAACAAAGCAAAAATAAAATAAAAATGTATACTTGCGGATGATAAAAACATAATAAATACTTGCAAAAATGATAATAAAAAGAAAGTCTAAAAATAAAATAAATGCTCACATTCATACCATAATTACAATATTTACAATTTGCCTGGGGTCTTTGAATTAAGCTTCTTCACCAGGAATGAGGGCAAAGCAGGAGTCCGGGAGGCCCCTGCGCCCATTCCCAGCTGCGTCACCAATGGAAATTTACTTAACTAAAAATTATTTATGGTTTTCTTCAAAATTTCTAAATGCTGTTTTTCATTGATGCACTATTAGCCGTTTTTTTTTTTAATGAGGCATTTAGAATCAAAAGTTTCTTCTTCTTCTTCTTTGTCTTCCGCTTATGCTATTTATCTAGCGTCAAGGAGCCTCAACCCAGCGCTCGCAGTAGCCCAGCAGTCTCTGCTTAGCCGCTTCATTTCATTTAGGGATCTGCCTCTTTTGTCCGAGGTTAGTTGAATTTATTTGATTCATTTATACAGGTGATTGGCCCAATATGGAGGCCTCTTAGAATCAAAAGTTTGCCACTCCAAATTTTTCAAAAATCTATTTTTTCACGGTTTTCGCTGGGTTAGAGAAGCAATGCTTTATTTCCCAGAAATTTCAGCTTCAGAACTGATCTAAAACCATAAGAAATATGGCAGCAAAGTGTCGAGTTCGACAAAATTGCTGGACTGAACTAGCATAAAATGTGACCATTCAATTTTGAAATTTCGGAGTTATCCATTTTTGATCTGATGCCTCATGTATTATGAATCGCACTTACTCCTTCGAACTTGGAAAATTTCATACAAGAAAAAAGAAATTTTTCCATAGCTGAACCATTTGATTTTTTTGTTTTATTGGCCATATTTTTTTTAAAAGTAAATATATTCTATATGCTATTTTTTTTCCTTTCTTTTAGGGAAGAGTTCTTCATCCTGAACAGACAAGAGTTGTAAGTGTTCGGGAATGTGCGAGATCCCAAGGTTTCCCTGACAGATACAGATTTTATGGCAACATTTTGGACAAACATAGACAGGTATAAGCCAATAATTATTAAGTTTTAATAAATATAGACCAACATTTTATTTATCACGCTCTACATTTTATATGTTCAATAGGTAGGAAATGCTGTTCCTCCTCCTCTTGGAGCTGCTGTTGGTCGAGAAATAAGGAAATGCCTATTCGCTAAGGAACTGACTCAACTCGAAGATTCAAAGATGTCCACTGAAATCCAAGATGTAAAGATGGCGATTGACTGATTTATCTCCTTATTTTAAATATTTTTTAATTGTTGACTTTTAAATAATTTTATTATGGCTTGTTGACACCTAAGGCAATTTTGAAAAAGTACATATTCAAGTATTGTTTCAAATCATACTATGATTACTATCATACAAGGCTTTGCATTGTATGGCATAACTAGATGTATATTTATAATCGAGCTTGGAGAGCTTTAAATGTATATATGTTAATAGTAAATATATTTATGTGATGGTAATTGTTTAAAATGTTAGATTTTAACTGCAATCAGGACTGTTTTTATCAATTTTGTTATTTTGATTAGGTTATTATTACTCATATTAAAAAAAAAAAATGGTGTACTATGAAATTCTTTTTTAAAAAGTATGACATACTGTATGATTATAGCTGGAAAAATTAACACAAGGAAAAGTGCGTATATATTTTAGCTGAATTATTTATGAAATTTTAATTTGGATAATTCTGATGTGTTTGTTATTTCAATCTATTATTATAATGTTTTTTAGAAAAACTGATGGTTATGTGAACTGATATTTCCA
The DNA here is from genome assembly GCA_037127475.1 of Arma custos. Lineage (NCBI taxonomy): Eukaryota > Metazoa > Arthropoda > Insecta > Hemiptera > Pentatomidae > Arma > Arma custos. The sequence continues at coordinate 73,025,835 of CM073764.1, forward strand.
GGTTAGTTACACGTGATGTATAATGTCTTTGATTTTGCTATACATTATGTTTACCTTGGCGAGAAGTAAATTGACATAAAAGAATTATAATGGGTCACCTGTTATAATTTCCTTGTTTCATTAGTTATGCACTAATTGTAATTATGATGGGATATTAAAATATATGATTTACAAAATACAGTTTTTTATCCCCTGACTACTCTAATTAGAGATATTGTGTATATATGAAATGTATATCTTGTATTTATATATACACATTTGTAATGTTGCAATTAAAAATTATGTTATATACTACATGAAATAAGATTTGTATTTAAAATTCTTTTACTTCATTTTTCAAATTTTGTTTAACCCAACAGCAACTCTTCAACCCATTTTCGCCATTATGAAGAAAAATTATACTTTCTACATAAAAAATGATTCTTCATATATCCTTCCCTCAGAACAATTAACTCATTTTGGGCAAAATTAGACTTAAATATTGTTCACTGGGGGTGCAGATAAATAATGCAATACTTATTGAAATCCTTTACCTTTTTATTTATCTTTTAAGAGACATTTAAAGTTGATGGTTTCAATGAAATTCATTTTAATTTATTTAGGTAGGTAAAATATAAATATCACTGTTCTGATGTTCTTAATAATTGCTGATTTATAACTATCCCTTTTGAATTTCCATTTACAAAAAAAAAAAACTGTTGAATGTATGGTTTAGTACAGGGGTGGCCAAACAAAAAAATCTTATGGGCCAATTTGGAAATGCATCATAACCACAGAACATAGAACCAACGTTAGTTCCATGTTCTGTGATTATAACTCATGTATATTTACAATTATACATGCTTATAGCAGATTCAGAACCACTATAGACATTTTTTTGAAATGAAAAATTGAAACATAATGAGGTATTATTATTATGTTAGCAGTTACTCTTACGCACAAACTTGGAGAATTTAAAATTAATGTTAATAAACCCACATTGCAGTCATAATATTGTCTTCATCACATTTTATCTATTAATTTTGACAGTTAAGTTTTGAATACATGGATTCAAAAATAATATATTTTTCTAGTACATCGGTTTTCACAACTCAGGTCTTTATAAAATAAATATATTTTGCAAAAGTGCGATGAATCTCCTGGGCCACTAAATGTTCAAGTTTGGTTGGAAAACTATTTTAAAATAATCCTAACTGATTAGAATAAGCAGGATCGAAAACTTCAAATTCAATTCTGTGCAAAATTTAATTTTTATTTATTATTTATCAGTTCATTTTGTAGTTCTAAGTCGTACAGAAGACATTTGCTTATGATTAAATTGAATTGTTAACTTGTAATTATTAAGTCTTACGTACAATATTTTTTTGCAGGTTAGATGACATAGCCAGCCCTATGTCTGGTATAAAGAAGTAATATCATTATGTGAAAGCAGGGTAGTAGCTCAGTGTGTAGAGTGCTGAGTTGCTGCGATGAAGGTCCCGGATTCAAATTCCACTGTGGCAGATAAATTATTTAATCTATTAATTACTACAGATGGATCCTGTAGGATCCTCAGACCCTCCTGGGGCTCCCTCAGTCTCAATGAAGAGAGAACCCTTAACAGTAGGAAAACCTAGCAGTTGGGTGTGATTTAAGTCAAATCACCTCCCTGCCCAATCACGACTTAAAAAGAGTAATCATGTGTAGAACCTCATATTAAGTTTTAATGAATATAAGGCATTTTATTTAAAATGAAATAAGGCAATTTTGAAAAAGTACATGGCACAGGTTTTACTATTGTTTTTTTAGCATTATATATATATATATTATATATATATATATATATATATATATATATATATATATATATATATATATATATATATATTTTTTTTTTTTTTTTTTTTCCCTTCACGCAGTACCCCTACGCGAAGGACGTTTATTGTTCTGCATGTTCCGTACATTTATAGTACATTACATACAATTGTACTTACATGTTGTTTACATGTTTTTTTTTGTTGTTTTTTTTTTTTATTATTTATATACAAAGCTAAAGGCTAAATTGAAAATAAAATACATCATTAAAAAAAAACAAAAAAAAACTTAAACATAAAAATATTGTTCATAGTACATATTAAGCCATTTGAACAAATAAAAAAAAAAAGAATTAGGAAAAGCACAAAATTACAACAAAGTAATTGAAAACAAAACTAAAATTCTTGTTCACCTATAATATTGATTTTGTGTAGTGATGATTAGCCACACTGCTCTAGCAAACACCTTGAATTGCTGAAAATACTTCCAGTACTAGTCCTTAACACTGATTGGCCAGCTGTCCTTCTGCGTCACATGTTTGATAAGTGTAGTCCTTGGTTTGTCGGTTAGTCTGCAGTCATATATTAGATGTAAGTAAGTTTGTTCGATAGCAAAGTCACAAGGGCATGTCTTATTATCTGTAAGTTTAAATTTATACAAGTAGGATTTTGTGGGTCCATGTCCTGTCAGCATTTGTGTGAGGTAGAAGTCAGTTGTTATTTTGTTATTCCTAAAATATTCATGTAAGTCATTTATGTATTGTTTAAGATGTTGTCCTTTAGTTGTCATATCCCATGTCTTTGCCACTGATCCATATTTGTAACTGTTTGTCTGTGTTTCAAGTAAGTCTTAGTCAATTTACTGTAGAGTATTGAAAGTGAGCCGTCTTTGGCAGCTGACTTAGCAGCCTTGTCAGCTAATTCGTTACCGACGTTGCCAGAGTGCCCTCTCACCCACCTGAAGTTGATGTTGTATCCTGCTTTTTGTAAGTGGAGTAAAGTAAGTCTGGTTTCTTCAATCAGCGGTTCATGAATTTTGCGATTAATGAGTTTGTATAACGTACTTTGGCTGTCAGTTAGTGTGCAAATAGATGTCCTGCGGAAATTAAATGTCTGTATATATTCTAGTGTTTTCAGTATAGCGTATTGTTCAGCTTGATTGTTTGTACAATTAGGTCCAAGTCTGTATTTCTTTACATCAATCAGTGCACCGTCTTCAAACAATACCGCTGCACATCCCACATTTCCACAATCTTTGCTGCCGTCTGTATAAATTTCTGCTTCAGCATAATCTTCTTTTGTAAGTTGTTTGATTTCTGGGAAATGTGCAGGATGCTTCCAATTTTTATAGTTAATAGGTCGTTCAACGTCATCGGCAAGTATCCCGTCACAGTCTTGGTTAGTCCGAAGTAAGTTATATAATGTAGTGTACTGTTGAGCGATCAAGTCGATGGGAATTAGTTTAGCAAGTACACAGGCTGCCTCATAAGATAGTGTCTTGAAACCTTTTACCATTTTGATTGCCATCAATCTCTGTACACGTCGAAGTTTCCGTAGATTGTATTTTCTCTGCAATCCTGTGTGCCAGATGTTAATAGCGTACGTTAGTATTGGTAATATGGCTCCTTTGTACAGTATCCTTAATGCTTCAGTTTTTAGTCCCCATGTATTCCTAGCTGCTATCGTTAAGTTGTTGGTAAGTCTCAGTAGTTTAGTCTCCAGTAATTCAATATGTACGTTCCATCTTAATTTTGGGTCAAATGTTACTCCTAAATATTTTAGTTTATTTGTTTGTTGTTGAAGCTGTCCTTGAATTTTTACCTGTAAAGTTGGTGAATTCCTTGATCTGGTGAAAATCATGTATGTAGATTTTATAGTAATGAAAGTTAGTTTGTTTTCGTGTGCCCAGCTGTCAATTTTTTGCGTGTATCGATCTACTAATTCTTGTAGTGTTCCAGCATTGTCAGCTTGTGTAAGTAAAATTATGTCATCCGCAAATGCCTGCACAACCACGCTCTCCGGATATTCTCTCATTAATAATCCATTTACGATTAAATTCCACAATAACGGAGATAGTGCGGACCCCTGCGGAGTTCCTAGAGTCTGTGTTTTTCGTAGTTGACAATGAGATGTTACAATACAAGCTTCTCTGTCTTTGAAATAGTCTGAAATCGATTTGTAAATGTTCCGTGGACAGTCCATTGTCTGTAAGGTATGTAGAATTGATGGCAACCAGGCATTGTCAAACGCCCCCTTAATATCAATAGATATTAGAACAACATGTAGTTTTCTACTCAAGCCATATTGAATAAAATCAGTTGCATTTTTTAGTGCATCTACCGTAGAAGTTTGGGGGGTGAAACCAAACTGATTTTTATGTATGTGATCATTTGTATACAGATAATGTGACAATCTTCGATTTATTAATTTCTCGAGAACTTTGCCTCCCGTCGGAAGTAGTGATATCGGTCATATGGCTGATATACTATTATCTTTTCGTCCTGGCTTAGGAAACAATATAAGTTCAGATTTCTTCCATTCCGTTGGAAAAATTCCATTAGAGAAACACTCTTTGTACAACTTAGTGAGAAAGTTGGGAAATATTTTAAAAGTATATTGAAATATTTCGGTGGTTATGCCGTCTAATCCTGGAGTTTTCCTTGTTTTTAAGTTATAAATCGTATCAGCTATTTCGGAATCTGTAAGAGGTAGATCATCTTGTGTTACTCCGTGAGATATAATCGACTGTCTAATTTCTGTGTGATACGGTGAATCTGTACTTATCAAGTCAGTTCTAATGAAGTTTTCAAGAATATATTGATATGTGTCAATAATGTTAGTTGTATATGTCCCATCTTCTTTCTGAACCGTCTTTAGAGTGTATTTGTCACGTAGTTTGTCAGCAGCATACTTGTAAGGCCATTTCCAAGGGTTCGTAGGGTCAATGTTAGTACAGTAATCTCTCCAAGAAGTCAGTTTGCTCCGCCTGATGAGCCTCACATATTGCCTTCTAATTTCAAGGTATTGATTCTTCCTAGCAGTACGCAAGTCATTGTCGTTCTTAGTCTTTTGGTAAATCTTTCGTAGTCGGTTAGTTTCTTTCCTGTATTGCGTGAGTTCGTCATTCCACCAGGGCTTAGGCATGTGAATCCTAGTTGATTTAAAATTGCCACCTCGAGTTTTAAAAGATTTTTTACATGCTTTATTCAGACACGAGGAGAACTTTGCTAAAACTAATTGGATATTGTCAATGTTTAACATATCTTTCATGCCAATATCGATATCACCTGTTACTCGAAATATTTTTTCTGTTTCTAATTTAAGTATATTACCGAAATATTTCCAATTAGCTCTATCGGTGTTAAATCTAAATTTAGAATAGTGATGTATTCGTCTTCGTACGTAGGTATTAATAGTGTAAGTCAATGTCAAGTGATCCGAAAAGTTCTCATCTGTCCTGATTTTCCAGTTATAAATGTTCTGCCATATATATATATATATATATATATATATATATATATATATATATAAGTTAGGATTAGACTGAACACGTACAGTAAAAAAAAGGAAAAAAGGCATAGAGACACTCGCGGTGATAGTAAAAGACTTACTTTATTTCCAACTAGCCACAGTATTTGTAGATACATTAGTTTACATACGATAAAAGAAAGATAACTTAATCCTAAACATAAACACAAATAGTAATCCTTCCAATATTGGCATAACTGCCCCCTCCAGTTCCTTCGACAGGAGGAACTATACAAAAAAAAAAAAATAAAAAAATAATAATAATAAAACAGAACTACAAGATACAAAGGAAACTCTACAAAAAGAAAAGAAAAATCTTAATATTAAATACAGAACATGTTACAGCAAATGAACAACATCTGATATTAGAAAGTTTACACCAGTATACAATATAATAATAGACCTGCAAAGCACAGAAGAATGAGGATCACACACACACGACCTTTCTCACTCCTGAACGTCGCACTCGACTGTGAATTTGACTTGAAGTGAGGTACCCTTAATTCCTCGAGATGAACTGTCCGCAGTTTGAAGGGATAATCGACAGCGCGAATCGTGAAGAAATTGTGTTCACGGATCGTAACTATTTTGTAGGGTCCTTCATATCGTGCGTCGGTCTTATTGCTCGCTGTTCGCGATCGGCGATATACCACCGTCCCCAATGCTAGCGGCCCCTTCCTAAATACGGCGGACCTCTGATTGGCCTTGGCGATTCTCCTTTGTTTTCCGCGAACCAGTTTATCCCTAACCGTAGTCCAACGCTTTTTCTGTAACTCGCGCAGTCGGCGGATCTCCGTGCTCAACCCAGTATGATTGATCGTAAGCAAATACCCCGGTCTTGGCGTTCTTGTCCGAAAACAATTTCTACAGGTGTCAATCCTGTTGCCGTATGGATAGTATTATTATATGCAATAATAGCGCGCGGCATTGCTGTGTACGAGTCCAAGTTACGGCCTAGTTTCAGTAACCGGAGATGTTCCCCCAAGGTGTTGTGCAACCGTTCCACGGCGCCCCTGCCCTTAACGTGGTGAGGAGTGTTCAAACGCCAATTAATCCCCAGCCCCTTGCTCTCGTCACGAATTAACGCATTATTGAACTCCCTTCCCCCATCGGACACAATTTCCTCAGGCACCCCGTAGAACGCACACCATTGTTGTAAGAGAAAAAAAAGAATTTAAGAACGAAATCATTTAAATTTTCTCTGACGAGTTTACGTTTCCATTCGAATTCAATATACTTAATTGGAGTTTCGTCGCATAGAATGGAGGACCATAGTAATATTGTAAAAAAAGAGATAAATTTAGGCTGAAAATTAATTACAAAGTAATAAACTGAAATAAAAAAGGGTAAGAAAAAGATCAGCTCACCTGAATATTTGTATCTTCTAGAATCTAAATTGTAAATGGTGAAAAATTGAATGTGTACATTTTGTGGTAGCCGACCGAGTGGTTTCTCTACCAGGTTTACGTGTGTAATGAAAAGTACCAGGTTTTGAATAATAATATAGGAGAATAGGTAATGGTGTAAAAGGAAAAGAAAGGAATAAAAAATACCTGAACAAATCTTCATGCACACAAAATGTATTAATGTAGGCATGTGGCTACCACTAGAGACATAGTTGTAACTGAAGTTCTTATCTAAAACACCGCTCAAATTAGACTACGCTATTTAAAACAGCCCAACCGCCTAAAGTGCGGGAGAACAAGCAACTAACGGCGCTAGTTGTTCAAATTAAAAGAGGTGGGGGTTTAACACTAGGAAAAATTGTTTGTAAGTCTATGATATATTACGACTCTAGGCATAATTAAAAATAAATTAAATTAATTTATAGTAAAAGAAAACGTGCCGAAATACGGCACAATTGTACTATCGCTTCCCAAATTGCCCCTGGTGTCTTCTCCGCAACCGGATACGCCATCGCTAATTTACTAAAAGTGTCGATCATGGTCACCCAAGATTGCCCTTCACTCGAATATAGGTCTGCCTGTATCGACCGGAGAGGTTCAATAGACGTTGGAGTAACTACTTGTTCTCCTATAGGGGGTTGACGGTCATACTTAGCCCGCTGACATACTGAGCACCGCGCGATGTATTCCCTAACAGTGTGCCCCATCTTCCGCCAGAAGTACAACGTTTTCAACGCTCTCAACGTTTCCTCTACCTCCCTCCCCCCGGGTGATTAGTTTTTCCCTCTTGATGATCGGCCACGATTTGCTGTTGAGCCGCAGCAGTAGTGATCGTCTCCACCTGTCGTAAGCAGCGAATGATCGGATAACCACTCCAATGCTTTCCTGACGCAACAATCGCTGTAACTTGTCCAAAATAACGCTGTTCCCCACGTAGATATGCATGGCACGACCAGAGATACTGAACTCCTGAAAGACCCGTTCTAGTTCGACCTCATCCGTTGTCGCGGGCATGCGCACTAAAACACTAGAAAGCCCCCCCTACTCACTAGCCTGAGTCTCAATCCCTCGACCCTGTTTCGTTCGAAGAATCAACTGGCGTTTCTTGTCATTTATGATCTCATCGGACTCGGGGAGGTCCGACGGACGCTTAGTAGATACCGCACTGTCCTCGGAAACTTGCCGCACTAAGGGGATTTCCAGGCCGCTTTCCGCCCAATCCCGCAGATAGCGTAACGCGAACGGTTCGGCGGGTGTCGTTTCATCCTCCACCGCATTGATCACCAACGCCCTCGATAGCCAATCTGCGACCGCATTTTCCGCGCCTTTCTTGTGGACCACTTGAAAATCGTAGACCGCTAGCCGCTCTTTCCATTGGGAAATCCGCGCTGAGGACTCCTTTAAAGTTCCCAAGTGGATCAACGGTTTGTGATCGGTAAATAGGTCAAATCGACGCCCAGACCACTGCTAATAGTTCTCGCTCAATCGCGCTATAACGCCGCTCGGCGTCCTGTAACTTGCGACTCGCGAACGCCAATGGCTTTTCCCCACCCTCGAAGTTTTGGGATAACACGGCACCGATTGCAACCTCACTAGCATCCGTCGTGACTTTAAATGTTCTTCGGAAATCGGGGAATGCCAATAATGGTCCTGTGGTTAAGATCTCCTTGCATCGTTCGAAGCTGGCCAGTTGTTCCGACCCTAACTTAAACCGCTTGCCCTTCCTAAGGATGTCCGTTAAGGGGTGCGTCAGTTCCGCTATATTTGGAATAAATTTCCGATATTAATTGATCATCCCCAAAAATCTACGGACCTCACGAACGTTAGTAGGTAGTTGTGCCTCTTGGATCGCCCTGATTCTAGCAGGATCTGGGTGTACCCCTTCCCGCGAAACGATGTGGCCTAAAAATTTGATTTCCCTCAAACCGAATTGTGACTTGTCTTTAGACAGTTTGAGGCCAAACTCTCGCACCCTATCCATGACCTGAGCGAGGTGCTGCACATGATCTTCCTCGGTTCTACTAAAAACGATGAGGTCATCCATATACACCTGGGAAAAGTGTTCCCCTAATCCCCTCTGAAACTTGTCCATCAACCGCTGGAACGTGAGAGGCGCCCCCTTCAACCCGAACGGCATCCGGACGAATTCGAAATGACCTCTTTCCCACGAGAACGCGGTTTTTGGAATGTCCGCCTCAGCCATTCTGACTTGGTGGTACCCACTCTTCAAATCCAAAATGCTGAATATAGTGGCACCCGATAGACAGTCTAATATATCGTCAATGCGCGGGAGGGGATAACGCTCATCCTTTGTCGCCTCATTCAACTTTCTGAAGTCAACAACGACCCGATATTGTTTGGAAGCCCCGCCTTTCTTTTCCACTACCCACAAAGGACTATTAAAAGGCGAGCTGCTGTGTCGAATAATTCCTTGGCAACAAGAAGTTCCCCCAATTGCTCCCGTATGATATCTCGCAATGCCTGAGGGTAACGCCTATCCTTGACATATATTGGGGTTTCCTGCTTCAGCGCAATGCTGTGCTGCAAGAATTCCCCCTCTCTATAGAACAAGTCTACATTCCTCTAGAGAACCCGTTCTATCCCGTTTGTGCAATATTCCGCAGCCCCAATTTCCATATTCGAACGCTTAACAGAAAGGGGTTTGTATTCACGGTCACCTATCCGATATCGCCAAATCCTTCGGCTTACGCTCATTATTAGCCCCGCCTCTCGTAAAACATCACACCCTATAATGAGGTTGTACCCCGGCAATAGTTTATCGACCACATGTATGTTAATTTCTGTTTCCGTCCCTGCCAATTCTTTCAAGTTAAACAATACTTCTCCCAACGTTTTACACGACCCGCTCACCGTGGTTATTGTGCAACTACACTGTCGCTTCCGTCCCCAAATACCCATTTGAATCGCTCCCTGTCGACTAATCAACGAATTGGTACTTCCCGTATCGACAAGAAATTTTACCCCCGACACCTCTAACATCGCCACGGGCAACCTTGTCCATAATTCCCTCGCAACGCTACTATTAACAAAAATCTTTCTGTGTTGGTTGCCCCCCCAATTACCGCACCCTCATTCTGCTCGCGATTGTCTCGGGAATGTGTCCGCCCCAGTGCCTCCCCTTTTCCACGTATTTTCCCCTCTTACCTCCTGTCTCCTCACCGTCAGAATGCTGCGCTCAGACCTTACACTTCCTTCTGCAGATGAGTCACTGCTGGAGTCGTGTCCTCCAACCTTCCTGGAATTCGGCTGACCTCTCCATATCTGATTGTTGACCTCCATTGGTTCGTACTGCTGGTCCTTCCTGTTCGCCCTAGGATTACGTCTCGGGCATTCCCTGGCAACGTGCCCTCTCCTCCCACACTCATAGCACCTTATGAGATTGCATTGAGCTGCTATGTGTTCGCTTTTATTACATTCGTAGCAGCGGCGTTCCTGCTTCCTCCTCTTGTCCTCATGCCTTCCAGTCGTTTGTCTCTGAAACGCCCTGTTGTCGGTGTCCCTATTAGATGTTCTCCTCGGACTCTTCCTTGGTGATTTTACCTCCGTCCATTCATTCTACCTCTGCTCTCTCGGGCCGCGCTTCATTTCGTTCGTATGTATCGATAATCTCGTGAGCGTATTCCACGAAGTCACGATCCCGGGGTAATGAGCCCGGACGATCCAAGTAGTGGTTCAGCTGCACCTTTAAAATTCCTCGGATGAATGTCATTCGTTGATTCCCTTCAGCTTGACCCATTGACTCCACCATCTTTTCCACCAACCTATTATACAGCACGAGGAGTTTCTCAGCGAATTCTCTCTCCGATTCGTCTCGCTTCCTGCTCTCTTTTAGCATGTAGAATATATCTTCTTCGGAAGTCCACCTTCCTCCGCCATATAATTTTTTTAGGCGGGCCTTCAGCACCTCCCATGGATGTGTTGTATCTCCCTGGATTGTATTAAGGATGCGCCTCGAGATACGTCCTACGAGCGCTGCCTCTAAGAGCGTTACATCTGACTCCTGAAGCGTGCCATTTTCTTTTCTTGCCGCTATAAGTCCTTGGATCTGATCTGCCCCTTTTAGAAAATGGTCCAGATCTCCTATGACTCCAGTAAAGGGTTCAAGTTGGCTAATCACTTCGTGAATGAAAGCCGAACTTTGTAACCGGATTTTTACTAGTTCAAACTGGGTCGTTTCTGTTGCTTTCTTCAGTTGTTCTTCCAAACCTGCTCTCTCTACAGCTGCCTGTGCTAGCTGGTATTCCAGTTTCTTCAATTCTTCTGCTTGAGGCATACTTTCGACTTCCAGGTTGAAAAAACACTAACAATAACAACGACCGTTACGTTTACGCCCGAACCACGTGTACGTATAAAAAGGGTCCCGGGTTTCGGCACCAGTTAGGATTAGACTGAACACGTACAGTAAAAAAAAAGGGAAAAAGGCATAGAGACACTCGCGCTGATAGTAAAAGACTTACTTTATTTCCAACTAGCTACAGTATTTATAGATACATTAGTTTACATACGATAAAAGAAAGATAACTTAATCCTAAACATAAACACAAATAGTAATCCTTCCAATATTGGCATAACTTATATATATATACACTGACGGGCACAAAATTCCACCTACTTGATTTTTTCTTCTAATAATATTTCTGCTTTGGATTGGTTTATTATTTTTAATGAATAAATATGGATTTTCTTTATTCTTTTTTAATGAGATTCTTTATTCTTTTTTAATGCCAATATAGAGGATAATAACCCTCAATTCAATGAAAGCACTGTAGATTCCAATGTTCACTTTCTATGGCATTGAAATGTTTATTCAGTGTCATTTGTACAGTGCCGTTTCTTGCAGCAAATTTTTTAGTTTCCGGCTTTTAATTTTTTAAATTTTAAGTTTAAAAATGCCTCTTCGGGCTGAGGATATTGTGCGTATTTTGGCACTTATTTATGATGGAAGTTCCATTAGATATGCAGCTAATGCAATCGGAGTTTCCTATGAAAATTTACAAGACGCCATAGAAGGCACAGTTCTTGACGGCCTAGGGTAACAGAACCACAGGATGATCGTTTTTTGACTTTAAGAATTTTAGGAAACCGGCACCTTACCATTGTTCAAGCGATTCCTCTGTAAAAAGTTCAGCACTCCATTCCTCCATAGTCCAATGGTTATGTCCTCGATCAAAAGCCAGCCGTGTTACTCTGTGAGTTCTACGTGGGTGAATCAAATATAAACGAGACTTATTTTTTAATTTTTTTATTTTTACTTTGAACACAAAGAAAAGTACACCTCATTTTTCTACATAGTCTCCTGATTTGGAAATACATTTTTCCCAGAGCATAGGTAATTTTCCAATCCCGTCCTCATAGAATGAAGTAGGTTGTGTCTTCAGCCAATTGAGCACGTAAGCTTCAACCTCATCGTCACTGACGAATCTCTGACCTCCCAAAGCTTCCTTAAGTGGGCCAAACAGGTGAAAGTCACATGGTGATACGTCTGGACTGTAGGGAGGGTGTTCTAGCGTCTCCCAGCCCAGTTGCTCCAATTTTTCTCTCGTCAGGGCCGCAGTGTGCGGGCGAGCATTGTCCTGAAGAAGAATCACTTCTCTCATCGGTAGATCCTTTCTTTTGCGGCGATATGCAAGTCTGACTTCATTCAAAATGTCGCAGTAGTATGCGAAATTGATAGTCCTGCGTTCATGCAAAAAATCAAGATGCAGCAAGCCATGCTGGTCAAAAAACACGGTAGCCAAAACCTTCCCAGCTGACAGCCGTGACTTGGCTTTCACTGGTCCAGGTTCCCCTTTCAGTCTCCACTCCATACTCGCTTGTTTTGATTCAGGGGTGTAATGGTGCACCCAAGTTTCATCACAGGCGATAATGTGAGTGAGAAATCAGGCTCCCTCAACCTGAAATCTTGCAAGAAGACCTTCACAGACCTGCAAACGGTTCAGCTTCTGCTCAGCTGTGAGAAGTCGAGGAACCCACCTGGCACACACCTTACGAAACCCTAGCTCCTCTGTGAGTATGGAAAAAGTGCTTCCATAGCTTATCCCAACCTCACTTCCAATGGCACTGGTGGTTAGACGCCTGTCACCTTCAATAAGCGGTCGAACACGGCTGATGTTGTCTGCTGTGATGCTGGAGCGGGGTCTGCGGTCATGGCTTTCATTCTGAATACGATCACGACCCTCCACAAACTGTTTACGCCATGAAAACACTCTGGTACGAGAAAGTGTCTCTTCCCCAAACTGTACAGTCAATCTTCTCAAGATTTCAGCCGGTTTACACCTTCAGCAGCAAGAAATTTGATGATAATACGTTGCGCAATCGAGGGGGATACATCCTGCTCAGACATCGTCACGACGGTAACTGGTGAGTTCGAGCGCATCCGCCCGCCTGCTTCTCCCACTCCTGGCATCCCTACCCAACACCCCTAAACGCGGGAAAGTTCCCGCACCTTCGCTGGGCTTCCAGGACAAAAAGTCTCGTTTATATTTGATTCACCCACGTAAAAGTCAAAAAAACGGTCATTCTGTAGTTCTATTACCCTCAGAACTGGGCCTTCTGTGGTGTCTTGTAAATTTTCTTAGGGAACTCCGATGGCATTAGCTGCATATCTAATGAAACTTCCATCATCATTAAGTGTCACACCACGCGAAACATCCTCAGCACAAAGAGACATTTTAAAAATTAAAATTGAAAAAATTAAAAGCCGAAAACTAAGAAATTTGCTGCAACTAACGGCACTGAATAAACATTTCAATTCCATAGAAAGTGAACATTGGAATCTACAGTCCTTTCATTGAATTAAGGATTAAGGGTTATTATCTTCTATATTGACATTCCTAATTAAAAAAACAACAACATATTTATTCATTAAAAATAATAAAACAATCCAAAGCAGAAACATTTTTAGATGAAAACATGAAATAATCAAGTGGGTGGAATTGTTTGTGACTGATTCCTCACTCATAATGATATATTTTATATTATTAGATGATATTATTTATTCACTTATTTTTCTATAAGCCTTTTTTTAATTTTATTTTTGTATGACATTTTATAATTCTCTACCAAATCATAACATTGTTAGTTATTTACTTTCAAAATATTAAGTAAATATTGTTTTATTCTAATAATGTAGTCCTTTGGCCAAATATATATTTATTTAATTTTGTGCATTTCTGTTATTCTTAAGGGGCCTGGACCCAGAATAAAATTATTTTTCTATTCTATTTAAGGAATTAATATTTGATTTTTACTCAGACCATTTTCTTCTTCGTGTGCGTTTTAGTTTCATAAGGTAAGTAGTTCTATGTGCAGTATCCTTTATCAGAGAGGACCAAAGTACTTCCTTAATCTCTGGGAAATTAATCCCATTTCATAGAATATGTAAGGAGATAGGAAAACGTGTTAGCTCCCTTACACTTAACCTTACGGAGGACTTGCTCGCTAGTGGAGAAAACTAGAGAGGCCATCATGCGAGTTTATCATTAATCACCCGCTGAGCTACACCTTAGGGTTTCCGATCTACCAAAGCGCAGTTTATTACCCTTAGCAGTTTTATTTCTTTCTCCTCTTTAATAAATTATTTATGTGGCTGCAATCATACGCACACTACCCCACTACTTATGACCTATAGACCAGAATGGTAAAAAAAAAAACTGTTTTTAGTTCACTGTTATTTTATTGCATGAGTGTACTTAAACTATAAACTTCGTGTTAGTGAGTGTGAAAAACATATTTTTTCTGAGCCCTGATTTCACTGCGTACGCCACTGACCAAAGGTTTAGATTTGAGTTAAGATTCGCTCGTTTGTATATGATCTTTCCGCTCCGATTGATAACTAATAACTTTACACTATGTTAAGTGGAAGTTTGAAATAATTAAAGAACTGTCAAATAAAAAAACTGTTTATTGAAAATAAGAGTGGATATGAAATGATTCACGCCATTCAGGAATGGACACTCTAGGCTAAGATTACTCAAAAGTTCCAGCACGCGGCATTTCAACTGTTGACAATGCCTTATGTTTTTCTTTCTAAAATTAAATTTGCTGCATTTTTTCTTTCCATTTTAAATTAATCAACAAATTTTGAGGGATTTCTGAATTCTCTGAATATTCCTGAGTTATTTGTCAAGCGATAAATTTTCAAGATCGGATAATGCACATGGATGCAGCAGTATCTTTTCTAATATCCCACTATAATTTTTGTTTTAATTTTAAAATATACCTTAGTCATGTGGTGAACAATTTTGTCTAAAAAGACCAAAAAAAGAGTAGGTGAGCAAAACTGCTTTGAATACAACTGATTTAGTCTATTTCTATTACTGATTAGATGAAGTGTGCCAAGCATAAACAAATATTGGATTTCTAGGTTTTGAACAATTGTTTACAATATTCCAATAAAAGATTTTAGAATTTCGTACATGAATTTTGTCCAATTAGCTTCTACTAATTGAAACACTGTGCGCCGGCCCAATTGAATTGTAAAGTAATTGTATTGAAGCCACTTAAAAGAACATAATCATACATTTTGTTTACGTCCTCAAGAAACACATTTAAGATCTTCAGACCAACTTATTTATTTATTATTTAATTTTCATTTGTACCTGCGCAATTGCGCATCCAGCAAATTTGATCCAAGTTTTATTCTCTTTGCTTGTCTACTGGAACATCAAGTTTTGGAATGGAAATGCCAACACTTGAGCTGGTCACTTGGCCAATGCATTTTTAATCTTTTCCTATCAAGTCTAGGTAACAGGGAGTAGGAAACCGGAAGAACGAGTGGATTTGGGTGATTTTGTGTCGATAAGTGGAATGTTATGTATTTGTTAAAAATATATGATTTTATAGTGGGAATGTTCACATCGTTGTGTTTGGTGTGATTCGAAATATACCATGGTGTATTAACAATTTTTCTAAGAATCTTGGACTGTGCTGTTCGTATATTGTGTTGTGACCAGGTTGTGGAGTTTTCGGTCCAAGGTCCAAATTTATTAAATAAAAAGTCCAAAAAAATATGTTGTATTCAAAATAAAGTTCGTAACATAACCATTACATCAAGCGGTAACACAAACTACATAACCTTAACATTACACAAACGACATAACCATAACACCAACGCTGATCCGCAAAGAAAGGATAAGGTAAACAGTAAAATTTGGCAATTATTTGGCCTTATAAACCACTGATATGGATTCGCACGTAACGACAGACCACAGTAGAGTGAGCTCACATATGCAGAGACACATGGCGGACGAACGTAGCGACACAAAAAAAAGAAACTCGTTGCAGTGTATGTGGACTTGTTTTGCTGAACCCTAAAGTTCTGTTCCACATGTTCAAATATGTTTTAGTATACTATTATAGATAAGTCGTTTGTTTCGTAAGTCAAGTGAAGATCTGTAGTCCAGAAGGTGTGATAGTTGTTTGTAGCGTCTTGTCTTTTTAATTTTGTATGTACGTTCCACGTAAATCAGACCAATTTATTCTTAAAATCTTCAACACGTATGAAGAGCAGATTGCAGCTCTATATAAGAGCGTTGAGGAGATCAGAGGAGTAGTAATAGCTATAAAAATAACTCAGAGCATTCCGACAAAATATAAACAGATTCCCCTCTACAAGTAATTGCGGTCATACTTCACTTACATACTACCCGCTGCTTTCAACATTTATCTTACTCAAGACAACACCATAGGGTTAGAAAACCTTCATAGCCATCGGCAGTTGACGAAAACTGGTTTAAACCAGAAACTTTAATGTCCACAATCAATTGTGGGGCTCACTAGATACTAATATACCCATATATATATATATATATATATATATATATATATATATATATATATATATATATATATATATATATATAAGTTAAAACAAGATGATGATTGCATAGTCGCTGATATCAAGCTTGCATTGTAAACAGCTGTTAGAAATTATAAATAGAGGTTCAAAATGGCAATAAAGTCAGTATTAAACCAGTTCTCGTCCGAGTCGTCTTGTTCGATCAGTTAAATTATATATATATATATATATATATATATATATATATATATATATATATATATATATATATATATACAAATTGTCGAGTCACAGTGTTTGTAAGAACTCCTCCGAAACGACTTGACCGATTCTTATGAAATTTTGTGTCCATATTCAGTAGGTCTGAGAATAGGATGTAAACTATTTTTCATACCCCTAAGTTATACGTGTCGGCCATTATTATCGATTAAGCGTCAATCGTAGCAGTAACGCTTGATGACGCTGCATTTTTGATATGTTGTGAGGGCATGTATGAGTAGTGTAAACCCAAGTTCGCAACCGAAAAAACGGACGGGAATATTTTTGTTGGAGGAAAAACTTCGAAATTTTTGGCATAATTTGATATTTAGGATGTGAACTATTTTTCATACCCCTAATTGATATCTGTCGGCCATTATTATTGATTATGTGTAATTTTAATCCACCAATCACGGAATCTTACACGTTTAGTCATCAAAAATATCATCGGGAATGTTATTAAAGCAGCAATGTTGACTGGAATCTTTAAAGGAGAAGCCGTCCTATAGCCACGTATTCCAATGATACCATCAGAACCTATAGTACCGTTCAAAGGACTTCAATTTGAAAAGCTTGGCTTTTGCTATGAGCATCAAGTCTCAAAGCCAGACAATGTCCATGTGGGGTTTGGACCTAGAACATCCATGTTTCTCCCATGGACAATTATATGTTGCATGCTCACGTGTTAGTAAACCATCTAGTATATTTGTATTAACAAAGGACAAAATATTGTATACTGTACGTAGATATAAGACGAATAAAATGTAAAATCAAAAATCTATTTAATTATTTTTTTTCCATTCACTCATCGTTTCTTTAAAATTCAAATTTTGACGAAATATATTTTTAAAACTATTACAACAGCCACAGCAACGCGTGACCGGGTCAGCTAGTGTATATATATATATCCCCGAATTTAAAAGGTAAAACTTCAGGAACTTATAGGGGGCCGAAAAACTAAGACAAAAAGTTCTTTAGAGATTTGCTCGTTTTTGCTTAGTTTTAGAGAAAATCGCAAAAAAAGAAACAAAACAAGTTTTCATTTTTATACTTATTTATTTACATTTATATTTATGTTATGTTCTTTTTAATGTAAATATTGCTCAAAATGTTGTCCTCTGGCAACCATTACAAGCATTACATCTAGCACTCACATGATAAACATTGTTGCAGCTAAACATTGTTCTGATGATATTTGGTGCACTGCATCTATGATGTCTCTTAATTGCTCTCTTGAGTTGATTGACACCGAATAAACTTTCTGCTTCAAGGTACCCCATACGAAGAGATCCATGGGTGGCATATCAGGTGATCTGAGTGGCCAAGGTACTACTCCTCCACGTCCAATCCATCGTTGTGGATAATTTATTTCCAGACAAGCTCGAGCAACTCTGCTATAATGAGCTGGACATCCATCGAGTTGAAACCACATTTCAATCCGCTGTTGTAAGGGGATGTCATCTAAATAATTAAAAAAGTCGTTCTCCAAAAAATTAGTGTTACAGGCGCCGGCAGGAAGACGGGAGCAAGAGGATTAGCGGCTTAAATCCGTCGGCGGGAGAAGTTAAAATAGGATTAGGACGGTTCTAGATCGTCTCCTTTTGTCGGCAAAGGATTAAGAATATTCCGGAATTGTCTGGCCCCCTCCGTGTTCTAGAATGTTCGGCCTTTGCCTATAAAAAGACTTCCCTCACCTCGAGTCAGTCAGTCTTAGCCTGAGAGTAGACCATGCAACATCTGTGATAAGTGAGTGTCAGTGTGATAAGCTAGTCAGTGTTGAACCGGCCCGTGTAATAAGTGTATCAGTGAACTGTAACATTCTCGCGAGTGTAATAAACTGTTTCTGTTTGTTACTGTGTGTCAGTTTGTGATACTTGAAGAATCTTACGGTCGGTGGACTAGTGAACTGTAAGTGTTAATTATTAGTTATAAATTGTAGTGTAATTTTATAATATTCATAGAAACTATTGTAACTAGTTAAGCTATCTAGAATTAGTACTCTCTTATATTATTGTAATAATTAAATATGAGTTAGGCCTAGATTATAATATTTAGAATATTGTCATTATAAATTTATATTAGTTTAATAATTTAATTGTTAATAGTTTAATTGTATCCTTCTTATCAGTTTTGTTAATAAATATTAGTGTCTTTAATTAAGGAATTGTTTAATTCATTTTAATACCCAGTAGCCCGTAACAGTGATACCATTCAATCTTCCAGATAAAAAATATGGTCCCACCAATAATCCGTTCCAAATTCCAAGCCAAACGTTAATAGCAAATTCATGCTGAAACCTATTCTCTCTAATATAGCTCTGGGATTTTCAAGAGCCCATACATGATAATTTCTTTGATTAACAATTTCTCCTCTTGTAAAGGTAGCTTCATCGGTCCATATAATTTTTAATGGAAATAAATTATCGTGAATTTTTTCAAGAAACCAGTTACTAAAATTCAATCTGTTGACATAATCTTGAGTTGATAAATTCTGAACTTTTTGAAGATGGTCTGGGTAGCGATTATCACCTTTCCATATTGCCATATTGCTTGCCGCGATATTGCTAATGCAGCAGATGCTTTTCGGATGCTAGTCTCGGGATTGTTATCGAAGTGGCGTTGGACACAATTTCTTCTCCAATAATCTGCTCTTATTGCTGACTGGAATTGGCCGCCTTTATTATGTATTAAGAATGACCTAGTCTATTAAAAGTTAGCGAAAAGACTCGTCGATTATGCACTCTTCTATTTGGAAATCGGCGCGCATACTCCCGCACCGCTTCTAAAGCATTACCGTTACAGAAACCATACACAAAAATCATATCAGCGTATTCAACATGAGAATATGTATGCGGCATTGTGGCTGATGCTATTCACACAAAAATATCTGAGTAACAGATTGAAGACTGATTTAGGAATTATAACCCTAGAAGGAAGCCAAAATATAAACAAATAAAATAATGTAAAGGATAACATTAAGTGTTTACATTTCTCACTTCCTAGCCTGACGAACTTAGAAAGGTGATAATCGCTACCCGTAACATTTTTGTTTACGATTTTCTCTAAAACTAAGCAAAAACGAGCAAATCTCTAAAGGACTTTTTGTCTTGGTTTTTCGGTCCCCTATAAGTTCCTGAAGTTTTGCCATTTGAATTCGGGACACCCTGTATATATATATATATATATATATATATATATATATATATATATATATTTTTTTTTTTTTAATTTGAAAACGTTGAGAAGAAAACCACCAAACCACTATTCCTTCCTTTTTCAAGCCGTTACAAAAAATACAGGACTGTTTTTATTTTAAACGGAATCGATTTAATTCCGATCGGATGCATCGATTTAAAAAATAAAACAAACTATATCGCATTAAAAATTTTAGGACTGTTATTTTAATACAGAGAATGAATTTAATAAAGTTAAGATATTTTTTTACTACATATTAACTATAAATTATTTAATTTCATCAATAAAGCTAATAAAAAAAAATTATTTTATTAAATACAAAAACTCACTAGCTCAAAGCAGTGCTAACTGGTCGCCCGGAACCTTCGACACACACACACACACGTATATATATATATATTTGTAATTGTTTAATAAAAAACAGATAATGCTTATGTACGAGGAATTTATTTTATCTGAATTTGATTCTTTCTTATCTATTAAAAGCCTCTGGTATTATTTCCCTCTTTAACAATGGTTAATCATAAATAATTGTTCTTACGTATTAGAAATTTTATAATTCTGCGTTGTATGTAATGCAAGTGATTCAGCTGATTGCCGATCTGCGCGGGTGTTAACTAGAGTTTGAGCGAGAATATTACAGCCTTGCGAAACAACACAAGTCACGACTAAGCTATCGCTTGTGCATAGGAAATATTACTTAACAGCCTGCATGTCTTAAGACTGACAGATACAGAATTACTGCATTAAGTCTTGTTTAAACTAAACTAATCCCCCTCAACTTTTAATTTAATAAATTAAATGATTTTTAAAAATTAGTTTCGATTAGTTAGTATTCGCCATAGCCATAGGCGCCAAACATGCAATCTCTATACATAAAAGAGTTTGTCCTCACTGAAAAGAGCATCGCAAGCCAAAAAGGCATAAGCTACTCATAAATAATTCGGACAAATTCGGACAGTAGGTACCTTTAATAAGACCGAAAATTCCTCCCCTAAGAGGGTGAAAAGGGTGGCAAACGTTTTTATTTTTTATTACAAACGTCATTTTTTAAATCGAGCACCATTAAAATTTGGGTTTAGCTTCTAAATTAAAAATAAAAAAAATACGTGTTTTTTTATTTTTTGAAAATCGACCCGTAAAAAAGGAAAGTACGGGAAATCATATCATGATATCTATATATACGAGTATATATATATATATATATATATATATATATATATATATATATATATATACAAGAGTTAGTCCTGACTGAAAAGACCATCGCAGAGCCAAAACAGCATAAGTTACTCACTTGAAATTCGGACAGTAGGTACATTTTACAACGCCAACGCGCACTAAGAATGGATTTTGGAAAATTCGTCCCCTAAGAGAGTGAAAAGCGTGAAAAACTTTTAAAAATACAAAAAAACAACATAATTTTTAAAGCCAGCACTATGAAATTTTAGATTTAGCTTCTACATTAAAAATAAATAAATACATGTTTATTTTATTTTTTGAAAATAGATCCGCACAAAAGGAAAGTACGAGAAATCGTATCATATATATATATATATATATATATATATATATATATATATATATATATATATATATATATATATATTGCTTTGTCCTGAATGTCTGACGGATCAACGCACAGCCTAAACCGCTGATCGTAGAGACCTGAATCTTGGAGGGTGTGTTCTTTGTATGACGTAGGCATCCGATAAGAAAGGATTTTCCAAACTTCTATTTCTATTCCAAACTTTTATTTAGTCTGTTTGCAGCGGGAGATGAATCATATAGGATCAAGGACCCTCCTGGGGCTTACCCAGCCTCTATATATAAATAGGGTACCCAAAATAAGGGGGAAAATCTGGCGGTTGAGCGTGACCTAGGACAAGTCACCTCCTTGAAGAACCGTTGTCCATGAAACAGTACAGTCTCTACCATGTACTGAACCCCAGATCCTTCGTGGGTTGTAGTGGTACAGGTTTTTTTTTTTTTTTAAAAAGATTGTACGGAATCCATCAGTTTTGAAGTTAGACATCTGAAGTTTCGGGTGTACGAGTAACTTATTGTTAAAAAAAAGTTAAATTATTTATTTAAAATGATCTGTCACGAAACTTTATGTGGCAGACGAAATTCCAGGCGAGCGAAGCCGTGGGCAAAAGCTAGTTTAACATAAAATGTTTGAAGAAAGGTACACAACCGATCACACCCGATTCTTTTCTTCAAAATTATCATATCACTCCTTCCTTAATTCCTTGTTCCCTTCTTCTTTTTCCTATTTCATTTCTTCGGTATGTATTGTGTATGTATGTATTTATATATCCATACACGATAGTAAAACATACATACTTATATTATAATAATGCACTTTACGTAGATATAATAAGGCCAATGGTAATAAACACTTTTTTAAATGTTTAATTTTATTCTTCTTTTGATGCAACAACTATTTTAAAAATTTGTAATGCATAGTTAAAACTATTATTATATTATCTTTATTTTATTATATTAACTATTACTAGATTGATTAGGATTCAGTTCATACAAGTTAAGCGTCTAAACTACTAGAGCATAAAAATATATTTTCAATTTTCATTACATTTAGATAATAATAAAGATAAAAATTTACCAAAGTGTTAAATTAAATATAAACAACTACATTTTGATTCATAAGATTTCATTTTGAATTTTTCTCAGATTTAAAAAAATAATGAAACGACAATAAATAAATTTTATCAAAACCATGAAAATACCACATGTTTTGAATTTTCACCAGATTTTAAAAATAATAAAACGATACAAATTTAACAAACTACTTAATTAAGACTAATATTTGAATTATCTATTAATTAATAGGAATAATTCGAGATATTTAAAATTTTCTGTTTTATTCTATATTGAGATCTATTTTTGGGTTTAAATTAAGCAGTTTCCAAAAAATCAATATTGGACGTTACAGAATTTTTACTTTACAAATTAAGTAAATATTAAAATAATCATTTTTAAAATATTTATTGATTGCGATCTTGTATTATGATGCTATATTATTAAAAAGCTTTATAATAATACAAATGGCCTCCGTTAAGCATCTATTTGATCCCAACATTGAAGAAATCATTAACTCGATTTTTAAAGAACTACTCCTTCGAGAATCCCATGAATAAAACTGAAATGTTAAATTTTGTGAATTCGTGAGCAAGTAAATTATGATGTTATTGTTGTTAAAGGAAATAAATTTGTACAAGTTGAGAAGTAAAAGTACTTAGGGTCTATGGTAACTAGGAAAAACGAAATTCACCAGAAAATAAAGGAAGGAAATTTTTATTATTTTTCAATTTCGAAATTATAAGCTTAGGTCTTTTTTCTCAAAGTCAGAGTTAATGAAACTATAATCCTTCCAACTGTTCTTTACGAAGGTTAAACGTGGTCGTATCAACAAAGTCTTAATGTATCCAAAAATAATGTGTTGCGTAGAATAATTGCGTAGATGAGACTACTTGAGAATTTATACAACACGGAATTGTGGAGCATACATCCGGTTAGTATTATTGCAGTGGTAGCTTCGCGAAGGTTGCGATGGGTTGCAGAGGTGTTGGGTTAAGTAACAAACTAATTACGAAACAGTTAATAACCGCTGAGCCGACTGGTAAACGTCTGAGGGGTAGACCGAAGCGTAGGTGTGAGGACCACGTTAAGAGTGGTCTAAAGGATTTGTGTATGGGTGGTAGTAGTATGTGGTAGGAAGCTTGTTAGTAGATTGTAACCTGTAGATATTGAGCCCTTGGATTCGCATAGCATTATTATAACTATATATTTTTTCTTCAGATTAATACAAATATGTATAAGTGATAATATCTCGGAGATCATAAATTTGTTGTACTTAATGCAATAATAAATTTATGTGCACAAAGGTAACGTATAAAGCCTCTTGTAGCATTCATTATTTTAACATCTTATAAAATTATCAATTTTTAAAAAGCCCACTAGCGGTGTAAAAGATATTTACACTAGGGGATATTACAATGGTGTAATTGGACTGTCTTGAATCCTCCAATAAGGTTTCGAGTTCTCATCCCATTTTTTATCATCAGGTTCTATTTCGAAGGATCCAATTGCTTATAGTTTATTGGGTTTATCCTTGTTGTGTCCTCCCTTAAGGACCTCAAAGATGCACTGAGTAACCCTTTGAGTCCTCTTTAGAGAGCCAATGGGGAAGGTAAAGAGATAGGCTTTACCTGTCATTGGTCTTTCTGTTCCGATGAACTCTCCCACAGATCTTTAACTGTTGTGGGTGTTGAGCACCTGCGCTGTCTTTCACTCTCATCCAAGCGGTGTGAATAACGTTCTCTTATTCTGTCTACAAGTACATTTGTAGTGTGACTGTGGATATTAAGTATCATAATGAGTGTACAGAGCAATTTATACGATTAGTTTCAAGCAGAATGTACATCAACTAACACCAGGTAATCTATGTCGATAGTTTAAAAATAAAAACTTTTTTATATTATAAAATTGAATTAAATAAGCTAAAGATCTGCAGAGCCCTTTTTTGTATATGTATTGATTGGCTTGTTGTTTTAAGACATAAAACCTGATTCTTATCATGTAGCTTTATTTTATCGTTATTTATATTAAGCCTCAAAGAAAACCCGAAAGAATGCCCATCCCATCAATCGCTTCTTACTAACTTCCATCCATAGATCACACACAACCCAAACCCGTTGGGTCACTCTTAACGCAATTCTCCCAACTACACCTCGATTGTTTACAGGCCGGCGCTTGTTAACTTCTTATTTGTTCGTTATTCAGCCCAACAACTTTACAAGCCTGTCTTGACCTTCGCGACTATATCAGTTCCCTGATGTATACATACTAGTAGGGTAGCTCCAATCCAGGACGGACTAACACCCATTTTATAAAAATACATAACTGTTCATATAATTGTACTATTTTAAGTACTTAAATTTTTAGTAGATGTACCCCGATAATATCCTAGAAATTTAAGTTCTGTTATGTAATGACTAGCTTTTGCCCGCGGCTTCGCTCGTGTGGATTTTGGTCTGGCACATAAAGTTTCGTGAAAAATCATTTAAACCTATTTCACTGAATAATTTTCATCCAAATCCGTCCAGTAGTTTTTGCGTGAAAGAGAGACAACCATACAAACTTTAACACAATTTATTTTAATAAAATATAGCCAAAAACTCAAAAAGAAACACTATTATTTATTACAATGCAATTGGGAAAAACCACAATGCAAAACCTTATGTTTCAAATCTAGTAATACACCCACTTACCACGTTTCGCCTATTCAGGCATTATCAAGACACAAAAACAAAAAAGGGTTCTACAAGGTTGTGCTGTCTCATGTTTGGAGCCTGTTTGGGCTGTTGATCGTTGGGATGTATTGCACCTTTTTCTTCGAGATGTGATTCACATAACCCTTTTTTGTTTTTGTGTCTTGATAATGCCTGAATAGGCGAAACGTCGACTGGTAAGTAGGTGTATTACTAGATTTGAAACATAAGGCTTTGCATTGTGGTTTTTCCCAATTGCATTGTAATAATTTATTTTATCTTTATATTATATAATTTTTTAATATTTTATTTGAAAAGAAAAGATATGGCCAGGACCGGGACTCGAACCCGGGACCTTCACCTCTCAGTGGTGACGCCTTATCTATCTCGGCTATCCTGGCTTCGCTTCACGGCCAGTCATGATGTAGCATCAATTGAAAAGAGGGGATATGGCTGGCCGTTAAGCGAAGTATATATATATGTGTGTGTGTTTACTTACATGTACCATTTATTACCCGAGGGTACTTTAAGGCCGCAACTAAATTAAAATCAACTGCAAAATAATATAACTTCAATTAAAATCGATTTCAAAGCAATCTCTTTACTATATTTATGAAAAGTAACTTATATTAGCCAATAGAAATAAATACACTGGGGTCGAGTTGAATTTTGGCTGTTGACGGTATCCTTGTATTCAAGAAAGATTTTGCAGGTTTATGGTTTTTATTTTATTTATTTGTTTACAGCCTATAGTAAACTATGTATATATAGTATGAAATAATGATTATCTTATACTTCATGATTAATATAACATGAGTAAGGGGCCGTTATATTATTTTTGTTATGCTTTCAAATATTGGCAAAATACTATATATTAAAATGATGTAAGTAAGAGACTCTGTCCAATTCTACTTATGCTGATATTACTTGAAAATTTCATAATTAAACGACTTTTTATTATGTCGATTTCTAAGGCTGTGACCAAAAATAATAAATTCAATTTTAAATGTTTTTTGAAGCTTCATTGCCTTTGTAGAAACAACAACAATTTTATTGATGAGAAAACGGTATAAATTTTATGTTTAGTACACTTTAACGAAAGTAATATGGCGTCTAAATCTTCTTCTTCTTCTTCTTTCACATCACCCTTATTGTGCCTTTCAGCGTAGGGGAGCGTTTAACCAGGACTGCCCCTTTTACGTCCAAATCCGAGGCTATTCGCTAAGTTACTTTGAATCGATTATACTCCCTTGCGGGTGATTAGCCCAGCAAGAAAGGCCCCGTATCCTCGGGACAACTCGTTGTTTGGCTAAACCCCCAAACTTGGGTCTTCCCAGGGAAGGTAGCCCTGAGGTGGGTCCTGTATGTGACCTTATGTCTGAATTAGTGTTGAGTGTACTGTTCTGTGCTGTGTCCTTGCCGTGTACTGAACTCGGTTACCCGGGGGGTCGTTAAATCCCCACTAGCCTGGCTTTTGGACTAGTCCCTGCGGGGGGCGTCTAAATCAAGAAATTAAAAAAAATTGATGGTGTATTGCCTCTAGAGGGAATCTCCAGGATTAGTAAAAAATATTTTAATCATAAAAGATGTTTTCTCTATATTGTATCTTTTCTTTATGCAGTATGAGGAAGTGTATATAGGCGTAACGAGGGGGGGGGTTAGTGGGGATGTAACCCCCCCCCCATTGCTTAAAAGAAATGTATGTAATATGTAAGTAAGTAACAATTTAAAAGAAATAAAAATTTGAAGGATTTTACTTTTTCAAAGTTATTATTGTGGGATTACAGAAGTAAGGGTCAATAATATCAAAAACACAACAAAGAAAGTACAAACGCAGTTATTTTAATGATAAACTGTTTTTATAAAATAAATAACATTTATAAAAAATTATAATCTATATATTTATTTAATTTGAAGCTACATGATTATAGTATATTATAAATTATACCTATATTACGAGGCATCTTTCTTTAAGGGATTAATATGTTGGAGTGGTTGACTGGTGGGGATTAACCCCCCCATGAGTCAACTCTAGTTACGTTAATGGAAGTGTAGGTAATATGCATGACGTTAAGTAATATAATATGAATTACATATATTATGTATACACTAAAATAGAGCCAAAAACTCAAAAAGAAACACTATTATTTATATACTTGTGTCTTGATAATGCCTGAATAGGCGAAACGTCGACTGGTAAGTGGGTGTATTTTGAAACATAAGGCTTTGCATTGTGGTTTTTCCCAATTGCATTATAATATATTCTGTATATGTATAATACATACATTATGTATGTATATAGTATAATATTATATATGTTAGTGTAAATAATACATCCTTTTCTACTCCTCATGATCTTTCTCCAGCTGCTCTCTCACATTTCGGTCCTGTCTTTCTTAAGACACCTTTTACGTTCTCCTATAGGTCTAACTTTTCTCCATTCCTCACTTCGATCGATTAAATTGAATAATTTTTCCAGATTAGAAATGATATTGGAAATTGGAAGATGGTGTATTAATCTCACCCGATTGTTTTCAATCATATAATTCCGTGGTCCCTTCTTTTTTCCTTATTAATACTTTTGATTTTCTCTATCAGAGACAATAATGCGGAAGTGTATTGTAGGAAAACATAACTCTGAAAACAGACACTTCCATCTGTTTTATCTTTCTTCTATTGAGGAACCCTCTTTTAATAGCTGCGAAGATCTTGGCCCCAGCTCAGATTCTTTCTGTTACGTTCATATTTAAAAACCCGTTTTCGTGTGCTCCTTGATTTTTGAAACTTCACACTTTTTCAGCGCCGGCACTAGCCGATGTTGCGCACGTGTGCAATCGGGACCTAGGCGCCCTGCCCTCTAGTAGGTTTCGCCTCTGGAGGTTTCGCAAGGGGCGCCGTGTGCCCCGCACACCTTGCACATAAGGTAAAGCCGGCCTTGCACTTTTTCTAAGTATTTGTCCATGATTCAAATTATACGTATGATACTTGTCTTACTCCGATCCACATTACTTTGCAGTATTTAGAGTAACTATTATTTTAGTATGTAAAGGAGATGGTTGGGGGGTGCAGTCAATAAGAACACCGAATAAGTGAAGTACTTATATTATGTGCCGACGTTTCGACCTACAGTGTAGGTCATCTTCAGGGCTAACAGAGAAACAAACAGAACAAAAATGTAAAAACATCAAAGTTGTACAGTAACAATACTAGTGACAAATAATGTAGAAAAATACAAAGTGGCAGATATGAAAATAGAAGATAAAGAGTATTAAAATAAGAATATTAAAAAGGAGTCAGATTATAATAAAATAAAGATATAGGCAGATTTAAAAATTACTGATAATGAAAAGGCATTAAACTAGTGGTAGATATAATAAAAATCAGATAAAGACAAATATAACAAAATTATTGAAATAGTGACAGATATAATTATAGAAAATGTGATAGAATATAATAAAATTAAGATAAAGACAGATATAACAAAGATATTGATAATGGAAAGAAAATGAAAATAATGGCAGATATAATAAAGTAAGACAGATTTAATAAAATTAAAGAAAATGAGCAGAAATGATAAATAATAAATAACGCATATAAAATAAAAAATAGAAAATAAATGTACAGAATGGATAGTACAGTACAATATAATAATATAAAGTAAAATCAAAAGGAGGAGTTAAACAAAAGAAACAAAATGAGGATATTTACATATAAAGAAAGGTTGGAATATGAAGAATACAGAAAAACTAGTAAAATAAAGGTGTAAAATGTATGATAACGGACTTAATGATGTTACCAAGTTACAGAAAAGTATGGAACTATATGTACAATAACAAATGTGAATAATAGAAAAACTATTGTACAATAACACCAGTGTACAATGACTGTTTTGAAAATATAGTAGATAGGAATAGAATATGAAAAGTTAAAATAGGTGAAAACGCTAGTACAGTAACAATAGTTTACAATGTATGTATGAAAAAAATTAGATGGGATTAATGAATTAGAAAAATAAAATAGGTGTTTAAAAATATGAACACATGATTACCAACATATGATGGATGCCAAAATGATAAGGAGAAAAATAAGAAAATTAAAATTGGAGAAAGGATAAAGAGAAAAGTTTAAAATAAATAAAATATAAAGAAGAAATGAAGAGGAGACATACCTGTGGCCTGATGGGAAGCGTGGCCGTTACAGATCGCGGCTAGAGTGTACTGGGCCACATTTGACCGTTGAGAACGAGGGAAGAGATGGGAGCGGAATCTAGTGGCCGGAAAGTTAACTATAGAAGGTAACTATACTGGAGTATAGGAAAAAAGGATAAAAAATATAAATAAAATTAAAACAATGAAAGAAATGTCGATAGAGTGATAAAAAAGAAAACATCAAAGTCGGAGTAACGGGAATTTATCGGATTCCAGCAAAAGAACGTTAAGACCGGGGGAAGAGATAGGGGCGAAATCTAGTGGCCAAAAGTTAACTATAGAAGGTAACCATGCTGGAGAATAGGAAAAGATGGGGAAAGGGAGTAGATGGATAAAATTAATATGAATACAATAAAAATAAAAAAATTGAAACAATGAAAGAGATGTAAACCGAGTGATAACAAAAGAAACATAAATGACGAAGGGACGGAATTTAAGGTCTTTTGAGTAAATTAAAAATTTGGGAGTAGGTAGAGGAAAGGTGATGAGAGTCAGACTTAAGATTGATAGAGGAGGAATCTAAATTTATGTGGATAGTTTCAGAGAGGATGCTTTTGTCATGGTTATGCGCTGTAGCTAGGATAGACGTATTTTCAAAATCAAAGGTGTGGTTTAAAGAAATGGCATGTTCGGAAAGTTTAGAGGAGGTGAGGTTATGGGAGGAAATGGCATATTTGTGTTGAGAAATACGGTCTTTAAGGAAGTTTTTGGTTTCACCTATAAAGGAAGAGTTGCAATTAGTAGAAGAACAAGGTATCCGATAAACGACATGGGAACGAAGCTTGAAGGGAATAGGATCTTTGATACGGGTATAGATATGGGAAAGTTTGTTATGGGATTTGAAGGCCGACTTCTTAATTATTACTCCCAACATCCACACCACCTTAAAATTAACGTCGCTAAAAATATTATTCACCGTGGCCTATCCCTCTCTGACGCCTGCTTCCATACAACCAACACCCTCCGTATCAAAGAAATCCTTTTTAAAAACAATTTCCCTCCCTATATTGTTAATAAACTCATCCATGACTACTATAACCCCCCCACCCTCACCCGATCACCACATCCACCATCTATCCCTATATACAGATCCTTGCCATATATACCCACCCTCTCTAATAGCATTCAAAAATATTTACGTTCCGTTATCCCCAATTTACGTATTGCCTTCAAATCCCATAACAAACTTTCCCATATCTATACCCGTATCAAAGATCCTATTCCCTTCAAGCTCATTTTCATCACTTCCAAGTTTCAAAATGTGGAAAATATTTTCGGCTACTAAAAAAAAATGAATATAATTTGATTATCAGAAGACTTTTTTATTTCGAAAAAATAGCACATAACAATACAATTAATATCAGAAATTTTGAAGAAATAGTTTGCAACCTCATTTTAATTTTCCTTTCAAAGTCCTCTGCAAGGTTTCCAACATTTCATTTGGTCGAAAAGAACTATAAAAGAAAAAAATAAGGGTGCTTGTACCATTCTTTAAAAAAAAAAAACCTTTCTTGAAAATAAGTACTCTAGAATTAAAAAAAAAAATGTTGTACTCGAGTGCGCAGGCTATAATGTATCACATTATCAATGGGAGGGATGTAGCTATGAAATATATAGAATTTAGCCCGGATATAAATGGATACCAGTCATTACCACAACTTAAAAGTTTCGAAATGAGGAAAAATCCTTCATGTATAAAGAAATTAATATAGTTTGATTATCAGAAGATTTTTTTAATTGGAAAAAAATAAAACCTGTGATTTCACACATTATCGATATTCGACAATTGATTAATGTAAAATTAAGTGTAGTAACAATTTTATTTTGTGCGGTTGAAAGGAAGCTTCAAATACAACTGATTTAGTCTATTGCAACCACAGAACATTGAATAGACTAGAAGCGGCAAAGGCTAGTTGTGGGATGGCACCAGCTCTGAGGCCTGTTCCCCCTCTCCTATAACCCCCTTCATTCTGAGTTCGGACGTTAGTTCTAACCACGATCAGGCTGTCTTATTGTTGTTTCGCTTGTTTATTTCTATTATTGATTCACGTTCGATATTTTTAACTTCCTTAGTAATTTATTGTCGAGTTACTATTGTTATATAAGTTTAATTACAATATGCATTGTTGTGTCGCCTTCGGATACTGTACAAAAAAGAACGATAAATAAGCAATACCTCCAATAACATTTCATTCCTAACTTTATTATTCCTTTCATTACATAAAACAATTTTTTCTCAAATAATATTCTTTTGGAATTTAAAGAACATTAAAAGATCTCATTAACAATTACTTATTAGTTATTATGCTAAAGAAAGAACAATACGTGTTGGATTTAAATAATCGACCCACATCTTTGTTGTGGTTCAATAAAATTGCAAAGCAAACACTTAAGTATAAGTACCAAAAAAAAAGTTTTAAGTTTTCGGAATATTTCTTAGGAAAAAATTAGTTTTTTTTCTTTTTAATTTGACCTCGGTATTTTATTCTTTCGGGTTAGCTTACCGTCAGAAGAAATTGAACGAAAAAAGTGGGTTCAAGGAATAAGAAGAGAGAACTGGAAGCCCACAAAAACAAAAATGCTGCTAAAATTTGTGGACAAGTTGAGTGAATTGACAAATAATGTCAATCAAACATCTTCCCAACTTGAACAAATGACTTCAAGTTTAAATGTTACTCAGAAGAAACTGTGCTCAACCAAGAGTTCGCTGAGAGAAAAAAGAAAGAAGCTTAAGAGCCTTTAAAAAAGGGCAAACAGACACAAAAAAAAAGAATTGCGATTTGAAAAAAATCATATTAGAATTTAAAAAAAGGAGTTTCTTGGCTGAAAAAAATAATGACAGCGTTCAAAAAATTAGATTTTTTTCAAATAAGCTAGTTTTATTTAAGGGCCAATAATTAATTGTATCAAACGAAAATGAAGTTCAATGAAAATTGTGATATAATATTTTTTAGAAAAAATACCTAATGAATAGTTATAAACTGCGTTATCTAAATATTTAAAGTCCCAATTTAAAACTGTCGTATGAACTTATATGACGAACTACACCCAATATAAAACCTTAAAAAGCATTATGAGCTCTTCAAAAAAATTAAAGGATCAAGTTGTTACATTATTCATTTTTGCCAATAATGTAATTTCACATTTTATTTTTTTGTTCTCTCGTTCTCCTAAATGGGAAAGCACAGAAAGATCACAACGGGAATTAAAAGAGAACTAGAAAACAACCAAAAATATGAAAATACATTATTTACAAAAACATAATGTAACAACTTGACTCTTTAATTTTTTTGAAGAGTGTATTGTTTATTAAACGATGAATTATTACACTTATGCAATAGAAAAATGTTAGTTTTCACTGTACCTAAATAAATTTAATATGTCATAGATATTGTTTGTTACTGGATAAAAAGATTAATAACATAAAGGCGAAGGCATGAGCCGTGATGAGGGGTTCAAAGGAGTGGGGGGAGTGTAGATGAGGTGGTGCCATTCTCACTCATAGGACAAGCCCCGGGTAGCGCTTCTAGTCTATTCTGTGATTGCAATGGATTCATAACTTTGGACCCTATTATTGACGAAATAGAGTTTGCCAGGTATAAACAAATATTAGATTAATATGTTTTTAAAGAATTGTTTAAAATATTCCAATAAAATGTTTTAGGATTTTAAACATGACTTTTGTCCAAAGTTATAGTCTTAAAATATCAAAAGTAATAGATTTTCTTTACCTTTCCTTTCGCCGTAAGTACTTCCTAGCTTCCTATCTTTACCAAGTTATTCAATCCCGCCGACCATCATACATTTCCAAACCTTGGTCCACTCCCGTAACACCCGTTCTCTGTTCTCAGACCTACCATACATACAGCATCCCAACGAACAGCATCTTTTGACAGAGCTTTCTTTATCCGATCCTCGACCCTTTGGAACTCAATACCTTCTTCCATTCGTCGTTCCAATAATCTTTCAACCCTCAAATCCCATTGCTTGTATTTTTCTTTCATCATGTTTTTTTACTTCGCTTAATAATTTGTGTACATCTTTAACTCTCAATTGTTTGTCTCTTTATAATTATTGTTATCTTATTTCTATTTTATTTTTAGTCTTTTTACTCTGCTTTTTTATTCTTTAAATATTGTCATTGGAAATACTAAATAAAGTATTTTTTTTTTTTTTATTATTTTATTGAGTTGTACAACTGTAATACATACATCTAGTACAATTGCTATAAGAGTAAATAATACATGATAGGACAAAATAAAATATTAAATAAAATATTCGCATTTTTTTCCATTAATTCTTTTAATTATTTCTCATTTATTAATTTAATTGTAGGTATCAATTATTTCAATGTAATTGCATTATACCCTATGACACAATAGCTTATACATTAATATCTGAATTGTCATTCTGAATGGACTTGTCCCAGTATAAATAAAAACTTTATTATTATCAAGTACTAAAAGAAAATCAACCAGACTACCTTTTAAGGAATTCGATCTAACGAGGAAAACAAATTTTACGACTGGCACTTTGAAAAGTGTGAGATTTGAAAGGAATAGGAGAAATAAAGAGTCAAGTTACTTGCAATAATTAAAAGTAACGGTAAAGTAACAATTTCTAAATAGATTTTGGTTTATACGCGCACATTCCTATGCAGTTATCTCTGTAGTCGGGGTTTTAAATGTTTATTGTGTTAAATTTTATTTTTAACTTTATAAGTTATTCAAGTATTGACAAATTATAATTTATTGCCGTACGATCACCTAACAAAAGAGCTGTAATATAATGAAGAAATAGTTGGGGGTGAAGTCAATGAAAACATCATAATAAGTGTACCATATAGTTAAATATAAAATAGTTACAGAATTCTCAGTTATAGTTACAGATTTCTGTAATATTTTAATATTCGTTATCTTTAATTATCATATCTGTTCACTATTTTATCATATCTAGTCACTATTTTAATTTTCTATATTACATGTCACGATATTCTTGTTACTGCAACGTTTTTTACATTTTTGTTCTGTTTGTTTCTCTCTCATAGCCCTGAACATGGCCTACATTGTAGGTCGAAACGTCGGCACATGATAAATAAGTATACACTTATTATGATGTTTTCACTGACTGCACCCCCAACTATTTCTTCCTTACATTAGAAGTTCCAGTCAACTATCTCTTCTCTAACAAAAGAGCTGTTATTTTTTAAAGTGGTATAAGTTTATTTGGATATAAAAAAAAAAATTATTCTTTTAAATGATTGTAATGGTTATTATTTCATAATAAAATTGGAAAGGTGTTGAGGGATAAAAACAACACTATTTGCTAAGTGCTTAGTTAAAAAAAAAATTGCCCGTTTGCTCATATTTTCAAACTAATTCAAATGGAAACCCTTTTTTTGCCCTTTCTTAACCCGTTGGCTTTTATTAATTTTTGAACATGACATATTAATATTAATAATGATACATGGTATCTCTTTTACTGCACCAGGTGCATTTTAAGAGAGGGTTGTACATTGAATTTTCTTTAAGTAATTTAAAAAATAAGAGCTCTAAACATATATTAAGAAATATCAACAAAAAGTTTAAAATAATAAAAATGATTTGAAAGTAATATTTAGAATTTCGAATACTCATTTGTTAAAAAAAAAATTGCAGGCATACACCGGGCAATTCGAACCATAAGAACTTAAAAATGGTCGTTCATTCTAAAAAAAATCGCTAGTTATGCTTCAACTGATGGATATATTAAGTAACACGTTTCTTTATCATTTTTATCACAAATGTTTCAAAATAATTCACGGACAGGAAGAACAACGTGTAATTTACCTCATCAAAATTAAAGATGAGATTGGACATTCTCTTATAATTACATTCGATCATTCAGAAACATTAAACATGAAAAAAAATAGTACAATATTTCTTTGCTATTTTTAATTGAAAACATACGTAAACTCAACAAAGCCGTCAAACTTGAAAATCGGTTGAACTAATTGATCAAAAAATTGTTACATACCCACGAACCTTCAGGTTAAACACATTTTGCACTCCTGCGCTGTGGTCTTGCAAAAATATATTAGGATCTTTGTTTATTATTATATTATTCTATATACAAAAAAATGTTCTATTTTCTAATAATGTAGCCCTTTGGCCAGATATATTTTTATTAAATTTTGTACACTGTTATTCCTAAGGGACCTGAACCCAGAATAAAATTCTGTTCCTACGCTATTATATTCTACTATTTGGTATTAAAAAACCCTTCAACTTAACCTAGATACCTATAAGAAAAACTACAGGAACATAGCAGTTAGCATAAGGTTTATTTTATTTTATATATATTACAATAAATTATTGTCTGTTTCATTTTTAATTAAGTGGGTATATAATTATTTAATTATTTCAGTAATTAAATAAATTTATTCTTCTGAGGAATAACAGTATCATATGCAGCCAAAAGGAATAAAGATTTTAAAAGCGGGTTCTGTGCAATATATTTTTATTCTGAAACCCGACGTTCCGGACAAAACTTGTAGATTCATTAGCAGTGGTTCATTCGGGTTTTAGCGTAAACACACACACAGACGCGCCCGTGTATGTGTTTGAACATATATATAGTTCCGGTGATCTACACTGGAAAAATCACAACACTTGTGGTTCCAGTCAAAACTGGAGGAACTAGGTGATATTAGGTACTCGTAAAAAATCATATTAAAAAAAATGTTTTCGTTTGTGAATCGTCGAAAAGAATTTTTCAAAAATATTATCAATTCTGGATTCTCCGTCATATCTTCGATACAAATGCAAAGTATTGAATGAGAAAACAACTTTTTTTTAGTTTCCAATCTACAGCGATTGTTTTAGGATTGGCAATTGATATAAAATTCAGATAGAATCATTTATATGGCATAGGTAAATGTGACACAGGTAAAATACGTTAAACAATACGCAATGATTTCGAATGTATCTTGAAACAGTTATTACTCTCCTAAAAAGTGGCGTTTTTCACTTTCGATACTTACTTCTTAATGCTACAAGCCAAATTATTATAATGTACCCATCTTGGCACACACTTCATTGTTTTTAGTTCAAAATTACTAACATGATTGATAAAAACTACCAGTTTGTTACCAGTTATTTACCATATTGTACCCAAATATATTTATGTCGCTAGTGCATGCAATATAATTATGTGGTGCCGCTAGTTGGCTGTCATTAGAAAAAATAAAATAACTGAGATTACTGCATTTTTTTAAAGAAAACAAAAATTCTTAAAATACGTCTAAACGAAAATAGCAAAATTGGCGATGTTTGGAGCATCCATTGCTACCTACACCTTTCATCGACAAATGTTAAATTTTAAAAAATCACTATATTTCAGATAAATATTTTAAATAGATAATAATTATTAAATTTGAGATTTGCTGAGACTACTAACCTACCATTAATAGTTCTAGACCTTAAACGATATTCGGTTGAGCTACTCGAGAACTACGGTTAATGTTATTTAAATAACAGTGTACTATGGGCCATTAGGCGCCCCTAGGGGTTAGTGCCGGGGGTGGGGCCGTTTTCACCTAATTGTCAAGTTAATTAACTAACCGAAACAATTGACGTTTAACTGCCCCTTGGGAGCAAATATTTAAGGGGCCAATATGAAAGGGGGCTTGTCAGCAGATTGCAATAACTCCTATCTCTTTACGACCCGGCTCCAGACAATAAAAATCAATTACAGTGTCTATTTCCCCTTGTGGCTATGGGCGTGGTCCGTAAAGAGGCTACGAGATACTGATTGGCTACGAGCCGCCATTTTGGGTGGGGCGAGAGGGCGTGGCCTATTGCCAGGACAGCCGTGCGGGGGGAGGTGGCCGCTCAGTCCACTCCCGGCATCCGTAGTGTCATGTGTTGATCCCTTCCAAACCCAACCTTCTGCTTCAACCACCGACCGACACTCCCGCTCTTCGAGATGGACTTGAGCACAGGGCAGAGGGCCAAGGAGAGGCCAGCTAAATCCGTCTTCTCTATCCGAAGTATAGTCGACTGTGAGGATGAGCCACACGCTAGAGCAGGTTAGTACTTTTTGAAATACCCACTACCTTAATTCATAATTTTTTTAAAAACCATTTTTTCTCATTTTCTAAGATTTTATTTATATATCTACAGCCCCGGTGAAATTGTTAAGTCGTATTTTCTCTAAAATGAGTTTCTTGATTTTGGGGAAGTGTAATCGTCTTA
Source organism: Arma custos (assembly GCA_037127475.1). NCBI lineage: Eukaryota > Metazoa > Arthropoda > Insecta > Hemiptera > Pentatomidae > Arma > Arma custos. The sequence goes on from CM073764.1 coordinate 73,063,570, forward strand.
TTTTACAAAACGCTTTCCTACAGAAATATAAAATTTCTGATAAGTAAGAACATTTATTGTATGATTTACCTTTGTTAAAGTGGAAATTGATGTTAATTTTAAGAGACTTTTCTGGATGTAAAAGAATCAAAATAATTAAAAAATAAAAATAAACAAGTTTCTTGTAAAGTAATCATACCCGTAAGCTATCTCTGTTGTTTTTTGTTTTTCTTTCTCTTACTCCAAATTTTATGAGAATAAACAATTGCAAATATACATATACATTTCTGATTTCCTTGAGCTTTAAGACAGGCACGACATCTTTCTTCTACTATAGCAGTAGCAGATTGGTGTTATTGTTTCACAAGATTCAATTATCCTTCTTTGTAAAGAAACCATAATTAAATCGACTTATTTTCGTAGAAAATTTTGATCTAACTCGGGCTTTGACTTGAAAAGAAGTTACCGCTTGTATTATAACTTCATTTTAAGCCCAAAACTAGGAGAACAGAACGATTTCGCTTCACTCAATACAATTAAATCACGGAAAAATTTCTCTTAATCTCTTATCCACCGTGGTGGTAGACATTCTAAAAAATATAATCAGTGTTTCAAGGCCTTTTTACTACCCTAGGATGTCTTTATTTAATTGTTAAATTAGTCTCGGATAATAATACATCAAGTACCTATTAATTGTAATTTTACAAACTTATTCGAACCGCATTAATTATTTTTAAAAACATTGCACATATACCTCCATTTCGCAAAACTGCCGACACCTAGTTAGAATAATTATAAGTATCATATTATAAACAGAATATTTTCTTGTGCTTTGTGATAAATACCCCTTAATTTTTTTTAATTAACAATTAAACTGTCTCAAGGGATTGTAAATAAATACAACTTTTTTTATTGAATAAAACTATGTGGGTTCCTAAGCTTATTAAATTCATATCGCCTGTTGTATAATTTACCGGCAAAATAATAAATGTTTGAACCTATCTAAAATCAATGCAAACATTTTCATCTCAATTCAAATAAAGTTTATTTCTTAAAATTAATTTTGTCTGCAAAACCATTTCTTCAATCCAAAATTTTGTTTGGATTTTGTCGTCTGATTTATCAGTGATTTAAATTATATTCATTGAGACCAAAATTATACTGATATGGTATGTGTATTACTAGTATATATATATATATGTATGCTAATTAATCATCTATGAATAAATTATAGGAGTGCGGCTCAAATATTCAACAGCTATATTATGACTATATTTGATAGTTAAATACAACGAAATATTTGTATATGTAATAAATAAAATTCGTGATAACATATTCATTGAAACCACAATGTTATAGTAGATTTTTTTCGGTTTCGATATTTTTACGAAATGTGCAAGATATATCTAATAAAATTATATGTTTATTTACCAAACCACTTTCCGTTTTTTTATATTTTATGCATAAATACTCATACACCAATAAAATTAAATGATTTTCTCTCTTATGAATTTTTATATTTCCTATTAAAAATATGTAAAATGTAAATACATAAAAATAAATGAACACATAATTTTTTGTTTTAAAAATCTAACAAGCAGGCACCTATCCAATTAAAAACTATGCATATATAATAATGATAATTAAATATTCAAAGGGATATAAATTAAAAAAATTAATTATTTTTATGGTAAATGAAATCTCTATTGCTAATAAAAGGGAATGGACTCAGGAAATATTTAAATATATTGGAAATTAAACACATATATTTTATAATTACATAGTTTTTAAATCAAGAAATATCACATATCATATAGTTATTAGTTTTGTTTTAAAAATAAAGCTATCAATAAAAATATATACATTTATAAAAAAAATGAGTTAATGATAACTCTTTGTATCTGTCCTTGATTTTATATATATAAATAAAGTATGATTTTTTTACATATACTATATATCTGCATTATAAACGAGTATAAACATTAGTATAATTACAAAGTGACTAATATATTATAATTAATTTGATGATATTAAAATATAAAAACCCACAACGAAGAAAAAAAAGCAACATGCTAATGGTAAAATATGGAATAATAAACAGTGATATTAACATACAATGCATGATCATTTGTACAAAAAATATTTTGTATAGGTGCACAAAAAAAGAAAGTGTGTGCGATTCACTTCTTACCTAATTAAAAAAATATGAAAACACAATGGGATTAAATAAGTAATTTAAGGATAATGCATTTCAATTTCATGTTATGTTTCCAATAATAATTTATTTAACATTTATTATGCACAAATATATTCTTACCAAAGGAAAAATAATAACCGTTTTATGATTAATTAAAGAAAAAATCATTTATAATCTTGAAGTAAGCAGTGACTATTATGTACATATATACATACATTATATACATATTTATATATCTTATATATATTTACATGTATATAAGATAAAATTACTGGCCTATGACCCTTTCCATATCATGCATTCTTTTCTTTTTCTTTGATTATACCGCCAAAGAAAGAAGCAATGATCGGAATTTAAAAAGCTCTTGTTTAACAAATACTATTGGAGCAGCATGTCTTACTGGGCTTAGATATGATTATTAATGCTAAGATTTTTCTATTAGTCTTTATACAATAATTATTTATTTTAAATTTCAAGGCTAATATTATTGTTTTATATTGTAAAAGGATTGTTATGAAATATATTGCTATAGATTAATTAATCCAGGTTTCATAAAATCATGGACATAAAAATAATTATTTAATATTTGTAACCTATCTAATGTTTATTCTTGAAGTAGCTATAAAAGTATAAAGAGTTGCAGACGAAAATTGTAACCATTAATTTGTCATTTAAATTTAATTGTATTTTTAAAAATATTTTTTTCCTTCCAAGATAAACAACATCTTTATAAACATCTTTAAACTAAGAAATATTTAACTAGATATTCATGTGTATTCTTTAAAAAAAAATTCGTAACAAGGAATTGAATTCTCGCTAAAATTTTAGATCAGTAATAAGTTTTATTACTTATGTTTACATTTTAAATTTCTAATAATTTATTAAAAAATAATGGTTGCTTTAAAATAATAATAATCAAACCGAAATAATGATGTGTTTAAATTGTTCAAAAATGGTCATGATTAATAGGATTCCCATGACTTCTAAATAAAATTATTTTTAATTAACTTTAAAAACAGTCAAACTTTATAAATATATTAATATAATATCATTAACAGTAAATGTAGTATACAGGTTAAAAACCAAAATGGAAATAAATAATTATTACCAAACCACGCTTGATATTTTATTAATAATCAATATTTTAATTTTGATAATCTATTTTAATATATCATTTCAAACATATTATGTATATTTTATATATATACAGGGTGTTTCAGGGTTAAATGGCCAAACCCTAGAAAATTTGAACTAAGGGTTTTTGCAGTGGTAATGCCAATGCTGCCCGTCGTGAATATTCCATGCGATTTCCAAATAGAAGATTACCTAGTAAGCCTACCTTTGACTCTACGTTTCAACGTCTTAGAGAAACTGGTACATTTGCTGACGTACCACATGCTGATGGTATTTTAGCCCTATTCGAAATGAAGAAAGGAGTGCGACCGTATTATAAGCTTTTGATGATAATTCATCTGCCAGTGTACGAAGAGCTGGAGCAGAATTAAACGAATTAAATTATTTAGGCATAGTAAATAAATAAAACTTATTTTATTTGTTCCAACTACTTTATTTATTAAATGTAAACCATTAACATTCATATTAAATGTTCAAAGTGATTTCCTTGAGCATTCAGACAGGCTCGGCATCTTTCTTCAACAGCAGCAATAGCAGAACGACACTGGATATGTGTTATTGTTTCAGAAGACTCAATTATCCTTCTTCGTAAAGAATTAAGGTCATTCACTGTCCTTGCATAGACTTTTTGGTCAATGTCACTCCAAACAAAAACAACAGTGGTGCCAGGTCTGGAGAGCGAGCAGGCCAAGCCACTGGTCCTGCACGGCCAATCCATTGATTAGGATATTTAGCATTTAGCCATTGTCGTATAACTCATCCGTAATATGTAGGACAATTATCTAATTGAAACCACATGTTCCTTCTCAGTTGTAGTGGAATATCTTCAACTAAATCGTGGTAATCATTATTAAGAAATTCCAAAAATGTGTCCGCATTGAGTCGAGGCGGTAAGAAATGCGGGCCTATTAAAATATTATCCCTAGCCACACACTGCACTGAAACACTTGCTGAAAATGATGCTGACGAATTGCATGGGGATTTTCATGCAACCAGAAATGATTATTTTTCTGATTGAAGATCAGATACCTTCTTGTGAAGGTAGCTTCATCTGTCTATAAAATTTCTCCTGAAAAGTGTGGGTTGTGATCAGCTTGATTTAAATACCAATCTGAAAAATTTCTTCTTTGCTGTAAATCTTGCGGAAATAAATTTTGTACCCGTTGATAATGATATGGGTGACGTCCATCTGCAATGAGAGTTCTCCATGCAGTAGTTGGCTTAACTATTAATTCTGCTCCAGCTCTTCGTACACTGGCAGATGAATTATTATCAAAATATTGTAATACGGTCGCACTACTTTCTTCATTTCGTATATGGGCTAAAATACCATCAGCATGTGGTACGACAGCAAATGTCCCAGTTTCTCTAAGACGTTGAAACGTAGAGTTAAAAATCGCATGGAATATTCACGACGGGCAACATTGGCATTACCATTGCAAAAACCGTACACAAACACCATAACGGCATATTCAGCATTAGTATAAATGGAAGGCATAATGAGTACTCTGCGAAAGCCTCAAACAAACTGATAAATGTTATTGATAGTTCTATTCTTATTGTTATTTGTTATTGATGTTCTATTCCAAACAGTAATAATTCTAAAGTCCATAGTTTATGTACAGTTAGGGAGACAAGGTCATATTAGTATTCTATCTAAATTTATCTCCTAAACAAATCGTTTGCAAACATACCTTCCTACGAAATGTTTTTTCTTGTTTTAAGGTCCTTAGTTCATATTTTCAGTTTGGTCACTGCTGCTGTTGTAGAAAGATGCCGAATGCTCAAGGAAGTCACTTTGAAGATTTAATATGAATGTTAATGGTTTACATTTAATAAATAAAGTAGTTGGAACAAATAAAATAAGTTTTATTTATTTACTATGCCTGAATAATTCGTAACAATGAAATCTTTAGATGTGAATATCTCCTAAACAAAGCATTTGCGGACATATCTTCATAGGAAATTTTTTTCTTGTTTTGAGGTCCTTAGTTCAAATTTTCAGTTTGGCCATTTAACCCTGAAACACCCTGTGTATAAATATATATTTATATATACTCACATAACTATTAGTTGTAGCATAGAGTGATTTGCTAACTTAAAAACTAAAAAAGGCTTTTAATTCTTATTTCTTTCTTATTTTTTAGTCATTCAAAATGGAAGCACCTACTAATTTTTAAGCAGTAATTTTCATTACTATGTAAATTTTATATCATACATTTCTACGAAATAACATTATCTACAAACTTAGTTTAAAAAATCAATTAAAGCAGTTCTTTTAAAGTATTATACCGAAAATTTTCGCAGAAATTCCGTTTAAGAATAATGATTAATTCTTAAAAATGAAAAGTTTTTCATATTTAAATTATTCTCCTAAAACAAAAATGAAACTCTATTGATTATATGTTTATATGTTACCAACAAAGTATTTTGCTCAATTTGTTTATGGAAAAGGGAAAAATTGAGGGACACTAGCTATTACCAAGAGATTTAAATGGCGTGTTTTTTTTTTTTTTAAACACTTGAGGAGTTATTAGAGGTATTTAATGTTTATATTGTAAATACTATGAGATACAGCTTGGTGGAGGAAATTATTTTTTTTTAAATAATTATAGTACCTCTATATACTAAAAACAATAGAAATAAACATAATATTCTCACATAAACAATTTTTAAATGTCTATACTACATGTTTCTTTTCCAAACGTTCCCAATTATTGTTGTAACAATAGATTCGGTTTCTATTTTTATTTTTTATAATTAAATGAAATTATTAAAAACAGGTATATAATATAATATATGATATAATAAATATTAGTGTTAACTGGGACATTTAATTGTTAAAGAAATTTAAAAAAACTTTTATTATGATTAGACTATTCTCTCCATAGTTCATAAGCTTGAATAAAAACTTAATTACTTTATTTCATGATATTGCTTCAAAATATTTTTTAATATATTAATAATTATAATTTTAAGATTAACAATTAAATCGATGAACCGATATGTGTATAAATAAACTGAAACCGATTTCGATAATAGAAAGTTATATTGGATACCACAATTACCTTATTTTTTGTTAAATATATTATATTTATGTCGTTATTCTTAGTAATATTTTTAAATAGATGATATGCCTTCTAGTAAAATATAATAAGAAAACAGTAAAAATATATTACGAATATATCTTGTTTAAATATTAATAAAATATTTAAGCAAATGATGAGCATAAGGATAAACCCATATTTCCTTTTATTTTATTTTGAGAAATTTTATTATTTGCTTCATTTCTAATCGTTCATAAAACTATTTTTTATATTATCCCGATATTTTTTAATTTAGTTTATCATAATTGTAAAACTAATAATTAATTTGGTAAAATACCACATATCTACACCATTTAAAGTTGACATAAAACCAAAACTTTAGGTATTTTTACGATATAGTTCACCATTTATTTTTTCTCCCATTTTAATCGACCCAGAGATTAGTTAACCTCTTAAAGAAAACCTTTGTGCCTATAAGGAGGGACGTAAATTGGGTTTACAACGGTATCTTAAAGGAGAACATTACTGATATAAAGTAATTAGTAAAAGCCTAAAAGCATCGGAGCAATTTTGATGGGTCTCGCATTAGTCAGAGTAGATTTTATCTAATGGTTTCGATGTCTAAGTAAATAAATCTTATAAATATAATAGTTTATTTATGTTAAAGAATCGTTATTTATTATAAAGAATTTATTCCACATTGAGCTAGAATTTATTTTTAATAACGCATATTTTACATTTAGTGTACTCACATATTTTTATTCCTAATCGTTTTCTTATTTATTTTTTTTTAGATAAAAATCAATCATTGATAATCTTCCAAATAATATTCCACAACAAATAAACACACCAACTTAGCCAAATTACTAATTATACAGATTATTAGCTGTAAACGCTTTGAAAAATAATAATAAAGATTAAATAAAAAAATTTAAGCAAAGGTATTGTTGTATGTACACACATAATCAAATCCATACAAAGCTACACACACATAAACGACTTTTAATAATCATTAATAAATTTAATTAAAATTATTTAATTTTAATTAGCTTAATAATAATTAATTAGTATTTTTACAAACATTTCAACATGTTTGAAATAATAGAGTATGAAATAATTATTTACAGTTATTTTGGGTAAAAATAAATAACTTGTTAGATAAAATAAATGTTCTAGTTTATACTTAATACAAAAAATAAAATATTCACTCCGCGGCGATTTTATATAAATTTTTATTGATCACACTCAACTAATTTCATTTATTCCATAAAATAAGTAAATCATTTATTCATATAAATAAATTAATAATAATAAATGCATTTTAGGTAGTAAATTCAGGGAGGATGCATTTTTAAATGCTTAAGTTAGATAACTTGATTGTTATATTGTTTGATGATTTTTGTATATTTTTCTTTGTATTGAAAGTATACAAAGTATACAATAATAAAAAAAACAATTAAAATTTTTGTTCCTTATCAATTCAATTTTAACTACCAATTTTTATTATTCCACCTTATATTTAAAATATAATATTACATAATAATCACTAACAACTTTTAACTAATAATTTTTTCTACATATGGATTTTATTAACTTTAATTAAGTCTATAAAATGAGTTAATATAATGAAATTATGATATTTATTTCGAAATATATTTAACATACAAACAAATATTGTTAAAAAATAAATATACTTAAAATACTTTTGTAAAGAAATATACTTAAAATAATTGTTCTAAAATAGCGGACTTTTATCGCAGGAGAGGAGAGAAAAATTTAGCTTTTCGCCATAGGTAAAAATTCTAGTTCCGGTGTGTATGATAATATGTTACGAAAGGATTTTAATGGTGTATAAATTTTGTTTTAGTCATAAGGTACATTTCAAGAATTTTGTACTCAAATATATAGTAATATTTTCAGGGTATTAATATGATTTTTTTTTAAAGATTACAAAATCAATATAAATAATTTAAAAAAAAAATGTTCTTTAGAGCTATGAAGCATCGGGAAAAAATTCTTTATTAGTTATTTTTAATGGTCGTATTAATCATTCATAGCTGGAGTAAAGACTGTGTTTCTTTAAATCTTAATAATTTTAATTTTGGGATCAGAAGTGATATTGGTGAGACGATATTTGTTTATAAAGGCTGAAACTATTTTCTTTAAGTTTGTATGATTAATGTTTGTTGTATACTATCATTTTAAATTTTTTAGAAGTAGTTATTCGTAATATTATTATTAAAAAAAAACAAAATAACATCACATACTTTGTTGTAAAATATTACATATTAGTTATAGAAAGTACTATAACTAGGGAATAGTCCTAGATGCAGTTGGTAGATAGAGTCTCTACGCCGTCGTTTGTCAGACGCTGACCTACCAGATTTTTCCCCAATTAAAGTTACTCATTTTATTGAGGCTGGGTGAGCCAAAAGTAGTGTTCTTGTTCCGACATTGTCGATCCACGGCTAATTAGAAAACAAATAATTTATCTACTATAACTAGTCAACAGAATAATGAATGCTTACAGGTTCATATATAAGCCTTTAAGCAAGATAAAATAAGAAATTTAAATAATAAAAAATATAAAATAAGATTAACGTTTTTAAAGGGGGTGTAAAGGTAACCATTGTTCGGTTGTTACTGGAAGTTTAAAAAACGCCTAAATATTATTTCTTAAAATATTTATAAATTTTTTGAAATATTTAGCTTCATTCGCCTTAAATAACTAACCTTAACTAATTGTAGCTATCACGGATTCAGGCCAATAATTCTACAAAAGATGAGTCCTTGTTTCATTATGGCAGTACAAGCGGGCGGTGATGATCTGTTGATGGGCGAGCAGGCAACAAAAGCTAGGAAGTCATTATCAGATTGTCATCTCTATTCAGTTATGCCCTATCACTATACGGAAATAGAAAATACGGAGGAAAATCAATTTGTGATGACGGTAATTTTCCAAACAAATATGACAATGTCGACGACACGCGAAATTGGATCATACCACGCTGATATTGATGAGAAGCAGCATTATTATTTAATAATTTATAAATATCACCCTCTGTTTATAAAATTATTTGGTTTTAAATATCGATGTATCTAACTGTAATCAAAATACTCACCTAAAAATATGTATTCATGAAAGTTACATACATTAAATAAAACCTTATTTATTACACTCTATATCACATACCGTATTAGTTACATAATTATAGGCTTAAATAAGCTAGTTTACAATACAAAGTACTTTTCCCTTTAAATAAAAAGAAAAATTTTGAAGCGAATTTATTTTATAAATGTCTTCACCTTTTTTAACTTTTATCACCCTTAACCATTAAATTTATTTACATTACGAAACTTTTTAGTTGAGATAAACATTATAATTAACTAAAAATTAACCTTAATTTTTGATTAGAGAATTCGAAAAAGATGCTTACTTATTTCAAAAATAATAAATAGCAAAACATCAACATACTTTTAAAAATTACTTCTTTTGGCTTCAAAAGAAGCTAAAACTCGTACATGATACCTACTAGTTTTAAGTTTCTATATTGTAATAATAAATAAGTAGACTCATTAAAAAAACGCGAATTTCTTGACGTTAGTATATCTTAATGCCATGAATTATAAATTTATATTGACGCAAATTAAGGAAGTTAAAATTTGATGAAAAATATAATAATATTATAATAAAATAATATTTAAATTAATGAATTTAATATATTAGTGACAAACGTAGCAGGTATTTATATATACGCCATATATCCCATTTTTTAAAATTAGTAAGTACAGTTTTTTATTCTCATTATTACAATTCTAATTACAACACCAGTGGGATGCCATGTTTTGCTTAATATTAGCCTATTCTCGCACATTATCTGATTATATAGACATTCGTATAATTATTTTTACGCTTCCAATTTCATCTGTGCAACCCGGAAACCTGTGATTCCTAAACAGTATACTGTTCGCGACTTCTTGATTTAAGGAGATAGCACGCGATGTAACCAACAAGAGAAAACAAATAGCTAATTAACATTACGCTAATGAACATTATACAGCACATTTAAAAAATGTTAAATAATTACCCGCAGGTTTCTAACTAAGTATGCTAAGTCCGGAATTTGAATATTAATTAATTGAATTAGGTAAGAAATTTATTTTGCTTTCATAAAACGGTTCGTTAAAAACAATTAACCTCCATAATTATCTAGATGTTTAAATTAATTTCAAGGTGAGGCTCAAGGCGCATTGCCGTTCTTCTAGCATCACAAAATGCACATTCATTCGATTTCTTCGTCAAAATTTCTCCTTCCCACGAAAATATGTATTTTTGAATAATCTTTTAATATTTATAAGAAGTTAATATATAAATTAATTTCCTATAACGTATACATATATAGCTAATCATAGAAGATAAATTACAAATTTTAAACGAAGGTGATTTAACGTTATAATTGGAAACTCCAAATCAGACAACTTTACAATTCATTTGTAGTAAAAAATATGAAAAAAAAAACCTATTCTATTATATGATATTTAACTTCATCATATGTTAGCTTTCTTTGTAACAATTACTATATCAATTTTTTAAAAATAAACTAAGATTGTTCGCTAAACCTCATTATCTTCAATTGTTTTAATTTAAAATTCAGAAACCTCCACCATTACTACGTTTTACGTTGTAATTTATTATTTAACTGTTATTTTTAGTCAATATTTTTCAGTAGAAATCAGAGTTTTAGGAAAAAGACATCGGCTGTCGATTACTATAAAAAAATAGAAACACTAAATCCGAAAGGGGTAAAAAATCGTCTTTCTTTATAAAGCTTTCATTAACATCGAAGATCATTTACATTTTTATATTGTTTTTCTTTTCAGCAGTAATAGTTAAATATAATTTGAGTACTCAGCCATAATACCTAAATCATGAATGGGTTGGTGACAATCCGTGATACCAAAGCAGTCCTGGTATATTAATTTATTGTCATTGATCTTAATTATTTTAAACGTTCTTAATTGTTTATCGTGATTAATATTATTTAAATGATTTTAAATAATAATAAGCATTCATGATAAAATCCTTTATACCATTTAAAACTCTTCATGCTTTAAAGCATGGGTAGATTTAACATTTCAAAGCGCTTCAGAAAAAAAAAATTACCATTTTACTGTGAAGTTATTTTTTTTTATTATTGATTCTCACGTAGAGTAAAAAAATAATAATTAATATTTGTTTCATTTTTTTCCCTGGTTCCAATAACTGCCATTCCTGTCCTTAATTGCATTTATGTAGTTTTACTTTAAATTGTATATTACAATACATCCCTACATTAGTCTAATATCCAAAAAAAATATATAACCATTAGATTGGCCTTTTCAGCAACAGTATTTTAAAAATTGGAAAGTTCAATGCCAAAAATAGGAAACAAATACCCACCTTATAAAACGTATTTTTTTAAAATATATAACTATAATAAATCTTAGGGGAATAAGAAATTTCAGTCTGGTCAATATAAATGCACCAAATATTGTTTCTTTGTATCAAAGAGTTTTCTGTTTTGAACTGATCGATTTTAATAACTTAAATTTTAAAAAAGAATCCGTTTCGATTGGTCACTTCGTACCACCTATTGTTAAAATTACATATTAAAAACGTTTGTGTGTCAAATTTTTATCTGAATATTAAAATCAAACATGATTTTTATACATTCAAAGGTCCCTGGAATTAAGATAAGTGGTGTATGTGCAGGATTTTTAAATTCAGATAGTTTTTTAGCGATCGTTTTAAAGATAAGGTAATAAAAATCACAGTTTCGCTGTCACGACCTAATACTTTTCAATATATATCGAATTTGAAATGTATATGCTTAAAGAAGTTTAAAAGGACATTTCTAAGAACTTAATTTTTTGATTTGACGACACTGATAGTGAAGGAAAACAAAACATCAATTACAACGATTGAGAATCTTAAATTCTATCAAAAGCTAATATATTCAATTTTCTATTCAATTTTCATAAATACCTTTTTTTTTGTGAATTTTAATTGTACATCTAAAAATTATTCGATTTATTTAAAAATTACAGGTTCCAAACCAAGTTACAAAGATTCTACTATTTTTTTTTTTTTTTTTTTTTTTTTTAATAATTTTACCTGTAGTGGTTATTGTAATCTACTATGTCCAAGATCAAGGGTTCACAACTCGGCCGGTGGACTTAAAGATTTTTGTAAAGGGAGTAAGAAGTCCTTGGTTATACCGTACTTGGGAAGTGACGTAAAATGGGGTCCCGAGACTGTAGGATGTCAGGTGTTCCTTAAAAATCCCTATAATGACTATATCTGGATAGGAAATTCAGGACTTACATTGTAGCATCGTCCGATAAGCCACAACAGCATAAATTTACGTCAAATGAATAAAAAAATCAAGAGATTTGTGAGTGTTAAAAATAAAAAATTATGAGATTTGTTTTAAAATTTGCAATGCTTTAACCTTACAAAGAAATGTCTACTGAGTAAATTTATTCTATATTAAGTATGTTCACTGCCAGTGATTTAGGCAAAGAAACATTAATATTAAGGACATTTGTTTGAAATCTGCGGTTACAAAATTTAAAAAAATAATCCAAAATTGGTTATTACTGAGGTATAATATTCATAGAACTGATAAACAAACACTAAATTATTCAATTAAAATCCTTAGCTTACTTAGTTTAATAAACAAACGCTGTTGTATTATTTGAAAATGAGCTAATCCTAATGTTTAAGCATTGCTCGTCCTACAATGCCTCACATAATTAACAATAATTCTCAAAAATTATCATAAAATTAATATATAAACCTCCACCCTTAAGCAGAAGACTCCCCCGACTAATTGAACAATTTCCAGGCACCCTGCCTAGGGCTAATGAGACACAACCCCTAACCTGGACCATCCTCTGTCATTCCGGACGTTTACATAAACAGATCTGGCCTGACGTTGGCTCACCTGTGATGGTTTTTATACACCATCCACCCTTAACCAATTTCCTAATAATTCGGGGGTTGAACGGGCGCTCATGAGGGGTAGGTCGGCTATAATCGCCCGCCCCTACGATTATTGTGATCGGCTATTGTTAGCATAATTTTGTGATTGGAGAGTTACAGGTGTCCGCGGAGCAGCAGGTGTTGCCATTCTACAATAACTTTACATCCTACGGGCGCTAATGGCTTCCAACTCTTCAAACATTTTTGTCCTCTTTATACAAAGCAAACAGATATTCTTTGTATTTCTGATATCAAAAGAACAAATAAAAAAAGAAAACTATGATTTTTTTAAAAGTAGTTACACCAAAACTATAAGATTAATTAAAAAAAAAAAACTAGAAACTGTACCACTAAAAGAAGCGAAGAATGTTGGGTTCCATAACATGCTTAAGACTATACTTTTTCTAAGTCAGTTCAACGGTTGTGGAGGGAACTGATTGGGGCGATGTTACACTCAACCTCCAGGAAAGAAATTCGCTTTATAGAGGCTGTGTGAACTCCTGTGTGTTCTGAACATCCCACAAGATCCATCTATAACAAATAACAGATTTAGTAATCTTTCTGCCATAGGCTGATTCTTACCCAGATCCAACTGCACAGCAACACAGCGCTCTAATTGTGCTGCCCTGCTCTATGTTTCTTTTTATAAAGTTAAATTTAATAATTAACAAAGTTTAAGCATGTTTTATTTGTTCTATCTATATTAAATTCTTGTCTCATATGGATGGGATATTGTGACTCACCCACCCTACTCCCCGGACATAGCACCGTCTAATTACCACATTTTAAATAAATTGAAAGAGTTTTTGAATGGGCAACGATTTGAAAAGGACGAAAAGGTCCAAGAAGCTTTCGAAAAAGCTTTGCCCTTAACTGCGACCATGTGGAGAAATATTGACATGTTTTTAATCATAACTTGTAAATTCATTTAAACATATGCGTTTTTCTATTTACAACTCGTGTTGTAACCTTACTTTCTTGACATTTCTCGTAGTTACAAATAGTAAATAAAAATTACAACTGTTTTATTGACGCTAACTAAATTTAACTTTTTAATATAACCATTAAATTGGGCCAGGATAAATGTATTTGTATTTTAAAATGAAGAACTCGTGACTTAAAAACAAGTTAAAATAAAAATTATCTGTTTATTTTTTTCATGTAAATAAATCAGTTGAGGTAGAATTAAATACACTCGTTTTATCTATTTGTTGTTATTTATGAATACAAAGTTTTATTTTAATACCTAATGTATAGTTTTTTAAATTTATATAATCATTAAACAATCAATCAAATGTGCACATTCTATTAAAATAACTCAATTTCTTTATTAATATGTGCTTTCTGAAATTATCAAGGCTCTGAGAAACATGAATCATTGGCTAGGAATGGCAAACCAAGAAATGAAAAAAACATAATTGACATAAATTCATTCCAGAAACTTATAATCATCTAAAGATAATTCCTCAGCTTTCTTGTCTTTGACTTCGTAGGCAAATTGATCTATCTGTGACCTAGTCCGATATTCTTCAATCTAAAACCTATTGACAAAGCGACTCATTGCTATTAGGCCGAGATTCACGTTAAAAAATAATGTCAAAGACAGAAAAAAATTTGCTTTTGTTAGTGATCGCTAACTGAAATTTCTTGGAAATGGTGAATCGACAGCAATGCCTTTATTTCCAGACCAATGAGTTATAATGAAGGAATTTAAATTAAGGAAGGAAGTGGCAGCCGACAGAAAACCCACTAAAGAAAAGCATTCTTAGAATATTCTCAGTCCTTTTTCTGTGTGAATACTCTACTGTATTTATTTTGCAGTATAAAACAAAATAACATTTATATTTTATATTAATACGCGCTCTTACAATTGTTTGCTACAGAACAAATAAATGTGATAAAAAGAAGATAAAACTGATTGTAGAAGTTTTAACTGTTTATTCATTTCATTTTTATTATTTTACAAAATAGGAGTTATCATGAGCTTAAGTATAGAAAGGATAGTGTACTTATGTGAAATCTGTATATTTCGGTAATCATTTCATCAATAACTAATATAACTAATAATTTCAACTGACATTTCGAAGAATCGATGATATCTGGTTTTAGAATCGTTCATTTCTAGAAGAAATGATTACCAAAGTAATACGCATACGCATTACTCATAGTTACATGCCATTTTCCATACTAAAGCTCATGTTAACTTGTATTTTGGGGAAAATAATAAAAGGGATGTGAATAAACTGTTAAAGCTAGTAGTGACTCAACACGAAGCGACAACGAGCAGAATAATTAACGGAACTATCAAAAAGTGGACATTGAGGCGGTTAAAAAATGTTAACAATTAACTGAGACAGCAATTTTATTTAGTAGAATAGTTACACCTGAAATATTATTCCGTCTGTCCCCCAAAACAGAAAATTTCTTAAACATTTTCTATTAGCATTTAAATTGGGTATTTTCTATATAGGGACTTAAGTAAATTACTCTAAGTATGGTACGGTTCGTAAGAACCTCGAAGTAGTCGTTCGAAATGCATTATGGGTTATTACTGATACATATTGAGGGAAATAAATACTTTTTTTTATTTATTATTAATTTATTGTTCGGGCTTATCATCTTTTTATCACTTTTTTTTTTGGTAAAAAGACAAAATTTTTAACATGCTTTTATTAACTTCGTCTGTGTACTTATGCATGTTACAGAATCTTTGAACTCGATTTTTGGTTACATCAAAACATCAAATTGAAATGAAACTTTGCGAATTTCTCAAAGAACGATGACAAAACAATTATTTAATATGTTCAGGTTTTCAGAATAAGCGATTTTTCATATCCGAAGATACTTGTACTAACGCGTGTACTAATGCATACATGGCTTAATGTTTGAAACAAGCATATGGCTACAGGCAGGAATAACCGGGAAGTTACGTATATTTTGCTACGAAAAAAAATATATAAAGTTTGAAAAACAAAAAAACATGCGTTTTTAGCCAGCCAAACTATAAAGTAGAACATTAATATCAATTGAAAATTAACTAATGAGCCGAATATAATTCTTTTTTGTTCATCCTCTATTCTTATTTAAAAGTTATTTAAACTTATTATTTACTATTTGAAAATTATTTTATACATCTTATTTTTGTTTCTTACTACAGAGTTTTTTTTTACTTTTTTAAAATTATTACAGATTAAAAGTAGTAAAAGTTTCACACACATTAGCATACTGATATCCGCTTCAGAAATGTTTAATTCGAATATTAAATTACTCTGTTAAGGCTAAATAATGAATTACATGAACCAAGATGCAATTTCCCAGACAATAATAACATAATGGAGCTTGGAAATTCCATCTGGCCATGAAGTCGACAATTGACGGTTGTTAACAATTACGAATTATGTCATGTTTCCTTGTTACCATTACCAGATTCGTATATTATTGTTAACTTTTTGTCCGTCACACGATCTGATAGCGACGATTCAATCTAGTCAGGAAATTAGTTGTAAGAGTGAATAAATGTTCAAGGAAAATTGAGGATGATTATTTTAGATAACTCTTGGGGCTACCGGATTGTTTTTCCTATTTTTTTTTTATAAGAATGAATAACTATTGTTAAGATGAGGCCCGCCATGTTGGAACGTTGCACGATTCCAATTCCAACGAATTGTTGTATAAAAAAAAATATCCAAACTATGTGTGGTGTATATACATATTCATACAGAGATCCCCTTTGGTGCAGTTACAATAACAACCTTCACATCTAGCAGGTATCCTTCGGAGGTGACATCAAATGGAGGTCCCGAGCCTTTGTATTGTCAGTCACTCGTAAGGAAGGTAGCATTGTACGATTAGCCATAGCAGCATAAAGTGGTTTTAAATAAACACTAATAATTTCACCATTTGTTCAAAACAAGATTCGTTAAAAGATATTTATTAAACTTTAGTCTTAAAAAAATAAAATAAAAACAATAAAAAGAAAATACCAAAAAGTTCTGTAAGGAATACCTAAGTTTCGATTTAAGTTATGTACGAGTTCACTTCGGGAATAGTGATGAAAAGCTTACACAAATACGATTTAAAAGATAAATTTAATTGTTATATGATATAATTTTTTTTAAATATTTTATTTGAAAAGAAAAGCTTTTTACTTGAGGCGTCACCACGGAGATGTGAAACCCCGGGTTCGAGCCCCGGTCCTGGCCATATCTATTCTTTTCAAATAAAATATTTTTATATATAGATACATACAAATTTTCGCTGGCCATAGTTTGATAAATATCTTTTAAAGAAACAAAATATATAGTTTTAAACTGGATATATTAAGAAATTAATTTTCTATAGCTTACTTCCTTACGAATTATCTGTGAGATGAAGATTTGAAATGCTGGAGATTAGAAATTGGCGAAAAATGTGTTATGAAGAAATTTCGTTTTGGAAATTACCTACCTTCTAGAGCGCAAATCTAATTAATGGCTATAGATAGAAACACAACTATAAGAATAAAAACTTTAGAGAATTTTATCCGCTTTAATTTTGTATACGCGTGTTTTTTTTATGCAGGACCAACCCTTACTGAAATAGAGGCGAAAAACAAAAAATAATGTGACATTTAACTCCCCTCCCCCTTTCTTTAATATACTATCCCCCGTTTTGGTTATACTACTTGGTTCCCCGAACCACGTACCATAGTTAGTCTTTCTGCTCAATAACTTTTCTTCAAGGCCCCCCTTTGGGGCATTTGTTGACTGAGCTACTTCGTGGATTGTAGTGGTAGTTTTTTATTTTATAGTTGGAATAAATTTATATTGATTTAATGTTTAACTAAATCGAATACTAAACGAGGCGATCGATAATGAGCCTAGAAGACAGAGCAGCTGGCCCAGGTTCCGGTTGGCTCCATCCCAATAAGAAAGGAGACGCTTCCCTTCCTTCTGGAACACGACCAACCTTTAGTCACAGCTGAGGAATCCCAGGAGGATTAAGGAATCACAGGGTGTGATCTCGACAGAACAAATCGACGGAATAAAAAGTGTCATTGTTCGAGCTGGATTCTGAGTAAATAATCACCTTCTTAGAGCAATTTTATTCTTCCTGTCTGTTCGAGGGCGTTTAGCATTTGTTGTTTTTTTAAGTATAGGAGGGTTGAAAGCAAATACACTTATATATATATATTATATATATATATATATATATATATTGGTTTCTACTTATCTTGACTGTTATGGAAATTATATTGTGTTTTAGATCTTGAGTTTCAGTCTTTGTTTAACTTCTTAGGCGACGTTTCGAGACTAGGTTAGTCTCATACTCATGCCAAGTTCCAAAGAATGAATCAGTTTTTCATTAATTTAATTCATTAATTAAATTAATTCAGATTAATGAAAAACTGATTCATTCTTTGGAACTTGGCATGAGTATGAGACTAACCTAGTCTCGAAACTCGAAACGTCGCCTAAGAAGTTAAACAAAGACTGAAACTCAAGATCTAAAACACAATATACATACATATATATATATATATATATATATATATATATATATATATATATATATATTCTTTTTCTCCTGTAATTTTACTTTCCTTTTTATGTGTTTCTTGTCTTCTTTTTTTCTTTTGTTTACTATTTTTTTCTATGTATTTTCTGTAGTTTGTTGAGTGTGTTTCGCATTTTCTGTTTAGTTTATTCTTTAAAATTGGAGAAAAAACCTATATCCAGTAAAAAAAATTGTATTCCTTATTTATCGAGATACGTTTCGGCCTAGGCCAATCTCAAACTTCTGTTTAAATTGTTTCATTTTTTCCCTATTATATGGTTAACAATTCAACCATAAGTCATTCATCTCAATGTAAGTGATTTTATTCTATTTAAATTTTTTTTTAACTCAGAGGGAACCATTTCCTCTGTAGTCAATTAATAATAATATAAAAATAATAATATAAAAATATAATATAAATATAAATAATATCAAAATAAGTTGACATTGTAGAGGACATGGTTCCCTCTGAGTTTAAATAAAATTGAAATAGAATAAAACCACTTACATTGAGATGAATGACTTATGGTTGAATTGTTAACCATACAATAGGGAAAAAATGAAACAATTTAAACAGAAGATTGAGAATGGCCTTGGCCGAAACGTATCTCGATAAATAAGGAATACAATTTTTTTTACTGGATATAGGTTTTTTTCCCCAATTTTAAAGAATAAATTATATGATTGAGTCCAGTTGACCGTTTTTTAAAAATTTCTTTTTAGTTTTTTATCAGCTGCTTTTTGCTTCAGTAAAACCTTTATGATTCCTTAGTTGCATTTGGAGGTGGTGGGAGGTTTCCTCTGTTTAGTGTGCTTCATTCGTTTTTTTCCCTTTGCTATTATCCTCTTTATGTCCTGAAGATATTTCGCCAAAATGGGCGAAATATTGACCAAACCCTTCATTTATGTTTCCTGTTTTTAGTTTAGAGGCTTAAGACTTTTTGTTTGAAATAATTAATCATTCGAGAAATAATTTTTATATCTTTCTATTCTAGTGGACTTAACAGCACCACGGATATTCGAGCACACAGTCAAAATAAAAAAGATAATTTTAAGATTTTTTGTTCATATTTATTGAATGGACTGTAAATGATTGAAAAATTGTATTCAATTATGCTTAAAATTAACAAGAATATTTCTGTTTAACTTCGAATAAATCAAAAACAAAACTATTACATTTATTTTAAAAGTCTATGCAGCAGGATTATTAAACAAAATCCATATTACTCTACATTTTAGGTACTACCCTGGTAAATTTCTAAGACGCTTTTTTTTCCCCTGAACCTCCTTTATTTTATGAAATTACAATAACAACATATTGAACATATAATATGTATATGTAGTCTCTACAGCCTTCTATTACCCGCAAGTATGTCAAGGATGCACATTATCTGAGTCCGCTGAAGGCGGTTTCCGCTGACTATACAATTCAAAACGGGGAGGGACCGCTTACGGGATTAGGAAAGGAAGTGATGAAGACGCTTTTCTCCGTTTTTTTTAAATTAATGTCTTAAGATGCCAATATATATATCGAGCGGCTGAGATTGACTATATTCATTGGCGTAACCATCAGTATTAATAAAAAAATATTATGTTCTTGAAATAGTTAATTAATTGATGTATTGATATAAAGTTCTTGTAATTAAGAAATATTTCTAGAAAAAAATATGGTTGAGGTCCGAAGAATGCAAGGATAGCTCAAAGAAGGATTGTTAAACAAATAAAATGATAAGTCCTTGACAATAAAAATGGTGTACTCCAAGCATGTCTCCCTTGGGGTCATTTACCAACCATAACTTTACTATATGGAGTTAATTTTTGTATGCCGTCTAAAACAATTATTTTTTTATCAGCATTATAATACCATTCTGGATATTTATGTAAACTGTACATTTTATTTTTTGCCTCTAGAGGATCAGTTAATAAATATAAAATAACAAATTTTGGCGATGTTTTATTGCTTTATATATGTATATACACATTTGTATATTAAATAAAAATGTACTCCTTTAACGCATGGAACTTTCGTTGAAAAGGATCGTTTTTGAATGTAATAAACCAATAAGCTATAATTTATCAATTTATCAATCAAAATAATAAGTAAATATTTGTATTTTGAAGAGAAAAGATTTGTCTGAACCCGGATCCTCAGCTCTCCGTGACAGTACTCTACCAATTGAGCTACCGGAGTCGACTCTAACAGATTTGTCTCGGCTGAGAGATCGAAGCTTAATGTTGAATATTATTATTATTTTAATCTATTTGATAATTATTAAAAATGAATAAATGGACCTGGAGTGGGGTAGCGTGCTGAGTTATGCTGAAGGTTCTGGATTTAAATCCGGGATGACGGATACGTTATTTAATCTATCGACGCCCAGAGATGGACCTTTCTGGGGCTCTCCCAGTATATAGAAAGTGGTCAGCCTTATTTGCAGGGAAATCTGGCGGTTTTTCGTGGTCTCAGGCAAGTCACTTTCCTACACAACCATTGTCTTATATACAGCACAGTCTCTACAACGAACTGGTCCCACGAACCTTCAGGTGTCCTATTGGTAAAGGTTTTTTTTTAAAATAAATGGGACAGATATACTTTTGATTTAACTGTTAATCATGTTTACCACCAATCCAAGAGTTTTAATGAATATCCTTGTTATCATTAATTAATAATTTTATTGCTTTCATGGTAGTATTAAACTATAAAAAAACAAACAAAAAAAACAACAACCCTGGACCACTACAACCCGTGAAGAGCCTGGGATTCAAGTACATGGTAGAGACTATGACGGTTGTGCCGAGAGGTGAATTGTTCTAGATCACACTCAGCCCTGTGTATCCATTAACAATTTTTAAAATGTTTGAATCAATATGATCCTCATAATATATTTCATCACTTTTTTCGTTTAATATAACTTGATGGATAGATCCCATAGGATCCATCTCTGGCCGCTAACAGACTAAAGAAAAGTCAGCCAGGGAGTGGTATTTGAGCCCAGGACCTTTGGCATTGCAATTCAGCGCTCTACCACTGAGCCACTCGACTTTCTATATTAAAATATCACATTTATTTAATTATTATGTTGACTGAGGGCTTTCAGAAAGAGAATTGAAAACCAGCCATTAGTCAATCATGTTAAATTGAAAATGGTTCAAAGGCGCGTTGTCTCAACTACTAGTGGCTTTGTTGCACGAGATGCAGAGGCGTTGCTAATATATCCAATTTGTGGCGTACGTTGGTTGCATACTATTATCCATCTTGCATATAAACAAACCCGTCTTCTTCGCTATGATTAATGTGATTATTCCATATTGTAGTGCACTGAAAGCTCAAAATAACTTAATGATTTTTTTAAACCATTTTCTAACCATTTAGACTATTTCTGTGGCACCTGTGCATAGTGGGCTAAGTCGAATTTTGTGAATTTCAAGCTATCTATTTAGAATCGTAATTTTTCTGAACTTATTTTAAGTTAAAGATTGGAGTATCAGCCCACGATTCACAAAGGAATATCCTTCATTGCAATGGACGGAACACTTTGCGTGTTAGACACAAGGAAAGATAAAAAAATTACGATTTTTAGTAGCTAGCTTGAAATTCACAAAATTCGACTTAGCCCACTATGCACAGGTGCCACAGATTTATCTTTATGTACACATGGGTAATTCCATTCTAATAGTGTTTATAAATATTCTGTACTGTATCCATTAACAATTTTTTAAAATTTTTGTATCAATATGATCCTCATTAATATATTTCATCACTTTTTTCGTTTAATATGTATAACTTGCAGCTCAGAGAAAACTTGAAGCTTATTACTTAAATCACCGTTAAGTACCGCTATCACTTAAGTACCGCGTGTAGAATGTATTTAATCTCATGTCCATTTGTAGAATTTACCTATGAATTCATTATTTGTTTTTTCACACTAAATGATATAAACTAATCAAGCCATATATCGCTCCTTTTAAAGAGCAGCTTCATAACTCAATAAACCTAATTTTTCGATAGAGGTATTTGAAAGTTCCATGCGAGTTCAAAAATAAAAATTTGGGTATTGCCAAAGCAATGACCATTCTTATCGTAATGATGGTATTGAATTTCTTTTATTAACCATTAAATTTTTTCTAAATCTTGAAACTTTTTTTATCATAACTTGTGTAATTATTCCCATAAAAATTCAAGTTTAAGCATGATAAAACAAAAAAAAAAACACGTTGGAAATGGAATTTCAAATAAGTCGTTCGTGCATTAAAAATCTTCAACCAAACCAATTGCTACAGAAGGCTTATTTCAAAATTGCCAAATTTTTATTTATGTCGTTATTCTATTGAAGGAAATTTTTTTTGTCACTACCGTGGATGAATGATTCAGTACATTGGCACGGAAAATTTGAAATATCATTCTCGGTATTTTGATTATGTAACTGAAACGGATTTTCATTTTTGCAATAAAATAGACTAATAATGAAAAAAAACTGTAATAGTGAAATTATAGAATTAAAAAAAATAATGAAAAGAGTTACAGTTAAAACTGAATCACCCATATATATATATATATATTAATAAAAAGTATTTATCTCTTTGGTGCTTTTGGAGAGAAATAAAATTAATAATGAACAAATAACAATGGAATAAATCATCGAATCTAAACAAAACTTCTTACCTACCTTTTATTTATAGTTTGTTTTTGAATAAAGAAAAAACAAAATAAACATATCTGATATAGGTGAATAGTCATGAAGTTAAAAATGTGAAAAAAAATTATAATGAGGGGTTAGTAGTAGGAGATATTTTTAAGTATTATTGCCTCGTTGGATAACTCATTGTATATACGATTGCCTATTATTCTGAATTATCGCTGAATCAGAGCTTCAGGTTATAAGGAAAGATCCGTGAAAGAGAAGAGAGAAGTTGGGAGAGTTTTCCATCTAGGTTTTCATGAAAACACTAACGAGTTTCCCCAAGTTTTATCTCGAGTTTTCTCGGGAGATTGCGACGCTAGGGATATCTCTGCCCCGATAAGGCTTATCGGACCCGCGATGAACTTGTCTTTTAAGGGTAATTGTGTAAATGGTCAATTTTTCCTTTTTAGCCAGGCTAATTAGAAAAGTTTTAAACCCAATTAGGCCTACTTAGAGCCTAATTAGTTGAGATACTTTTAGTTGCGATAGTGAGCATGAGTGCTATTTCTTGAGGCTATAAAAGAGCTTTCTATTTCTATTTAAAATGTAAAATTGTTTTAATTTGTTTCTTTTTAAATTGTAAAGTAATACAACCGACCTTTCATTTTTGATGACATTAATATATAAAATACAATGGAATGAACATTATACAATATCAACTAATTAGTTTTATGTTTTTTTTTGGCCTGAACTTAATTTTTGGTTAATATTTATTTTTACGTACTGATATAAATACCATATAATTTTTATAATGTAGCCTCTTAGCCAGACATATATTATATTTAAAATTAAATATAAAATTTGAGACGAAAAGGAAGGCATAAAATAATTTTTAAAATTTTTTTTATACACGTATAGGGAAAAATACATTCTCCAGTCATCTCAACTTTTTAATTCATATAATTCCTTAAAACGTTTCGACAACTATACGTCATTATCAATCTTTTAAAATACAACAATTATACATAACTTTAAAGAAGTTGAATGTCTAAAAATCTCATAAATACATATTTATTAAATATTTTCTTGGGGGTTATCTTTCCTCCATGGTCAAATTATTAATATTCATAATAATTAACAATATTAATAATTTGACCATAGAGGAAAGATAATCCCCAAGAAAATATTTAATAAATATGCATTTATGAGATTTTTAGACATTCAACTTCTTTAAAGTTATGTATAATTGTTATATCGATGCAGAAAACTTGTTATAAAAGATTGATTGTTGGGAATTTTTTATACATTTTTTCTTTCATTGTAAATTATGGTTCTCCACAGATATATTTAAATTTGTACTATTGTTTTTAATTTGAGACTGGTCTATAGGTACAGCATTTTTATTTTGTGAAATGTAGCAAATTACGCAAGAAATAAATAATAAAATATTTTAAAAGATTGATAATGAAATATAGTTGTCGAAACGTTTTAAGGAATTATATAAATTAAGAAGTTGAGATGACTGGAGAATGGCTTTTTCCCAGTATTTACAAATCAAAATATTTATAGTCCAATTTACATTAATTTAAAAATAATTTTTTTTTCATCAAGGGATGGTTAGGGGTAGATTTCAAAACCTAATTACTCAATAAATCCGTTATTAAATAATTAGAGCTGAGTCAAATAACACTCCGGGGGTAGACCGATGCGTAGATGGCAGATCTTGCGGACCTGGGTTCGGGTATTGATGGGCAGACAGAGGTTTGTAAACACGGATCGGTTCTTTCGGCATCGAACCTCAGAGTTCGCTAAGCATTTTATTATCTTTATTTTATTTTATAACTGCATTATACCTCTAAATTGAGATGTATTTTTATTTTATTTTGCACTTATTTTATTCTGAAATTGAATTCACAACTGGTATATAACGTGTTTTACACGCCATTTCCCCCATGCACTATTATACGCTAATGATACGAATCATCCTGAGGCACTACTGATTTGCAGGAGTGATGATAGGGGGAGATGATCCGTGAGTAAGAATTGCCGGGATAGATTACCGACTGGAGCTGATGGCCCAACTAGGATGTGGTCTGTTAGATTTGGAGTTAGTTTACTTTGTAGTTATAGTTAAGTTGAGATTGTTGGTAACACGCCTTGCGGTTACCAGCGGGGTTGGCTCTGCGGTCGCAGTACGTGCTCCACCTACGGCCGTTTTGTCTTGTACGCTTCTCTACCGGGTCGGATCCTTCCCCGCCATTTCGGTAATGGGTGTAACGGTTGTACAGGCCAATCGCTCATCTTGTAAAAAAAATTATTAAAAGCAATGGGCAGTGTGAAGAAGTGTTCATATTTTAACTAATATATGTATCAGAGTGTTTTCCCTCTTGAATTTCTTCTCTTCTCTTATAAAAACCGCATTTAGTTAAATAAGAAAATAGGAAAAATTATCTCAAAATATTCTGCTAAACTATGTCTTTTGTTTTTAAACAATAACTCTATGTTATTCTATAATAATTCAATCTCTTCTCTAGTAACTCTTCTATAACTTACCTTTAAATAACGTCGTTATGCAATGCTATTCTATATCCTCCAACAACAATTCTATTATTTATTTTATACAATGTACCCTTTACAAATATTTTATCAAAAACTTGTTTATTAATATTAATATTTCTATATATTTCTCTCTATATTCCACCATCTCCCTCTATTCCAAATACCATTTCTCAGATTAATTTTTATTTCATTCTTTATTACTTATTTGATGATACTTTATAATTATTCCCTCTGTTTTTTTATTTATCAAATGTTTTCCTATATTATTGTTATCATTAATATCCCTTCGTTTTAGCTCATAAATTCAAATAATTTATTTATTTTATCCTACAATTTAAATCCATCTCCACGTTTGTATTGTTTTACCATGTTTTCCCCTCCCTTATCATAATGTCTACATTTCATTTTTATTATGTTATTCTTTACAATGTATCATGTTTAATGTGTTTGTATCTTGTATATCTAACCCTGAAGATGACCTGCGAAGGAGGTCGAAACGTCGGCTTTCAAATAAATAATTTCTGACATCCACCCGAACCATTTTCTTCCACATATATCTTTATTATGTACTTACTAAGAATATTTTAACTTGTTCTAGTATAATCATGGATTTCGATAGTTACTATCATTATTAGAGAACCGTAAATGTATGGCAAGTTAAGTTGCTATACTTGATTGAAATTCCGATATTTTATTTAGGCCAGGTTTATTTTTCATGAGTTTTTGACCCCCCAATTTCTTAAGATGCTGCTTTTTTTTTTTTTTTTTGTTATTAGGGCCGTTAACGCATTAGTGATGTGCGTTCAGACAGTGGCGGCCTTACTAGCAGTTGGTTCTTTGTTTGGCAATTCATTGATATTATTAGTTTTGTTATGAAAACGTTCGGAGCACGAAGGATGTACTAGGGTAGTTTAGCAAAGGATTGACAAAGTGATAATTCTTGAAAATAAATAGGTAATGGCGTGCTCCAAGAGAGTCTACTGTGGGACCTTCTATCGGCCAGAACTTTAATATAATATATAATAATATAATATAAAGTGCCAACTTTATATTTATACCAGTGCGGCATTTAATACAATCAATAAAATCCTACTTTTTCACAGTTATGCATGTAAAAGCAACTATTGTGTCTTGAAGCGTCAAAAGATAGTTAAACAAATATTGACTGAATCTCAAGCGTAGATTTTTTTTACTGGTAGGAGATGATTATGATAATAATATTTATAATGTATAGACAAATACATAACGTCGTCAAAAGGACACACACACACAAATTTGTGTGTGTATGTGTTGATGCCTTAGTTTACATATGTGTCAAGTGGAGAAAACAAGATTTTTCAGGAGTCAAATTTGATAATAATTTAACACAAGAAGCACTGTCAAGTTTAAGCACACAATATATTTTTGTAACCTTCACAGCTTCTCTATTAATTTTATATCAACATATGATCTACGACGTCCTGATCACAACTTTACAATATTATTTACTAGCGACCCACCTCAGCTTTGCTCGGGTAATATGACATATTATGCCTACATAATTTGTCTGTGTAATGTATTTTTTTTTATCACGTACCGACCACTAAGGACTATGTGAATATCATTGGTTAGGCTTCTTCCTGGGTCTTGATTTTCTTTCTTCCCATCTCAGCTAATGTACTTAATTATATAGAAATTATAAAAATACAAACAAAACCAAATATTTCTTGATATATGAATTTATTATCTTGCACGTTAGACAACTGCACGGGATTAAGCAGCCTCTTCGGTGAAACCCATCGATATTCCAAACCATTTACACAAAACCTTGACAAATTACGTATCTAAACCTTCCTGGTGAATCACTTTATCTATTGGTGAAAACCGCATGAAAATCCAGCAGTAGTTATTGAGTTATACGCGAACAAACGTGGCCGAGGACTTTGTTTTGTAATATGTATACAAAAACCATTTTTGAAAAATTTGCACTTAACACATTTTTGAACTAAGGCTATATGTATATATATATATATATATATATATATATATATATATATATATACACATACACTAATGCTACTTATTTAAATCAAAATGTGACTAAGAGAACAACAGGTTTTTCCACTGAGACCGTAACGGTTATTAAAACATTAAAGCAGACATGTTTCGACGAGAATGTCCAAGAAAAGAACTCCAAGAGCGATAAATCTCTATTAAAGCGATAAATCAATACAGAGTTATCTTAACTTGAAGGTAATTGATTATTTCCATGAAATGTAAATTGCTTTGCATGTAAATTGGATGAGTGAGCCCGACTAGCTTCAGCCTTCTGTAATGTTGATCTCCCACTTCGGCGCTCATGGATCATTAGCATTTTCATTTACATTGGAATCAGCCCATGGATTCCCTTCCTTCTAAACAAGTATTTTAATCGAATTAAAGCCATTTGTACTTATTTATTTTATTTTTTTTGTAATCCTCTTAAAATGATTTGCATACACTCATAGTGCAGTACATATACAATCGGCAATATAAGAGCGAATTTACTCTTTCACTTTTACTCTTTGTATTATGATATTAAGAAAAAATCTGTACCACTACAAACCATGAAGCGTCTTGGGTTACGTACATGGTAGAATCTGTACTGTTTCTAGAACAAAGGTTGTGCTGGGAAGTGATTTTTTCCGAGATCATGATTGACCGCCAGGTCTCCTCTCGCTTTATAGAGACTGGATGAGCCCCAAGAGGGCCTGAAGATTCCGAATGGTGTTATAAAATACAATATATAATATAATAAATTATAATATTAATCCTTAAAATTTATAATACAGAGGTCTGTGATACTTTATCCATATAGATTTGGAGAAGTTCTAAAATGATGGAGAAGTTTTCTTTTATGATTTTTGGGACGCTTACTGTAGTACGTTACTTCTTTTGGTACCTAAAATATTAAAAACAACGAAAAAATATACATTTTTTTCATTACTCACGTAATAGGAAAACAGTGAATTTATTTATTAATTTAAACTTATTTATCCATGAAATAAGAGACTAATTTATCCTCCTAGTAATCGCTTGAACCGGAGAACCTCTATCGCTGTCATTTTATGTGCATATTTCTTCTTTTCTCTCCTTAATCAAGGTATTAAAATTTTTGAAGATTTTTTAAAATTTATGACCCAAAAAAAAATCTGTCATAAAAATCATTTGAATTTTTTCTTTCTTGTTATTAATTAAAACAATTTTAAGTTAATATTTAACAGACTTAAGGTTATTGTATACAGATATTGGATAGGTGAAATTGGTAGGTCAATTAATGTCATTTTAATGATTGTTTTTACCAATAAACAATAATTACAATTTATTAAATTTAAAAAAAATAATTTTCTGATTTAAAACATTTCAACTGAGCGTCTGTCAGGTAAAAGAGGAAAATAGTTGACTGGATGATCTAATGGAGGATGGAAATAGTTGGGGGGTGCAGTCTGTCAGGTACGCTAGTTCATTTTAAAATGAGTAGGCCGTATAATTATTGAAGGAACGATTATGTAAAAAATAAGGTTTTACAGGACCCTAAATTCCGTTTCATGTTTTACTAATTAGTTATCCAACAGTTGTATAGCTATTGGCCATTACTATTGGTTTGTTACTTTTTCTTCGTTCTTCTTCTTCTTGCAACTGCTCATGTGTGCCACACCACGAGATATTATTGATGACCAATCCACCACCGAAGAACCCCGTTACGCAGCCGTGGTTCACACTGAGTCCGCACCTAATTGGAAACAATTAACTAAAACCAGCGGCAAGCTCCCAGCATATATCACTAACCCCGCCCATAAATCCAGAAGCGAGCCCACTACTTTATACATAACTAATAACACGCGGCTACATCAAAAGCTAACCGGCCTCTTCACTATTTACATTAATAATAACCCCTTAGTAATAGGATGGTGGGGGAATAGTTCTTTATATAGTTAATTAACGATAACTGATTCGCCCGGATTCGAATCCGTGATCCACGCTTCTACCGCTTCCACCGGAGGGAAAATTGGTTCTGGGCTCCTCATTTTATTTTTTTTAACGGCGTACTCACGCGAAAAATATATTTAACTCAATATTTAATTAATTTAACGTAGATAATTAAATATCAGAAGATTGAGAATATATAAATCCTGCGTAATATTAATTTAATCCTCAATGAGTGAAGTTATTTATAGAGAACTTTAATAAACTTTCCTAAAAATACTGCGGACTTTAAATAATAAGATATACTTATAATATTAATTAATAATTAATAAATATTGGTAAAGCCTTAAAATACCATAGGGTGACACAATATGATAATATTTTAAAATTCGGCTAAACATCAACCCTTTACCCCATTATAAGACCTGAAGAAGACCTGCAATGTGGGTCGAAACGTTGGCTATCCAATAAACAGTTCTGCCTATTTAAGATAACTTCTTTTTACCTCCACCCGGACCATTTTCTTCCTCATATATAGAATAGAATAGAATAGAAAAGTAACTTTATTCTGGGACTAAGTCCCTTTAGAATAACAGATGTGAACAGAAAAAGAAGCATAATATTTATCTGGCCAGAAGGCTAAATGTTACAAATCATATGGTAAAGCGTGTAAAAAGTGACAAAAAACAATTTAAAAAGAAATATTTATACAAAAATAATAATAAGTAAATAAACAGTATAAATCTTGACAAGATATTAAGCAATATAGGGAATATATATATATATATATATATATATATATATATATATATATATATATGCTATATATATATATATATATATATGTATAAGGTCAACTAATAATGTTCAAATTAAAACTTTACATAGAGCTCATAATATATGTAGGTATATTGTAATTATTCAAAATAATAATAGGGATTCCCTCTCTGGCTGTTCGTGTATTACCTTCCTTTGCCTTGATGTTTGGGAGCGTCTCTATTTGATGACTATGTTTGCTGTTGATGTGAGGTGTTCTTATTTTTAGTTATGTTTTTTTTTTCGGTGTGTGTCATAATGATACTTGAATTGGCTAGACGTTGACTTTTTGCTTTCTAAAGTATATTAGAAACATAAGACTTTGTTTTTAGAATTTTCCATTGCATCCTATTTATAAATAAAGTTTTGGAAGTTGAGGACAAAAAAAAAAAGTCAATTTTCGTCATATTCCAAGTTGTATTAGATGTATGAAAAATCCAGAAAATAAGGCTTAACTGTTTTTGTTTATATAATCTAATCTAAAGCGGCACATCTCACGTTAACATCAACAAGATATAGCAACCGCTCCACGACGTTCAACAAAAAACTAAGGCAAAGGAAGTATTACTCGAACAGCTGTTAAGACAAAAGCGGTATAAAACAGCTGATTAGCGGAAATATACAGAAAAAGAACAAGATAAACCGACTGTTCAACAATTAAAAAAATATACAAGTATTATGTTTCAGGATGTAATCTAATAATAATTGCTAAATAATTAATCTAAATCTAATAATAATTAATAAATAATTCAAGTCTTTTCAAGCAGACTTGTCTCTGAGCTCCCTAACCTACAACTTGTTTTATTCGCCCTGAAGATAGCCTACATTGTAGGCCGAAACGTCGGCACATAATAAATAAGTTATACTTATTTTGATGTTTTCATTGACTGCACCCCCAACTATTTCTTCCTTAAATTAGAAGATACAGTCGACCAACTCTTCTCTAATAATAATAATAATTGCGTGCGGTATGTTAATGTATTTTAATATAACATTTTCATTTTACCTTGACGGTTTAGTATAAGCCGAATCATGCAAAAATAAATCTAGGTTTTTATTCTTAATGTTTAGATTTTACAACTAGCACGCAAAAACATGCTCGCAATTAAAATTTAGTTAAACAAAGTTACAAGTTAAACTAAATTTGTAATAATTTTAACAGTAGTCTATACTGAACGAATATCAGACTATAATGTATATGATATCAAAATACTCTGGAATAAGTTCATAACCAATCTGCAAAAATGTTCCTTTTAACTCACAAGTTTTAATATGTATAATGATAAATAATTGTGATTTATAATTTATATGTATAATTGAAATAAAGATCTTCCTGACGTTAATAATCCGATGAACGGCTGAAACGCTGGTTTCTTATTATCTTCATAAAATTTACATTTACAAATATATCATGTCAACGTGCACATTGTTAAAACAGTGTGTCAATTATTTTCATTTTCATAAGGTAAGTTATCGATTGAAAACATGTAAATAAAGTAAAAAAGTTCAATTATAATGTTAATACCTACTTAATGAAGAATAAAATAAAAATATTTACATCATAAGGTTTATATAACATTTATACTAGTTTACAAAATATATATATATTACGATTTTTTTATTTTTTGCAGTTTAACACTATATTGATTTATTAACCAAAAACATATATGTATACACTTTTTTTAGTTCTTAGTGTTATTTTTGGTATAAACATATTTTCTTTCGTAGATTATAAAGTAGAACTGAAGTAATGTCGATGAAAGTTAAGAGATTATTTTTTATTTTTAAATATCTCGAAATAAGAATGGACAACATTAATGTTTTTTTAATTTTTTTTTATTTCAGACGGTTTCGGAGCACGAGCCATGAGCGATGATGACCATCTGAAAGGTAGTGTTTTATTTTCTAAGCAATATTTGATTATACTATAGTAAATCATAACTTTTTCCGCTTTATTAATGTAATTACATATCCATGAATTAGATTTATCGAGGCAGCGAATTTATTTAAACAATAAGCAATAAACTTTAGGATATTTAATTTACATTTATCGCCTAAATTATTTCAGCTGTTATATTTTAAATTGGTATAAGGCCATTTTTTTTTATATTCGTGATATCTTAAGTTTCCATTTTAATAACATTAAATGTGCCAAAATGTTTTTACCACTTAGCACTTGGCAAAGAGTGATGTTTTAAACTCTATACACCTTTTAAATTTTATAATGAAATAATGACCATTAAAACCATTTTAAAAGAAAGAACCATGTTTTATGATCCAAATGGACTTATACCAATTTCAAATTTAACAGCTCATTTCTTGGTATGAATGAGAGTATACCATTATCCGTTTTAACGAATTTTTATATCGGCAATACATGCTTTTACATGATAAGAAATAGTTTAGATTTCTGATTAATGATTATTTTGAAAATATTCACTTAATTACTAGCAATAATTATGAATGGAAATTTATTTTTTCAAGTTACTTCATTACGTATTTTAATTATTAAGAAATAATCAATCATAAAATTGAAAAAAATATGTTAATAACATTTGTCCTTCATTTCACTTATAGTATGCATTATTCTTAATGTTCTCAATTATAATCATTATATTTAAATAAAGCAATTATATACGATAATTATAGTCTTTCGTCGATTTGTCTGCATGATTCTCCATTTGCACAACTAATAACTGCAAGATTTATTGCATATTCGTTATTATATTTTTGATTTTAAAAAATAATGTTATTAATGGAAATGTGTAGATTTCGGTAATCTACTTTTAACGTTATTTACGTATTATGTTCGGAAATAAACACCTCATCAAACATTTCAAATAATAGACAAATTTTTTTTGTTGAAACGTTTATTTCTTAGGGGTCATCTGTGGTCTAGTGCAAATCACAACCTACTAGATCGCGAGCTCGCAGCCCGGCAAGAGGCCTTAGGATTTTTTAAAGGGAATCCTAAGTTATGCTGTCCTTAGGAAGGGACGTAAAATGAGGATCTCGAACATGAACGGTGTCAGTTATTCGTTAAAATCACTTAATTATACCTGGATAGGCAAAATTTAAGGATATTGTAGCATCGTACGATCGTACGAGTTATAACACAATAAAGTAGACGTAAAATGAATAAACAAACAAACGTTTATTCTTGATGAAATTATTACCAAAATCAACACATTTCCCTTACTTACATTATTTTTTCGTTACAAACGCTTAGTATAATTTGTATTTTGGATAGTATAAATACAAATATAAATACATATAATATAAATATAAATACGTAATAAAAAGGAAACAAATGAAAAGTTAAATGGTTCAACTCAACCGACAAACTGCGGAACTGATACCGAATAGTATTATGGTACATAAATATCAGTTATAAGTAAAATATGCACCATAGCGTTTAAACCGGTAAATGTTTTTGTCTTTTCTAAGAACAGTGTTTTATTAACAAATATTATAATAACATTTAGCAGGAACAGCGGCGGGTAATAGATGTCTGTTCGGTATACAGAAAATTTTGAGCTGTAATAGGATGTCAAGAAAGACAAAGTGTCTCAATATATAAAACAATTGTGACTTACGGATGTGAGGCCTGGTCACCGACAAAATATTGCAAAGGATCCTTGAAGTATGGAAAATAAAAGTCCTGCGTAAAATTGTTGGACCTATCAGAGTGGAGGACAAGTGGAGAATCAGGTACAATAAAGAGACTGTGGGACCTAGGCGAAGAGCCGAAAATAGTGAAAGTCATTCAGCTCAAAATACTACAATGGTTGGGGCATGTGGGGCATCTCCCAACGAGAACTCCAAGAAGGATGAAGTACGAGATACCGAATGATGGTTCAAGATAAAGAGTTAGGCCCCGTCTCAGGTGGCTCGACGATGTGGAGGGTGACTTGAAGGCGATCGATATAAACTGGAGGCGCCTTGCGGTGTAGAGGCGAATGGCAGAAGAAATTAGCAAGGGAAAAGGTACTAAATAAATAAAATAAAAATACATTATGAACTGTATATAAAATTATAAAAAAAAACTATTTGTGGTACTGAAGGAAATTTTAAGGTTTTTTGCATACTTAAAAAAGTCCGATTTGTGAAGTAATACACAATTTTTTTGCCTTCTTTAAATTTAACACAAATAAATACGAAAGCATTACAACTATACATGACTTATGTATTTCCAATCTTCTGAGCTTACTTATACTTGATTATTGTTTACACCAGTCTATACAGAAATGCTATTAAAACTAAAAGAAAAATTAAAACTTGTAACTCACCTCGAAGTGACAACTTGCGGAACCGCCTCTTCTGTTAGAGAGTGTTTAAACCACGCAGTTATTAATATGAAATGGATTCAACATGAAAGATCTTTTCTCAGTACGTCACCGAACCATCTTAGGCGAGTAAACAACTTCATAAAGCAGAGCGTTACAGATGAGAGAGATCATAATAAACCCAGCGTACGCTATGACTTAGAGTTTATCTGAAATAACAGCTGTTTCCAGAGACCCGAGCCCACGACAGTAAATCACTGGTGCAGTTTAACGTCCCCGTACGCCCACTTCCAGCCGGAACACTGTAAGCGATCACTGTATATCATAGGATAATTACCTGAGGGATAATCTTAAATTACTTGCGAGGACATAAAGCAGCTGTTAAAGGAGCCCTATCCTCGAAGTGGAAGAATAAATAAGGAAATGGTTGAGGTGTAAGAAAGAGATCCACAGCGTGAGGAGCGCTACGGGGAGTCCCTGTCCACTGTCTCATGAATGTTTACAGCGTCTCCTGCTGTTTCTATTTTGTCTCAGGAACCGGTCAATTATTATAATTAGCTAACAAGAGAAAGAAAGAAAAGAAAATAGAAACTGAGGACATACGGACCTTAAGGATCGACCAGAAGACATTTCGAGTCAGATCGTTTAGACGTCATTAATACGTCTGGTTTATGGCGGGCTCGTCATCCATTTTACGTTGAAACTCTTGATGCTCTTTTAACTTCCAATTTATTAATCCGTAGGGGACACACGTCGTACCAGCTTACGATCAGTTAATAAAGGTTAGGAATATGAAACTTCTTTATAGTCACATTTATATACCCTCCAATAACTATACGCAGAAATTTATACCTTTAAAAACATAGATTGGTAATGGTTTTAAATATTAAAGAAATGCATCGATCAAGTTTTGAGTCTGCTTATTCTGTTGTCACCTCAGTTCATAGGAATGGGATTGATAATGTGTAAATGTTGACATCTAGATCGCATAAAAATGTCTAAGTGAAAGATGAAAATAGCGAATGTGAAAGTGTTAAATACGTGTACATATTTTTTGTGCCTTTTGATGCACATATTTTTGAAAATAGGAAATAAAAATCTGTATTTGAGAAATTGTGTTAATGATATTTGGCACAAATGAAAATTAAACTGCTAAATCAAAGCATGTTTTTTCTTTGTTTTAAAAATCAGATGTTTGGAATGCGAAGGAAGAAATGCTATATTCCATTCCTCTCTTTGAAATTGGTGAATTCCATTTGAATATTTCTCCATCTTTTCAATAACAGAATCGTCAGAACAAGTGTAAGGGATACATTTCTGTAAAGCTTATTATATTATTATATGAACTGAGGTGACAACAGAATAAGCAGACTCAAAACTTGATCGATGCATTTCTTTAATATTTAAAACCATTACCAATCTATGTTTTTAAAGGTATAAATTTCTGCGTATAGTTATTGGAGGGTATATAAATGTGACTATAAAGAAGTTTCATATTCCTAACCTTTATTAACTGATCGTAAGCTGGTACGACGTGTGTCCCCTACGGATTCCTATGAATATAAGTATACCTGTACCGCTACAACCAGTACATGGTAGGTAGAGACTACAGTTTACAGAGCAACGGTTCGGCTGGGAGATGATTTGTCCTAGATCCCAATTAAGGGAATCTCCATACTCAGCAGCGATATCTCTGGCTGTTAACAGATTAAATAAATTATCTGTCGCAGACGGATTTGGACCCGGGGAAGGCAATCTCTGCCACTGAATTACCTCGGGCCCCCATGTATTATTAAAAAGTGCAAATATAAAGCAATCTTATGAATTATCTATCTTTTATCTATACATTTGAAGCCAGGAAAGATTTAGGTCCAAGGTCGCTTAGAACAGAAACTCTACAGCTGCGCTTAATGCTCCATTCCAATTCGGAATATTAAGGTCAAGAAAATAAAACTGCCAACTAGTTAATTTGAGACAGGAGAGAAATTAAGCCCTGGCACGAACTCATCAGTAATTAGCCTCGACGGGGAAACAACAAGACG
Organism: Arma custos; assembly: GCA_037127475.1. Lineage (NCBI taxonomy): Eukaryota > Metazoa > Arthropoda > Insecta > Hemiptera > Pentatomidae > Arma > Arma custos. The sequence continues at coordinate 73,100,756 of CM073764.1, forward strand.
AGAAAGCTCTTCTCTTTTTTCTTTTTAATACTAATTGAATTTTAATGCAAGGAGGAAAAGGAATAATTTGCGTTCGTTGTTTTCTTGGACCGCGAGCTTCCGCGTTGCAGTTTCCCCTAGCGACAAGTTAATTATAAGCCAACAATGTTTAATTATTTAAACTATACATTAAAAAGTATGTTCTTTATAATCTTCCGTTAGTTCTAAAAATGAAGATGGCTTCGGAAACTTTAAAAACTGGGTAGTAATTGTATACCGTATGTAAGGGTATCTTGATCCCATCTATTAGTATAAAGAATATTCTAAATTTACTTATTGCATTTTTCTAAACAGGTTTTAATTGATTTTTAAAAAATAGCACACAACTTTTAAAACAGTTTATTTTTATTTTATTAATACGATCTTTTTCAGAAATACTGCCTACGCAAGCTAGGGCGAGTTCTCGAGTGCTCATAACAAATCACTACGTTAACAAATCATTTTATAGATTTTTTTGGATTAGATTGTTTTTTTCTAATGGGGGGGTTGCTGTGCTGAAGATCCCGAGTTAGAATGCGGTTGCGGCTGATAAAAAATTTAATCTATTAACAGCTGTAAATGGACCCAGTATGTATGGGGCTCACCCAGACTCAATTTCTTAGTGGGTAACCTTGATTCGGGGGGAAACCTGGCTTTTGTGCGTGATTTCGGACAAATCATAACCTTGCACAACTTTTGTTCTAGAAACAGCACAGTCACTACCACGTACTGAACCTAAGACATTTCATAGGTTATAATGGTACTTTTTTTTTATACATATGCATTTCAACCAATTTTTAAGCACATTTATAAAAATAATTAATGAAAAAGTAGGTACTTATATATGTGTGTAGAAATGACAAATGGATCATTAAATAAAATCTTTTCTTAAATTAGAGGAAAAGCTAATCTTTTTACATTACAATAAACAAAAGCTTTTTGGCTTTATCATTGTTAGAATTATTCAAAATTGACGATTTTTACCTGTTGGAATTTTTAATTTTAAGTAAATCTTTTTACCTCTCACATGCAGTAAAGTAAATATATTAATAAAACACACATACGCGACTAAATTAAAGTCAAATTCAATATTTTAATTACCTAATCCTAATCCGGAAAGAAAACTATTTGGAAGATAAAACACAAAAAACACTTTCCGGAATTGAATTTAATCGTAGTGGATTAGTTTTGTTTCTATAATTATCGTATAGTATGATTCATCTTAAGCATGAATATACAATAAAAAAATCGCCTTAGCATAAAATAATTTGGTATCAGTTCCGCAGGCTGTCGCTTCGTTTTGTCACATGTCAATTTATAGCTTTTTATAATTTATAATTTATATTTATAATTTATAATTTTTTTATAACTTTTTTTGGTATTTGTGTGTTAACGCCACCGCAGTTATTTTTGCGTAAAGAGCAATCTTGTTCGCATGCGCAAGCATTTATATTTTATAACAGTTGACAAATACAATTTCGTTCATCCTGATTCAGGAGTACATACACAAACCACCCCTAATCCAAATAAATAGATTTAAAAACGTTGTGCAAGATAACTTTTATTAAAGATATCCGTTACAAAATATAACTGCTCACGCATGCGAACAAGTAGGCAAATATAATTGCAGTAGCGTTAACACACAAGTACCCTTTTTTTTGTATTCTTGGAAATAATCCTGAGCTCTAGTATGAAATTTTAGTAATTGTGGGAAATGTATATATGCTTATATTTCGGTAATCAAGAAATGAATGTTTTAACAATTTTTAGAAGTATAGATAGAAACAGTTATATCCTAGGAGGATATAATCTAAACATTATGTGTTCTTCGTTAATCTGTATTCAGTCAGTAATAAAATTATTTTTATTTTCGAGAATATTAAAAAGGAAGCGAATGAAAAGTTAAAACTTGTTGTGACTTGAGTCGGAACCGATACTAATAAATTTGGCTGTTCGTTCACATGGTTGTCCAAAAGGTTACTTGTAGCGAAGCTGAAGGCTAGAACCATTGGGTCGAATAGAATACTAACTACCTACTTAATGACAAGGCGTTACATCCTCTACAAGAAGGAAACATATTCATTTCGGTTCCATTGTACCTCTGGTTCCTCGCTGGTTATTCGTTCTGCTTCTAGGATAATAAGTGACAATTTGCCATTCTACGAATCCCAATTACCCAATTACCAGATACGTGGAATCCCTAATGTCCTATCAACTCTCAGATGTAATCTTTTCCCTCTCCTTAATACATATAATTTAATCCTCTACTAAAGATAATCATGGGTAATATTTGTTTAATTAATGGCTAGTTTTGAATTGTGATATATGTAATATTGTGATATTTTCATAAAAAACAAAACAAACAAATGCACCCATAATAATTCCAGGATTAGTGGTGAACGTTAAATTTCAAATCTCAGAATATGGCGATTATTAACAGTTAAATCAAAATATGGCCTTTCCCATTTATTTATCTTTATACACTCACACACGGTATCAATTCTGCAGAATGCTGCCTCGAGCCACAACTTGAACTTTTCTTTGATTCATTTTTAATATTCTCGAAAATAAAAATAATCGTGAGTTTTAGTATATTAAAATGAGTGTAATTAATAGCAATGTGTATATTTCGGTAATCATTTTATCAAGGAATGAACGTTTCGACAAACATCTATACTTCGAAATGTTGTCAAAACTTATGATATGTGAACCTATAGTTGTCAAACGTTTTTTGATTCTCCTGAAAATTACGTTTTAGGACTATATTTTAGATGCCAATGTCTTACAATACATCCATGGGGTCTGTATTAATAAATTAAAGGCAACTGCTCCGCTTCGAGTTGAGTCATAACAAGTTTTAACTTATTATTTGTATCCCTTTTAATATTTTCCAAAAATACAAGTTATCATGAGCTTTTGTATAGAAAAAACAATGTAATTATGGATAGTAAGTAGATTTTTATAATCATTACATCAAGAAATAAAACTTTCATCTGAAGTATACACATTTCTCATAATTACATTTTCTTTTCCATTCTAAAGCTCATGATAACTTGAAGTTAAAACTTGTCACTCAACTCGAAGCGACAACTTGCGGAATAATTACTATTAAAGGTAATTTATATTTATTAAAAAGAAAACAATTTTATTCAAGATTGATGTTCAACGTTTGTTTATGAATGTGAGGAACACGGATAAATTAAAGCTTAGTGATTTATTATATTCAACAATGATCCTTTGCAAGCGAACTAATAAAGGTTATATTTCATCCCTCTCTTGGAAATTATAGGATTTCATTTAAATAGCTATAATTTCCTATTTCATATAAATAGTATTACTCCATCTTTTCATTAATAAATCGTCAGAATACGCGTAAAGGAAACATTTCTGTTTTAGCTTATGCACACCTATAAATATACATACATAAAACCTGTACTACTAAAACTCACGAAGGGTTTTGGCTTCAGTACGTAGTAGGGACTGTACTGTTTCTAGGACAACGGGTATGCAAGGAGGTGATTTGTCCTAGATTACGCTCAATCACCAGGATTTCGCCTTATTTTGAGAACACACTTTATAGTCGTTTGGTGAGCCCCAGTACCCATCTCCTTCTTTTAACAGATTAAATAAAATCTGCTACACCCGGTTTTGAACCTAGGACTTTTGGCTCTGAAAGATCTTTTCTCAGTACGTCACGGAACCATCTTAGGCGAGTAAACAACTTCATAAAACAGAGCGTTACAGATGAGAGATATCATAATAAACCCAGCGTACGCTATGACTTAGAGTTTATCTGAAATAACAGCTGTTTCTAGAGACTCGAGCCTATTTGTCCTAGATTACGCTCAATCACCAGGATTTCGCCTTATTTTGAGAACCCACTTTATAGTCGTTTGGTGAGCCCCAGGACCCATCTCCTACTTTTAACAGATTAAATAAAATCTGCTACACCTGGTTTTGAACCTAGGAGTTTTGGCTCTGAGCAACTCGGTTTTCTTTTTTATAAAATGAAAAAAATAATTTTTATATGTTGTTCCAAATTTTATTTCGTAGAGTCAAAGAATTCACATTCAGGCTGAGCAACTCTGTTTGGTACTAAAAATAAAGAACAAATCGCCTTTTACTGAGGAATTCAAACATAAAAAAATAAGAAACATTAACTACATTATTTCACTAAGAATATAAATAAATGTTATTTATTAGTTTATCAGCTTATGAATAATACAATAATTAGTTTTAATTAGTTGCAAATAATAAATAAGCGCGCGCGGCTGAAATAATGAGTTGCTAAGTTCAAGTATTAAATAAGTCATTTTCATAGAAAAAATTCCTTAACAAGACAATTACTAGGACAATTAAAACATTCTAACATATAATATGCCAATTAATGAATACTCGCAAACTGGTTATTCCTAACCTAAGCAGGAGAATTGCGTTTTGTTTCAAATGTTCTGGATTGTTCGCTGCTAATTTGAAATATCTGAATATTGCTTGGAATGGATCAGGCAGTCTAACTTTAGGTTATACATGTTCATAAGTAAATGGATTAAAATTAATTATATACATTATGCGGAATAAGGATATTATATAATTATTAGAGTGACTTGAATTGGTTTCAATTTGAGAGTAATCTTTAACAGGTATGCATTATTAAATGTTATTCTTGAGAAATTTTTATCTTTATTGTTCATCTCAAAAATATCCTTTTTAAGGCTTTAATTATAAAATTAATAATTTAACTAATCGATTACGACAAAAGACCAAACAAAATATTGTTTCTCGATCCGTTGCTTGGCGACGCCGGTAAAATATTACATCACTAACGACTTTTAAACAACACTTTCAATATAATTTTATCTTTTATTTTAATATTTTATTTAATTTTTTTATAAAATTTTATGCAGAATAGTTTTTGAGAACAACCGGAGGTTTGGAAAAAGTTTGCACTGGCAAAGAATTCCTTATTATTTATATATATTTATGGCAAACTATTTCTTTCAATTACGGCTTAAAAAAGCGTAGTGATCATTTAAATGAGTTGATTTTCGTTTTTTAAAATCTCGATATTAAGAATCTGAAATATATTCCCGCAATTTTTTTATTAGAAGATGCTTAGGTTGAGAACACTAGATTTACAGGTAAAAAAATAATAAATACATTTAGTAATCCATTTTTCTATACTAAACCGATAAAATATTGCATTTCTAAAAAAAAAAAAAACCTGAACCACTACAACCCATGAAGGGTTATATGTTCAGTACATGGTAAAGACTGTGCTGTTCCTCAGGCAACGGTTGTGTAGGGAGGTGATTTGTCCTAGATCACGCTCAACCACCAGATTTCCCCCCTTATTTTGGGTACCCACTTTATAGAGGCTGGGTGAGCCCCAGGAGGGTCCGACATCCCATAGGGTCCATCTCGGGTTGCTAAAAGATTAAATTAAAGTACCTAGCAGATTACTTAAAAGTGCATATCTTATACATTTCTTAAATAATATAGGGATAAGTTATTTTCAACAATGCGTAAATTAAATAAAAAAATAAAGGTTTATAAAGGAAATTATGCAGTGAACCTAAAAAAAAGTAGCTAGTTACAGCTAATCCCCTAGAAATAAAGGGTTATTTTTTTGACACATAAAAGGTAATTATTCCTTGCTATCAGGAATTACCGGGAATTTACAACTGCTCATTAGACGACATGGCGGCTAAGTGAGATGGTTCCTTTGCTAACAACAATTAGGAAATAATATCACCCTCTGTCGATTATTAACATGTCATTATTCTGAGGGGGAGAGGGAGAAGAAGGGGAAATGGAAACGATTTCGATCCAATCCGGTTTCATTATTCGGATGTTTCATATACTTAATGAGTGTTCCCCTTCTTCTCTAAAATTGAATAAACATTTATGCATTAATATTATTTGTTTGGGATCAGTTCCGTACGTAGTCGTTTTGAGTTACATCAGGTTTAACAGTTTATTCGTTGAATTTTAATATTTTCCAAAAATACAAGTTATATCAGCTTTAGTATGGAATAGAGTATTTAATTATGGGTATTAAGTAGATTTCGGTAATCATTTAATCAAGAAATACAAATTTCAATTAATATTTCGAAGTACAGATGATATACGTTTGTTGAAAAGTTTCCAGATGAGATGATTACCGAAATATATACATTTCCCATAATTACATGTTTGCTCCATCTTAAAGCTCATGATAACTTGTATGTTTGTAAAATATGGACAATCATGCGGGGACAGATTCCAAAATATCCATCGGTTACTGGAGAAATGGACTACAACAAACGATCCTGTAGTAAAAACGTTTATTTTTTTTTCTTTCAATTACCTTTTCCTCCCGGTACGACAATGAACCGGAGGGAGGAAGTAGGAGTCTGTTTAACTTGATACAAAAGAAGGCAGAAGACCCAATTTGAATTATCCTGCCCAATGTCCTGCGACAAAGTTTCCTGATAGTGTTTGCAGCGAGGAAACGGTCCTCCAACCTCAAGCTAACCATTCTCTTCCTCTGGAGTTTCTTCTGAAGTCACCTGGATAATTAGTTCTTGGAATAATTATTAGGTTTCCAAGAAAGGGGTTAATCGCTTTTGTTCTCGGTTCGCGACTGAAACGGATGCACGTTGAAAAAACAACTCAACTGGAGTGTTTCACCCTTCATTAGATTCTCTAGCTTACAAATCCTGCAATTTATTAAACATTTATTTATTCTATTTTATTATTAAAGTCATGTTCTTATTATGCTATGCCTGTAATCAATCTAAAACTACTGGAAAAATAAAATATATTCAATAAGTATTTATAAGTTGGGCTCAAAGTTATTACTCAGGATAAAACACGATCTGTTTTCGTACTGTTATTTTTCTTTGTGCATTTCATTCAAATTTAACATTAATAAAGACAGAGTTGATTCAACTAACTTAAACAGTAAGCGAAGTTTATAAACAAGATCTTTTTTCTTGCTCAACGAAAGAATAATTATTTCGATAATAATATTATTGTATTTTTTTTCCTTTTTTTTAAACTGGATTTATTGTAAATTTCATCTTCGAGAGAAAAAAAAAATCTGCTTCCAGTCAATTATTTTATTGTTTTATAAAACTATAAAAATATTATTGATTAATAATGCAATTATTACTTCTTTACCTTATTATTTAAAATTCCTTATTTTTTCTTCTGTTTTTTTTTTACAGACGATAATGCGGTGTAGAATTGTTATTAGTTTTTGTGAATTTAATTTAATAAATATCTTAGAATAAAATATATGAATAAAGAAACATGGGACCGTATAACTTATTTTTAAAAATTTTAATGAACTTAAAATAATTTACAAATTATTAAAAAAAATTTACTAGATTAAAAACCAAAATTACTTATATATCATTAAAAATTTTATTTAAAAATATACATACACCTACTTACCTAAGTAGAAAGTAATATAAACATTACAATTTTTTTATTGTAAGAACATGACATAGGAGAGAATATTAGAAATAAATATTTTTATATTTATATTAAATTAAAATCTGCATGTTTACATTTATTATTAATTGGTTATAATTAACTCACAATGACTACTGACTAAGTGATGCTACTGCTTTGACCCACCATTAAAGTCACTCTACAATCCAACCGACATTTTGAAGAATTTCAAGCGCAGTTATTCAGGCGATAACAACTTCTCATAATACATTTTATATTTGATGCATTACACTCATAAAGATTTGATAGTTTTTAAATTAGAACCAGACTAAAAAGAAAATAATATGTCTCAGGTTTTTGAAAAAATAATTAATTAATATAAATATTAGTAAAATAAATAAAATATGTACCAACTTTTTACTCAATGCCAATTCCAAATTGACTAAATATTTATTAATTTGTCAAAATTTTGAATTTCATAAACAATTATAAAATCAATTTAATATCTATACCACAGCCGAATTCATAGAATCAATTATTAATTTCTTCAATTTTGAATTTATTTATACGTTTTCTAATTGATTTTTTATTTCGCTGGATCCATATGTTTGTTGAAATAAATAACATCAGAGACAAAACAAAAGCATTAGTTTATACAATCTCTCTTTCTTTCTCCTTCTTGATGTCTTCATAAGAACTCTAAGCGACTGCAGACTACTTACACGGCGTTTATTGTGTTCTCAATACATCTCACAAGCTGACTCCATTCTTCCTCGATAGTGGATTCGAAGAAGGTACAGACCCTTTCTGATAAGATAAGAAGGGCTCGTTAAAGGGATTGACGTTTACATGAATAATACTTAAAAAGTGGCAGGTGTTGAAACGATACGAAACGTAATAGACGTAGATAGCTTGCCGCTTGAGTACTGTGGGGTATTAAGATGTCTTCTATAAGTTTTTTTTCGCTGAAGGATGATTAAGTAATTTAGTATGATAGAATTATTAGAATTAATATTAATTGCTTAGGACATTTAACCTCCTCCTTCTCTTTAAAAAATGTAAGACACAACTTCAACATCATGTGACAAAGAACTATCGCTAATGGAAAACTGTATATTTGATAATACAATTATGTGAGCCTATTCTGCAGAAAATTATTGAGGGGCGACCTGTGATCTAGTGGTTAGCTTAAAAAACAACAAAGCCCAAGATCGCGGGTTCGTGACCCTAGGACTTTTTAAAGGGATTAAAAAATCCTTAGTTACGCCGTCCTTCGGAAGGGCAGTTAATACGTACGATGATAGGTACTCGGTAAAATCCCTATCCTAATTAAACCTAGATCGGCAAAATTTAGAGCTCCCAATGTAGCATCGTCATATGCATATGCATCGTCCGATTAGCCATAGCAGCAAAGTGACGTTAAATGAACAAACAAACAGAAAATTAGTCAGAATAATCAAAATTGAAGATTTGCATTTTTTTTATTATATCTAATTTATTTAGGGAGCGGACTGGCTCAGTGGTAGAGCACTGAGTTGCCATGCCGGAAATCCTGGTTCAAATCCCACTGCAGGCAGTACTTTTATTTAGTCTGTTTGCAGCGGGAGATGGACCATATGGGATCTAGGACCATCCTGGGGCTCACCCAGCCTCTATAAAATATTATAAAAATAGGGTACCCAAAATAAGGGGAAAAATATGGGGGTTGAGCGTGACCTAGGACGTCACCTCCTTGCAGAACCGTTGTTCATGAAACAGTACAGTCTCTACCCTGCACTGAAACCTAGACCCGTTCACGGGTTGTAGTGATAAAGGTTTTTTTTTTAAATTTATTTTTACGCACAAGTGCTCATGTTTTTCATTTCCTTACTTCTATTAAATAAAGTAAAATTGGGCCACGTTTCCAGCTTTTAGGATTCTTCATAAGGAAGATTGCTTCTTATCGTACTCGTTGTATTCATATCTGCATGTCAAATATGTATTGTTAAATATTTAAAAAAAATAATAAAAGCCAAATTTTCAATGATTCATCATAACAAAGCAAAAACACGTTTCAGATCACGCTATTTCTTCTGGGGTGTATTAAATTCATTCTAAAATACAAAATTGTTCTATATCTTCAGAGGTACCTTAAGTGAAGGTGATACTCGAAGTATATGGCAAAAATTATGTAGATTCGGTAATAAATTAAAAATCACCAACTTTCGACAGATATTCAGATACCTGGAAAGTATATTGAGTTGTAATAATTAGATGAATCTAAAATATAGAAATTTTCCATTATTTTACATGTATCTACCTACCCTTTTGAGTTATTTACGATACTCAAAAAATATGGCAAAAATAATGCGTATACGATGGTATAATAAAAATCAGCAACTTTCGGCAGATTGAGGTATGCAGAAATGTGGATACCTATATTGAGCTTTTGCAATAAGTTCGTATGATATTTGTCTTTAATATAAATAAATAAAGAAATTGACACTAACATCTAATCATCGAAATCGATGAACCATTAAATTATAAGGGCTCGTGAACAAGACCTAATGGTACCATTGTATTGGAAAGCTCCGCTGGGAACGTATCATTACCACAATTCTGTACTTTCATTCACAGGGCACGTTCCAAACTGGCATTAGGACCTGTGTACAATAGAATATCTATCCAATTACCGACAAATAGGGGGTAGTGATATCGGGGAGGTGGGGGGAGACAATGAAGGGTTGAGAGGGGTTGTTGCCATGGAGACAGGCTGCGACAATAGACAATGGCGGACACACCCACACATCTGCCCGCTCCTTCTCGACTCTATTATTTATCTGTTAATTACATCTTGTAGGCCTAACCGCCTCTCTCCGAACAATGCACTTTTTCACTTTAATCGCATTAGGGCGTTTATTACCTGTAATGGCTCTTTGACAGCTTTCAGTGAACCGGTGCGTCATTCCTGGAATAATTCATGGCGATGAGAGCATATGTAGCCGAGCGGGTGACGAGTTTAATCATTTAGAAAACACTTGGCACTTCATTCGACCGTAACACGAAGCTCCAGCCATGTTGGACGTTGCAATGTAAAATTAAAAATAAAAATGTACGGGTAACTCGAATGCCACCGAAGTTTTTTTTAAATATAGAATAACTGATTTTATACTGTTAAAAACTAAACAAAAAAAGTATACATCTTGTGTTGTGTTTCCTGGGTTCAGTAAATAGTAGAGATACTACAGGAAGGTGATTTGTCCTAGATCACCCTCAACCGCTAGGTCTCCTTCTAATTATAAGAGCCCTGTTTATAGAGGATGTGCAGTCCTAAGGAACCGTTTATTTACATATATATTAGTACTTTTTTATTAATTATTTACAGTAATATGCTTATGCAATGGATGATACATAAGCATTTGGATTAAATACATAAAAAATAAAACAAAAAAAATATAAAAAAAAAACTCTAAGTATATAATGGGTAATTAACTATTGATATAATCCTTATTGACTTTAACATTTAAATAAGACATGTGTAGGACAGCACTGATCTTGAGAGACCATCCTTTAAAGCACGCACAGGCTCAGATCCGCATAACTCAAACCTGTTCCACGTCATAATTCATCAGCGTGGGATGTTCGCGCCTCCGACTTATTTCTTAAATAGGGAACACTAAACTTATAACGGTGCGGAAAAAAAACCTTTAGCCGGTAATGTTATTAAATTTCATCGTTTTGGAAATTCCTGAAATGGAGGGACAGAGAGATACGTCGTTTTTTATTTACATTACGTGTCCCGCCCGAATAGGTTCTTCCGCAGTAACATAAAGCGAAAATCAGGACTGGTCGAGTACCATTAAGGAAGGCTTAGTGGGCCATTTAGGCGATATCCGTAGTCTACTACTAAAGATTGTCTGCTTATGTTTAAATTAGTTTCATCACATAATTATTAGCCATATTTTGTTTATTAATTAATGATATAAAATCATCTTTATGACATATTACTGTATGACTGATTTATTTTTTTAAATCAGGTATTTTATAAGAATAATTTTTTTTTACTATTTATCTGCCACACTCAAGGGCAATAAGTATTAGTGATCTAGGAACACATTCAAACCTGTATACAAAAAATAATAAGTAATAAGCTGTACCACTACAACTAGGGTCTAGGGTTCTGAAGGAGGTAGAGATGATGCTTTGTTCTAGGACACGCTCAACCGCCAGATTTTCCCACCTTATTTTAGATACCCAATTTATAGAGGCTGGATGAGACCCAGAATGATCCTGGATCCCATAGGATCCATCTTCAGCCTCTAACAGATTAAATAAAGTCTGTCAGCAGCAGGATTTGAACCCAGGAACTTTGGCATAGCAAACTCAGCCGTCAACCACTGGACCACTCCGCTCCCTGTGCCCTATACATTTATTTAAATAATAAACACTTAATTTAACCTAAAACATAGTGGTGCGTGGTATTTGCTTAATTAATTGTTCATAGTATTAACATTAGTAGCTGTGCACACTAATGTATACCGTTCTACACTAGCTGTTATTTAATTGTTAGCTATATAAAATAGTAATACTATTGTTAGATGTTAATGTATTTGTATAAGTTGGGTGCCAACTGTACTGTTATAAAATAATTTTAACATTAAATGTGGCGGAGTCCATCCAAAAATATCTAGTGAAGAAGTATTAAATTTAAAATATTTATTTTGTGTATTTGGATACAGTTTTGTTCTCAACACCCCATTTATGCTTAAAAAGTATGTAATACATGTGTGACAGTTTATGTATTAAACCTGTCATAAACCATATCATAATTAGAAAAATACATTTAGATGTAATTATAGCAACAATTGAGCAATACTTTAAAGGATTAAAGTCAGCATTGTTTAGCCGTCTTCGACTATATCTATCATGTCGTTGTGATTTCTATATATCGCTGAATTATATTGTCCCCTCTAGGGCATAGCATTATCTGAGTTTAAAATAGCAATAATATCACCATATTATCAATGCAGCTGTACATTAGCTGACTTTTTTTTTTTTTATGTTGTCGACCCAAACAAACGATTTGATTGAAATCTGTCGATAATACAATATTTTAACCATATACGAGACTCACCATGGTTCCTCTCTTAGCTGAATGTGCCATTTTGGAAGAGGTTATTACTTGTTAGGGTAATTTATTATTTGTCTGTTGGTTCCAGCTTAAATAATCTAGTTGCCACATCCTGATTTGAACCAGTGAGCTTGGGTATAGCAAATCAGCGCTCATCAAGGATCTCCCTCCTTCCCGATCAGAAAACAAACTTTTTTTTCTTTTACCGAGTTAAGAGACAAAACACTCAGATCGACTAAGGTAATTCAACTGTTAAAGGTGGATCCTCCCCGCAGAAGAAGCGGTGTGAGATGATCTGTAACTAGTTGGGATGGGGCGGTCCCGGGCGGTTTTCCACTCCACTGGGAGTCCGCTCACTAACTAGCCAGCTCTCCCCTAATTGCCGTCTCCTCCGGATTGTGTTTTTCCCAGTCACCGTTTTTGACTCAACGACTCGCAATGAGACAAATCCGATTAACCATGACTCCACGTGACCGCTCCTTTGTCTTTCGTGACCCGTTGTTAGCCACCGGAGGGACGACCTCTTTTGTTTGTCTTCGCTCCGCCGTTCAACTGTGACTCGACGCTTCGTGATGTCCTTTATACGGCATACTATTTCCTCATTACTGGTAGCCCCACGGCCCCTGACTACGTTCTTCTAGTTAGCTCCTGTAAAAAGGAGGAACCACAATGGGCGTGCGGGCCAGAATGCCTTTTGTTCCTTTCATAACCATGGATTTACCGCAATAAATTGTATGAGGATGCAGATTCGCGTGTGGTTTCATAAGAATGATCTATTGAGAGGAAGAACTGGATCTCTTCGAGGGAGAAAAAATAATGATAAAGAAAAAAAAATGCCCCCTTCATGCGCCGTTGGCACTTTCAATTATGTCAGGAATAATAAGTGAACTACTATTCTTGATTAAAAACCTCAAAGGAAAAAAAATTATGTTATTATATTATAGAGGGAGTGGAAAAAAATAATTAGACCACCTTCTTTATTTAAAAAAACCTGTACCACTACTACACATGCAGGATCTTGGGTTCAAAGACTATACTAATTTTAGGACAGGTTTTTCAGGGAGGCGATTTGTCCGAAATCACTCTCAACAGCCAGGTTTTCTCCCACTTTATAGAAGCTGAATGATCCCCAGGAGGATCCCAGATCCCAAGGAATCCATCTCCGCCTGCTAACAGATTAAATAAAATCCACTAGCAGCCGGATTCTCGGCACGGCAACTCAGCGCTCTACCACTAATCTACTCCGCTCCCTTATTATATTAAAGTGAGAAATAACAAAAAATAGACAACCTACTTTATTCGGAGTTGTATAGGGGAGAAACAATAAATAGGTGGTACCTAGTTTTTAAACCATAACCACATTTGGAGGATCTTGGTTCAACACGTGGTAGAGAAAGTACTCCTTCTAGGATCGGTTTCACAGAGATGCGATTTGTCCGAGATCATGTTAAACCGCCAGGTTTTCTCCACTGTTTTTATAGAGGCTGGGTAAGCACCAGGAGGGTAACAAATCCCAAAGGGTCCATCCCCGGCTATTAACATATTAAATAAATTCTCTATCATAGCCGGATTTGAACATTTGGCCTTCGGTATGACTAAGTCACCCAGTTTTCCTTTTTTTTTTAAATGTAACATAATTAGAACATAATTATAAAAAAGAATCTACAACCGGTTTTCTAATATGGGATTATCAAATAATTGGAAAAAAAATGATGATTTCTGTAACAATAATTAAAAACTTCATAGTCCATCAGATGCGTCTGGTAATTGGTACATAATCGTGGAAAAATACTAAAATTCGTGTGGTGTAATATTTGAAAATTTAAATGCCGGGTTTTTTTTTTTTTAATGAACTTAAATAAGCCGTTGATTTTTCTATTCCAGACATAAGTAAATACTAAAAAAATACAAATATAGCTTTTAGATAAATATCATAAATAAACTAATCAGAATATACAAAAGAGAAAGAATAGGAAACAACACATTTTGGAAAGGCAAATTCATACAGAAGTGAACGGAAAAGATACTTAAGTATTTACCTAAAAGGACAAGTTTAGTTTCCCCAATCCTTTTACACTTTCTTCTCAGCATTGGACAACACAGGCGAATGACCTAAACCTTACCCATTAATATTTACAAAAGGGGTTAACAGCATATTATTTTTATAATTTGGTTTTATTTTATTTTTAAAGTTCTTTACTAATACATAAGAATTTATGTATATAAATAATGTTTATTAGTTTATAAGATATTAATTAACGTTTTATGGTATAATAAAAAATATTTTTGAGTAAGAACAGTATCCAACTACGATCCTTATGACCTAAGACCTACGTAAGGCACAAAGGTCAATAACCTTCAGGTTAAACTAAAAGAATTGAGTACTTGCTTACCTGAAGTAACAATTATCAAAATATTACTAATAACTTATCGATTTTCTCCAAATGAAAGTGATACATCAATAATTAATACTAAGACCCGATAACTGTAGAATCGAAACGACGTTCATAACGTTATAATACTTTTTAAAAAATTGGACTCTGTTGTATGCATTAAACATGCACTGTATGTGTAATTTCTAAGTATATATGATAGGGATTTCGACTGATTCTTATTGTTTTGGTTTATGTATCCTATTGAACATTGTATAGAAATATATAAGTAAGTTTATTTAGTTATAACTCTTTTCTTTCTCAGCATCACAATAAAAGTGAAAAAAAAAATTAATAATGTTTTTATATCTGCGGCACCTGTGCATAGTGGGCTAAGTCGAATTTTGTGAATTTCAAGCTATCTACTTAGAATCGTAATTTTTCTGAACTTATTTTAAGTTCAAGATTGGAGTATCAGCCCACGATTCACAAAGGAATATCCTTCATTGCAATGGACGGAACACTTAGCATGTTAGCATGTTGTATACACAAGGAAAGAGAAAAAAATTACGATTCTAAGTAGATAGCTTGAAATTCACAAAATTCGACTTAGCTCACTATGCACAAGTGCCACCGATATAAGCCAGCTATTTCTGTGGGATTGCCATGAATTTACGAAATTTCACAGCAAAAGCGATATTATGTATAACCTAAGATTCTTGATTAATGCCTTGGCGGTAAAATATTCGTAAAAATTAATTTTAAGTAACGTTACTTATTTGATAAAATAAATTCTTAAATAATTACAATGATAATAAATAAATCATCATATTATTCAACATGTGAAACAATTGTCTTTCCGGATCGTCCAGAAATTACAACATTTTTTTTAATGCCTTTAATGATGTTTGTAAAATATTTTTAATCCCTATAAAATCATCAACCTTAATTGCGTCCATAAATAACCAGAGGTTCTCATATTCATAAATAATGAGCTATTAATAAATCGTTTAACTGATCAAATGCAATCTAATGGTAATCAAATAAAGAAAAACCGTATGATTTATTTTTTTGATATTGATGTATGTTTAGTATTATAAAATAGTTTATGATATAAAAAAAATGTGTACTGAAAACCTACATATTTACTAAGGGACATTAATAGCCTAACGGCGGACCAACCCCTATTTTTCAAACTATACAACTATTCATTTAATTATACAATACCAGGCAAGTTTTAATAAAGGTCCCCGATATTGTTCCCGAAATTGAAGTTCAGTTTAGGGGTTATTTTGCACCTTTTTAGTGAGACTATTAAAATATGAGCGCCAATTTAGCCTATTTTTATTTTAAATTGCGTCACTATTCCCATAAAACTTCATGTTCAAACATGATATAATTCAAAATACGACTCGTAATTGGAATATTAGACATAGCAAACAATACCCACAAATGCCATTCTTTGAGTTATTTCGATGGCTTATTTATTTTTTTCACAGGTACATCATAAAACCAAATAAGTCTCGGGATTTTGTTCAAGATTCCTGTAGTAAAAGTGGATTATGTAATACTGAAAAATGTTTAATTTAAACCTAATTTTAACTTCGAACCATTTAAATGCATTTTTGGAGAACCAGGCGTAAGTCTCTAATCTATAAAAACATAAAATAAAATAGAGTAATCAAAGTCAAATCAAACCATGTTTTTCAGACCTATTTATACGAAGGACTAACTTTTTAAGGAGCGATATCAGAAGAAAAAAAAATATTTAAAAAATAAATTATTCTGAAAATTGCGCATTCTCTCTTGTTTCAGTCTTTACCTCAAAACATGCACAGACATAACACTAGATTAAATTCAAATCAAGTATCGATCGAACAAGAAATCGCGGTGTTAAGTAATTCATGACGAAATGTCAACTAGCTAATGTGTTTTTTTGGTTATGTAAAACAACGTTATTTTCTTTATAAATTTTTTCTTTTTCATTTTTCTTAGAATTAAATTACACTAAGAGGACTAATTATCTAGCAGAAATTATGGATGCTGTACTAAGCCGCTTTGGAGGCATTAGCATAAGAACACTTGATAACTGAATAATGCTAAAGCTCTGTCTGGACGACCAACACCTGTGAGATTTACACACGCACACTGAATTAAAGATCCCTCGCCTACTCCGGGCCCATTTCCACAATATTACGACTGCATAAATAATTTCTCCTGTAGAATTACTTTTAAATCGAGTGAAACTCCTACTAATCCCTGGAAACACCGCTACCTCCTATGCTAATGTGTCCCTTAATTAGTACGGGATTTAATTAAATTAGCTCGCTTTCCAACTTATGTGACCGCCTGCGGAACGGACTCTTGAGTGTCAACGACTTCAAACATAAAAATATAATGGTTGTAATATAACAACCCGTTTTATACCTGTAGAAAATATTACTTGGCGTTTTGGCAAGCAATGTTTATGACTTTAATTAATCAGAAATAGTTTGATTTGACTAGGCGTGCTCGAAAGATATAAAAAAAAACAAAAAAAAAACTGTAGCATATCCCATGAAGAGTAATGAACTCATTTATAGATGCTTAATTTTCCCCATTTAAGGTCCCCACAGCTTTATCCTCTACAATCTGTTTATGTATTGACTAATACCTACCATAAACCATAGAATAACAGAAAAATAATGCACTAAGATTTAATCAACATAAATTTAAAGATTTAATTAAAGTGCTTTTGAGTAAGACGGAAATGTTTAATAACTGCTGTTCGATCATGAATTCGTTGAATTATGCTTAAATTATTGCTATGATATAAATATAAGAGTGGAGTGGCTCAGTGGTAGAGCACTGAGTTGCCGAAGGTTCTGGTCAAATCCCCGTCGTTGGCAGACTTTTATTTAAACGGCCAGCGGCCGGAGATGGCTCCTATAGAGCTGACCCAGCCTCCATAAAGTGGGTACCCAAAATAAGGAGGAAATCTGGCCGTTGCACGTGATCTAAGACAAATCACCTCCCTGCACAACCGATGTCCAAGAAACAGTTGTCTTTCATATTTATATAAAAAAAAATGTAAATATCAATCATAAATACTGAAAAATAATAATTAAAATTTTGGGACGATACTAAGTACAACTATTAAAAATTATTAAATTACTTATTTAAAATTGCTAAGTAGTAATTAATAGTGGGAAGCCCAAAATTTTCTTTGGTGTAAGAATTTGGGAATGAAGTAAAGTAAACGGTGAAGGCACTGTACTAAAAGATAAAAGTGTTAACAAAAATACCAAAACTGAAATTTAATAAAATTTATCTGTGCCAATGAACGCAATTTAATCATTAAGAAGTTTTAGTATTAACAATAAATACTATATATAAATATATAGCAATATGAATTAATTTAAAGTTAGTTGAGAAATGGCGGAAATAATAAAATTAATTAATCGAATGGTAGTTGAGAATTCAGGAGTACATTACAGAACAGATTATCTGATTTTATATGTTGCTGTTTTCCCCCTCAGCTTATAATCAATCTTTGGAATCGTCGAATCATACGCCGAGGTTGATAAAATATTAATTATTTATATAGGAAATAAATAATAATTAATTTTATCTACAATGGTGGCAATGCCAAAATTAATTAATGGAAAGGTAGTTCAGAATTGAAAAGTATATCACATAAGTAATTTTTTTTGTTATTTTTACCCCCTCTGTTTTTGTTAGAAAGCTTAATCTTTAGAATCGTGGAAGCATCGGGCGTGGTTAGCAGGTGCCAGCAAGCCCGTTCGCCCGTGACCGCGGAGGTGACCATGTGAGACTCGATCGAGTCACTGGAGGACAGAAGAAAAACAAAAACAAAAAAATCCATTTTCGATTTCATGCTTCTGGAGATCCCTCTATAAGTCTTTCGGGTAATCCATAGGATGTAACGATGGACAATTCCTTCATACGAGGCGTTTAGGATCAAAATCTGATAATTCCGATATTTCAAAAACTATCTTACCTTTTTCGTTCGTTTAGTTAATTTTATACTCCCGAATTTTCAGATCATCGACAGGACCTGTTAAAGCAAAGTGAAAATTAAAACAAAATGGGAATTAAGGCAAAGTGTCGTGTTAGACAATTTTTCCTGACTTAACTAGCATAAAATGTGAAAAAGACAATGTTTGAAATTTCGAAGCTATCCGTTTTTTTACCTAAACGTCTCATAGATATAATCATTATAATTTAACTTTCCCTAGTAATTATGATGTGAATTATAAATTCTAGTAAGGTTGTATTCTAAACGTTAAATTCTAGTAAACAATAACATTTTATAATATTATAATTCTTTACAATTTTTATTTATCATATTAATTTGTTTGCATCTTGTATATCTGCCTTGAAGAAGACCTGCAATGTGGGTAGAAACTTAGGCTTTTAAATGGTTCAACCCTATTTAATAATTTATTTCTCTAATCTCCACCCGAAACATTTTCTTCCCTATTTTGTAAGGTCAATTGTTATTATTAAAATATTCAAGATTATTTTATAATCTTTACAATATTATTAATAACATTACTAAAAAAAAGGTGAAATCTGAACTGTGAAATGAAATCATTGAAACTAAATAATAGTTCAAAATAACATGCTTTAATAAAAAGCAAAACTATAAAGTAGAAAATAATTTTCTTAAAATATGGATTTTAAATAATATCTCAACATAATAACCAGAAATTGAATAAAAATATTTATGAAAAGATAAAACAAACATAAAAATTTAATAAGATTGCCAAGGTTATATCAGAGTAGGTTACCCAATATGTACATAAATAAATGGACATTATTTAAGTTAATTAATTATTGTTAAAAATGCAAACATGCAAGAATAATATAATCTCGGATGCATAAGTGGCGGATACGAAGAGCTAAAATTATTTTCTGTGAGAAATTCTCACCATAAATTTCAATATTTTCCATTTAAAATTATAACAAAACCTTATTATAAAAACTGCTTAGCTTTATTACATGAAAATCATTAATTAAGATTTAAGGTTAATTTAATTTTAATGTTGCATTTTTAATTAATAATTTCTGCAATTGTGTTAGCACCTAACAATATTCTTATCGTACTATGCAAGATATTAATAAGCAACTATCCGTAAAGCTAAGTCCTCTTTAAGCTCGAACAAATTACATTTTTTTGTCTGTTGTGATTATGATTTTTACCATAAGCCTTCTTCGATTTCGAAGAAATGCTCTTAATTGTCTGGAAGAACGATGTATTTATTTTGTGGGGACTTAACTTTTTAATTCTGATTCAAGATAGAACCATATCATTAAACCTGGTAGCAAATAATCGAGGCGCTGAAATGGAATTATTATTAAGTAAAAAAAAAAAAATCATTTCACATATTTCAAGGTAATAATTAACCATGCCAATAGGACGGAAAGAGAAGTAAGCCCAAAACTGGGAGTGGTATAGTTTTTTATGTTAATTTTTTCCAATTGAAACTTTCGTTTTTGTTTATCCTGTAAGATAACATTTTCATTTTTATTATAACTATTATTCAATGATACCAGTTGTTTTGAAAAAGAAATATTCATATTTTTTTATTTTGTTAACACTATTTCAGCACTGATATAATATTTAGATTAAATGCGAAAACCTACCATAAAATGTTCATATGTAGGGAATGTTCAGAAAATGGGTAATCGGAAATTATTAAAATATTATTATACATGGTCCTGATGATATATATTAATATTATAATACATTATGATGGCAAATATTATGTATTAATTTTTTAATTAACGCCATTTGGTCCAAGTATATATCTACAGCCCCGGTGAATAATTGGCTAACTCTTATTTTCTCTAAAAAGATTTTCTTGTACTTAGGTAAGAGGAATCGAGTTATTTTCCATAGTGAATAAGTGGCTAAGTAAGGCATTGGCTTGAAAAGGAGTTATTGCTTAAATTACAACTCCATTTCAAGCCAAAAACTACGAGAATGATACGATTCCGGTTATCTGAAATTAGTTAACTCTCTCTGGACAAAATCCAACTTATCGACATATTCACCATATTAACATATCCAACTTATTAACCTATTATTGATTAATAATAATGAAACATATATTGAATAGGCAAATGAGTTCGTTCCCAATACATTGTATTATTTGCAATCATCATGCTATATAAAACTTAGGAAGGCGTCTTTGGATAGTTTTTGCTTAGAGATCCTTCGAAATCGGGGACTTCGTTATGCAATGAAAAAAAGGTTATGCATAATGAATAATAATACTTAATTTGTTACTCACTTACCTACGACCTAACTTCAAAGGTAAAAAAGAATGAAAGAAAATGTACTACTCCTAAGATATAACTTCATAGAAAGACTTAAGACTATTATTATATCTTTACAACGACAACACATGGAGCTGTCTTGGGTTTAGTACATTAACGAATAATTTCATTTTTATTTAATAAATAAAATAAAAATAATAATGATATTTCTAATGATAATACTTGCCTAGAAAACGCTCTAGGTTGTAACGGGTCCTGGGTTCAGTACAAGGTAGAAACTATGTCGTTCCTAGGAAACCTGTTATGCAGGGATCACGTTCACCATCGAATTTTTCCCAATCACAGGCACCCACATTATAGAGGCTGGGTGGGCCCAAGTGGGTTTGCAGACCCCATACGGTCCATCCGTGGATGCTAACAGATTATCTTCCACAGCCTGATTTGAATCCGGAATCTTCAGTCCTGCAACTCAGCACTGTTCCATGTTCTGAGGATTTCACCTTTCCACAGAAATTCGGGATTTTATTCTTACCTGGTTACATAATACGATGACAGGAGAAGCAGTCTAAGAAAAAGAGTGGGTCTGATGAAGCCGTCGAAGCGGCCTGAGTCAAAGTTAATATTTATTCCTCGTTAGTAGTCCCTTAACGAGCGTAACATGTTCCGGATTAGATTTACGACCATTAACAGGGAATTGAATATATTAGATAATATCATCCCTTCAGGGCAGTGGCGCACCTAAATCGTCTTTTGGAGGAAGCGTACGCTGGACTTCCTCCCTTCAGTCAAGACGGTTTTTAATTAGTTCGACCTAAGTTATACTAAAATAATGTGAATAGGCATCCTATTCATGGATTTTTTTCCTCTTTATATTTGAATCCACGCCTGTCAAGTAAAAATAATTGACAATCAGCAGATTGGCTATCAGAAAGGTAAAACAAAATGACATGAGAGGCATTAAGATGATCAGCCAGCGGTACCTCTCTTATGATAATAGATCCCTCATCCACGTTCTTTTTAGTCTCCTCTTAGTGTTCTCTGGCATGAAAGTCGTGGCCTTTTGTTCTATAAATTCGTTTGGATTTCATTCAATTCATGAATTTAATCAATCAAATAAGTGCATAAGTGTTTTGAGAAACTCATTGAGTGACAGAGGCCAAATTTTCGAACAGTCAAGTTAAATGTGATATTAGCATTCCTGTATATTGGGTATATCTTTGTAGAGTGTAAAATGGTCAGGGATGCAATCAATAAATTACACAAACTAAGTTAGAGTTAATTCATTCTTCACGTGTTTCTTCTAGTTTCGACTGTGTAGTCAAATTCTCTGCCGAAGTTTTGCTGCCCATACTCCATGCTTCGTCAGGTCTTAATCTGTGACTGTAGACTGTAGAAAGTCACAGAGAAAGCTTGCAGTATGAAACGTCCGCAAAGAATTTGACTACACCGTCGAAACCAGAAGAAACACACGATGATTAGATTATAAATATTGGCTGTGGTAATTAAAAGAGTATTTAGATAGACATATTTCATTTTTGCATGTTTTGACCTAATTCTTAGGCTATCTTCTAAGTAAAAGTACATTTAAACTAGTTAAATTAGCTTTTGATTCTGAATTACTTTTACACGTGGGTATTTAAAATGTATCTGACTTAGTTTTATGATTAAGGTTTTTTTTTTTTTAATTTTTTAATAATAAGAGGTTATGTTTCTAAATTCACCCGTTTTTCTTATTTGATAATCCCCAGTTTAACTCGACCTTTGGCCCCAATATAAGCCCTGAAGAAGACGTGCAATGTTGATGAAAACGTTGGAATTACAATAAACAGATCTCCCAGTTTAAGAGAGTTTTTCTGATCTCCACTCGGACCATTTTCTTCCCCGTAAATTTGATAAACTTTGTATGCATATTCCCCAAAAGTTTCTACTCCTTAGTAATGTCTTCAAAATATTGTATTTAATTATCCTTTTCACATTCAAGATAGGGAGCGGGGTAGCTCAGTGTGAATAAGTACTGAGTCGCTATACAGAAATTCGGCTGTGGCAGATAAATTATTTAGCCTGTTAACAGCCACGGATGGGCAGACCCAACTGAGGGCCAAATAGCATCTCTAAAGTGGGTACCCGTAATCGGGGGAAAATCTTGGAAAAAAGCGTGATCTCCCAAATCATAATCACCTTTCAATGCTAATCACCTCCCAGCACAACCGTTATCATGGAAACAGTACAGCCTCTTGCCTCCTTCATGGCTTGTAGAGGTATAGGTTTTTTCCTTTTCATAGAAAATATGTCTATCAAGATAATAAATTAAAAAAATATAAGGATTTTCCAATAAATTATCTAATGAAAATTTTATCTTTTTTGGTTAATTCAGATTTTTCTTTTAATTGTAATTCTATTTCTGCTGCTGGTAGTTACATAAAGAACGGATTACCTGCAACCATTGTTCTTTTTTCTGGATAATTCATTGAATTATAATTATTATAAAGAATATTAAAATGAAAAAAAACTAAAGGAAAACTGCAATTGAGAACAAGGAATTGTGCTCATGAGTTTATCGTCACTAAATTATAATTTTTAAATTAATTATATATTAAAAAATATACACATTATATATGTCTTGCGTCACAATCTTATTACAAAGTTCATTATAGATGCACCGAATCTTTTTATGCAAACACAAAAGTTTTTTTTTGTGCCATCAATATGCTTTAAAAGAACTGTTTCGTTGAAATTTTATATCTTAAAAAATTGTAAATATTAATCCAAATACTTTATGTGAATTTACTTTATTTTTTCAGTAGACTCCTTCATTTTGGTCTTGAAGTATTAATACATTTTTCCGAATCGACTCCATTAACAGAAATTCAATCGATTTAAGATAAAAATAAGATAAATAATTTTTCAATTCACATACAAGAGAGAAAGCTGAAAAGTCATAAAATATTTTTTAAAACATAAGAGAGAAAAACCCCAAACAAAAAGCTTTAAGTCTCTAGCTTAAAATTTTTATTTTTTGATTTTACCTACTTATGTCTTAAAAAATAATTTCTCTTTGACTTCTGCAGAAAGCTTCAAGATACTTAACATAAGAGAGTTTTATGATAAAGATGTTTTTTTTAGGTTTCGTGGTTACGCGTCCATAAGAGAAAACGTGTGTTCTCTCAACAGAATGTATAGGTTATAGACAATATTACCATGTAATGAATTTTGTTTAATACGAGTATAGTAATGTTGCTAAAATCAGTGTTACCATAAGGCAGGGGACTGTGAATAAATGATAGAAAGAATTTTAAAAATTGATAGTATACAATTAAAAAGTATCAATAACAAAAAAAAAGAAGAAGAAGAATTGGCACTCTTTACAATCCTTTTATCAGTAAAATTAAATCAAAGTTACTTGATGACATATTCGGCAGCGAAATTGAGATTAAAAATATTATAATTTTTTTATTAATCGTTTTAATTATTAAATATTTTTAATTTGAAGAGAAAAGATTTGCCCTGGCCGGGATTCGAACCTGGGTCGTCCGTCTCTCCTTGACAGGGCTCTTACCATTTGAGCTACAAGGTGTCGCTTCACAGTCAGGACAAATCCGTACTCTTCACCGATCCCATATCGATGGGGCAAATCTTTTCTCTTCAAAATAAAAATATTATACTGTCCGCAAATTTGCATAATTTTGAATAATTCCATATTACGTAAACATGTAAGATACGGTAAGTGAAGAAAGCATGTCGGACATATGCAGAATAACCTTCCAGGAGGATGAACTGGAAGAGAAAAAGAAAAGACAGAAGGACATTATTTATGCATTGTTTCATCGTTTCTCCTCACAAAAGGAAAATATTATATTACGACAGCAATTAGTATTGATATATAGCCCCCTACTATATTGTCTTACAAGGTGAAGTTTTAATAATATCGGCTATAATTATAGTGTCTTGGCGTCCATCATTTGACCTCATTCATTAGACCCGGTATTAATATTTATGGCTTTTGAAAATAAAATTATAACCCTTAGGACAGGTTACGCTCGGTGGACAATTTACAAGTCTGAAGTTACTCCCGTGTCCTTTTATTTCTTCCGAGTCATTTAGCGTCCCTTCCTGTTCGGAATGTTATCAACCTCGTTTCTGATTGCAGTTCAAAACGATATAGGCTATTATAAGCTAA
Source organism: Arma custos (assembly GCA_037127475.1). NCBI lineage: Eukaryota > Metazoa > Arthropoda > Insecta > Hemiptera > Pentatomidae > Arma > Arma custos. The sequence continues at coordinate 73,126,155 of CM073764.1, forward strand.
CTTATAATCCATTAGAGACGGAATTTTCTGCCCCAAGATAGGTTTAGCCGTAACCAGGCGGCCGCCTATTACGAAACCTCTTCGGACAAATCAGTTTTCGTCATACGCTCGTGGCTTTCGTTTACAATAGCCTCCTTTTCCAAGAAAATTTCCGGACGCAGAAAGGTACCGTTACTTAATTTCGAGTCAATTTTCGAACGCACATGAGGAAGTCGTCTCACCGGGAGTATTATCTAAACGCTTTAGATACATAATACACGACCTGTATACGGTTATTACTCCAACATTTTTGTTAAAACACTCCGAGCCTGGGATTTTAATATGAAAATAATTAACTCTAAAGATGGGAAACACTCCTGAGACACACTCACCATCTATTAATTGATTAAGAGGAAAGCCTGCAGAATTAGCTAAGACCACAACGAGTAACGAGGGGGTGGAGGTTATTGGAGATGTAACCCCCCATTGCTTCGAAGAAATTAAAAAATAATTTGAAAGAAAAAAAAAAAAAATAAACATTTGAAAGATTTTGCTTTTTCAAAGTTATTACAAAAGTAATTGTCAATAATGCCACAAACACAACAAAGAAAGTGCTAACACAGTTATTTCAATGAATAAAAGGTACACTTAAAAGACAAACCAAAACGTAATATTGTTTATTCACAATTAATTATATTATTATAGCGGCAATAGCGGCAACAATAAGATCGCAAATGTGAGAAGAACAGTTTAGACAATTCTTAGAATCTAGAAGTAAAGCCTGGATGAGTCTAGAAAGTTCCCTATGCAATTAAGTTATTGTAGCCAATAAATATGGTTACTTGTATTTAAAAGCTATTTCTTGATTGAGATTCCAAAAATAAAATTTATAACGAAAATAACATTTATAACTTCCAAAATCACATTTCTGAAAAATTATAATCTATTTATTTAATTTGAAGCTACATAATTTGTAGTAGGTATATTATGTACATATTATACCTACATATTACGTAAGTACATATTACACCTATATTACTAGATATCATCTTTTTTGAAGGGAGTAATGTGTTGGAGTGGTTGACTGGTGGGGATTAACCCCCTATGAGTCAACTCTAGTTACGCCACTGGCTAAGATAGTGATCTTTTCACCCCTCTTCTGTTCTAACTACTGCCGAAATCCATTAGGTGCTCATATTATGTTTTTATATGATTTATTAAAATTAATTTTACCCAAAGTAAAATTTGGAGTGGTCAACACCATGTTAGCAAGTAGCTCGCAAGGAAGGATATCGTTCTTATAACACGGTAAATCTCCGAGGAGACTAAATTGGGAGTCTAATAATCCTCGTTCCACTGTTCATATACTCATCATAATGAGTAATTAAGTAGCCACTACAATAAAATTCAAGCCTTATAAGTGATACTTCTTAGGAGAACCGAAAGAAACCAAAAACGTATGCAACCATTCGATCAACATAAGCTTATTTGAAATTGGAAATCGATGGGAAACTCATAGCGTCTTTCCAGTAAAGATTTGAAGTATGATGTTTTAAAACTTATATATGAAGCAGCTTTACTCCCCAAAATAATTTATGCAGTTCATGTATGGCATACAGGTATAAAACGTAAAATAAATGTGACCCCAAGGACAGAGATTGATCACAATTAAAATTTGCTGTGTAATTGGTTACATCCAGCTCGCTATTCACTCATAACCTCACAGACGAATACTTCAATCACTAACTATTCTCACATATACACAGACGGAAGCAAAGTTGACGACAATGTGGGATGTGCATGGTTTGGAGAAAATAAATCTGGCTTAGTTATCGAAAAACTGTTTAACATTAGATTAACATTGATGAAATTGACGGCGATCGGAAAGATAATGATAGAATGGGTTAAAGCACATGCAGGGGATGAGGGGAACGAAAGAGCAGACCGTTTAGCCAAAGAGGCAGCCAACAGCGAGCTCATTCCCTCTTACAGTATGTTCCCAATATCTTACCTGAAAAACAGCTAACAGAAGAACCAATTAAAAAATGGAACACTACATGGACTTCATCGACAAAATCTTCTAGCCTACACAGATACATAACACTCGAATATTACAAACAGTTACACAGTTCAGACTTCAAATTTATACAATTTTTAACAGAACACGTAGCACAAAACAGTTTTTGAAACGATTTAACATTATAATTACAAACGCGTGTGATGAAGATGGATAGACCCACACTTTCAGAAACTTACTGTATGACTGTTCACGATACGACCGACAAAGAATTAAATTGATAAAAAACAAAATTTCTCTAAATTTATAACTCTATAATAAACTCTAAGACATAAGAAGAGTAATTCATTACTTACATATCTTTTCATTTTTTAATTGTAACTTTTTGTATAATTTTTTATTAAGTACTGTCGCTAATCATAATGTTCTATATTTATAACTTATTCATTGATGTTTTTAGCTATACGAGTATTATAAATTATAAAATCTTCTTGCTGTGCTTAAAATACTAATTTTGTTTCATTTCAGTTTATTTTCATAATTGTTAAGTTTTTTTTTTATTAAATAATTTATGACTACAAATTTAATTTTAATGTTATATATATATATTTAATACTACTTTATTATAACAATTGTCATATGTCGTAAACTGACAATGATTTTTTCCACTTTTCCCGGTCCTGGCAGTCCTCCTCTGTAAGCCCTCTGCTGCCATTCCTTCCTGCAATCCATCTTACCATTTCTTTGCCGGACGTCCTCTTCTCCTCCTCTCCTTAGGAACATATTTTATTATTTTCTTGGGCCATCGATTTTATGACATTCTCATTACATGGCCGTACCAGCTTAGCTTTTTGGTTTCGATAGTGTACAAGCTATTACGGGGTCCCTGTACTTTTTCTCTGATCACGTGGTTAGGGATGTGCTGGAGATTCGATAAGCTACTACTACGTCTCCATCGCTAGGAGTTTCTTAAGTTGGTAGTGATGGCCCATGTTTCTGATCCATATAATGCCAGACTTTTGACAAAGGAGTGGTAAAGTCTTTTCTTTGTAGACAATTGAACTTCCTTACTCAATAATATTGAATTTAAAGTTCTTATTGTCTTTCTTCCTATAGTGACCTTTTTCCTTATGTCAAGATCGCAGCCAGTTCTATTGGAGAGCCACATACCAAGATATTTAAAATTTTTACTTTGGGTAAGACTCAATTTTATTCTCACATGTAAATTATCAATTTAGTCAAACTGTAAATTTTTAATTTCTTATATTGTTAACTTATACTAATATTAAACCTTCAAGCAACGAGTTACACGTTATTCCCTCTTTAACTTATAAATGCCAAACTTGGAGCCTAAATAATGATATATCTAAATCCCTAGGAATCACTCAGCGTGCAATGGAGCGAAGTATGTTAAGGAAAAGTAGAAGGGAGAAAATAAAGAAGACAGAACTACGGAAGCTGACGCGCGATATTCTCAAGACAGTATCTGATCTTAAATGGCAGTGGGCTGGACATATTGCAAGAATGGGATCAACACATTGGGCTAAGGCAACAACGGATTGGTATCCAATACACCGCACTAGGAGAAGAGGAAGACCAGCTACGAGATGGCGGCACGACATACAAAACTTCATAGGAGTATTATGGGACCGTTCGGCTTGGAACAGACGTAGCTGGGGTAAATTGGGAGAGGCTTATGCCCAAAGAAGGGCCTTTTTTTCTTTTTAAAAAACCTTGTAAATATAAAAAAACATGTAAAAACTGTACATAGAAGAAAGAGGAAAAAAATAAAGCTTATTATTATTATTATTATTATACTAATATATATTCTGTAATTATAATGCTAAACTGAACTGTAATTATTAAAATCACATACAAAATATAGTGAATAGTGAGTATATAATGAATGACATGTAATATGCTTATTTAAGCATGGGGCATGTCTTAATATTAATAAACGGTCCCTCCAAGGGGTACCATGGGGGAAAAAGAGGAAACAAACTGTAAAATACACTTTAATAAATAGGTAAATTATATGAATAAATTAAATAAGACATAAAAATAATGACTATGACTTATTCTTTAGGAAAGTAGGTAAGGAAGTTGTATTATATTTTAGTTAGGACTACAATAATACTACTTACGCCTGGTTTAATTGAGACATTTGATAACAGCCATATCAATGAGAGAAAATCCAGGATACAAGATTCGTTAATCATTGATGTAGCTGCATCTCATATTCGTGCCTAGCTGTGATGAGACTATTCAGTACCAGTACAGCTGGTATCAGGGGATAATAGAATTAGATTGCGTCGGTGGGACCGATTTAGAAATAATAAGAGGACATATCAAGATAGGGAGAGATATCGTTTTTACGACGAGAAGCTAGGAATGTAATGTAATAAGGGTCGTTTCGGGGGGAGATTTATTGAAATTTAGGCGAGTTAGGGGATGTTTTGTGAGGGTTTGTGTGACCCCGGGGGCAATAAGGGCGGCGATAAGCACGCCACGGCAACATTACAATCAATTCAGTCAGTCGTCGACCTAATTTACCATTTTATAACTCTATTCCTTGTGACTGTCCAATGTGGAAAGATACATAATATACATGATATATGTCTGCACACCACGTAAACTTGTGTATATATTGAATAAATACTAAAAAACAATGATATGTACAGGAACGAGGCAGCTCAGTGTGTACATTGCTCAGTTATAATCCGACTCTTCTAGATAAATTATTTAATTTTTTAACAGCCACAGATGGACTATGTGGGATCTGTAATCCCTTCTAGTGCTCACTCAGGCTTTATAATGTGGTCCACCCTAAATAGGGGGAAACCTGGCGGTTGAGCGTTTTTTGCACAAGTCATCTCCCTGCACAACCGTTGACCTAGAAAAAACTGCCTCTACCATGTACCATGTACATAAAACAATACCCTACATTTTTGGAAAAATTATTGAAATAGAACTAGCAAAAACTCCTATGAGCTTGGAATAGCATTAGGACACTAAGACTGACACAAGTCCTTCTGGCAGACAAGCTCTGAAGCTAGGTTTACACCGTTTTGATGAGTGATACGAATATATATATATATATTAACCTATACTATATATATTTGTATCACATCACTCATCAAAACGGTATAAACCTGAAAAACCTGAAAGATATATACATATATATATATATATATATATATATATATATATATATATATATATATATCTTTATATATTGCTTTCACGGTCATTATTAACCACATAAAATACACCTGTGTTTTATTTGTGTCACTTTAGAAATATTAGTGCGATACCAGGCTTATACAACTGAAATCGGTTTTCAACTTCTTATAGCATTTATATATTGAGCAACGATATTAAAATACTATAATAAGTATGGAATGCTAAAAATAAACTACACATAATATAGTAAATATTATTATTTAATTGTTTCATTTATCAATGACCCAGCAGACACTTAAAGCAGTCCTTGGCCAGCTCAACCGCTCTCTCCCAGCCTTCCCTGTCGATAGACAATCATGCTTTCTTCAGATCCGACATCTTTGGATGGCGATAGCATCCATCCATCTTCCCTTCGGTCTTCCAGAAGGTTTTACTCCATCAGGTTTTCCACAGTACATTCTTCTTACTCCCTTCTTCTCTCCCACCCTGATTCCTCGACCCTACCATATGATCCGTTGTACCCTTACGCATTGTGAGACATATAAGTGATTATAATTCAATATTCTAGTGTATAGCGGGTCATACGAAGCATGCAGACTAACAATATCCATATAAACGTTATTGCAGTACAGCTGGTCATCAGTGTTTGATCAATCACATTTTTCCCATATTTATCGATCACTGCCTCCCATTCCAAATACAAGAACTTATCCCCTCCTCCTTGGAATAAATTAGGATCGGACAAGCGGTAACAAGGGTTGTGATTTATCGCCACTAAGGAGCGAATGAATCAAGGTTCCACCCCGACACAATTAGACGCACGAGCCTCCCACGAGCGGCTGCAATAAATACGCTACAGCCGGGGGCGGATCGCGCTACAAGAACTCCACTAATTGCGCCAACAAATAAAGACATCATTAGCCTTATCTCTGGTCCGCCCGTTTCCTATCGTCTCGGCCAATCCACGATTAGCTGGAGTGGCGCGGGGGGGGGGGGGGGGGGGAGGTTATCCACCATTTAGGAAAACGAACCTCTTTAGCTCTAATGATCTTCCAAGTCCTAAGGTCTTAAATGAATTTACGACGAGAAGGAAACTCATGTTTACGTAGGTACTGAAAGAAACGTTTAAGTTAAGAAAATGAGCTCATTATGGTTGTTTGAAAGTCAGAGCTGGGCTTGAGAGCTCCATTAAGCGATTAAATTACTTCTAAATATTTGATTGTCCGAACAATAATGTATGATTTTATGTTGTCTTTAAAATACCCCTCCAAATAGTAAAAAGTTGATGTTTGTTGGACTTCTGACTGGTAAAAGTCTGTTTATTAATCGTCATCCAAAGAAAAATGTGCGTTTAACTTTGTAAAATTTTTCTACTTGGAATTAATCCACTGTGATTTTAGCATAATTTAGTTTTTAAATTTCAAACTCAGCTCGAACGGAACCCAAACATTCCAAAGATATCAAGAGGAAGACTTGAGCCTTATGTGTGGAACCCAACTTTCAAACTTTTTCATCTTACCAATCGCCTTGAGATGTTCATCGAAGGTTGATTCGATGATTTCGTGTTTCCATGCCAATGCTATAGGTATATATATATATATATATATATATATATATATATATATATGTATGTAAGACGTTTTTCTCAGATTTTTTTTTCTCATTATACATAAAAACCTATTAGGTGTAATAAATATTGAGTAACAAATATAAATTCAAATTATTTATTCGAATAATTATATATATATATATATATATATATATATATATATATATATATATATATATAATTATTTATTCGAATAATTATATATATATATATATATATATATATATATATATATATATATATGTGTGTGTGTGTGTGTGTGTGTGTATAATAAAAACATAATAACAAAATGATGTGCTTGATGAGACAGATTATTACTTTTATATGAATATTATATATTTAAGAAATTTTAATTCACCTGTTGCTATTGTAAGACATTTTATATATTTTTCACGTTGAAATACACACAAATGAGATATATTCCAAGTCAAATTATTTTTAATCTGTCTGCAATTGATCAAGCTCTTCCATAGAATTGCATGCCGACAGATACTTTGTAGCAAGGATTGAAGAACTGTGGACTTCGCCTGTATCTATCATTTTTAATGATCCATTACCAAAGCACACACGAAGGATGTGGAAACAAAGAACTGATGGGATAAATCATTTGCGTGACAGTTCGTGTAGGGTTTATCAAAAAATATCGTTATAATTATTTGTCTTTAACAATAAGCATTATAAAATATTTTCAATAACACCATTTTGGAGGGGGATGACATTGTATGAAATAATATATTATTTCATCTATGTATTATTCTATTATTTTATCTATTATTATCCATTGGTATTTACAGTTAGATTATTATGTCTTTGGCGAGTGTAAACTGTCATAACTTTTATAATTGAGTTCCATGAAGAAATTTGCATGTATTAGTATAGGATATTCGCTTTCCTTTTATTTGTTTCCAAAATTACAAGTTATTCATGAGCTTTAGTATAAAAAAGAGAATGTAATTATGAGAAATGTGTACATTTCGGTAATCATTTTATCCAGAAATGATTTTTCAAAAAATATATGTCATCTATATTTCAAAATGTGGTTGAAAGTTTTCTTGATGAAATAATTACTCATAATTACACTTTCCTTACCACTCTAAAACTCACGATGACTTGTATTTTTGCAAATATTAAAAATGAAACCAATAAACAGTTAAACTTGTAATTTAACTCGTAGCGGCAACTTGAACAGATACCCTACAATGCATGGTGTGTATTATATGAAATAAAATGTATACAAATAAAATAAATAAATGTATTTACAGATAGATTATTATGTCTTAGTTGAGCCTATGGAATGAGTTATGTTGACTCGTGTTTACATTCTCTTGTCTAAAAAATATAAAATTAAAAAAATATATATGTAAAATAATTATAAGAATTATTTATATTATATTATAAATAAGAAAAAAATGTACTATCAAAACAAAACAGATCAATTGAGATATTAAATAATAGGGAACCATTTAGAGTAGGACGAGCTAATTAATTATACAAACAAAGATAATTTCAGTTTTTAATTTAAAATTATAAAAAAACTTTTTGTTTTGAGAATTTTTGAATTTGTTTAAAGTTTAAATTTATGTAAGTTTAAAAAATCACAATCTGTGTTTTTTGCAAAATATTTGGAGCTAACAACGATCTATAGGATAGTGTCTTGAATTACATTTTAATTTAGATTAATGACAGTTTTTCATATAATGGTGGTAAAGCTTAGAGGTTAAATTAAATGAAGAAATATGGACTAATCTGTAGGCGCTTGTATCACTATATCTCATTTAGCCTTCTTTTGAAAGATCATTACAAGATAATTACTCAAAGTTTAATTACAAGAATTTGATTTCGTATGTCTAAGCTAATGAGACATAAATTGAAAGGCAATTAATTTTAAATCGGACCGAGGTTAATGGCGTAGAATTTTGGGAAAACTAAATGTATGTTACCATCGAATTAGTATTGTGTCCTATATACTTTATTAGAAACCACATTAATAAATTATTTTTACAATCTTCTATGGCACACTTTCTCTGTTAACTGAAGCATACTTATGGTCTTTAGCGTTTATAGAAGAGGAACAATACATGCAAATTAAATAAAATATGAATACGTAATTTTAGGTGATTTCGCATCACTGCAACTAGGGACGTAAACACACATAAGTTTGAAATATATTGTGTTTTAGTTCTTCGAGTTAGTATTCAGTTTCAGTCCTTCTTGAACTTCTTAGGTGACGTTTCGAGACCAAGTTAGTCTCATACTCATGCCCTGGCAATGAAAAAATGAGATTTTAGTAAAAACATTAAATAGCACAATGAAATAAATATAAAATGATACGGTGTACTTACAAGTGCTAAGCTCGTGTTACGCAAATTTAATTAATTCCTCATGAAATAATAATCTAATATGATTCAACAATTAAATAAAACTGCTGTTCCTAAAAATAGATTACTTACTCATTGATCATAGCTATTGCAATATAATAAACATTTTATGATATATTGCGAAGTAACTGATTAATGATAAACTGATCTATTGTTTGGAACTTGTAAGTACACCCTATCTATTACACGTGTCATATTATATTTATTTTAGTGTGCTGTTTAAGTCTCGAAACGTCACCTAAGAAGTTCAAGAAGGACTAAACCTCGAGAACTATAACACAATATATATAATAGAAACAATTTTAAGACATAATTCGACTTGGCCACTTATTCACCGGGATCTCAGAAATAATTTTAATTATTTAAAAAAAATAAAATTAATGTACTACTATTTCCAAAATTTTATAATTTATTTAATAGTCCGTAATGAAGTTTGTGTACGAAAACAGAAAGGTGTAATTAGTTGTTTAAACAGTTTCTCTGAACTGCTACTTGGTCGTGACTAAATCTAAGGAAAACGATTTGAGGTCACTATACAATTTAGTAGAGCGGTAGCACGCCCCGGCGACCGAGTTCATTTCGGAACAAATTAATACTGGAGTGACTCTATTAGTAAGGGACTAAACTACTAACCCTACCCGTTTGGGGCGTTCCCAAAAATTCAAACTTCTTTTCTCCGATAACTTCAGCCTTCATAATTAATTAACAAGAACGATTTTCGCCAATATTATACTCATTATACTCGACGACGACCGATTCAGAAGAGACAGCTCACCGAAGTTAAATATGCGACTGTTTCGTTGAAACTAGTTCTCAGTTCGATCTAATTGGATAGTAATAGGGTAAGGAAAAGTTATAGACAACTGCTTTGATATTTGAACAATTGTGGTGGTTTTATCATGACCAGTTTACGTTCTATAATAGTTTCAAAAAATTTCTTTATAACATATTCCTAACTAGTGTATTTAATTATAATTTTTTACATTATTCCTATCTTGAAATAAAATGAAAACTTTTAAGACATAATTATACTCAGCTACTACAGTATGAAAGTAACACAAAAATAGGACACAATATATTTTTGTTGTAAGCATGTGATATGGTCACGAGACTAATTTCATTCTACAGTATATCGAATCGTAGTTTGATCTAGTAAAAGTAATATATTTTTTATTCTATTTTCATGAAATAGAAACAATATTACATTTCTTTAATACTAAGCACTATCCCGTACAAAAACATGTTTGTCATTTTTATATATTTGTTGAGTTTACTTTTTTCATTTGAATGCCATTGTTTTTCATGATTGTTATATTTAATAAATAAAAAATCTTTCAATTAAGAACTCGAATTGACGATTAGACAAATAATATTTAATATATAAATTGTCCATATGTTCTTTTTCCGGGATTGACCGTGTGGTGTTGGTTTTGTTTGCCAAGCTTTCGCTCATCGTGTTGTGAGCTTCCTCAGGGCTCTTGCTCTTCATTTACTGACTAGCCCTGAGGAAGTTCACAACACGATGAGCGAAAGCTTGGCAAACAAAACCAACACCACACGGTCCATTCCGGAAAAAGAACATATGGACAATACCGCAGACCGTGGAAGCCTACGTGAACATATATAAATTTAATAATTATGCGTTATGTTACTAGAATTATTTTTTTAGAAAGAGAAATAGAAAAGTAACATTAATCCAAAAATAACTAACATGAACACAATATGAAACACTATTCACATCTGCCCAGATGGCTAGATAAGTAAAATCATAAAGTATTTATAAAAATGCAAAAGTTAATAAAAAAAATTACAATTCGTGACAAAATACTAAGCAACTTAAGAGAATAAATGAATAAATTACAGCAAATAAAAAAATGAGCTACGATGTTATTAACTTCAATACATGATGTACATCTCTTTAAAAGAACCAAAAAAAAAAAAAAGTAAACGACAAAATTAATAATTAATACTTGTTCATTTTATGTAGGCAATATTAAATCTCTTAATGGTTAAATAGGTTATTAATAATAGTTTCAATGAGTTCCATCGGTGGCTGTTTTTAGCCTTCCTTCTTTAACAATGACATTAAGATGTGTGGATATTAAAATGCGACATTGACTCCCGTTTAGCTATACCTGGTCGGTGACATAATCCGACAAAAATACATCCTGTAACCTTTTCTACAATGACGAATATTAAACGAATATATATTGTCATTCTCCGAGCTTTCCCTTCATTGGTGGCCCGGTGGACACACACGTCCGATAATTCGCGCTAAGCGATTCTCCTCACATTACTCCATTGAGGAAGGATATTTATGCTGTATGAATAATTTAAGGCAATAAGGAATTGGGAGGTGGTGGGGGAAGCCATGGCCCGCGATTCGTTCGCCCCCCTCCACCATCCCGCCGCCATCTTGGCGCCCGATTAGGAACGATTACCGGCAACTACCCTTGTTTTAATCGTCGTGGCAGCCGGCTGAGTGTGCCAATTACAATAAATAAGTCTTCGTGCCCGCTAATGGCCTGGGCTTTATTAGAACCCGAGGCGCTCTCTCTAAATAAATACTGAGAACTCCAGAGGGTATTTCTGTGAGCTAAAGAACTGCTAATCGTCTGCCCTTTTATAATCTCGAAGGGCTGTGTAAAATATTTATTTTAGCATTTAAACACTGAAAAGAGACAATAATTATAAATAGGATGCAATTGAAAAATTCCAAAACATCGCCTTGTAACTCTGAACTACTAGAAAAAACAACCAGTTATGGATTATAAAAAAAAAAAATAATTCAATAATTAAGTTGCTACTTTTTTATTAATATGCCTCGGGTTATCATAAGCTTCAAACATACATCACCTCAGTGTATCCATTACCATAGCACTACTAATTTTCATTAAATTAATATGATTAATTGAATATGATATAATAAAATCCACCTTGGTAGATAAACGACACAACTACAAACGTTGTACATTTCAAATGACAGGACTAGATGTTATCATAGAATTTCAAAGATCACCACGAGTTCTTACTCAAATAAATAAAAGGAAATGCAGAATAAAGTATATATCTAAAATCTGGGAGCTATAACGTGTAATAATAATATATGATATTTAATATAAAGTGAAAGAGCGCCCTCTATACAATGAACCCCTATCCCTTTATACGTCTGACAATTTTATTAATAATTTCTTGTTTTGAAAGTAAATTCTTGTGTAAGGCTTATCATAATTTTAGGCCTAAATTAATTCATTTGTAACACTATTGTTTAAAAAATATGAAATAAATTTCGTGCCTAGTCACATAGCTAAACCCAGCACACATCTCTATTCCACCCTTTTTCTAAAGTATTTCTGAGGTCAAATATGCGGTATTTTACTTCTGGTATTTGCTTTCCAGAAATACTTTTGCCTGTTCCCCTTCAAGTTGGTTTTTCCGCCGTATGTCTCAGCCTTTTTAGGCTGTGAGTTGTATTGCTATAACCCCAGAAGATTATAGTACATGCTCTCTCTGGAGCAAATTCGACCTCATGTTGTTTTAAAGATCCTTCGCTTTCTAACATGGGCAGTGAGTTAGATGATGGTATAGCACATTCTTCAGAGAAAAGATCTTTGTAGCCTTCATTGGCACGAAATATTACTGATATATTGTCTCTTACATCATTTATGTTCCTGATAGATTTTCGCAATAGTGTTGAGTCAGATTATAGCACCGTTTTATAGTAGATTTAGGTTAATGAAAATATTTGTTTCTTTATTCATTGAAGTTTACAACTTTATTATAACAATACAAGTAAATGGGATATTTGATACATAATGGCAAAAAGAGAAACTACTTCCTCGTAGTACTCAAATAATAAATGCAACTTCGCTACAGCATCTTCATTTCAGACATCTTGGAGGATTATAAGGAATTGAAGAGGAAGCTAGGTCTGAAACTAGTGGTTTTGGTTGGGAATAAAGTTTGTCAGGAAAATATTGGGCCGTGTGAGCAACAAATAGGACCTTAAGCTCATTATGGATAACTTTATTCGTAACAAAGTAAAGAGAATTGAGGATTTTACAAAGGATTATGTATTGAAAGGATTGGATACGAGAGGAATCTTATTAGGTAATTCAGAATTCGTAGATGAGTTATATTACAGCATTGTTTTATAGTAGGAACAGGTTATTACAATAAAAATAAAAATTTATTTTTATGTTTAGAGTGGTGCTATGTGGATAAAGAAAACGATTGAGCCCTCATCGCTAATCTCCTAGGTTCCCCAACTGCCGAGCCACGTCGACGTGCAATTCGGCCCTGCTAAAAGTACACCCTTGGCGTGCCGATCGCGCCCCGCCGGGGATTAGGGCTAACTTACAGACAATGGAGGACAACAATGGATAACAACGGAGGAGTGAAATAACATAGCATTATCGGGGAGGCAGAGCAAACAGCAGATATCCACGGATCGGAGCTAAGTGCCCGCCCTGCCTCTATCCTTAGGCACCAATCCTCCAATCCCTTCGTTAGTCAATCCATCTTTCCTAACGGTTCGTCCTCTCCTAACGATAGGCTCATTGTGTTCATTTCGAATTGACACCTTCAATAGCAACCAGAGATAAAGGACTGTTAACCATTATTGTCGGTTACGAAGTCTTACTTTCCGGTATCCTCTACAATAATTCAATGGGGAGGTTTTTCTTAAGAATAGATATTATGATGGGATGTTTCCAACTTTACAAAATAGAAATAACTAACTAAAAACTTGATGCCAAATAACTTGATCCTGGACTATCAATGATCATCCAACAGATAATTTGGGTGGTACGTTTGAACTAGGATCTTAATTCATACATATTTTTTTAGAATTTAACACTAATTTACCTGAACAACTAATCATATTTTCCAACTCACCATGTATTTTTTTATGATTTTAAATTATATTTGAATAATATTAGTTGAATGAATGGATGAATGTGTTTATTAAACATATACCAAAAAATATATATACGTACCTAGAATAAAATTCTTCAAAGTTAAAAAGCAACAAGACAATGGATAACACAAGGGAACAAATTTTTATTAATTTTTTGTTGCATGGAGTTTTAGGCCTGTTGTTTACTAATTAGAGGTTGGTGATTACAAATCTAGCCTCAGTTTTTCTCCAGCACCTTTTGTTTTTGGCAAACAGCTGATAGACATATATTTGTACTAGTCACATTCAAACTTCAATTCAACTGAGTTGTTTAGTGAAAAAGTTTGTGCTCTTGTGTTAAATAACAATGTCCAAGTTAAGAAATATCTGTAGAAACGATCCAAACTATTTCTGTAACATTTGTGGTGAATATACATTCAAAAATTGTAGGCTAAGTGTGTCAGAGTTTATAACACAGGTATATTTTGATTACTTTGGATTCGCTTTGGACATCCGTGACAAGTACTGGATCCCTCATATGGTATGTAAAACATGTGTTGAGTCTTTGAGATTATGGGCAAATAAGAAAAGACCCCATTTTAAGTATCAAACACCAATGATTTGGCGGGAACCTAATAATCATCAAGATGATTGTTATTTTTGTGTGATTGATATTAATGGAATTAATAAAAATAACCGGTCGAAATGGTCTTATCCAAACTTGTTATCTGTTACTCGACCAGTCTTGTTCTCTGGCGATGCACCAGTACCCCAAGCTTCTTCATCTGTACAAAATGATCATGATATAGAAAAACAAAACTATTCTTCAAGTGATGAAAGTCGGACAAGTGATTCTTACCCTGATTTTACTTCTGAGCCCCAGCTCTTTAATCAGGAAGACCTCAATGCATTAATCAGAGATCTTGGTCTTTCTAAAAAGACATCGGAGATTCTAGCTTCTCGATTAAAGCAATGAAATCTTTTAACCCCAGAAACAAGAATTTCATACTATCGTAACCGAGAGGCAGAATTGCTGTCATTCTTTTCTAAAGATGACGACTTTGCTTTTTGTTCAGATGTTCCTGGTTTATTGAAAGCAATGGGAGTACAGAAGTATGATCCAAATGAATGGCGTTTATTTATTGACTCCTCTAAACGTAGCCTGAAATGTGTACTTATGCATAACGGCAATAAGCTGGGTTCGATACCGATTGCACATTCAACTACAGTCAAAGAAGAATATGCTACTGTAGCTTCTGTAATGGATAGAATCAAATACAACGAACAAAAGTGGTTGATAAGTGTTGATCTAAAAATGGTGAATTTTCTTCTTGGACAACAAGGTGAATATACAAAATATCCATGTTTTATTTGTTTATGGGACAGCAGAGCTACATCTGCTGTCTGAGCACTGGATTAGAAAAGATTGGCCTTCCAGGCAATCTATGGTTCCGGGACAACTGAATGTAATAAATGAGCCCCTTGTGCCCACGGATCGAATAATACTGCCACCTTTGCATATCAAACTAGGGCTCATGAAACAATTTGTCAAAGTTTTGAACAAGGGTGGTGATTGCTATAAATACATCTCTAAGAAGTTCTTTAATTTGAGCCAAGAAAAAATTAAAAATGGAATTTTTGATGGTCCCCAAATAAGAAGGTTGATAAAGGATGAAAACTTTATTAGTTACATGACTGATATTGAAAAAAATGCCTGGAATGAATTCGTTTGGACTGCTCAAAATTTTCTGGGAAACAAAAAGGAAGAAAGCTATGCGGAGCATATTGAACTAATGTTGTTACACTTCCAGCAGCTTGGTTGTAATATGAGCATCAAAGTACACTTCCTCCACAGCCATTTGGACCGTTTCCCTGAAAATCTTGGTGATCTGAGTGAAGAACAAGGGGAACGGTTCCATCAGGACATTCGAACTATGGAGGAACGTTACCAAGGTCACTGGAATGCTCACATGATGGCGGACTATTGTTGGAGCATTAAAAACAGCCCCCGTGAACCGAATCAAGCCAGGAAATCTTACAAAAGAAAATTTTTTGATATGTAGTGGTAATTTTTTTAATAGTTTTCTTAATAAAAAATATTTTCATCTTAAAAAACAGTTTATAATTATAACCCCAAAAGTAAAGCTGATACAAACAAACTGACTTCAGATCTTAAATCAGCACCTCGAGGAAGTAGAATATTAGTCAAAATATTTCATGCAACAAAAATGTTGTTCCCTTGTGTAATCCGTCTGTCGAGGTATGTGTTAAACAATTTTATTATTACAAAAGGCTTTGTTGATTTCTTCTGGTTTAGACCGTGTTGATGAGTTTTTCGCAAACATTTCGCCAACCATGCTGCTGACTTCTTCAGGGCTGAGATGAGAAACTTTTATTATTATTTTTATTAGCTTTAAAGTAGATATAAATAAATAAAAATTTAATAGATATAAATTAGACTTCATTTCGTAAATTAATATAAGTGGTTTCATTTTCATTTAATGTAACTTCATTTTTTACTAATATCTTCCTATTTTTATTATCCTGTCAATCAATTAAAGCAATATCTATCTTTTATTAAAAGCTAATTAGCCGATCTTTGCCGAATTATATTATAGAATAATATCAGCTGGTCTCTTATATTTGGAGAAGAATATGATCCGGATGGAGGTCATAGAAATAATTCCCTAAATAGAGATAAACTATTTGTTAGAACCCGACGTTTCGATCCATATTTCAGGTCTTCTTCTAGGCTGTTGCATATACAAGATACAAACATACTGAAAATGAAATAATTGGAAAGGAAAACTATTATAAAAAATAAAATAATTTATAAATATAAAACTATTGGAACAAACCAGGTACAAATTTACGAATAATTTAAATTATAAAATAAAAGTATAATTTTAAATAATACTAAAACAAGATATTAAAGTTTTAAATTGTTGTCATAAGCATTTCCAGCCTTTAATCGAGCCTTTATTTCCTCTTGAATTTCGTTTTTCTAGTAAGCATTAAAGTTCTCGACATGTTCAACCTTATTCCCTCCTACAACAATAACACCTAACTAAATACTTAATCTTATCCGACTTTATTTCCAGCCCTATTCCCTTACCTACATCCATAAAGTTTCTGTATTTAGTTTTTACCTAACAGTTGCAAACTGTCTGCAAACCCAAGTGCGGATATTTTACTATTTGGATTCAAATTATTGACGTGTTTCACCTTTTGAAATAACGTAAGTGTTAAATCGGAAAGTACACAGGTGTTACAGCACATTTTTAACTATAAGAATCAAATTCAAATAACTAACGTTGCATATGGAGTGAACACTAATATTATAGTTCTTCCATGGTGAGAAGTTTATTCTAGATGAGCATGAGAAATAACAGCCGATGATAAACATGCAAAACAGACCCCTCAAAGGAATAACAAACTAAGTAGGTGTTGAAGGCCTGGGGATGACACGGCAAGGTATTGTGAGAGTAACAAGATCCCTGGGAAGGGATGAGTGTAATCTTACTACCTGAGGATATACCACCCAAAATCCCTCATGCCTTCTATTGTACTCTCAGAATAGAAGGATATCTGAGTGCTCAAGTGTTTGGAAGTGTTTGGTCGGCAGAAGCAATGCAAAATAATTATCATAGATTAGAAAAATAATTTTATTCGTGGACCATGTTCCTTAAGAACAACAGATGTGTACAAGATATATCTGGCCAAAGGGCTAAATTACCGGAATGACAATATTTACATATTAACATGAAAATAAATATAAACTAAAACCTATGTTCTAGTAGAGAATTAAAAAAAAATAGCTTACAAATTTACAATAAAAAGAAATAAGCTGAGAGATACATGATAAATAAATATAACCACCTATCATCACTATCTTATTACATGATTTATTCTTCAACTTCGTAAAAGAGTGGATAAGTATTTGTATAAATAAATTAATGAGTGATGTATATTTTATTTTATTTTCATATTTACTAAATTAAATCAATATAAAATTTCGATAAAATTTAAAAGCAATAGTTAAGCAAAAATGATTCAAAATGATTAAAAAATTAGAGATTATTTTATATTTTGCAGAGATTTTGTTGAATATAACACAATTCTGAAATTTGAGATTTTATCTGAGTTGTGTTAAATATTTTTTAATACGTATGTATCATGTTATATTATTTATAGTAAATTTATGATTCCTGTATTACTCATTTCAAGATGGTGAATGAATGCACCTTAACGTCTTGTTTATCTGGCACTTTGCTAAGCCTTTATGAATTCAGAGGAAATTGTTTATGTCAATCATATTTGATTAGTCTAAAACTTATTAAGGAACTATAAATCGAATCAATCTATATAAAAAGCGATTCTCACTTGTATATATAGTATTTTTACATGTGTACGTAAATATAAGAGAATAAAAGAGAATGTCTACAATTGTGATCTGGCAAAGTAGGTCCTAAAAACGAGGTTAGATGTTGATTAAACTTTGATCACTCTAATTATTTTTTTATAGAACAGGGACTTATGCCTGATTCTCAAAAGACGTAATTTCCGTGGTTTCGATTTTTAATGTTTAATGTAAAATGTAGCGTTAAATTTATTTCATTATCATATAATCCATTTTGTTGAATATAATTTCAGTAATAAATAATAAGTAATGATAGGAAATCCCGAGTCCTTTGTGAAATGGTTCTGAAAAATAAACGAGTTTACAATATTCCACGTTAAGTCAATTAATAATAAAAAATATTAAGAAATAATTCTATAAGATCTTGAAATGTAAATTTATATTAGTAAATAGTGTATTTAATTTAATAAATAAACAAGCAAATAAAATAATAATAATATTTACTCTCTCTCTCTCTCTCTCTCTCTCTCTCTATATATATATATATATATATATATATATATATATATATATATATTATTTGAAGTAGGGTATGTAGAATGTATATATATATTTATATTGCATTCTCATTAATCTCTAGTAATATGTTACGTACTTAAAAATGTTCTGGCATTTCAAAAAATTACATACATATATGTAAGACAATAAGAACAGTTGACATATAGTCCTCATAACCATACTTTGCTGACGATTAAACTAACAATTATATGTATAAAGGGTACATACAATTTCATTTAAGGGGTAGATATCTTTCCAAATATAAAAAATAATACAAAAGAAAAAATCCATTGCGAATTAACAGGTGTTTTTAAACTATGACGATATAATTAGAGTAAATTATGGCTATAAAATTACTTAATGATAGCCTTTCGTAATAAATAATTACTTCTTTTTTCAATTATTAGCACGAAACAAAAAATTAAATTATATATACAGGAAAACAATGGCATTGTCGCATAGTTAAAATAAGAAAATTGGAACATAACTCATCAAGTAAACAACTGCCTTCGGGATCTGGAATGTTAATGCAAGACCACAATTAACAAGCTCATTAGGACTTCACTAGACCGGGGAAAAAATAGTTTTTTTTCGTATCTAGGTAGTAAAATGCACTATCCTGACATTTACAACAAGTAAATTGTTTTAGTTCAAGTATGGTGATAATAAATTAAGATTTATAAATGAGAGATTCATAAATAATTATCAATGAGCATTTGAGTGAAGAAATTGTTATCGTATTTTAATTTTATCGTATTTTATATCCTTATCGTTAAACATACACGAATAAAATACATTTTAACAATCAGCAAAAGAGCTAGGAAGGTATTTTTTATATGTAGGTTATATTTTTCAATTATTGGTTTATTGTTAAAATGTTTATTTAACTGTAGAAATTGTTAAACAATCTTCAAATTCAAAGATTATTTTACATCTCCTATTATTTTTATTTGTATAAAACATTTAGTATTTTTATTCTCCGCCTTTAGATTTACATATTCAATTACATATTATTTTTTAATGAATTTAAAGCAATATGTACTTATGTTTTGCAAGTATGGGGCTCATGCTTCCAGACCACTTAAATCTTTCAGTCAAAATCACTTCGTTATATTACTTAAGAACTGGACATACTACTTACTAGTGACTGACACAATTAAGAAGCACTATAAGAAAAAATTACTCGCTTGGTAGACACCCAAACATTACTGACAGACACATTACCACAAAATCCGACTAGGAGACTGAAACGTCTCTGGTGCAGGGTTCTATTACAGTGAGATGAACTACGCTAGGAGTGCCTTCAATGGGAGGTTTCTCCATACACGCTTCCTCGTGAATCTCTTAGAGGAAGTTTTCAAAAGATGACAAATACAATATGTGGCCAATGACATTTGTATAATTGTTCTCTATAAATATTAATTATTATTACCTTACTGTACATCTTTATCAATTTTTTTGCCTGTAATCACCTTCTTTTAGTTTATCTACATTTAAAATGTTTTAATATATTTGTACCGTTTTCTTATATTGTCTGTATTTTGCATATTGCCCTGAAGAAGACCTACAGCGTAGGTCGAAACGTTGGCTATCAATAAAGATTACTTAATTAATTACTTGAGAATTTCATTCAGTGACCTCTACCCGGACCAATTTCTTCAACATAAATTATCATAGGTCAACAATTATCATCAATATTAATTATTATTATTTTTAACTGTAGGACTTTTCGTCATACACAATGTTCAAGCTGCCAATATCATATTGATATCAGGTGAACAAGTAATTACCTATTTTACAACAGAAAATTACTCAAAGGAGCTCACTATTTTGTTATCTAAATCCATCTATAATACATATTTTCCGTAGCATCTCTTATTTTCTAACCGTAAAAAGGCAACATTACAGGGATAATTTCTAGCAGCGCCTTGTGGCTAAAAAAATCTTCCATTGATCATAAAGGTCATTAAAAAACAAGCAAAAAAAACTAATTATTATTTTTTATATTTTATTATTATATTCAAAAACTAATTATTAACTCCGTTCATTTAGCAAGTTTTAAGTAAACCAAAGTTTTTCGTTTTTTTCCTCAGAATTTTATTGTTCTGAGTAATAGTTTTCAGTATCAAAAGCGGATAACTCCAAATTTTGTATTTTTGTTATGTTAGTCTATCAATTTTATACTCTCGAAACTTCAAGCTTCATGAGAAATAAGGCGGAAAGTGCCGTTCTGGATAAAATTGCTTGACTAAACTACCGAAGAATGTGAAAAAATTGTAATGTTATTTAATAGTTATTCAGTAAAAATATATTGATTTTTTTAATAATCCGTCTTTGACTATAAACGCCTCAGTCTAGCTATTGGCAAACAGTGATAGGAAAGTATTGTTGCAAAATTTTGGTGTGCTGTTTTCAACAACGTATTTATATTATTAATAATTAAACCTATGTTTTTAACATTTAATATAACCATTCCATAATTCTGTCTAGACCATTAATCCTTCATTTCAAAACGGAAATAACAACGAAGTTCCAACATGTAGCTATCATGTCGTTTTCTTCCGTAAAGGAAATGGCAAAGGGTACATTAAAAGTGAATTAAACAAATGGAAAAACCAGGCATGATTGTAAACTTCCTCCCAGCCCAGGTATAAATGAAGAGAATCCCATCCGACAATTGAAAGAATTATACCGACAAAGGACTTGGGATTGTGATCGTGGCAGGGTTTAGGGATGTCATTAGGTCGTAGGTCGTGTCATACGTGTTAGAGCTCATCTCGGACCGCACTTAAATAATTTTCAGGTACCCGGTACCTCTCCCAAGGAATCCCGGGCTCACAAAAAAAACCTAGGTCTGGGTTTATCGGGTCGGCGCCTGCGATTAGGTGACAGTTCCGTCCGGCTGTCACCAGCACACGCCAACATCGTGGTTTGTTCTGTCAACGCTACCTCTATAGGATGACTAACTGGGAAAGGAATCTACATTGTATACAAAGATGCTTCCTTTCAGGATTTCCGGGTCCTTATAGTTAATACTCGAGTCACAACCCGGGCTACTACTTCATATTTTCTGTGATATTAATAAAATAAATAAACCGTAAAACTTAAATACGTTTTAATGATTAGTTGGCCCTATATATATATATATATATATATATATATATATATATATATATATATATATATATATATATGGGGAAGAAAATGGACCGGGTGTAGGTGAGAGAAATAACACAGGCCAACAAAAATTTTTTTTGAAACGTTTTTTTAACTTTAATAGTTGATCTTTATAGATTTTTATGTGCTAAATCTAAATCTGGCCATAGTTTTTTGTTTTTGTATCACCCATAGTTTTCCAGCAATATGCTTTGTATTGTATAGCATAAACTCCTATCTAAACCCCTTACGGTTATAAACCCTTATAAAATACTTCCGTTGGAATACAATTTAAATCATCTGGTGGTAAATCTACAACGGCCCTATTGGTCCGTGCGAACGGAAGGTTAGGGTAGCTTTATTACCTTCTTGTTTTTTGAGTTATGATCAGTAATATTAACGCTGCAAAGTAGCATCGTCGGAATGATTTCTTGGCTCCCTCCATATGATAGGAACAGCAAATTTAAAGGGTTTTTTCTCCTTTTTCGACCATTTTTTTAGATTTTCGACACATACATAGCATCCCTTTTGTGGGGCCCAAGATTTATCCTGATCACCAAGTATAGTTCCAAAGTATGAAGGATGAACCTTTTTGACAAAGTCTGTAATGTTTCTTTGGTGTTTTTCAATCACAAACTCACCACAAATATAACAAAAACTGTCAGCAGAGTTTTTACAACCGCGATTAGACATTGTATTGAGCACATGTACAGGAAACGTGAAAGTGAGGTTAGGTTGACAGTAAACAAAACATCAGCTGTTAACAGAAAAAAGAATCAACCTTTGCTACCAACTTCATCCACACCAATAGAACTAGTTTTCCAGTTATTTATTTTAAATATTAACGCTGTTCAATTCTTTAAAAATCGCTTAATTTAATAAATTTAACTATAAAATGTGAAGAAAATAGGTGATATGGATTTTTAATATTATATTTGGATTCAGCACCCTAAAAATTATAGGAATAAGGTATTTTCAGTACAAAAGTTTTTTCATCGTTGGCCTGTGCAATTTATTAAATAGGGTCGAACTAAATAAATAACTATCATTATTTAAGACATTATTTCTCTGATCTCCACCCGGAACATTTTCTTCCCCCTAAAACGTGAAACGTTGGAAAGTTCGACGCTAGTAATAATTAACAAGCGCTGTTAATTAGTAATAATTAAAAATAGATCAATGTTGCTGTATTTTTTTTGTTTTCCCTTATATTCCTTATTTTTATTTATTTTATTATTTCTAAAAAAAACATTCATTATTACATGGTCAGAACACGTAAATTAAAATTTTTCACAAATTATGAGCACAGCGTGGGTCACTTAATTATAAGTTTTTTTTATAGATGAATGGTAAAATAAGGGAAAAAAAGCTTTTTATATAAAATAATGAAATTTTACCAGATATTTACCACCGAAATGAATACTTTAGACACCCCTGCAGCCCCGCGTAGCTTGATTAGATGAAGACATTCTTTAGTTAGTTCACACTTTTTTTATGGGTTCATTATATTGAGGCGTTCAGGAAAAGCGGATAACACCAACATTTCAAAAATTGGCTTATTCACATTTTTTTTCGCTAGCTTAGTCAAGTATGTTGTCTGATACGACACTTTGCGTCTAATTTCCATGGTTTTAGTCCTGTTCTGAAGCTGAACAATCGAGATTATAAAGCATTGCTTGACCGAACTAGCGAAAAAATCAATTTTTGAAATTTTGGAGTTATCCGCTTTCCCTGAATGCCTCATATATAATGATAACGTAATTAACTTCTAAAAGTGGAAACGAATTAGAGAATTCTTCATCTAATCTAACCGCAGTGGATGCTGGGGTTTCTAAATTATTCATTATGGTCGTGAATGCCTAAGGAAGTGATACCTCGTAGCGCTCGCTCTTTTTTTTTTTTTTTCGAATTTTCGAAATTTGGAGCTGCACGATTTTGATCCTCACATGAACTATTGAAGTATATTCAATCACATGAAAGAAATGGATCGTACTACTTTTGAACCGGACACTTTCTACATAAGAACCATGATGTATTCAAATGGGAACTGTGACAGGGCAAAAATGAGAAATCCAGCCTCCATTAAGCTCACTGATGGGGCTGTTTCAGAAATGGACATATGATAAAGGTATCAGCTGATAGGTCGGCTCAAATTCAAATTTAAAACTCCGCCATTACCATCGAGTCCTCCGCTAAGTGTGAGAAGCCTAATGGCCGATCAAAATAATAGTCGATTACGGAACAAAAGATCGAGGTGTGGAATTAAAATAACCAATTATGTATTTATCCTGAGTATATAACTGGCTTAGCACACCTCTAGCCATGAAATTGTTTCCTGCATTTATCTCCCCCTGTAATTTCCTTATTTAATGGGATGTAATTTTTGATATGAGTCCGGTGCTTCCACTGCTCGCTGCCTGCCACCGTATAACCAATTTATTTATTACAACGTATAAACATGCCCAATAAGATAACTCTATATTCAGGGGGCGTGAGGAAGCATTATGTCTAGGACGGGTCTTCATTAGGCAGGAAAGTTGGTCACAGTGCTAGCGGATCCTCAGTTTTACCAACATATTGAACGAAAATGAAAGTTCGAAAATTCATAAAATCTCTTTTATGGGATAATGTTGTATCATGGTTAATAATATAAAAATAACTGTACCCAAGAGCCCATGATGAAAGTTCTTGCGTTCAGTATACACTACTACTCTTTCTAGAACAATTGCACAGAGAGGATATTTATCCGAGATCACGACCAACCACCATGCTTTTTCCCCAATTTCATTGGCGGATTTGAGGGGGCCATGGCCCCCCCTAGAGTTCTCTTTAGTTTGAGTCTCGTACATTCACCACCGCATTAATAATATAATTCCGTATATTTTTAAAATCTATTGTTTTTTTTATTATAATCAACGGAATGAGCCGCTTCTGACCTCACCATTATTCTTTCGCAGTACGTATTCTTTATTATTATCCATGCAGTAACGTTTTATCGTGGAAAATATATTTAAAAACCCTGTACCGCTACAAAACATGAAGGGTTCTGGATTCTGTACGTGGTAGAGGATGTACTGTTTTTAGGACAACGGTTGTGCAGAAAGCTAGCTGATTTGTGTGGATCACGCGCCAACTTCCAGTTTTTTTCCCTAATTTATTGTATACAATTTATTTTTATTTTCTTTAAATGAATTTATTGAAATTTACAACTGTATACTGAATAAATCAAGTAAATATAATGAAAGATAAGTCATGTCCCGAGATAAAGGCAAGTGGAGAAACAATCCAGTGGTAGTGCTCAAATAAAAAATTCAATTTAGAAGATCACGAGGCCATCTTCTTTTCAGACGCCTCGGAGGATTTTCAGGAATTAAAGAGGTTGTGAGGTTTGAAACTAGTGGATTTGATTGGAAATGAAGTTTGTCATTAAAAGATTGATATCGGATTCGAGCCAAACCAGCCACAAACAGGACATTAAGACCATTATGGATTATGGAATATTCTACTAATTGTAGAATTATTTTTTTAAAATAAAATGAGTAACAGTTAGAACAGACCTAATGTGATCGCTTAAAAAAAAAATTTATTTTTTTTTCCAAGATGATCAATAAGAGTTTAAGAGCTTAATCACATAATAATGGGAAGAGTCTGTTAATAGAAGGATATTATGACTTATAAGAATAGAAAAATGGTTGAAATGTAGTTGCTACAAGAAGAAGAAGTGCTAAACAAAGACACGGTCGGACGATTACGAAGTTATTGTAGATCTGCAGACAAAGGGATAGTAATTGTGAGTGCGTGTAAAGCCTAACAGTGGAAGATCACTTCCCCATATGTCGACCAGCTGCTAATAGCTATCACCGATTAGCTTCATTACAGCCAACATAGATGTAATTATTTTTTTTTTTATTATAACCTGACAAGTGTTTGTTCACCAGAGGCTTTATTACTGGATATTAAAAACGACCTTTGACATTATTATTAATTGCGAGTTTTATATTCGGTTTGACATCCTCATAACGCCAAAACCTCATATCCTCCTCACGAACAGCCCAACCATTCCGAAAGCCATCATCATTCGCAATGACATCTGACATTAAATTCTTCTGTCCGTTATAACTGAGTGAATTGCAATGTTGATTACCATTGTTACTGTCTAAATTAAGAATGAATTGCGAATCAGCAATTTTCTTACTGACATTTTCGTTTAGCAGCTATTATTGTACAACTATCAATTGAAAAATAATTCGAACTGGTAGGAAATGTGTTTTTCATTTCTTGTAAAAAAAAATTGTGTACTCTTTAATTACGGTGGAAAGTTACTCTATAGATCAAAATGTATTTAACGCATTTTACACAAAATATATTTTCAGAAGTTCGTTCAGATTCAAAATGGTATATCTTATATACCATAATAGTACTAAATTATTCTTTAAAAAAAAATCTGAACTACTACAACCCGTGTAGGGTTGTGAAACGTAAACAACGATTGTGGAGAGAGGTGATTTGGCCAGGATCTATAAAAATATTCAAAGGATTTCAAAAACTTATCTGTCACTCTCGGATATGTTCCTGTGACAGTATGATGACATACACATACTGTCATATACTTTATTGAGCTTTTAATGAAATAAGTTTTCTTTTTAGTCCTTGAGATTCTAGCATATATTCTTTAAACATTCTTTTGTCCACGTTTGAGGACAAAATATGCTATATAAAACTTTATAATGTATAACACAATAATATATGTTATATTATTTTCATGATATAAAACTTTAATTATATTCTCATAATCAGTCAGTGAAAAAAACGTGCGTTTAGAGATTAAGTAATGAATGAATGAAGGAATGAATAACTGAATAAAGCCTTTTATTACAAAAAATTAACAGGAATTATTAAAATAATAAAAAATTTTTATACTACATTTACTTTTACTACAGATACTATATACAATATTTATAACTTTTATAATATAACTTTTTTTTTTTGGTTTGCTTGTTAATTTATGTAGGCAAATTAACACTCCCCTTAGGGAGTGATGGTCTAACTTCCCTGGAGACCAATTCCTACTTGGAATTGGATTAAGTAATACACTAGTCTAAATAAAAAAATTGACACTACTGATTTTACTAAAAAATTGATGACGTAATTTTTACGACCACACATCTTTAATCAAAACAAGATAGTAACTGATAAATATTACCATATATTCGAAAAATGTTAATTAATTAAAAATGTTAGGAAAAGACCGAAAGTAAAACATACATATATATATATATATATATATATATATATATATATATATATATATATATATGCTTACTTCCACGCCTTACTGTTTATTATTGAGAGCAAGTTGGGGAGCATTATAGGCTATTGAGTCGCGACATAACGGACATAATGTTCACTCCTTTTATCTTTTAATGTCCCCTCCTGAGAGCCTCCTCTTGAAATGGCGAATAAGTTAAACACTATCTCCGTGTAAGTAGAGGGAAGACTTCAATAAATCCGGCTGGTAGAGGGCTAGGCTATCGACTAGGCTACTAAGGGAATAACGACCATCTAGCGTGAGAAATATTAATAAAAGCTGTTTTAAAGTTGTGAGGAACCCTCGCGTCTTAACTCAACCCAATTATCCTGATTGTTTAGGGTGACATGCTCCCGCCTTATTGTTATTGACGAATAAATTAATTCAGATTCTCACAAACAACACAAATAGCCGTGTTCGGGCGCCAAAAACACTAAACGAACTGAAATAAAAAATATATTTGCAGAATTTTATCAACTGAATTCTTAACATTGATATGGAATTGGTTGACAGGATAAATCTTCTTGACCAAGATTTTATGGTTTTAAATTTAATTTGTATTAACCTATGTCTATTATAAAACTATGCTATAATATATTGATAGTAAAAAGGTTGACTGGGTATATCTTTAGAAATGCAGAAAATGGTCGTGGTGTGCGATAAATAAATTCTACACAAAATAATTATAAATTATTTTATTTTTGCTAACGTTTCGGCCTAATTTTTAGGCCATCCTCAGGGCTAAGGATAAAACTAAAAAGAATATAACATAAACAGGTAACTTAATATTATTAATATTAATATTTTAGACATTAAAACAATATGGGAAAGGATGTTGATACATAATTTTAGTTTTCGATCGAGATTTTTTAAAAATATATATTGTTTTATTTTATTTTAAATTATATACAAATTTTAAAACATTCGATTGAGATATCAAACATCTCTTTATAGTATTCCATATATATTTTGAAAATGTACTTTAATAACAAAAAAATATATTATACAAACATTTAATGCAGATAATAATAATAATAAAGATTTTTATTACAATGAATTTAACAATTTACAACTTTGTAACATATTACATAATGCATGTTTTGAATAAAACAATTTACTCTGAAAGTTGGATTAACATAATAAATAAAAAGCAATATACATTGATAACTGTAGGTAAAAGGAAAGAAATAACCTACACAAAATAGATAAAAATAAAAGTAAAATAAGTATAATTTTTGGTAGTAAAATAAACGAGTTTAGATACGTTATGAAATATTTTAAACTTGTCCATTAATCAAATAATGATAATAAACCTTCTATTATTATGAATATTTTTGACATACTATCGTCAGCGTTTTTCACTTCTGACATAATACTTTTAAATTTATTTAAAATTTTATTAGAATTGAATATGCAGATGATATAAATCATTGTTATATCTTCGAAGATATAATATTGATGTATAAACTAATATTTAATTTTTAAGCACAATTGTTATACAATTCATTTTGAATTAGGATAAAAACTACCAGGATTAATGTAACTTATTAACTTTTATTAGTTTCATAATACCTTAATATAAAATATATAAACCAAGAATGAACTATAAAACAGCCGAAAAATTTTATTTTGTCGATACCACTTTCCAAGAATGAATTATTTAACTTATTATTTTTATTTAATATTTTTAATTTGTAATGAGTTGATTTCTACATAGAACGGCAGTTCATAATAAAATCGAAAAATATATATACAAACCTATTACAGACGACCATAACCATTTTTTTTTACTACTGAATAAATTTATCGGACAATACTAGCAGAACTAATAAGATGGCTTAATGCATAATATACCATTAAAACTATTGTTTCTATGTCTGTTTATCAGCTCTTGTTAATGGTTTAAATTTTTAATGAGTATTTATTTATGGGTATTAACTGGATTAGAAAAGAAGTTACTCGAATCTTTGTTCAGTAAGACTCGTATATATATTAGTGTGGTATTCTGTTAAAAAAATGTTTCTAAACTTGAATTGTTTAAAATTTTGTTTATTTTGAAAATGGCTCTATTAAAATAAAACATCAATAACTATATAAATAGGAGCGAAGTGACTCACTGTGAATAACGCTGAATTTATAAACTGAAAGTCCCAGTTTTGAATCTACCCCCCCTTGAATCTAACCCAGCCTCTATAAAGTAGATACCCTTAATTGGGGAAAACCGAAAAGACGGTTGATTGAGGTCTCGGCGGGAAATCACAACCCTGCATTACCTTTGGCTTAAAAGCAGTATAGTCTCTAACGTGTACTGACCTCAAGACTTTTCAGATTTGGTATTAGTGCAGTTTATTTTTTTTGTAAAAACATACAACTGTTTGACAGGTTACAGCTACGGATAAAGAATCAGTTGTCATGTAATAACATGGTGTTTTAGTGCTATGCAGTACGGCATTCTTTTCATTAGTTGAAGAGACTTTTACTTCGGAGATAATTATTATTGCAGGTACAATTACTCTAAGACGGAAGGAGTTATAGAAGGTCTTTAAGAAACGGACATAATTCAATTTGTTATAACTGCGGCTCATAGATGCTTAGGAATGGGGTCAACTTCAATCTAAGGCTGGGCACTTAAGGGGGAATGAGAACGGCGATAGAAAGTAACGGAGAATGAAAACCATTTAGTGAAGCAAAAGAAAAAAAAAGCTCAATTAAGTTATTAAAGTGAATTATATAAAGAAGGAGTAATTACAATTATTGTGCAACACCTTTACAAAATGAGATTGGCCCCGGCAATTGAATGGAATAGAAATCGTCCGTAGCACGCTGCAATGGTTCCTTCAATAACCGTTAAAAGTAACTCTTTAAAAAGTAGCAAGTTAAACAATAATCAACAAGTAACGTTCTGTTATTGACAGTTTTATATAAAAAATCTTCGATAATTTCTACTATTTAGGATTAATTTATAAAACATCTACACATTCCAATATTTTAACCCTTACGTTCCGTCCCTTTTCTTACAATCAGGAACTACACAAGGAATTTTTCCATAGTATGTTACCTAAATTATCCAAGAAAGGTTTTAATCATTGAGAACAATAGAAAAATATTATTTTTCGTAAAAACGTTAAATTTCCTACTTATTAATTTAAACTTATAATATTCTTAATGCTCAAGGAATTCACTTTGAACATTTAATATGAATGTTAATATTTGATGAATAAAGTAGTCGGAACGAATAAAATAAGTTTTGTTTATTTACTATTCCTAAATAATTCTTAACAATGAAAATCTTTATGCCTGAATACTTCTAAAAAAAACGTTTGCGTACATACTTCGGTGGGAAATGTATTCTTGTTTTGATGTCCTTGGTTCAAATTTTCAGTTTGGCTATTTAAGCCTAATATACATATATATATATATATATATATATATATATATATTTCTACCTATCTTGACTGTTATGGAAATATATTGTGTTTTAGTTCTCGAGTTTCAGTCTTTCTTAAGAAGTTCAAGAAAGACTGAAACTCGAGGACTAAAACACAATATATATATATATATATATATATATATATATATATATATATATATATATATATATATATATATATATATATATATATATGTGTATATATATCTTTGTAACGAAATTCCTCCGAAACGACTTGACAGATTCTATAATTCTATTCTATAAATAAATAATAAATAAAAAAATAAATCCTATTCACATTCCTCTTTTAAAATGCACCTGGTGCAGTGAAAGAGAATCCACCTATCCTTACTCCATTATTTTCTACAAAATAATAAAAGCCAAGGGACTAGAAAAAAATCTAACAATGTCTCACTTATGGACTACGAGAATAACACAATTTCGCTTCCGAAGTACGAGAAACTTATTTTGGACTCCGACTTGATTCACTTATTCATCGGGGCTGTAGATATAGACACAAATACCTTCTTCTTCCCTATTCTCCAATTATTAAGGAATAAACAGTTTAATAAAAAGCTGGAGCCTTTGGGCAAGAAGATGATGGGAGAGGAGACACAAGGATGACTGTTGTATTATTCAATTCCACGGCAGTGATTTGTGGAGTATCATCATCGGCTACGTGATCACCCGTCTTAGTAATTGAACCGTTCCTCTGCTCTCTGCTCGCCTTCAAGGTCTGGGTAACTTCCAGCCAGATCCTGGGGATCCTCCATAATCAATTCTGATGGAATCCTGTCTCTTTTCGAGGGGACATCATAAATAGAATCCGGATTTCATAAACAATACGAAGTGGAATATTTTTACTATCAGCAAATAATGATTTAATGTGATGTCGTCATATCATGAAAGGTTGCAAATGTGTTAAAAAGTTTTCCAAATTATTGTGATTCAAGTAGTAATTATTTATTTTTCATTTCAGCTCTAGATAGTGGCCAATAAAAAATATTCAAACACTTGAAATGAGAGGATTGTTGATAGACAACGATAAAAAGGAGGGTATTTTTAAAGTTCACAGCCAATGAAGCTTTACTTCCTTATGCAGTCAGTTAATTTAATGAAAATATTTTTTAAATTAAATTGTAATTCAATGAGCTGATAAGCACTTGCGATGAAAATTGGTTAAGAAAAAATAATTAAATGAAATAACAATATTGAAAAGTAAAAAAGAGACCTACATAAATGTTAAGACCGTGGAAAAATTCCAACGAAAAGCCTTTAGTCTCCAAACTAAAACAGAAATAGAAATTATCTGTCCAATATTTCGCCCATTCAGGCATCCTCAGGGTAGAAAGAGAATAACAGCAAAACAAAACATGATTAATGCACCCAAGAAACATCCCACCACCTCGAAGGCTCAAATGCAACTAAAGAATCATAAGGAAGGTTACTCGACCCCAGCTGGTTAAGGTTAGATAAAAACAGCTGATAGATACTTCAGAAATTCAAAATTCAATATACACTCACTAAATTTCAAAAAGCACCACAGGAAAAATAAACAATAGCAAACATCACAAAACTTAAGACGAAAGACCATATGAAAAAATGAAAGTAAAAATGCAAGAAAAAAAAATTTATCATTATCAAGAAACCAGTGGACCTACGGCTACTCCACAAAATATATTAATATTGAAAAGTAAAAAAGAGACCTACATAAATGTTAAGACCGTGGAAAAATTCCAACGAAAAGCCTTTAGTCTCCAAACTAAAACAGAAATAGAAATTATTTAGTGAGTGTATATTGAATTTTGAATTTCTGAAGTATCTATCAGCTGTTTTTATCTAACCTTAACCAGCTGGGGTCGAGTAACCTTCCTTATGATTCTTTAGTTGCATTTGAGCCTTCGAGGTGGTGGGATGTTTCTTGGGTGCATTAATCATGTTTTGTTTTGCTGTTATTCTCTTTCTACCCTGAGGATGCCTGAATGGGCGAAATATTGGACAGATAATTTCTATTTCTGTTTTAGTTTGGAGACTAAAGGCTTTTCGTTGGAATTTTTCCACGGTCTTAATAAATAAATGAAATAACGATTATTATACAGTTATATTATTTATATCATCCAAATTCTTGCGTATTGGAATCCATTAGCAACTTAAAACAGGAGAATTATAATATCTTTTAGTGGAAACAAAAAGTTTAACCAGTGATTGATGCTTTAATTTATTATTAGGTAGTATGAATTTCGCAACTATTTAACGACCTTTTAGTTAAATATCATTATTCTTATATCAATGGAATACAACCCTTTAAACTAAAGTCACTGGCATTTCACTCGTATCTGTTACGCGAGCAAAAAGTTTTCACTTCAAAAAATAAACATATGATTTAATGTTTTTCATAAATATGGCTGTATGGAATATTCCCATGCCACCCATAAAGTGGGGGGATAGTGGTTTTCATTGTAGAAACATATCATACTAAATACTCTAGCCTATTCATCAACATTTTCTCAAGATCTTGTTTTTGACTTAGTGTATTTCCTTAATAACCCCACAATTAAAAAAAAAATTAATTCTAATTTATATTTCATGGGATATCATTAACACCATTTTATTTAAAATTTATTACATGTTGGTCACCCTGTAATGGCAGGCATACTGAGAAACCACAACCGAAGATTTTTTTTATTTCTTTTTTTTTGTATTCCCGTATTATAAACAAACAAACAAATTGGAACCGGTTGAAAGTACAGACGGTAAAGGCATTAAATGTGAAATGGGCCTAGTCACGGTTGGCCAGGACAGAACGAGGCAATCACTATCCTCCCCGCTCATTGGTCCCCTTGCGGTCGCCTTTCCGATATTAGCACTTAGGGATGGTAATGGGAGCACGTAGCCATGGTAACGAATATAATGGCAGCGATGAGATCTGGATCACCGAACAAACAACGGCCAGACCGCAGCTGATTGGCCATCGCCCGTCCAATCACAGTATTTTCTATCTAATATTGAGTCTAACCTCTAACGTTTCTGCTAACGATGGACGTTCTTCTTCATGTACTCCACCGCCCCCGCGCCTACACTTAGGGCTCATCACTGGTGCCCTCTTGATCCCAGCCACAAGGGGGTAATCACTTCTGGGAGGGGGAGTTCCTTCTCATGAGGCTCATCTTGTGTGTTTGTTAGTGACCAAAAGGTAGAGCAAAAAATCCAAATAAAAATAAATTAAAATAATTCTATTAAGAAACAAAACCAAATAACATAAATAAATATTAGGAACAATATACTAATCTATAACAGTATACTAAGACCTATTTGAACATATAGGGCACAACTTTGGGTTTTTGGTACACAAACACGAGTTATAAACAACAAAATCCAAGAAAAATTATTATGCTCCTTGGTTTATTTCGAATCACACCATACATAAAGACATGAACATTCCCACTATAAAATCATGTATTCACAACACTGCTCAACTATTGATGTTTCCAAACTGGATGTTTCTGTACCGAAGCAAAGAAAAAAACACCAAAATTTCTGGATGTACAATTGCGCAGGTTCAAATGAAAACTAAATAATAACAAAGTGTGTTATTTAATTGTGTTAAATAAAACGGTATGGTTATGAATCTTAGCAAAAGCAAAAAATAGTAGAAATAATTTTTAATGAGTTTAAAATAATAATAGAGTTATAAAAAAAAGAAATTAATTTTATTGTAATGAAGACAAGAATCCTTGTTGTCAATAGTTGTAAATATTTAATTGACTGATATTAGTAAAATTAGAGTCTTTATGCAAACATTTAAAACCTCCCCATGTTTTATTACCATAAGATGACTTTGTTTGTTGAAATCCTAATCTTATTTTAAACTTATTGAAAATTGTTTGCTACTTTTTATTTTTGATCTCTATTAATGCGTGTTTTATAGCTTTCTAAACTATTATTTGTTATAATTTTTATTATAATCTAGGTATTTAATATGTTAGCATAAACTTTGCACTTGTAATCTCCAACCCACTACTTATATACGTCCTGTAATAAATATTCTTTCTTTGAGGTGCTTTCTTACCATTCTTTCTATATCTACTAGGTGAAAGATATACGTGTAAGCGGAGAGGTAGTGAAGGATGTTACATTGCTGCCAAGAGGGGAAATTGATTATAACTTACTTCATTCCAAAAACTTTGAGAATGACACGATTCCATTTCTCACATTACAGTTAGCCATATCTGGTCAAAATTCGACTTTACCACTTTTTCAGCGGGACTGCAGATATACAAGTTTTTCTATTAGACCCTCTTCTTTCACGGTCTGATCTTCCATAGATGTTATTCATTCCATTGTTTCAGCGAGAGTGAATAAACATTTTAAAAAAATCGAATATATCGTGAATAAATGATTTTAAGGATGCGCATCGATAGAGGAAATGATGCAATTATAACACTCAAAGGAAGAGGCGGTAAGACACGGTTTGTTATTAGCCCATTTATTGACAAAGGAACCAATAATTAACGGAATCATGGAATCAGTAACATGACTTGCAGAGGATGCGATCGGAGTGGAACCGAATCAGCACGCGGGCTCTAATTTAAAGATGAAAAGGACGGGAACCGTCGGGATGAGCGTCGGATCGGTCGGAACTGGAGCTGCGGATGAACACAATAGGAGACCTTTGTAGTAGGCGATGTGGCGAGGAGTGTAATGAAGTAGGAATGAGCAAGCAGTTCCTTTATGGGCCAGTCTTAGAGTTCCCTCTCAGCCACTTAAAGGATCTTCCCTCCGTTCATTGTGTCGTCGTGACTTTACGATAAATTACATTAAAGGAACAATATAGGTAGCTTGCTAGCTCATTTATGTTACTAAATGCCTCGCTATGGTCACTAGCGTCCATGGGCTACTTGTTAGCCACGGATTAGCTTCACTGATCGACCGTGACAATTGAATTTCGTTATTGTACGCCCCCTCCGGGCAACAGCACTACCTCGACAAAACATGGCGGTGATATAATTAGAACACCCGTTACCCGTACACGCCTATTCAAGTAATCCGTTTACACATTATTGCACGCACGCCTCCACTAGTATAAAAATTTGAGTCTCCACATGTAATAGCCTTTAGAATTTTGCCTAAACACGGTGTCAATTGCTCACTATCGAAAGACGTATTGCAATATGGTTGATATTTCACGCCCAATTTACCCAAACATAAAAAACGGTTTCAACGACAAGGTTGAAAATATGTTAAGTACGCGCGTCTATGAAGTAATCACAAGTGTGCAATTTCATAAGCGTACTTACAGGTGTGTTAATGTACTAATGTGAGAACTAAAATATATATTTAAAGAAAAATAAAACCTTTGTCATACTTAACTGTACCTTATAACCTGTTCTATAAGCCAATGATTGTGCGGGGTTGGGTGATCTGACTCTTTGTAAGCCGGTGAATGAGTCCAAAGGGAGTCTGCGGTTCCCAATGCTTTTAACATAAATTATTTATTTATCACAGAAGTTTAGAACCCGAAATCTGCAGCTTAGTACCCCAGTGCTCCGCACATTAAGCTGGCCTATTTCCAAATTGTACTCCCAATTTGCTGAAACTAAATTTTATGGATTTTATGTTGTTATATCTTGTACTGCAAAAAGTTCTTTGTCTCCTTCGTTTGAAATATACATAAAGATATCCTTTATCAATGAAGTAATAAAATCATCAGCTCAGAGTTCACCTCCTGAAATATTTAAAAAAAGTTTCTTTACCTATGTAACTACATATTTCAATAAACCAATCAAATCAAATCCTGGTTCCTCTACCTTTCTCTATAGTCTCATCCTGGCTAGGCTATCGCTTAGAAAGAAGCAAACAAAAAAACATTCCAGGTCAAATAGCCTTTAGCATAACAACCTTCCATGCACTTCACTTGGTGGGTTCCTAGGATTTATGGGGATCATACTTTCTTAAAGGAAGTATATAGCTGTAGTCGAAACTAATCTAAAGAAGCTGGGAGAGTGCAATAATTGAGACATGTCCCGCAGTTCAAAACAATTTGTTTATCTTTTTTTAACATTCAAAGGCTCGGTGGATAAAATTACTTATTATTCACATCCGATGAACTGTACTGCAGATCTTATTCTGAATGAAGAAACATTGAACTTATTACTC
This sequence comes from Arma custos, assembly GCA_037127475.1. Lineage (NCBI taxonomy): Eukaryota > Metazoa > Arthropoda > Insecta > Hemiptera > Pentatomidae > Arma > Arma custos. Next base: position 73,163,186 of record CM073764.1, read on the forward strand.
AAATATCATTGCCTATAAAAACATAATAGCTTCGGCTTAAAAGGATTTCATATCTAATTAATGTGGTTTCAAGACCAATAAACCCCTAAAACCGATTATCACAACTATTTGAAGCAAAGCGATATCGATCCTTGAAATAGTTAATTCCAAAGCTCGCTCCGATTCTCGAAAGCTTCGATAATTGCGGCTAAATGATAGACAAAATGGGTCGAACGGATAAATAATTTAGGAGCAATCCTTGCGGTTTGTCCCAACCCGAAGGAAAACAAGGCAGAGTGAGAGGGGAATGAAGTTAATTTTTGAAACTGATTATTATTTTACGAGCAAGGAACCTTAATTGAGAAGGGCGGGGATAATAACGGCTCCTTCGAGGGCTAGGTTTAGGCAATGTCATTTCTAATCGCCACGTATGGCTGTATAAATATTGAAAAACATTTAGTTTACCTCTTTAGTGGCGAAGATGTCTTTCCTTCTCCATTATAAAGGACCCACGCATTTATATATTTCGAAGTAGGTTAACAAGTAAGCTAGTGATAAAAGCATTGATTGTATTGTTGATTGTTTCCTACCCCCTCGAAAAAAAAAAAAAGAAAACGAATAAATAGTACATTATCTAACATTGAATGAACGAAATAACGTTACGCATGCATATAAAATGTAAATAAAATGAAAAAATTAAATAAAAAGACTGAAATGATTTTCAATCATTATTTCATTAGAAAAATAAAGTTGGTAAAAAACAAGGGTAAAATGATTTCTGGTAATCATTTCTAAATAAAGGGATGTAACAAAATGGTTTTGCAGAAGATTATTATTAAACATAAAATACGCTTTGGTAGTATTGGTGTAGTAGATTCATTATGCAAATATTTTAATCATCCCAAGGATTTTTACGATCAAATAATTTTTTTTTTTAATCACTTTATTCTTATTTTAAACTTATTTAAATTTTTGTTTCCAATTTAAGAGTGTTTTTTAGTTTTTAACTAATATTTTTTTGTTTAAAATAGGCAAAACTCCCCACTTGATTCTGCCAGTGGTTGTATGTTTCTAATAAAAATTAAGCTATATATGCCTTAGTACATACAAGCACTTGCTAAAACACATTCGGGAATGAAAAATCGTTAACCTGAGGATCCTGCTCAAGATTATGCGGCAAACTTATTAAATGATTGTGCTGTCATCACTCTATGAGAAGTGTGCAAAGTTTCTATTTAATTCGTTAATTTGAAACGACCGAAATCGAGTTAAAGGATTTCGTTATATACAGACGTTTGTACTGGCGAAACTAATAAAACTGTGTATATCAAATGTAATACCGCTTACTACCACACCTACATATATAATACACACATGCTCCATTCCAAAGGACACACCTCCACCTGAATAAGCAACCAGCTATTAGAGGAGAGATAATCCTATTGTAGGGCGGCCATTGTACACAGACCTAACTGGATTAATAAATACATCGGCTACAAGAGGGCTCGCAGTGAGTTACGACACCCCTACAATTTGCATATCTAATCCCCTCCCACCCTCTTTTCTAATTCATCCCCCGTATCTACGTCCCATCCCTTATTCAACACCCAGGCCCGGCCCAACCTATCATTCTCTTTGTTTTCCTTCCATAATTCCAGCTCGGATCCTGAAGCCCCGTGGCTATATTTGTCTTCCCGCCTAGCGATTAGATCCATTCGGAATTTTCCTCTTTGCCCGGTAAAATAATAGAGTAATTTAATTTGGCCACTTCGTGACGAAGATGACTGTAATCCAAATTCGTATTCACTAAACTTAAGTTTAGTGAGTGAGTAATGCTCTTTTATTATTTAAATAGTCCTTCCTCCTATCCTGAACAATTAAGGCAATTCTGAAATCGCAGCCGCACTATTACTTCAGTATTAGGAATTTAATGCGTATATTTGATGGAATTGATCTTTTAGAAGTGAGCCCGATACTTTGCTAAAGCCAATACATGTAGGTATATAAATATAGGGTTACAAATAAGGGGCGGATCAGATCAGTGTGTAGAGTACTGAGTTGCTGAAAGTTCTGGGCTCAAATTTGGCAGATAAATTATTTAGTCTGTTAAAGGCCACGGTTGGATCCTGTGGGTACAGACCCTCCTGGGACTTATCCAGTCTGTATAAAGTGTGTACACCAAATTGAGGGGAAAACGGAAGACCACTACCCTCCACAAGAGTTTTCCCAGAAATTTCATGGAAATAAGAGCCAATTAACCAGTTTATAAGGAAACATGTGAAATAATGGTAGATAAAGTATTTAATTTATGAGAGCCTATGGGATTTGATGAATCTCCTTACTAAGCCTTTATGTAGCATATACCTTAAATTAAGTAAAAACCTGGCGGTTAAGGTGATGGAAAATCACCTCCCTGCACAACTGTTGCCATAGAAACAGTAGAGTATCTACTATGCACTGAACACAAGACCCTTCTAGAGGTGGAGGTTTTTCTTTCATAAAACCAAGATCACGTAATACTCTTATTACACACTGAGAAAGAATTTTTTAATGATCTTTTATAATTTATTTAATATGTAATATAAATAAACTCTTTCATGAAATATTCTCATATCATTGTTTAACGTTTTGTGAGTTTCCTTTACTATCCAAGTAGGTGCTCTTCATGTTCTTTTTTTCAGAGCACCTACCTTACTAAAACACCCATCACCAAAGTAGATTTCATTAGCCTTATCTAAATGTAATCATGATTTTAATTACGATTGAGATATGTTACATGACATCAACGGTACTTGCACTGGTAGGACTCCGCTAAAAGACATTAGTGAACTGTAAAAAATTAGTGGACATTTGGCGAGGCATAGAGACGAAAGAAAGGGGTCGGAACGAGTCATAATAATTAGGAACAGGCAACTCATTAGCCAGGGTCGTGTGTTTTATATAGCAGTGTCCCGTCTTCACTGTATTACTAAATTAGATCATTTCCTCTCAAATTAAAATCTCGTTTGCGGGGCCACTGCGTAAAGGCCTCATTCCTCATCCGGGGAGAATGGTTTGCGAACTGAATAAAACACACATACATACACATGTATATATAATCCTACATTAAAATATATATATATATATATCTTATAGTTGAAGTGGCACAACTTAAAAATAGGTGTTTTTGAGTGAAGGTTCTGGAAGAAAGGGATAAATCTCTTTATCTCTCATCAAAACTGTTTTAACCAATCTTCAGACCTCGTCAGAAGGCACTTGTGCCACTCTTAGTGTCCTAATGCTATTCCACTTCCTCATGCAAAAGTGACACATTGCCAGTAGATTCTTGGATATTCTGGTGAACACATTAAAAAATTCTTGGTTATGCCATCCTCCAGGGGGTATATAAATCAAACGGAGGTACAGAGCCAATGATGTGTCAGGTACGAAGATCCCTACCCTTATTAAAACAGGATAGGAAAAAAATAGGATTCCCACTCAGCTATAGCAGCATAAACTGTTAAATGAATAAACAAAAATTAATACTTCCGGAATTTAGTTCCAACGGGAATCTATTTTTTATCTTCTTCGTATATCTATGCAGAGCAATTCCTTTATTACTGTATTTTGGAAGAAATTATGAAGATAATTTAAGGAATGAAATTTGACAATAATATTCCTAAAATGGAGCAATAATTACACCTCTTTTAAATGGAAATATATATATATATATATATATATATGTATATATATATGGAGGGTAATGAACAGTAGTATAAACCACATTTAAAGGTGATAATAGAGCGGTCTATGAAAAATTTCAAGTCATTTTAGAAAGTTTTATTTATTTAATATTACTATTTCTATTCAAGAAACCTTTATCTCTACAACCCATGAAGTGTCATTGGATCAGTACATGGAAGAGACTGTACTCTATCTAGAACCACGGTTGTGCTAGGAAGTGGGTGATTTGTCTTATATTACGCTCAAAGGCCAGGTTCCTCCCCAATTATTAGCATCCACTTTATAGAGCCTGGATGAGCCCCCGGAAGGTCTACGAGCCTCATACGGCCCATCCCAAGCTGTTAACCGATTTAAATAAATTATAGGTCCCAACCTGATTTGAGCCCTTGACCTCCGTCACGGAAAATAAGCGCTTTACCACAGAGCTACTTCTATGTAGCTATTATTTATTTATTGTATTGTGTTTTTTTAGGCATAAACAAAATTCATTAAATTGTTTTGGGCTATTTTATAATAACGCTTAAGTATACTGTTTACAATTGTATTTTTTTCATAACTATATGTATTTAAAAGATTTTTAGCTGCCTTAACTCCTCAGAATAATCCCCTTACAAACGACCGCAATTCTGAATGATGCTAAGTATACAATTCATCATGACAATCGATATGTCACGAACCCCGGAGAAAACTAATTAAACTAACGGTACCGGAGAAAGAAGTTTTGTCCTCACATGTACTTCAATAACAGTTGGGAATTAAAAGTCATGGCATGGACTGTCTTGTATCCCACAGAGGTGCCGGTAATCCCATCACCTGTATCTCACCACTTTTTCTAAGGTAGATGCTTCCTATGACTATACGTTTCTCACATCCATGTTTCACGTGGGATTCGACATGGGAGATGGAGGAACAGTCCCTGGCTTTCTACGGCTCTTTACTGAAGGAAATGTAGAAGAGGAAAAAAAAATAATGATACTTGGAAACATAGCAGACATGAGTATCATACTAATATGATATACCTAAGTGTAGGAAATAAGATGATTTTCAGTTAGCTACTTTTGATAGATTGGTGATATTATTCACTGGAAATGTACTCAAAAACTGTTTAATATCCAATTAGCATTTCGGTCATCGAATGGAAATAGTAGTGAAAAGACAAAGACAAGGAAGTAGGATGCTTTAAAAAAAAAAAAAAATCGACCACTACAAACCATGAAAGGTACAGATACTGAACCCCAGGGTTCAGTACATGGTAGAGACTGTATTGGCCAGGGATAACGGTTGTGAAGGGAAGTGAGTTGTCCTAGTTTACGCTCAACCGCCAGATCCCCTCCTTATTTTGGGTGCCCACTTTATAGAGGCGGGGTGAGCCCCAGAGGGTAGATCCCAAAGAATCTATCTCCGGCTGCTAATAGATTAAATTAAATAAAATAAAAGGATTTATGTATTTTTGAAAAATAGAAGGATTTCGGTTGGGTTTAGGCCATTATAATACGAGATGTGGCTAATAAATAACGAGACTGACGTTGCTGCGGAACAAGTACGCATGCGCCAACCGCATTTGACTGACAGCTGTTTAGTGTGAAGCTTTCTCTTTAATATGCAGTTAGTCTCGCTTCTGTAAACAATACCGTTTAGTCAGAGCCTACGTTCGTGTTAGTTTTGTTTTTATGTTTTGCCGGATAAAATGGTAAGTGTAATAATAGAGTAACGAATTATTGTGAAATTTCACTTTAAACTTGGAAAAACCGCTACTGAAACTTATAACTTACTGAAAGAAGTGTGTGGCAGTGAATGTTTATCGCGGGCACGTGTTTTTGAATGGTTTAAGCGTTTTAAAGATAGCCGAGAAGACGTTGAAGATTATTCGTGGCCAGGTCGCCCTTCAATGTCAAAAACGGATGACAATATTGAAAAAGTCGGTAATTTGATTCGGTCTGACCGTCGATTAAGTATTCGTGCAATCGCTGAAGCTGTAGGAACTGTATCAAAAAATTGATAAAGAATGTGTACGGCAAATTTTACATGATAATTTTAACCTGCAAAAAGTGTGTGCCAAAATGTTGCCTAAAATTCTCGCGTTTGAACAACAAGCAGCTCGCAAAAATGTTTGTACTGGCACTTTGGGCGCCATTGAAAATGACCCAAATTTATTGGGAAGGGTAAGACATGTGATGAAACGTGGTTTTATACTTATGATCCGGAAATGAAGCGCCAATCCATGCATTGGAAGACCCTAACTTCACCGAGAGCCAAAAAAGCTAGAATGAGCAAGTCAAAATTTAAAGCAATGATGATTTTTTTTCTCGATATTCATGAGATTTTGTATCTTCACTGGGTTCCTGAAGTATTAATCAATACTACTACATTGTGGTACTTTCAAAACTATGTGAAAGAGTAAGGAAAAAACGACCCGAAATGTGGAAGGACAGATCATGGATTCTACGCCAGCTCATTCCGCGTTATCTGTCAAGAGGTTCCTTGCCCAGTACATCATCCCAGTGTTAGAACATCCACTTTATTCACCAGATCTTGCACCTCGTGACTTCTATCTGTTCCCTAAGGTGAAATCTTCATTAAAAGGGACGAGATTTGAGTCCGTGGAAGCTGTAAAAGATTATTGCAACGTCAGTCTCGATATTTAATAGCCACCGCACCTCATATCTCTTGATATTTGATGATGATGGGTTTGAAGGTCTTTGGATTCTATTTAATATGACTTTATTTTGCTTTCCAATATAGAATAGGAAATTATTTTATTCTGGGATCAGATCTTAAGAATAACAGTTGTGTACTATAATAATAGATTACATCTCCAGCCAAGAGGCTACTTAATAAGAATCATACAGTATTTTCTTGCATGCATTTTTTATAAGTTTTTTTTTTGGCTTATGATGAAAATCTAGTTCTTGATATTTAACACACATCGGTAAATGTTTCGGTCATTCAAGTAGCTCAACAGATACGGAGTGCGAAACCCTAGAAAATAATACTGTATTATTGTAATCTTTGCTAATAATGAAAATCGTGGAGGCTAAGGCACAGAGAACGCCATTTCAGAATGATAGAAAATAAATATTGAAGAAAGAGGACTATTAACTTAGGTTTCAATTTCTTAAAGTTTATTTTGAGACTGATTGCTTATGGTGTTAAAAGTTTTGGAGGAACGTTTAATGTGAGTTATTATAAATGTGCACTCTATATTAAACTTATACATTTAATTAATGCTATATTTTGTAGTATATAAATAGCAGAAATAATTAAGCATCACCTTTATTAATAATTAATGCGAATTGTTTGTTGTATATATTCATTTAATCGCTGTGAACTGTAATTAACATCAAATTAATATAATACATTAAGTAGTAAATAACAATGACAATTGTCATTAAATGAGCCTAAAGTTCTCTTAATTACAAACCAATTTAATATTTCAATTATGTTGGCCATAAATTATGTATATAAATGACCCAAGGTTACTCGGTAATTGCAATCATTATAGCACATTATCAAATAATTATTTCTTTAATTATATTTATGTCATAAATTTCGTAGACGTCATTTCCTCTGCCCATGAATGTAAAGGTTGCTAATTGAAGGAAAAAAATGTTTGACGATAATGCAGTTATGAAAATGGCAATAATCCCGAACCATTATATATGTTTACGAGTAAGAAAATGGTCTGAGTGGAGGTAAAAAAATTCTCATATATAGGGAGAACTGTTTATTGGAAAGCCGACGTTTCAACCTACATTGCAGGTCTTCTTCAGGGCTAGTATGATCACACTTGACACTTAAGACTGTACTGTTTCCATATATGTTTACAGAAACTTAATAATTACATAACGGATTTTATTATTCCTTCAAAAATAATTGTTGTGACACTGCCAGCCTAACAATTGTCAACTCATACAAAGAATTGGCAAAGTTTATTTGAAATAATATTCTCCAAATCAAAACAAAACAATTGCCTCGTGTTGATAGAATTTCTTAGAATGTTCCTCTCGTCTAAGTCCGGTGGACTCGCTGACCAACCGCTACAACTACCTAGGCTTTCTGGAGGGAGGTTTTGAAACGCCCTACTCATAAAACATAAATTCAAACATTAGTGGATTTGTTTGAGCTAAAAAGTTCATTAGCCAGAGTTAAATCAGTCTGCACTAAATTCCCAGCTAATAAGGTTATTCGGAGATTCAAAGGTTCGAAGTCGTATACTCTTTGTTAATAGCGGGTAACCGGTAAACACCTGATTCAAGAAAAAAATCACCGGGTAATGATCGGGAAGTGACTCAACTCTAATATAGAATATTAAGGGGTCTTGGACTTAGTACGTGGTAGAAACTGTACTGTTTCTAGCTCAACAATTGTTCAGATAAGTTATTTCTCCTAAATCACACTCAACCGCCACTTTTTTCCGAAAGTGTACCCAATTTATAGAAGCTGGGTGAGCCTCAGGAGGTTTGTAGACTCCACATTATCTTTTGTATCTGTTAACAGATTAAATAATTTATCTACAACTGCCGGATTTGAACCCAGGATCTTTGTCACAGCAACTTAGCGCTCTACCATTGAACTACCCAGCTCCCAATATTTCTATGCAGTTATTATTAATCTTTTTTTTCTGCTATCTTTTAGAATAATTCTTAAAATTATCTTTGGGCTATTTTAAGTCACATATGCTTACTATATTAAAAAAAAGTTAATTTTCATTTCTTGTTACTTTAAATATGAACCGTTAAATATATATATGTATATTGTTATCAGATAGAATCGAATTTAAATAAAGAATGTGGAAGCCGCTTTCCCTTATGAATATAGATTTTTTTTTAAATGTTCATTTTTGCTCTTGTCATGAATCTAATTGGATCTGAAACAAGTGACATTAAAAACAAAACAAAAATATAACTGGACTACTACAATCCATGAAGGGTAGAGTATTTTGATGAGACTACTGTTTCTTAGCCAACGGCTCTGCTAGGTGATTTGGCGAGATCACACTCAACCCCCAGATTTTGCATTCTATTAATCCTTTGACATACAATGACTTTTGAGATACCGCATTCATTTTATGTTTCACTGCAGACATTGATGTCTCCGTTACGTCAGGGATGTCCCCGGTGATTGTTCAACTATATTCATTCGTGTGTAAATTATGATCACTGTTGCCCGTTAAATTTTCGGGTGCGTTGATTTCAGCTTTATTTGTATGTCCAGGGGCAAGGATACCCTCTTTATTGAGGCTGGTTCAGCCCCAGGATGGTCGGGGGATTCCTTAGGTTCTATCTAATAATCTGATCTGTTATATTAAATTAAGTAAAATACACTTATACTCTGCAATAAAATATTAATTACTCGAATTTATCTCAATGATTGAATTGGATGTATACAAGAGAATAAATTCTTATACTAATATCCTTATGTGAATAAGAAATAAAAAAGGATACAAAACACAATAAAATAAATAAGCGATCGGTTCATAAGCAAGTTAAAACGAAATTAAATAGATAGGTAGACATACAAATTGAAATTCTCTATTTTCAAACCTACCTACCTTAAAAAAATATTAATATTTACGGATGTCAAAAACAGTCGCCTGCGAGCATCGTTGATAAATTTATAGCTAAACGTCTAAAGGGAGCATTTTAAATATTCACATTTAACAATTCTGTTTTGGATGGCCAGTCACAGATTGTTTATTTACAAAACACCGGGTAATTAACGCCACCGGCTATACAGAGTCATTTATAAATTACCAGATTTTTCTTTGAAAGTTAAGAGAGGGTGTTACTGGGTTCATTAATAAACCTAATTGCGGTCCCTTCCCTGACGATTAAGTAGAATAAATATAGAATGGAAGGAACGAAGCGAGTATTTAAAACAGGAACGAGGCAGAATTTACTAATCGATGTTAATGACACTCGACAACAAGCGATATCGCTCGGTAATTATAAGGTGACAACCACAGCTAAGAGAAGCTCATAAAGTATGTACCATCCGCAAGGAACCGCTATGGATGAAGTATGGATCCAAGCTTCGTGAAACCTTGGATTAATAATTACACAGTCGAACCCAGGGCAATCGGTAATCCCTGTACTCTCTCTCTCTCTCTCTCTCTCTCTCTCTCTCTCTCTCTCTCTCTCTCTCTCTCTCTCTCCCTCCCTCAGTAATTATGCAAGTAATTGCTCGTCCAAAACAATAGTTTCCTACTACCAATCCCGTTTCTCATTCTCTCTAGGAAATACCAACTGCTTAATCGCTTTGCGATTAGAATTTAGGAGCAATTTATAAAAAAAAAATTAAATAAATAAATAAAGTTTCATCTCAATTCTTGGTCAATAGGGGCTGCCTGTGGTCTTGTGGTCAGCATAAAAACCTACTGTAACCAAGATTACGGGTTCGTAGCCAGGCAAGTGGCCCTAGGATTTTTTAAAAGGAGTAAAAAATCCTTGGGTATGCCGTCTTTCGGAAGGGACGTTAAACGGGGTCCACAGCCTTTACGATGTCAGGCACTCGTTAAAAATCCCTATCCTAATTAAATCTGGATAGGAAAAATTTAGGTCTCCCGTTGTAGCCTCGTCCATGTTTTCTTGTGTCTTGTCATAAATGACAAATACTTAATATAAATATTTTAGATATATCATTACTATAAGTAAAGTATACTATATATCATAACAGTAAACTATATTTATATCATGATCCCCAAAATATTTGCCTTATTTTAAAATCATTTTTATTTTAACCTCATCTGAAGGTTTTCCTTTAAATAAAGAATCTTTTCACTATTCGAATGGAACTTTATTTTTTTCTAATATTAATTATTCTTAATTCGAAACTAATAAATTGCCATACTGAGGAGATGCACCTTGGACTTGTCATTTTCATGTTTCAATGATTAGATATAAAGACCTGTAACAATAAAAATATTTTATAACAAATAACTTTTACTACAATGTGTGTTGATGATAGTAATTGACAACAATTGAAGAATTGACAACCTGTAATTGATATTTTTTTCAAATAATATTGCTTTATTTCAGAATGAATTCACATAATGAAAAATGTTTTTGTTTCAAATCTCCATTTATTCATATTAAATTTTTTTTACAATATATATATATATATATATATATATATATATATATATATATATATATATATATATACAGAAATAATTATAATACTTTTCTCAACCGGAGGTATACGACTATTCTTAATTCGAGTATAAACAATTATAATAACAACTAGACGAACATTGAAATTACAAGTAACATTTTGTAGGTAAGTTTTATTAATAAAAAGACGATTTGTTACTACACTATTTATTAAAGTTACAATCTGACTCCACGTTAATAATAACTATTAATTAACGAGCAGCAGCTACCTCCTTAAAGTTTTTTATTAATCAACTATTGGTAATCAATACATCGCATTAAATTCGTCTTACTATTAAAAAATAAATATAAATATTAGTGTCTTCTACATCATAGTACAAGATTTTAGACGAAGAGCAACATAATGTATCGTAAAAAAAATTACACGACACTCCAGAAACAAAATAAATAAAAATATAAAATGTAGGCTGTATATCAAAATTTATGTAAATGCGTTTCCAAGTAATCGGTTACGTGAAGCAATTATAGCCCGATATCTGTAATAAAGTTTATGTTTTAACTTTTTCTTATTCCTCGCTAAAGACACATTATAGTCAGATTCATGGCCCTTTTTCAATAAAAGCTAATACAACAACTTGCCCTTTCTGGAAAGACGGAGAATCGTAAATTATATTCTGTTACCGCCAGCCAGCTAGCTGGGGCTCGTGTGTACCCGAGGGAACATTTAATGGATCAATAAAAACCGATTAACTTTTGTTTATGTGACAATTATTTTAATGACCGTTTCTGCTTGGAATTTCAAAACTACCTGTTAACATGAATTATTTAAACATCAAAACGTAATTATCTGTTCAACTATTAAACGTCTTTATTGAAAATGATTTTTCATAAATAAGAGACTAAAACTACTAAACAGCAAGATCGCAAGATGTTATGTTTCATTTAGTGACACAATATTTGTTAACGCTAAAAACGTGCCTAATTATTTTATTATTGACATAAATTTTAAATAAGCTAAGACTATTAAGTGGAGAAGTAGTTTCTAACAAAAAAAAAAGTTAAACTGAAATGAAATGGAAAAAATCTTTCTAACAATTACTAATGTTTTTGTTTAAATAAGGAAACAAATAAATAACAAATGAACGTTATTCTTTAGAATAATTATCTATATGATATTTTAAAAAATACAAAATTAATAATCGTTGACTTTGATGATTAATTATGAAAATTTAATATTGAAGAATTTACAATTTTAATATGATTAACTAATTAGCTGTTGCGACCCACCCCGGAGAGATGAGGCAATCATTGTCAGCCTATCCCCAACTGACATTTATAATTACTGTTAATTGCAGAGCAGGTTAATTAGAAAGTTAGTTATTAGTCCCTATAATTAAATGAATTTTAACTAAACGGTAGATTAGTTGGGCATATGTGTTAACGGCAGAATGATTGAGAGTTAATGATACAAAGAAACGTCATCGTTCTTAACAACTGTTTGGTCCCCGGTTCCCAGTATGAAAATCTTTTTTTTTTTTTCAGCTCAGCATTTCGATGTCAAATTTATTCACCCTTTTCTAATAGAATGGTATCGCTAAAAACACTTTATTCAAAAGTCTATTTCGTTTAAAATACGGTATCATCAAAAAGCATGTTAATAGTTAGACATACCGATAAAGTATAGCCAGCATTGGCAAAATCACATGATTAATTCAAATTCCAAAATAATCACTCATGAAAATATCAATAAATATAGTATGGTTAAACTAATTAAATTATTTACCATATAGTAACATATGGTCTACATAATTTACCTTCCAACTTGTAATTTATCATTCTTTGAGTAGGAGTTTAAGCAAGCATGGCTCACTTTTTAAAAATAGGTAGTAAAAATTTTTAAATTTATAGGCCCCTGTTGTAATTTCAGTTTTTATTATTTTAAATACAATAATTGAGGTAAAGGTAAAAATATTTTGATCAACAGTACAAGATGTTTAGGCCCTCTTAGGCTCTAAGATGCTTTTTTTTTTTTTTAATTAAGATGCTATTTTAATTTTACTACGAAGTTTAGAATATAGATTTTTTTTAATAATTAAGAAAAAAAAATTAATACCAAGAAAAATCCCCTCAAAAACTAACCAGTTAAGGTTTTGCCAATTCAGGCATGTCGTGAAGCACTTTATATGATTTTTCTTTTGGTGTATGTTCTGTTGATACCTGTATTTTCCTGTATTACAGAGTGAAGGCTTTGCAAATAATGTAGTATCTCTGTTTTTGAGTTTTTGCTCATTCTTATTGATGATTCATTACTTCTTTTTTTTTAATTTCAGATACATAAATTATAATAATGTTATAAAACTGTTCATTTTTATCGAAGATAAAAGGCTGAAAATGGGATGAAAAAATTTTGGTATTTTTCTTCAAAAAACTAGTAGTTCAGAGTCTAAAGAAATCATCCCTGTTAGCCAAATTAATCAACACATGACTGGAAAAAATAAATGTTTAAATATTGATTATCCTGCTAAACGGCCCCTCCCTGTTTTGTTTTGTATAAAGTCAGCGGCTTTGAGCCGGTTCGAGTAAAAACCGTCTTCAGCGGACTCAGCCCATTGTAACGCCTTAAAATACCGCAAGGTAACAGAAGGCTTTTGGTTTATATAGAAGCATTTTCAGGCATTTATAGTAAATTTGTATTATATTGTAAATAAAATTTTGTAGGATGAGAAAAAAAAAGAAGAATTAAATATTGAATAAAGATATATTTCTGCCAACATTAGATTCATATTGTTTATCCTATGATAAATAATAACAATATAAATTTAAAATCTCAATATACAGAGTTGTAAATTGCACTAATAGCCTGGTTTATACAAATATTAAGCTTCTTAAATTTGAGTTGGAATGGCAGAAAATTTATAGAATTTCTTCAGTACACTAACGATTTGATAAGAAATAGATAACGTTATACAATTAAACCGAATTTTTCGAACACGATAAATAAACAATTAATTGAAAACGTGTTACTTGAATTCACCCCGAGTTGTACATCTTCATAAATCAAGCAGTAAATGTCAATTTGATAAAGTAAATTTATCCTACTCAATTCCCTTGTAACAAGATCCCCATCTCCTACTTCCGGTTCCACTATTTCTTCCAGACATCTCAGAGCTTACATGAGAACCAGTTCCAACAGATAAATCAAGAGGCTCAATTTTCTGACGATCCAATTAGTTTGAACTTTCTATTATTTTATTCAAAGAATATTTGCGTTTTAGCATGGGAAAAATCATTACGGATAATTATTTGTTTATAGATAATAAATAATATCACGAGATATTATTAATAAGATATATTTATATTTAAATTAAAGTAACTGCTTTACTCGATATCGTCAATACTAATTGAAATTAATGATCACGTGCCAAAATGAATAGCGTATGATACCACTATCGATGGAAGTGAGGTACAGAAGTGTGCGGTGGTAAATCATATGGCCCTAGGTCCAGATAGATTTCTGTGGGACTGTGACTAAAGGGATAGTTCAGTCCTGAATAGGTTGGTTTTTTAGTTTTTACCGGCCATCATTTTTCTTTTGGAATATATAGTACTATGTAGTATCTGGAAAGGGCAATCCTGCTTCAGGGTAAAGGATATAGTTCCTAAAATAAATTTTCCACATTTGTAAATTTGTACAATTACTAACTTCACATTACTTATTTATCCCGTGGCAACACTGAATCAGTCAATTGGTGAGAAAAGCTACTAGCTGTTGTATACTTGGACTCTCCTTCAAAACAGAGAGATTTTTTTGTTTTCTGTCACATTGCTACCATAAAAATGTTCATTATCCTTGAGGCTAATCAAGTTGTTAGCATGGTGATTCGCTGCAGGACCCCCACACTTGCGAGGCTTATAAGTAGCATGTTGTATATTATAATTTTGTTTGTTAGAGATAGTTTATTTTTGTGGTGAAGTAGTCGTCTTAGAAGTTAAGAGTCGGTGATTCGATTTTTTCTTCAAATTAATTACGTGTGATTTCCAAGTCAGTCTTCTGTCCATGGTAAGGCCCAAGTATTTTGTCTGTGTTTGTCTGGGCAATGGTGTATTGTAAAGTGTTAGTGAGGGGCAGTCTGAATGTCTAAGTGTAAATGTTACTTGGTTAAATTTTTATATGTTAATTTTTATACACCACTTATGGAGCCAATTTTCTAATCAATTTAAGTGTGTCTGTAGGTTCTGAGAAGCAATATTGGGGTTAGTACTGGTCGAAAGTATGACAGTATCGTCCGCATATGTAGCCAGTAGTGTTTCTGGCGCCTGTGGGATGTCGCAGGTGTATGTAGAGTACAGAACTGGACTTGTAATACTCCCGTGCGGTGCTCCTACATTAATTCAGCAATGGTCGGAATGTTTACCATTCTGATTAACAATAAAGAATCTGTCTGCAAGATATGATTTTATGATCAGATAATATTCCTGCGGTAGAACTAATTTTAGTTTGTATAGGAGACCATCGAACTTTATCGAAAGCTTGTGAAATGTCCAAGAACTCTGCTGTGCAATATTCCTTCTTTTCTAGTGCTACGTCAATGCTGTCAACCAATCTATGACATTGTTGTATTTGTAGAATGCGCAGGCCTAAACCCGAATTGGTAGTTAGGAATTAAATTATTTATTTCTAATAATGGACAAAGCCGCTTTAACAATAGTTTTTCAAATATTTTGGAAAATAGTGGGAAAATACTAATAGGCCTGTAGGACATAACCAGGTCTAATGATGATTTGGCTTTGTGATCATTTTTCCTACTGAATATTTCCAAACTAAAGGAAAATAAGTAATTCGAAGAATAGAATTGTAGATAGCTTTCAGAAAAATTTTGCCTTTCCTATGAAGAAGTCGTAAAATTTTAGGTGTAATAAGATCATAACCAGGTTATTTTCTTCGCGGTAATATTTTTATACAAAATTCAACATCTGAAGGATTGATTGGTGGGGGTGGTAAAGGCAGAGGAAGTGGCGAAGTCAGAATTTGTTGAACGTCACAGCTGTGCTGTGGGTCAAGTAGGGCGTTGTGTGGTTGAAATATCATACGTCTGTGAGATGAGAGGCAAATAGGTCTGCTTTTTCTTTATCACTTCTGACCCATGAGTTTTCAGAGTTACGGAGGGGTGTCCTTGTATTATGGTAATGCAGAATCTTTCTAGTTCGTTGCCAAAGAGTATTATTACTTGTCTGTAAGTTTGTCAGATGAGTGTTGTAGATGTCATTATTGTATTGCTGTACTCGTTTTCTTAATCAATTAGACAGTTGGTTTAGTAGTTGTTTGTCACTAGGATATCTAGATCTTTTCCATTGGTTCAGTGCACATCGCTTTTCAATAATAATGGATCTTATATCGGATGGTAAGTAGTCTCATGTCTGTGAGATGGTTGCCAAGCGGCAGTTTGTACAGTCTTTGTAAGCGTCTCAACAGCTTTGTCAATGTCATCTGCAGTCTTCAAGCTTGTGTTAAGGTTAATTTTGCCATTTATTTTACGATGAAATTTACAAATCATTATAGCTCCATGAGTTAGCGTCGGTATATGATTTGTAGTGAGTACTTGTGTGGAAAGTGACTTCTTTTTTTTAATGTTATCGTACATTTACAACTTCCGGTACGTAACTCTACTAGTTTTGAAATTTAGAGGGAAACTACGGAATCGAATGGAATTATTATTCTTACTTATTTTTTATAATAGGACTTCTTGGACCAATCAAAATAAAATTAAATAATAAATCATTAATAAGTTACCACAGCTTAACTAACTTAAGGAAAGTTTTTTTTTTAATGTGAGTGGAAAATAGTTGACTGGATAATTCTAATAATGGATTGAATTGACCAGGAGGTGCAGTTAAAGAACACAAAATAAAGTCAAGAAAGACTTATTTTATTGTAATAACGTTTCGGCCTAAGATTTAGGCCATCTTCGGGATAACCAGTAGAGGGGGCCGGGTCAGATTATAAACTATCTACTGCCAACTGTCTTTTTTCTAAAAATAGACGACAACTTTATTACAACTCGCTCGAAACTTTTTTTTTTGTACATAATATAGAGATTTCTCCTCCTGGTCGAATATTAGTAAACTGGGATACGGTTTAGTTTCATTCCTCAAGCCAGGTTTGGAGATGGGAAGGAAGAGAGATCCTCCAGAAGGGTGGAATTGCCGAGGCGCGGTTGCACGAAGGTAAAAGGCCGTTAATAGAATATAAATTGGAATCATGGGCTCCTTGTCATTAGGGATGCAATTTGTCCAATCCCCTGATTACCTGATTACCTGAGGGGGACTAGGTAATTTGATTTCTCCATTCCATTACCTTCCTTATCTCCCCGCCGCCCCGCCGCTCCTGCCCTTCCCATTAGCTCGCCTAATCTAGACTTTGTTTTACAATCAGATCACTCCGCCTCTACCGTTACCGCCTCAATCATCCCCAACTCATGACCTTTTTCTTGTTTTTTTCTTACATTAGTTTATTCAACTATTGCTTACAATTGAAGAGTAGTTAGGGGTTAAGTAGCTGGATGGTAGACAGAGTTGAAGATCATGGTTGAAACATAACAACCAGAGGTGTAGTAAAAATAACTTTATAAATAATTTTTAATATGATCCGGAAGAAGGCACTCACAACCAAAAAAATATTTAAAGAAAAATACATCTACAAAATGATATGCTTATTGATTAAAAAAAAACTAATAATAAAATATAAAGTTTTTCAATTGTTGCCTAAGAGGGAATTCCTGCAGAGAAAAGAAAATATACCTATATTTATTTTACATTTTTATGTATTTATTTCATTACAATCGACTTGTTTCTTAAGTTACTTTCAACAAAATTACTTAATGCAGCACCGACAGAAGGAACACACTGCTAAAAATAAATGTTTAAAAAATATAAATCTACAAAATATCATGCTTATTGAAAAATAAAAATCAATAATTAAAGTCTGTCTATATTCGCCATTTTTTGCGAATAATAATTTAGCAAACAAACATAAAGCTGCAAAATACCGTAATGCTTATTGACTAGGAAAAACAAATAATAAAATAAGGATTTTTTTAACAATTTCCAAAAAAGGATTTTCTTGAGCTAATAAGAAATTTAAAAAATGTTAGCAGTCAAAAATAACATTTACAGTTTTATTTTTCATGTAGTATATACACTTATTACAATCTATTTTTCTTAGGTAGCTCTCACAAAATTATTTAAAAATACTAACGAAAGAAGGAAGACACTGGTAAAATATATATATATATATATATATATATATATATATATTAATTAGATTAATTTATTAATATTTACATCTATAATAATATTACAAGTAAATCTGCTTAAAAGTACAATATGACATGAAAAAAAAAAAACACTTTTGGAGAAACTAACCAATGGTAGCACTCCTATAAAGTTCTATAGTAAAAGATCAGTAATAGGTAAAATCGGGAATAGTATGGGAAGCAAGTTGAGAGACTGGCGGATTTAAGTGTGTATGGAGCTTGTCATGGAAGGTTAGGTATCTAGTTTGGGCCAAATCAGCAATATATAGGGTATTAAGATCGTGATGGATGAGTTTGTTTGTGACATAATAAGGAGCATTGAAGATTTTACGAAGGATTTTGGATTGTAAGGATTGGATACGAGATGAATTGGATGGTTTAGTAGAGCCCTAAAGCTCAACTCCGTATGTAAAAAAAAAATCATGCTTATTAATTAAGAAAAATAATAATAAAATGTCAAGTCTATCAATATTCGCCTAAAAGGAATTTTCTTCAGCGGGGAACAAATAGAAAAATATGGCTTAGGATGTGAACAAAAAAAAAAAAAGAGATCTATTTTCAACAGATGTTATTTTTTCAACAGACTTGATTTTTTCCAAATTGTTTAAATCTATAGGAAACAAGCTTCTGTATTGATATAATAATCTGTAAAATTTATTTATCTCACACACTAAGGATAATATGGAATTTATAATGGAGTATTGCACCCGGAAAGTATCTCTTCCAGTCCCCGAAGGATAACTAAAAGCTTTTTCCGTCTCCCCCGATCCGAAAGTGACTGAAGGATTACCAAGAACAGATCCCAACTCTAATGGATTCCCGAAGATTAATCGATCCCAGTGCGATCCTCAAAACATTGGAAATGCTTTGTCCTACCCGCAGCGCCCGCAGAAGGTTACAAGAGGTTGGCTTCTTTGTGGGTTTCTTCATTATCCTTCGAGGAATTTGAGGGAACGGGTCGATTAAAAGATGCCAGTAGTTGGTGATTTGAACGGTAGTACAGGATGGTCGATAGTCATGTAATCGAAATTATCACATTACTTGAATAACGTTTTGTTTATCTTGCATAATTATTACTTTAGCATATTTTAAAAATATGGAGAAAAAAATGGGGAGGAGATCTAAAAAATTAATCCCTTAAATAATGATAAACTTTTAATTAGAACCGACATTTCGGCCCACGTTGCAGGTCTTCTTTATTCATCAGTTTCTTTTTTTTGTTTTCTCAGTATTTATTTTCTATGGTCTAATCATCGTTCGGATATAGTTTCCTTCCACACTCAAAATTAAATCTTTACAGCTGCAAATAATTTGCATTGAAATTGAAATTTGAAATTCGGTGCTAAATAAAGTACACATTGAAACATACGTAAACTTCGTCGGGATGAATTTTAGTGGATTAGATTCTATGGTTTCTGGAACACAGGTCTTCCACTTCATCGACTGATTCCTATGCGACTACCACTTATATAAAACAAATTTCATTTATATTTTTAGTGTGAATTGTATTTGTATTGGTTTTATTTTGATTTCCCTCTTAAAATAAAATACATATCTGGTCAAGAGGCATAACTAGAATCATACTGTATTTATAAGTACTTGAAAATAATTGGAGGACCTTGGCACAGGACAGAGAAGAGTGGAGGCGATGCCATCATGCCTCCAAGATCCGTGGTGGGTTGTGAAGCCAGTGTTGATTGATTGATTGACTTGAAAATGAATATAAACCAATCATTTGTCTTTGTAAAAAAAAAGAAAAAACTAAAAAAAACAAAATAAAATCATTGTCTCTTTGTAATTTCAGAGCTTCTTATTATATTTTATTATGTGGAAGAAAATGGTCCGGGTGGAAGTCAAAACATTTCTCAGAAGTAGGAAAACTTCTTAATACTCTACATTAATTCCCCAAGGTTTGTATCTACATCTCAGGTCCCCCCACTTTAATTTACACCACACAGACAGTTCAATAGTTAAGAGACTTTTTTGACCATTATATATATATATATATATATATATATATATATATATATATATATATATATATATATGTTATATATTATTATATTATATATGTTAAGACAAGACTGATGATCGCATAGTCGCTAATATCAAGCTGGCATTGTAAACAGCTGTTAGAATCTATAAATAGAGGTTCAGTTATAACCCAGTTATCGTGCGAGTCTTTTCATCCTAAATTTTCATTTTTTTTATGTTTTGTTCCTGGAAGTATATAAGTTATATATATATATTTATATACACACAAGGTCAACTATTATTATTCAATATGTTTTAATATCTTCTATATTTCTTTTCTCATCAATCTATTTATCTCTCATCAATCTACAATATTTTTATTTCTCATCAATCTTTTCACAATTTATCTTTTATTCATTGTCTCTTTTTTCTAATTATTCCTGTTTATATAAATTGTAATATCATCTTTGGTACTGCATTTTTAATATGGTTTTTCTATTTCGTTTTATTCTCAGCCCTGATGATGGCCAAAGAAGTTTTACTAAGGCCGAAAGGTTGGCACATGTTAAACATGTTTTGTGTTAAATTTATTGACTGCATCTCCGGCCATTTCACAGTGTTCTTAGATATATCCAGTCTACTGTTTCTATATCAATATAAACTTATAATCGACAATTTTCGATTCTTTTGCAACCAACTACAACTCGATCTTTTTTCACTTTGGCGTACTTGGCCGAACGTGATTGAATTCCTCTCTGGACTATTTATAAATAATAAATAAAGATTATTACGTGGGAAGGCGGATCGGGGGCGTCGGTTAATTGGTGAGCAATCAGGCCGGTAAATTGGGCAGTTTGATAATTACCCAATCCACACCTGGGCACTCATCTCGCCTCTTTTAATTATCCTATGTATAGCCGATAAATAAGTCAATTTAGATTACAGATCTAATAACAGATAAGGGGGTACATCTTGTTAGAACCGTGGGTAATGACACTTGATGGGGGAGAGAGAGAGAGAGGCCAGAGGGAAATATCCTAAGAGCTCACATCTCCATCATGTATTCGATATTATAAGGGAGTCATTAGGCGGGATCAAACGTACATCCCAGGACCAAGTGAGGGGTCTCAATCACCCTAATCACCTAATTTGTCCGTTACAATTAGATTTAGTAAGGATCCATTGGGAGTTGTATTGTATGCGGGCCTCGCCCTCTTTGATTGGCGTCTCCTGTGTTACTTTCCTTAGCTTGTAACGAGGTCCTAATGCACTTATTACGAAATGAGCTGCAAGGCACTGTTGATCTTTAGAGTACAAGGACGGATAATTATCGTGGAGAAATGATTTATAATTTTTAACAAAATTATCAACAAAAAAAAAAGAAATCATGGGTTTCAGTTCCGTAAGTTGTCACCTCGAGTTAAGTCACGAGTTTTAACTTTTCATTCGTTTCCTTTATAATATTCTCGAACGAAGTCGTATGGTGAATGTTTTTCCTCTGCGCTGGAATGTGAATTATATTATTCTGGAGTCTTTCTTGACTTGGAACAGGCTTTTGGTCGAGTATTACACCCGGGATTGCATTACAAACTCCTTTAATTTTTATCCCCTTGATACTTTCTCATTATCCAGTCTTATCTCACTAAAAGGTCATTCAAAGTAAACTGTATTAATGCCTACTCAACCCTCTCTTCTCAATCTGCTGGTGTTCCTCAATGCAGCAGTATCCTTTGCACAATTCTCTACACAGTTCACCCATTCCAACCCATCCTAATACTATCCTCACCACGTATGCTGATGGCACCATATCTATTATCAATCAAAACTAATCCAGTTATTGCATCCCATACTCTTCAAATTCATATCACTGATCTTGAAGAATGGTGTTAAAGTAGGAGGATAAAAAGTCCTGTCAAATAATCTTTACCCTCCGTTGGAAACCAATGACTTCCTATTCTCCAGTATCCTTTAATGTCCTACTGACTCCTGCAGGACAAATTCGATATTTAGGACATCTTGACAAACGTTTAACATGGAATCCTCTCTGTGTTCTAAGAAACTGCTCGCTGTTTTAGACTACCTTATACCTAGACATGCGCTCTATGCTCCCAATGAAATAGATTAGACTCACATATACGACAGGTCATTCAAAGTAAACCATAGTGATGTCTATTCATCTTTTCTCAATCTACTGGTGGTTCTCAAGGTAGTAAACTCGGCCCAATGCTCTACTCTTTAAGTAGTTTACCCACTTGCTATTTTTCATGTCATTATGTATCATTCATTCTATTTACTTGTATTATAATATAGTTGTAAATTTCAACAAATAAACTTTTTAAAAAACTGTATTACTGACTGTATAACTTAAAGAACCGACTTACAAATACTCTTTAGGTTATCAATACTTCGAAATATTTGTTAAAACGTTCATTTCTTGATGAAATGATTACCTGAATAAACATATTTCTAATAATTACTGACTACGATTATCATCATACTAAAATTCACGATTATTTTATTTTTTCGAGAATGTTAAACAGTAAATGAATGCAAATTTGTTGCTAGAGTTAACTCATATCGACAACCTGCAGAACTGATACCGATTCTTTAAAAAAAAACAAAGCCAGCTGTAGTCAAATACATCAATAGCATCTGTTGGTTCTGATTTATAATAATTGAGAAATAAACAAATAATAAACAAGAAACGGTCTAACAGGAAAAAAAAAACTGAAACACGACTATTTTTATCATTGACACGCGAGGTTGGAGCCCTTAATCCCTATTTCGACGTAATTATTCTAGGTTGGGGCTAGGTCGCTTTCAATATCTTGTTTCTATTATTATACACCAGGCGCCCTTATAACTATGAATGTATTATATTTGCGCACGAAATCACTATGATGCATTTACACATCACCAAAATCAAGAATAACGGATTAAAAAAATCATAAAATTTTGTGTTTAATATATCGGTCTCACTCAAACCCTCCAGATTCGAACCTAGCTTCCTCTTCGATTCCCGATAATCCTCCGAGGGTGAAAAGAAGATGGCCTCTTGGCCTTTCAAGTTGACTTAATTATTCGAGAACTACCAATGGGTAGTTCCTCTACTTGCATTTGTTGCTTGCAATAGGCATTGCTTCCAATTCATTCTATTTACTTTTTGCATTTTTATAACACAGTTGCAATTTCATTAAATAAATTTTAAAAAACAAATAAATATGTACATTGGGGTATTCACGCTAGTACAATACTTTTTTGTTGGTGGAATTGGTTCTTTAATAATAACTATAAAGTAACGGAAAATCAAATACGCTCTTTTTTGTTCAGAAAACTGGTCACGAGTACATAATAATGTAAACCTGAGTATAAAATTACACGTTAAACAAAATATATAAATCAGGTTTTTAGAAAATGTTTTAATATTTAATATTTTAGAGTTAAATTTTAATTAAAATATTAAAATGCTCAAAAAAAGGGTAGACTGTTTGTAAATGAATAGCTGAATTGGCGGCAACCATGTTTTCCCTTCGAAAATTCTCATTTTTTTAATACAAAAAATACCAATATTACATTTTTTTTTTGAAAAATTAAAAAGCTGAATATACAAACAATTAAAAATTCAGTTTCTGTATGAATTTGGTCTCATGAAGATCAATCAATAAATTTTCATAAAAATCTTATATTTTGAAGTTTAGTTTTTAATTTTTTTATGTTTAGATAAAGGTTCAGGGTTTCAAAAGAGGCGAATTGTATACAAGAATCATTTTTTATTCAAAAACGACTGGTTATTCAGAATATAAATTCTTATATGAATTAAAGCATATAAGGATATATTTTCACATATTTGAAAGTATAATTTAAAATCGTTAGGAGCGTCCCACTACTTGTTTATTCGCATTATATTTATGAATTATTCTTTCGAATCATTTATGAATATATTATTGAAACACTAATTGGTTTATGTTTGTATTCGAACTGATGAATGAAATTTCAATTCCGAGTTTTTTTTTAATAAATATGGAAATATCTGGAAAGCACGATAGGTTTCGAAAAGGTTTTGCAAACGAGGAGTTTATTTCAATTTTAATCGATACAGGTGTAGAGTCGGTACGTTAGTAACATGTCTCACCTGCCCGAAGGTAGGCTGGTCTTCGTCACGTGTACATCTGCAATTCTCTCTACGCTTCTACATTTAGTAAATTATAAATTTCTTTAAGTAACCATTAAGTAATAATGAAAGCCTAAATTCGCTCGATAAAAGCTTATCTTAGGGAAGTTTAATTAAATAATACCGTTCAGGCTTACATCTGTTAACAGCCTTGGATGGATCCTCCTGGGGCTCACCCAGCCCCTATAAATATTCTTAATTGGGGAAAGCCTGGAGTTTAAGCGATGTCTTGGGCGAACCACCTACCTGCACAACCGTTGTTTTAGAAAAAGTACAGCCTCTACCATATACTAAAACCTTCATGGTTCTTTTTCAGTTTTTTTTTTTTTAAGTATAACCTATAATACATTCCAATTGTGTTTTAATAAATAATTAGAACTTAATTTTATGAAGCAAAAATCGTTGTGATTGAAAATAAAATCTTAATAACATATTGTTTTTAAATAGAAGAAATAAACTTTTTAAGCAAATTAAACTAGCAATTTTGGGAATTTTCAACAATTCTAAAATGAAATAAAAAATTAAATAGCTATTATTGATTAAGAATTCAACCATTAAAATGCCTGGTACCTTGGTATATCCAAATTAATTTTTCTCACATTAAAAATAGAATTTAACCTTTGGGGTTCTCAAAGGTGTAATTATTTTTTGAAAAATCTGGCTTGTTTTAATGTAAAATATTGTTTTTACAATTTTTTATTAGTATATTATGTTAAATGAAAAAAAGTGATGTTGTGTGAGTTCCAAGCCAAATATGAAACTATAAAATAGATGGAACATTAAAAAATAGTTAAGAATAAGCGATATTCAGGAAATCTATACAAAAATCTAGGCGTTGAAACGCTTTATTTTGCTGCGTTACATTTAATTTCAATGCTGTATTTTTTTTGTCCATTTTAAGCAATATAAGCAAAAGGTTTTGCTAATTTATTTTTATATTCAATTTGATGTATTAATTACCATGTTTTATCTATGTTTTAATTATTTAAACAGGCCTATTAAATTAACTAAAATTGCTCTTTATTTATGCTAAACACAACTTTTTGTTAACATAAAACAATAGATCAATATCGATAAATAGGTGTTAAAAGTTATATTTTACTTTGTTCAATACATTTCAAATCTGTAATTTTTTTTTCAGCATTGAAGTATATTATTTACAAAAATCAAATTGTTAATTTATTTTTATATTTATATTAATATTTTAATTACCAAATTTGTCTACTTTCAATTTTTTTTTGAGCAGGTCAATTCAATGAACAAAAAAACGGCTATGAGTATTAATGCAAAAAAAAGTCTGATTTTCCATTACAGTAAAACAAAACCTTACTTAAAATTAGGCGTTAAAAGTTAGATTTTACTTTACTACATTACATTCAGTTTTTATTTTCTTACTGTAAGCAATAAAAATAAAACATCAAAACCGGAAAAAGTTGTATTAATTTATGTTTATATTTCCATTGATATTTTAATTGTTTGAGTGACAAAAAGCTGCTAAAAAAATTGAGATTTTCCGTTACAGTAAAACAAATTTTTATTTAAAAAATTAAACAACCCGTCTTTTAAAATATACATAATGCTAGATATCGCAATTTCCCGTAATATATACATATCATTAATGAACATGTTGGAAATATCGCATATTCCAATATATTTGTACACGATTCCAAATTAAATCAAGCATGATAATGATGCAATAAATAACACCCGATGGATAACATAATAACTATAATTAAGTCTTCTGTTGCATTAAGGAACGACAAACAAAATGAAACGCTAATTGCTAAATGAAAAATGTGAAGGGCATTTTGCTGAGTGTCAAGGCTCCCAGTTGGCTAGACGATTTACACAGGCATCGTTTTTTCCAGACAATTTTAATTTAACTTATAATAAAATAAAAGGTGTGCAATAATGATAATTCGCTTATTATTTTTAATAACAGTTCCACAGGGAAAATACGGCAATAATTTTGTAACATATAATTGAGTTTATTTACAAATGGTATATTCCAAACAGATTAAAAGAATGATTATGAACGCAAATCATATGAAAAACACTTTAAACTACCCATAAACAATTTGATGTGATTAGTGCCAATTAAAGAATTTATTACCTATTTAAATTGCTGTAAAACAGGTGTCTAATTCAACTTCGTTAAAATGATTTCGGTATTTTGGCTATATTATTATATTGTAATATAATATAATATTATATTTAGAGTTAAAGCTTTACTTCTACAACCCACGGAGGGTCTTGGTTTCAGTACATGGTAGAGACAGTGCTATTGGACAACGGTTGTGCAGGGAGGTGAATTGTCCGGATTTCAACCCAGGACCTTCGGCAATATTTAGAGTTACAAATAATTTAATAAACAATTTATAGTTATACTTTATTTAAAACACTATGAAAGGTTGTATAAAAACTCCTAAAAACATTTAACAACTTCTATCAAAGTAATCTGCCATACTTTGTTTCCAACTTTTGATACATCAACACTCAATGTATGAAATGTTCATTATCTTAAAAGTTTACTCATGGAAAATTATAATAATAGCAAGAAACCCAAAATATTATGACTGTAACAAAAAAAATATTCTAATGTGAATAGAAGAGTAGAAAAAATATGAAAAAACACAGAAATGTAATATTACATAACACTTTCCGCCTACATAACCTCAACTTCTAATATTGATTATAATTTCTTCTAATTGGCTATATTGTTTTATTTCATGATGCATCTACATAAGAATAATAGCTTTTGAAAACTTCGCATTGTGTAGGTACAAAAAAAAACAACAGAATATAAAATGCCTAATAGCATTATCCAAACAGTATGTGGAAACTCCTTGCGTGATTCCTTTCAATCATTTATTCAACTCTAATTGATTTATATATATCACTCATATATAAGGTTAACATTTAAGTATATAGGCTTGCATAAAATAAGGTCATGCCTAATTATATCCGATATTTCATATTTTTATTATTTATTTTTTTACGTTAGATGATTATGTTTAAACATTGCATTCAAAGCCATTTTATTGACATGTATAACTTGATTTAGAGGTACATAACACGCACTTGCCATCGCAATTAAGATATCTTGAAGACTCATTATTCAAGCAATAACGGGTTCGAGCCTTGTGAAATAGAAAAAAATCCTTTCTGCTCCGTTGTTCTGCCTAATTAACCAGCAGTTGTACATACTACTCGAAAAAAATAGAACATATCTGTGATTCACAATTTACAATGCTTCGTAGCAGTTATGAAAAAGTTGGTGAAACCGAATTGAAGATATGTATATATGAAAAAAAATTATACTATTCAACAATTGTCCCGGCAAAACTATGTTTATTACTGTTGTCGGGACAACTGAGAAAATTAATGACATTTCTTTATTAATTAATAACATATTAATAATAATATTCCGTCATCAATCTGTTGATGCAATTAATGTATTAACATTTTAGAAGTGCCCATTTTATGTTTAAACTAGTCCGTTATCCATATTTATGCTTATAATAAAACAAAGTCCTCCGCCGCGTTTGTTCGTAGTAAACTCAATAACTGCACCACGGATTTTCATGCAGTTTTTACCAATAGATAGAGTTATGCACCAGGAAAATTAGGTATATAATTTGTCGAGTTTTGTCTAAATTGGTTGAAATATAACGATAATTGTCGGAAATGTTGGAAAAAGTAATGCCACCTGGGAGGTTTCATAGAACACGCTGCCTAATATCTCTTATCTATCTATCTATACATATCAAACGAAGTCCTTGGCTGTGCCTATCTGTCTGGTCGCGGTAATCTCAATAACTACTGCACGGATTTTCATGCGGTTTTCACCAATAGATAGAGTGATTTGCCAGGAAGGTTTAGGTATATAAATTGTCGAGGTTTGTCTAAATGGGTTGGAATATATCGATAATTGTCGGAAATGTTGGACTTGGATTTGGGTAGTGATCCGTTGAAAAAAGTTTGTAAGCGAAGATTGGTGGTATCGACATTACCTTCGAGTTTGCTAAGCCTTCTTATTTATATTTTCAGGTAGGATGGTCCAATATACTATAAACCAGAAACAGCGCAAAACAACTAAAATATATCAGGTTGATTTATAATTATAAATATTATAAAACATATAAAACATGAATATTGGGCAACTAAGTGAAATTTCTAATTATCGAATACAAAAATAGAAGTTTATCGGGGTTGTTAAGGCGGTTCTGAGGCTTCCTTTCTTATTAAGGAGCAATCCGATCGCGGGCTCATCAATAAGCTAATGGCGGCATAGCGCGAACCTCGAAATTATTATCAAATTACGGATAACTCACTTATAAAATTGGAAACCATTATGTAAAACAAATTTGGGGGAATTATGTCGGCTGATATAGTGGGCTCTGGGGCGGGCAGGTAGGTGAGTGTAATTCGTTAGGTAAAGTGTAGGGCGCGCTGATTACCGACAATCATGGATAATAGCCAACGGAAATGAGGTAGCAAATGACCTCCTCCTTTAATTGAACCTGCCCCGGGAGGAAGGCCGTGGATTCTTCCGTCTCTTTTCCTGATGGTACAATGGTACACGCGTCTCCGAACAGTAGGCGAACGGAGTATCATAGATAGCTATTTGTTATACTGATGCTTAGTTTCCGATGGGAAAAAATATTGTGGTATAAGAATCCTTAAGACTAACGTTTCAGTGAGCTGGAAGAATGTGGATTAAGGCTCGCCTTCTCATGGCCTGTCATTAAAAGACAATAATCGGCACAATGATGCCGGCTGACACGGGATCCGGGAAGAAAGCGATAGATTGCCACTAATCTGCCACATGTCTTATCATTATTTCGTTTAGATGTCAGCCTTAATATAGATATTTTTTTAAGGAAAGATCTTTAAGCAATTATATAAATAAAATAAATTTATAAATTATAAAATCCACCACAACCACTCATGGACATGAATTCAGTAGTGGTAAAGACTGTACTGTTTCTTGGACAAGGTCATCCTTGATCACGCTATGTTGAGTATCCACTTAACAGAGGCTGGTAAGGCCTGGAAGACTCAAAAATCCCAAATACTCATAATAACATTCTTGAAAGAATATCATCAAGCGAATAGATGTTTAAGATAACAAGAGTCTCTTTTAAATCTCTCTTAAATTAACCATTACAACAGAAATTATTCTAATTAATGTAAATATTTCTAAGTTAGGATTTAAGCTCACACTTTCGTAAAGTTAATGGACTGTCGGTGACCTAAAAACATTTTTTATAAATTGGATTTTTAACCCAGGAAGTTTTATATATATATATATATATATATATATATATATATATATATATATATATAGAGAGAGAGAGAGAGAGAGAGAGAGAGGGAGAGAGAGAACAGAAAAGAGATAGTATGACAGAATATTGATGATTATTTGTATAGATAAGAGAGTAGTTGCAATGCTAGTTGTAAGTTACAAATTAATAATCAATCTAGTTAGTTCACATCAGAAAGTTTCTTTGTATAATCATTTAATTTCGTTCCAGCTCACAATACCTATAATTCTTTATTTTAAGTCGAATCTGTTTTTTTTTAGACTGTAATATTCGATAAGTCTCAGATATTCAGTTCCTTATAACACAAAAAGGTGGCAAATCCATATATCAAAGAGATAGCTCGTAATGAAGGCTTTATCAGATGCGGATAAAAGCATATTCATATTTGTACACTGATGTAATCGCCGAGTAAATTAAACAGTAGAAAGTAGACTCAGTTTACGCCGCCAACGACCGACAGCGCTGACAGTTTCCACGAGCGGCAGAGGCCATAGATATCGTAATCCATCGCTCGGACCGAAGCCAATTGACGATCCGCCTGTGGGTAATTAGGAGAGGCAACGGCTGGGTTAATTGGCGACAAAGCTACATGTGGGACAGTTAATTGTATTATTGCATGCTGGTCGGAATTAGAGGAGGGGAGAAGGACTGTTATTTCGTTGCCAAGGTTTCCGGCTCTTCGGAGGCCGTTCAACATCGAGCTTGTTCTGGCTCTGTCCGTGATTCCTCGAGTTCTGGTAGTTCGCGAAGAGCATCGGATGTCCTCGTCTTCGTGCCATTGTGTGAACCTTACATGATGCATATACTTCTCCCTCAAAAGAACAATGAAGTACCTAATTGTTCAATAAAAATATTTGAAAGTATGTGAGTTAACAAAAAATAAAAAAAAGTGGTTGGTGGTAAAGCAAAGCATTCCTGATGTAATTATATTATTAAAATTCGTTTATTAACCATCAGAACATTTTTAAATGCTTGAATTTTTTTTTATTTTAACTTATGCCATTATTTCCATAAAAATTTGAAATTCAATCATGAACCTACTCAAAGTATGACTTTATTAAAAAAAATATTGGAAATGGAATATAAAATATGTCTTCTTGAATTGAAAAGCTCTAACCAGTATACAATAGCTACTTAAGGCTTAAATCAAAAATGCCAATTTTTGAGATGTGTCGTTGTTCTTTTGAAGGAGCGGTTTGTAAAATTAAACATTGGTTAGCCACTAACAGTTTTTTAATTTACAGAGAGGAGATATTACTTTTAACATTATATATATATATATATATATATATATATATATATATATATATATATATATATATTCTATATATATTTATTCTAAACCGAATTGAGAAAACTAACGAAGAATTATATAAATGCAGAAGGAAAAAATCTCCTTTTTATAAGAGCAATCAACCGAATCAAATTTAATACACCGTCATTGATAAAATAATAATAATTTTTTCTAATTATGAAAAAATTAGCGATGGACAAAAAACCTACAAAAAAATAACCATCAACAATAAACAATAGTGAAGTGTTCAACATATGTCCGAAAAAAACATGTGACCGAATAATGAAAATGACCCGCGTATTAATGTTCCCTTCCACTTATACATACATAATTGAATTTCCGCAGCACAAGAAAGGTAGAATCTGATAAGGCATAATTGACTCCCACAGTGTCGAATCAACCACACATACACGTTAACAGTACTTCATAAAACATACTATCGTATAAATAATTAATATAAATATGAAGAAATTAATATAAATACAATTGGAAGGCCATTGTCATTGAGTCTGTAAACTAATCAAAAAGTTTTTTATATAGGTTTTTTTATACATTAATAATTTTTATTATGTTTGGGGAACAAACGTCGAAGGCCATGTGTTCGCCTCTCGCTGAATGGCAGACTTTTATTTAAGATGTAAGCAGCCGAAGATGGATCCAATGGTATCTAGGATCCTCCTGCGGCTCACCTAGCCTCTATAAAATGGAGACCAAAGAAAGGGGGGAGAATTTGGCGTTTGAGCATGATCTAGAACGAGCCTCCATTGTAAAGAAAGTATAATGATAAATTGTTTATTTGTTTATTCATAATTCTAAGTATTGCCGAAGGTTCTGGGATGAAACCCGGACTAATCACCTCCTGCACAGCCGTTGTCCAAGAAACAGTCTCTAACAGGTACTGAATTCAAGACCCTTTATGGATTGTGGGGGTTCAGTTTTTTTTTCTTTTTTTTAACTATTACGATTATAATAATTGTAATTAATTGTAAATGATGCTGATTTGATATATAATGATTGTAAGATTAGTTATCATTAACGAATCAAATACATCTACAAATCATCCCTTATATTAAACAATACTTGGCCAGAAATAATATATGGCACTTCATCTAAATTAAATCAGTCCACAAGTACTATTAAGATGCAAATAAGAACGAATTGCTGACAAATGCGTTTCTCCCATCAGATATGGCAACGAGCACATAATATATGCTCTTTCATTTTTGTTATCGACAAAGTTTTATTTAAGCATCGCTTTTAGACTCATA
Organism: Arma custos; assembly: GCA_037127475.1. Lineage (NCBI taxonomy): Eukaryota > Metazoa > Arthropoda > Insecta > Hemiptera > Pentatomidae > Arma > Arma custos. The sequence goes on from CM073764.1 coordinate 73,195,347, forward strand.
AACATTTATTGTCTTTATCAATGCTTATTATTAAGTGCCGAATATGTTAGCATATTTTTAAGGCCAAAACATAATTTAGGGACGAATTAAGTTACTATGAATCTTTAGTTTTAGACTGATATATTAATTTTTGTTTTGACAATTTATTTTTTAAAATGTAGATTTAATAATTTTTATTTTTTATTCTTTTTATAGGGTCTGACGCACATCTTCAAATTTCAAATGAAAGGTCTTATCAAGAAAATGGAAGGGTACCAGAACTTCCAGGCTGTAACGGCATGTTAGAGGAACCAAGACGTAAGTAGTTTTATAATTTGCATTATTAACAATTATATTTGTATCATAATATATAATAGTAATAGCTATCCAATAAACTAAAAAAAAATAATTAGGCTGCGGTGTTATATTCTACTGTATTGGATGGTTTCATACGAAATTTCTGATTTGAAAGGAGAGGTTATTTAATAAAACAATTTTATGGTCTAATCAAAACAGTCAAAATATACATAATATTCCTCATACATAATCCTCCCCACGTTATCAAAAAACTCATCCATGACCATTATAACCCACCCACCCACACCCGGTCTCCACATCCACCATCTATCTCTATCCTACAGATCCTTGCCATATATACCCTCCCCCTCCGATAACATTAAAAATTCCTTAATTCCTTCCGTTCCTCGATCCCCAATTTACGTATCGCCTTCAAATCCCATAACAAACTCTCCAATATTTATACCCGAGTAAAAGATCCCATTCCCTTTAAAACAACGCTCTCAGGTCGTCTATCGCATCCCTTGCTCTACTCCTAACTGCAACTCTTTCTACATCGGCGAAACCATAAACCTCCTTAAAGACCGTATTACCCAACACAAATACTCCATTTCCTCCCATAACCCAACCGCTTCAAAACTCTCCGAACACGCCCTATCTTTTAACCACATTTTCGACTTCGAAAATACGTCTATCCTAAGGGAAATTTTGAGTTACCTATTTCTTTTGAAGGAGTGATATGACAATAAATAACGAAGTCTATAAGATGACATATTGTAATGTATATTGTGTTCATATAAAAAAAAAAAGTTACAATTGGATGTGTTTGAAAAACATTGTTACCAATTAGGTTTCGGACAGGTTGTTTATTTATATACCCGTGGGATATATATCGAAAGAAGGAAATTAGAAAAGTCCCAATTAATCACACCTGCGAGAGCTAACTGAATTAGGAAATGAATTTGTTCCTCGGCTGGCAATGACTGGAGGAAGTAGCGGGTCATCCGGGCAGATAATTGCTTCGGCTAAAGACATTCCCTTGTACCTTGTTCAATACACCTGCCTCATCTAGCTTCGGCTGTACAAGGCATTAGGGTCTTTACGTTGTCCTCGAGGATCCACTTACATTTAAGAAGGAGAAGAAAGAAGGAGAAATAAATGTTATAGCTTCTCAGGCAGGACGGGGATTCGGAATATACACCTGTTCGGATTAGGGCGAAATTAATTAATGTAAAGTGGAAATTCTCCAAGAAGAATATGTTCGTTAGGAATTAACGTGAAAATTCTTTATTCATTACAGCGAATTAGGATTTGTTAAGGCCAATGCACGCATCCCAAACAAGGCATTTTATAATTCCGTTTTTTATACCTTTAGAAACTTAAGGGTATCTGCTGGGCCGACACGTGGATATAGTGACCCTTAGGGCGAAAAATAAAACTTTTCGGATGACTTGCGATTAGTTAATTCTCAACAATACACTTTTACTTTTCTGCATATGATGAAATACTGCATACATGGATAAACAGTATTATTAGACGTATATTTCGTTCTATCATTCAGGAATATGCACATCTTCAAAGACACCGATCAGTAATAATTTTTAATGCGGTGACCACAGGATACTATGAATAGCTTTAAAACCAGATGGTTATAATTTTTTATTTATCGGTTTATGGCTCCTCCGAATTTACTAAACTGCGACGCTATCACTTCAATTATATAACTCGGGAACGTACCAATGCGATTCCGTGTTGTGCAATCTCCTGATTAGTTTCAGGATGAAATATTCTATGCAATACTTCAGTTTCAAGCACCTTAAAACTTTGTTCGTCGTCGCTAACTAACGGTCATGTTTCACAAAAAAACATTGGTAATTCTATTTTTTTCAATTTTGAGACATAAGGCGATAGCATAGTACGAATTACTCTCGCATAGACCTTTTGATAAGAAGTAATAAGTATTTTATTACTTAAGGAAATTATTTTATTTCCCCGTTCGGGTCTCCGGGTTGGGATTGCTTCAGGGGATTCAAGGCGCAGGTTGAAGTATTCGGCATTGAGCCTTCTGGTTCGCTAAGCCTTATCATTAACATTCATGATCATTCCATAAACTCAAATTCAAATTAATCTCAAGCATATAAAAAGTGTAGAGCTATAAGTAAATACGAATTATAGAGGGGTTGATAAACTTTTTGATTAACATAACCTACAATGCCAAAGATAGAGGATTCACGGTAGGTGGTTTTAGGATATTTATATTTTATATATTAGGACAGATGCCGTCCTTAAGATGGGACGAAAAATGGCGGTCACTAGTGTGGTACTCGTCAAAGATTCCTTGCCTCCTTATAGATGTATAAGAAAAATTAAGGACTCCCACTGCATCATCGCCTGATTAGCCATATCAGCATAATGTGACGTTAAATCAATAAACAAACTTGTTGATTCAGGCATCAACGACTCTAAAGCACATTGACACAACTCAAAACTAGGTTTTCATGGCCTCCGATAGTTACAGGTATTTGTAGTTAGTTTACGAGGGAAAGAGAGAGAGGGGTAGCTTGGGGAGGGTGTGTCATGCAAGGTATAAATTAATTTGATTATAATATTCGTGTGGTTTAGGGTTGACCACGCAACTGTCCCTTATCAAGGCCGATTTATCAGCAGCTCGGGTCCGAGTCCTTTATCGCAGTCCACAATTATTCACGCATTCATTATTCATATCTACAACGGCATAATACCTGTACCATTGGTGGAGTATAATGTTTGCCCCAAAACCTGTAGAAGGTAAAAAGTCTGATATGCGACTTTTTAATCTAATCTGAAGTCACGATTTTAAAAATTAATTTGTATAATAATGCGATTCGAAGAATGTGTTATGAATTGTATAAATAATAAATACAAACAAATAATGGCGAAGAGCACTGTCAAGGAGTAGACGGTAAGATAAAACATTGTTGAGCTTAAGTGACGTGAAAATTTGTGGTTTTGAATTATGGGTTTTAGATGAAAGATGGCTATCTTAATTAAACTGATGATAATATGAATCCTTAATTAGTAAGGTAACTTATTTTTTATTCTTGGTAATTTCAAATAGGTACTTTTACTAAGTGGAAAATACAACATGAGCCTAAAATAGTAAAACTCAAAGACACACCACTTTCAGACTGTCAATAGTGTCTTAAAATATATATGTGTAGTTTGTATTTATTATATCAGTAATATATATTAATATAATAAAAATAATAATAACCCTTGAGTCTTACTAAATAACGTTTTCCATCCTAACCTTTGTAGAATATCCGTAGAGAGTTTCTGGTGAATGTCCCAAAAAAATAGAAATGGTCACAATATTATTTTTTTTAAACGTTGATTTACTGACTATTAACACAATTAACTATCTTTTTCAATTATTTATCTTAATATTGTTGTTCATATTTTATTTTCTGTGTTATTATGTAAAGGGAAATGTCCCAGAATATATATATATATATACATATATATATCATACATACTTCATGATATCTCGATAGACTGGTCATTCTCTCTCTCGAATGATGAATTTCATAACGAAGTTTCTCCTAATTATCCATGTTAATAAGCTAATCTCCTCTGCGTGGTTACAATACGCAATATAAACAAACCATACCGCAATTACGTTATGAAAATTAATCATAGCATCCGTAATTTGCGTCCCGGTTCCAACCGGTCATTACAAAGCAATAAGATAATACATATTGATGTACAATGCTAATTAAGGAATATTCATTTAAAAATTTTCTTCTTGTAAAATGCACCAGTATACGCATTTATTCATCATTCAGGAGCGGAGATAAGATCTAATCACCTACTGTTTCTCACAGTTAGTTTAATTATCGAGCTGGTATTAACTGAATTATGAAACCTGCACGCACATCGCATATTATTATAATATTTTTTTTTTTTGATATCTCCTTTTTTTCCTCATGAAGGATATTAAGGATTGCAATCTTTATGATTCAATCTGCAAATGTTGATCAGCTGATTACAGTGAAATATCAATCAATGATTTAACATGTTGGTTTGATATTCACTTATTGTTTTAACCAGATAATCGATTGAACAACATAATAATTTTAAGAAAATTTAATATAACGAATATATGACTGTAAATTACATAAAAGCTATGTATACACTCATATGGATTTAGTTTTTCACCCAAGAAATATTAATTTATCTTCTATTTTATTTTCTAAAAACCCTTTTTTTTCAAAAATCATTTGCATCTTATTTTAAAAAAAATATTGGCACTTTTACAAATCAAAGTTTCACACTATTCAATAATTACTAGTGGATCGAGATCCATTTCAAAGGTTTTAAAAAAGAGGAATAAATAAAAAAAACACAAAATATAACACTTACTACCCTTCAATTGAAAATCGGTAAATTTACATACATATATATGTATACAGTTGAATATATGAATATATATCTTTAACATGAGGAAGCAGAAGAATAATCGAATCGACATTTTTTAGCATTTCCCTTAACAAATATTAATTATCCTGCTATTTTCATTTACCCCACAATTTTTTTTTTTTCAAACGACCGTTGACATTTTTTTAAAAAAGCTAAATATATTTTTACAAATCAACGTTGCACGCTTTTTAATGATTACTAGATCCATTTCATCGAACAATTTAATTTAAAAATAAACAAAATATAATACTTATTCCATTTGAATTAAAAATAGGTAGATATTACTATATCTTAAAAGTCGAGTGACCGTAAAAATTATATTTAGATTAGTTCAATAGTTTTTCTGGTTAGCGATAATAAAAAAAGATTCGTTTTATTTAATGGTATGATAATCAAAGAGAGTAAATTAAAAAAAAAATAATACAAATGAAAATAAAATAAAATAAGGATAAGATAATAAATTAGAAATAAGTTAAACCTAAAACCTGTACTACTAGAAATCGTGAAGAGTCTTGTGTTCAGCACATGGTGGAGACTGAACTGTTTCTAGGGCTATGGTTGTATAGGAAGATGATTTGTTATAGATCACGTTAAATCGCTAGGTTTTCCCTCTATTCGGAGTACCCACTTTAATGAGGCTGGGTGCGCCCTAGGAGAGTTCCCGGCTGGAAACAGGTTATATAGAATCTGCCACACCCTGATCTGAACCAGCTTACCACTGAGCCACTTCTCCCTCTTCCCTTTTAATTAATTAAACATAAAAATGTCTACAAATAATTTCCTTATCAAAAATTAGTTTTTATGTAGTATTTTTTTAGTAAAATAATTATTACATATTTACACATGTGTCACACATATAACTGGTCTATGTTGAGTGATTCCAAAGAACGATCAGAAAATTATCACTTAGAACAATTGACACTCTGTAAATAATACAATTATAAAATATAAACTAGACTGGCGGAAGAAGGATAAAAGAATTTTTAGTTCGAGGAACGGTTTCCTCGTATGTTACGTGACATTCACGTTTAACGGGAAGTTTAATTAAATAATTACAGTCAGACACGAAAAGAAATCATTTCTGATGAATTTGAAATTATACAGGAGGTTTTTGTTTGCCCGTGGTTGGATGGCAGTGGGGGGAAGACGTTCCCGCAAGGTACAAATGAGTAGGTTTCTGAGCACGCATGTGTGACCTTAATCTATTAAGCACGCAGTAGGAATGAGATGTTTAATTTATTATGGCAATATCGAAATTAATTTACATATAATAATAGTATAAGGAGTCAAAAATTATGAAATTGGAAGTCTAGAAAATTTGGACTCACTAAACATGGCCATTATAGCACTTAATTTTTTTAGTAAATTAAGTGTATATTTATAAATCTTTTTTTCGTCTTTTTTTGTTGTAAAATATTTCTTGGCACATTATAATTTCCTAAAATATGGAACCACTTCTGTTTGAACTTCAATTATGAGTTTTTTTGGTTTTTTTCCTAAGGGCTTTGAATATGAGGAAGGCAAAGTACAATTTAGAGCTTGCAAAATTACAATATCTTTAACTTAACTAAAAATAGAACCTGAGAAATGTAAAATACAATTGAGGGTTTGTAAAATTAACCACGTCTTTAGTTGTAATAAAAATGGATAATTAACTAAAGACAAAATATTTTTACTTAATTTTTTAAAAAATTCTGAAATAAGAGTAGTAATATAGATTATTACTATTATTGTCTGTCAATTTAGAAAACGTTTTTATGCGAAGGCGGGGCTTGGGATGAGTGGTGGGGGAAAGAAGTTCCCCCACCTACGAGTAGGATATAGAGTGGGGGAAGGGGTGTGGTATCTCTATGCGCGGCCGAAACGGAGGCGATCTCTGCGCAGGTTGTCTGCTAACTTGACAGACTACTACTGCTAGTAATTTATATGTATGATAGAACCTTGTAAAGCTACATGTGTTTAGATAAAAGTTTTCTATAACTTATTAATCCCTATAAGGTGATGGGTTAATTTAAATGCTTGAATTACTTTTATTATGTAATATACAGTGAATATTTCCTGGGATATATTTCGTGTAGTCGTGGTCAGCGAATGTCTGTAGATCTTTTTCGCTATTTTTTATTTTTATTTTAAAATAAAAACCAGAACTTTAAAGCAAGAGATAAACAGTGCAATAAACAGTCATCCAATAATCGACCTAATAATAGCAATTCAATTCAAGACAAGAGTTGGATTTCTTCCAAACCCCACCAATTTTTTTTTCATCTGGGTCTTTTTTTTCAGTGATTGATCTGACCCCATACGTTTAAACAATTCCGATTTGTATTTACTTTTTAAAATTAAATTATTGTAGGTGGAAGAAAATGGTCCGGTTGGAGGTCAATAAATTTCTCTTAAATAGGGCTCCCCCGCCCCCCTCCCTCAATAACCCTGAAGAAGACGTGAAATGTAGGTGGAAACGTTGGCTATTTAAAAAACATGTCTTCCTATCTAAGGGAAATTTAATGACCTCCACCCGGACCATTTTCTTCCACATACATAATCAAGGTCAACTATTATTCAATCTATCACCCAAGATAAAATAATTGTAGTTATATGTAGTAGTGTTTAACTTTTTTTTTAATAGGCAGGTGTCAAGCAAAACATTTTTTTTTTCTGAAAAACATTTTTATTCGTGTAATTAGCGGGAATAAACAAATAAACAAAGAAAAAAAAATGGATTACTTAAGATTCACGACATCATGAAAAGGTCCTGAGTGGATGTTAGTGTTTCTTGGAGATATCTCTATTTTCTCAAACTATGTAATTGCCTCCCTCCAAATAAATTACAAAATCGATTTCTAGATCTGTTATTGCTTAATTTTCTTTAGTTACTTACCAAATTTTAATATGAAATCTATGCTTGAATGTTATCCTTCTATCACTTTCTTTTTCCTTGGCGAAACCGATTCATTTATTCCTAAACAGGCTTAACATAAGTAATACAAAAATGAAGATGCTATCAGTTTTTCAACAATTTTTAAAGGTTTATTTTCAAAAAGGTTGTAATTATTTTATAGTAAATTATATAAATAAAGAAGTAGCAGCATAGCTCTATAGTAGAGCGCTGAGTTGCTATGCAAAGGTTACAGGTTCAAATACGACTGTGGCAGATAAATTATTTAATCTGCTAACAGCGATAGATCTTGTGTGGCCTGGAGACCCTTCAAAGGCTCATCCAGCCTCTATAAAGTATGTAACCTTGATTGGGAAAAAGACTTGACGGTTTAGCGTGATCTTCGATAAATCACTCTGGTTGCACAATCATCTTGTTGTCCAAGAATCATTGTACCATGTACTGTACACAGGACGATTCAAGAGTTTTAGTTGTACATGTTAGGTTATGGATAAAGACAAATTGGTCAGTCATAAATAATAAACAAAATGCTTCGCTTCGAATTCAATGAATTGTTGTAAGATAAGATTTTTCGAAATTAAAATTAATCTCTGTTATACTTGTAAGAGATACCCAGTTTCCTTCATTTGTTCAGACACTCCTTCTAGCTTCCATCCCTGGGGTGGGTGTAACATCTCCCCGTTAGGGAATAACTTGTAATCCTAAACTGTTATAGCCGGCAGTAGTTAGCCATTAAACGATAATTCATATAATTTCCCTTCTGAGGCTACCAAGATCCTTTAAGAGAAAATGGAATGAAATAACACGATGCTACTGGTTTAGAACGCTCTCTAGCCGCGTGAAAAATAAGTATAGGCATTAAGCCTGCTTTGTGTCAGTAATACGGAGCAGCCGTCATCCTGTAATTGCCTAGGCAACGAAATAAACAACGGCTGCTCTGAACGCCTCAAAATACATGAACTATCTAAAATATCGTATAATAATTATAGTGAGAAGTTTATGCTAATGCAAAAAAATAAATAAAAAATGCATTCCCTTTTTTAAAATTTTAACTTAATTGGATAATATCCATTGGATGAATTGAATAATATCCATTTACAAATTTCATACTGAACATGAAATATAGGAAAACAGTTTATAATATTATAGTTCATTATAATATTGTTTTCTAATTAACTTACTATATGCCAATGTTATGCCATGAAAAAAATTGGATGTTTTTTAATTTAAAAAAAAAAACATTCTCTGGGAAATCAAAAATTGGAAAAAATCGGAAATCACTCTTCTACATCGGCAGCCAAATGGTTTTCCAAAAGATTCACGACAGACATCTACGTTCAGCATTTTCTATGAATGAACAATTTCTGTAATTAAAAAAGAAATATTCCACTATAAACCATAATGGGTGCAGACTGCACTGTTTTTAGGCCAATTATTGACAGGGAAAGAGTCCGGGACCACGCTCACAGCCAGTTTTCCCCCCAATTAAGGGTACCTTTAAAGAGGGCGAGAGAGCCGAAGAAGGGCCTGTACAGGGTCCATGTGCTGTGACAGGATAAATACTTTATGTGACATTGGATTTTAAACCGTCATAGCAACTCAGTACTCTGCATACTGGGTTATCCCACACCTTTTATTTTAAAATTATAAAATTAAGAAAATTCATATTTTTTAAACTTATATTATGCTGTAAATTTGACTAATCACAATAATCATTTTTTAGGCAGGTAATAAGAAAAGGCAAACATTTTATTTACAAACAAGGAAATGAAACGAAATAAATTACTATCATTTTACAACACAGTATAAATAGTGGGTATGTTAAAAAGAAAATGCAGGAAAAGGTTAAACGTAAAAAAAAAACAATCATATTCATTAACGAGTCTTTGTCATTATAAATTATCATTAATTACAGACTTCAAGTAAAGTTATATCGTGTTTTTTTTAATGAAATCGGGAATTTCCTTGTTCCTAATTAAGATGATTGAGTACAGAAGTAAAATTGTGGGGTAATTTTCGTTTTTCATTTTTAAGTGCTATTTTTTTCTTAATGGCATTAATTAATCTCATTCGTAATATGCCGTAATAGGAGAAACTCTGAAGTAATAGTAAATTATCTCCAAGATATTATTATAATTATTAAGTTATCCATGTCATTACAATAAGGTGCAACAGTTATTAGCTGCTTTCATTTATTCATTATTTATCTGCGGATGTCTTGTAAAACCAAATCTTTTGGATCAGGTTGCAATTAATTTAATTTTGCAGCTTCAAAAATGGAATTTAGTATTTCAGGAGAGCAAAAATAAACTCTTAACTTCTAACTTTATGAACGTGTTGCGTCCAGAGGAATTCATTCATTTTTGACTGTAGAAAGTGAAGAATTATCAAATTGTAGTTTAACCAACTGGGCAAGATGGCATATAATTAAGTAACAGAAATTAAGCAACTACTAAACACCTTTATTGCGGCGCCACCGCACGGCGAAAGAATTGGAGATGATAAATAGAATAAAAATAAAAACCTGTACCACTACAACCCATGAAGGGTCTGGGGTTCAGTAAATGGTAGAGACTTTACGGTTTCATAGACAACGGATCTGCAAGGAGGTGACTTGTCCTAGGTCACGCCCAACTGCCAGATTTCCCGCCCTTATTTTGGGTACCCTATTTTTATAATATTTTATAGAGGCTAGGTGGGCCCCAGAAGAGTCCTAGATCCTATATAATCCATCTCCCGCTGCAAACGGACTAAATAAAAATCATGGCCTGCAGCGGGATTTGAACCAGGATTTCCGGCATGGCAACTCAGTGCTCTACCACTCCCTGATATTGAATAGAATGAAAAAATAATTTTATTCTTAACCCTTAATAATTTTAACCCTTAATCCTAAAATAATTTTAAGGATCCTTGACCCTTTAATACCGAACAGAAAAATAAACATAAAATACATCTGGCCAGAAGGTTACAAAGTTCAAGTCTTAAGGTATTTAAGAAATCGCCAAAAATATATTCAAATGTAATGTATTGAAAAATATATTCAGTGACAGCACTAAGCAACAAAAGAAAATAAATAAATTACAGCGAATAAAAACATATAATACAAAGTAATTACAAACTGAGAAATACTAAACAATTGCTTACTACTGATTTTCTATAATTTAAGGAAATGTCTAATCCTGCATAGAGAGCATCTGTTTTAGAATCGAAATGTTGTATAAGCCAGTGTTTAAATGACATATTTCCCCAAAAAAACGAAAAGTAAATGGTTGTGGCTTGTCAGGTTAAATAAAACCATAATTGGAAGATTTATATTTGAACGATCCATATTTTCACTACATAACACATGCTATTTATTGATCGTTAATGATAATATCACGTTAAATTAAATTTCCCGTATGATTTGATAGGGTTATCTTGTTTGCGTATGATATTCTATTTGTATCCGGACTCAGCTGCTGACGCCCTGTACCATTCCAATTATCTGGTTGTGCTAGGGGGGATCGAATAGATGAAAACAATTATTTTATTCAGAACAGATATATTTCTAAACACTTTTCATCTTTTATTAATGTCAGTTGGGACTTAGATACGCATCAAATACATCGACAAATTTCCAAATAGATAGAGAATACAATTAAAAATAATAGAGTGTCAAGAAGACACCTTAGACTTCCTGGCACCTGTAGCCCTTGAGAGGCTCATGTTATACAGACGTTTCATTAATGGGCCTTCTAATTCTCCAGGATACCCGTGTTCTTGTCTCAGTGTGCGTGCGTCACATGTGGAAGAGTTTCTTCGCCTGGAGGAACCGGGAGCTACTCGGAGAGGAATTATATTTTATGTTGCCGGTTTACAATAGTAATTTGGGGCTGTTAAGGAACGGGCAGTAAATAAAGAGGATTTATTTAGCTCATTACCATGCCGACATCATGTCCACAGCTCCCCATCACTGCCTCATAAATCATTCCCTTCATTATGTTTTCACTCTAATACCCCAGCTGTTGAGGGATCTGCTTCCGAATTTTGCTTAATAATCGTCAACTTCACAACTAAAAATGATTCGAATCTTCATTACATCGAGTAGGAACATATATCAATGGCATGACTGCTACTTCATAATTAAAAGTAATATCAAATATTTTAAAAATATGAATTTTCTTAATTTTAAAAACAAGAAAATTCATTACAGTACACAGAAATATGAATTATTTATTACAAAGTTTTTCAATTTGATTTAATCATGTCCTTGTAGAAAGGCTAAATGTCTGTCGTGAAACTTCTGGAATAGATAATGGGTGCACATCAATTTTGACATCCTATCAAAAAATTTATAAAAATAAAACAGGATTAAAACATTTGAACATTACAAAATTAATCTACATTCATTGTCGAAATGCAATAATTTTATGGTAGTTATATTTTTAGTCACATAAAATCTATAACTACTACAACCAATAGTGGACGGGATTGGGTTCAGTTGGTCATAGAGATTGTGCTGTTTTAAGGAAAACGGTTGTGCAGGGAATTGATTTGTCCTATATCACCTATTTTTTCTTCCTAATAAGGTTACCCACTTTATAGAGTCCGGGAGTGTCTCTCGATCTCACAGGGTTAACCCACGGGTATGAAAGGAATAAATAAAGTATTTGCCACAGCCGGATATGAACCCGGAACTTTCGGCATGGCAAACTAGATAGACAGTCTGAGTGGAAGTCATAGAAATAATCCATTAAATAGTGATAAACTATTTATCAGAAACCGACGTTTCGACCAAAAATCTGCTTCTCTAGTGTTCGATAGACAACATAAAAACATATTTAAAATGAAATAATTTTAATGGAGGATAATATGTAAGTATTATATAAAGTAATATGTAAAATACTTTTAAAGCCTATAATGATGTATGTCATGAGATATAGGCAAGTAGAGGAACGTATTTAAAATGAAATTATTATCTTTGAAAAAAACTTTCATTTTTGCTTAAACTTTGATGTGTAAGGTAATGTGAGTTTAATACGAATTTATTATACTATATTATGTTATATATATTATATCATTTAAGCCATTAGTAGACAATTGATCACGGGAGGATAGTGGATCCCCAGGGAAATGAGAGAAATAATAATTTTAAAATATATTACTATGTATGGTTTATGAGGTATATATTCTTAGTTTTGCTAACTGTTTAGGGACAAGTTTTTTTGTTTTTGGTTTTTGGATTGCATAACTCATTTATGATTGCTTTTTTACAGAATTTGACTTATAACTTTTTTAAAAGTTATATTTTAGGAAGTTGGCATTTGAATGCCGAAGCGTCTTGTCTTTGAAAGAATAAAAGAATTTTTGACTGGAAGCTGGTTTTTTCAAAGATAGAAATTACAGTGAAGATACAGTCCAGTATATTAAATAAGAATTAAAATGAAATTATTTTAATAGAGAAAAATATAAGGCAAATAAAATAAATTATAATAATAATACATCAAATAAATAGAATGGAAGATATAGGACATGAGATAAAGGCAACCTAGGAAAGTACCCACTGGTAGTAATCGATTAAAATAATATATAAAAATGAAACTACTGGAGCAAACCAGATACAGAACAGGATCGTATTATGATTAAATCATAATTGATCATATTATGAATCATGATTGAAATTATGAAACTATTTAATTTTAAACATGTTTGAATCTTGTGTATGAAGACCTGTAATATGGGCCCAAACAACGGTTAACCTAACTAACAAATATTTTTTTGTTAATTGCATTAATTTTTAAATATTTTTATTTTGAAGGGAAAAGACTTGCCCCGGCCGGGACCCGAACCCGGATCGTCCGTCCCTCCGCTACAGCACTCCACCAATCGAGCCACCGGAGTTGCCTCCCAGCAGAGACAAATATGTTCTCTTATCTGATCCCATGTCCCCGTGCTCCCGCAATTTTTACGATGTACACACGAGAACAAATGCTCTTTGACGACCAGGGTTCGGGTCCCGGCCGGGGCAAGTCTTTTCTCTTCAAAATAAAAAAAATTAAAAACTGAAAGAATTAACAAAACATTATAAATAATAATATGACGTAAATCATCTAGACTCTAAAATTAAGATGGCGTTCAAAGAACATTCGTTCTCGTGTATACATCGCAAAAATGAGAGAACACGGAACATGAGAACAGATTTGTCTCGGCTGGGAAGGGACTCCGGTGGCTCGATTGATGAAGTGCTGTCGCGGAGGGACGGACGACCCGGGTTCGGGTTCCGGCCGGGGCAAGTCTTTTCTCTTCAAAATAAAAATAACTAACAAACAGTTTATCACTGTTTAAGGAATTATTTCTTCAACTCCATTTTCTTCTGTACATATTTGTAAGGTCAACGTATATTAATCAAGATCTTTACTTTACCTTTAGAACCGTCTTATACTACTTCAAACTGTTGGATCACTCATGCACTTTTTTTTCGGCCTCGAATTGTCAGGGATTTTGTTAATCGCACCTTTTTTTCACATTCGATACTTTGCAATCGTATCGGCAGTATTATTTCTTATGTCAATCACGTTTAAACAAATACATTTATTTAAAGCTGATTGTTTGGTTTTATGTATATGGTTTCTTTTTAAAGTTTTTATTTTTTTCCTTCATAAAAGTCAATTATGATTAAATGAAAGGTTTATGCCTCAGCCTTGGAGGAGGTGAAGCTGTTAAGGGGCCAAGAGGCTGGTGATAAGACAAACCTAAGTGGCCGCGCTGGAGCCTCAGGTTGATAACCTGGTCTAGACTCACAGTCAAATCCCTTCGGTCTTCCTTCTTTACGAATTAAAAAATACCAAACAACATCTCTAATATTTATTTTTTATTCTTACATATTCCAATTCCAAATCCAACTAGTAATTGTTGTAGATAATCTAATCAAATTCAAATCTTATTTTGTTTTTCTTTTTGACATACAGTGGCTCACAGTCAAAAATTTTTTTAAAAAGTGTATTTTGATATTTACAATTGTATAATATAATGGCCTACAACAATATATATTGTTGTAGTAACATTATAACTATACAACAAGTAAATTTAATGACAGGAATAATAAATAATGGCATCGATAAAGACAAATAAACTTCCCAGTGATATCACTCAAATAAAGCATTCTACATAGAAGGCCACGAGGCCACCTTCTTTTCATACGTCTCCGAGGATTATCAGGAATTGATGAAGTAGCTAGGTTTGAAACTAGTGGGCTTGAGTGGGAAGAAAATTTGTCTTAAAAAGACAGATCGGGTTCGGGACAAATCAGCAACAAATGGGACATTGAGATAATTATGGATGATATTATTTGTAACAAAGTAAGGAGCGTTAAGGATTTTACGAAGGAGTTTAAGTTCTATTCCGTAAGTCCAAATAGATCTTACAATGGTCAGTATATGAATATTTTGTTGTAGGGAGCTTACGGTAAATATGATAAACATGGATATTGATAGGAATTCTAAATCTTGATAGTTCCATTATATTATATTAGTAATATGTTCAATGTGCATAAACTTATAAAAATAAATAAGGATTTAATAATAAAAATAAAACGCATTTGTTTATGATCACACTGCACTGCAGTACCAAGGAAGAATAACTGAGTTTATGAACAGAATCGATAAAAATAAAAATAAATACAGAGAGTAAGATAGATTACAGTTAGTTACTTTCTGTTTCTTTTCCCAGCCCTGAAGATTGCCTACATCTTAGACCGTAACGTTGGCACACTAAAATAAGTTTTTCTCATTTTTTGTAATCTTTGACTGTACCCTTTGACCAATTCAATCCATTATGAGAATTATCCTGTCATCTGTTTGTCCATTTAAATATATATATACATGATGATACTAAATACTAAGTGCAATAATGGAATATCTTGAAGAGTTATACTGTTTCTAACGGTACATTGAATCAGGAACTTATTGTTCTAACTTCCACTTATAGTCCTGTCTGATCCTCGTTAAGACCGCGGGTTTCGGAAGTCTGCAAAGACCCGCGGAACCCTTGGGGACAGAGGACCCCTGCCGATAAGACCCATGAGACCTCGGCTTGCAAACAGATGCTAGATTTCATGGGTAGTTGATCAGCATTAACCAAAGGCCCGCCATAAAAACCAAGCTTCTTCATCTCTCGCTGGATACAAAAGTCTTTTATCGATGAGTTTCACGCCCGACACCTTCCCCTTCACACCTTCTAGCCAAACTCTGCCATCAAATACTGATTTTTTTAGTATACTTTATAAACCGCCTAAATCTTTTGTATTTTTTTTTCCTCTGAGGTGCTCATTCGCGACACGGCACAATCCTTAACAGAGGAAGTTAAAGAGCGTACCGACTATCGATTTCAATGCTCGTGGATTGTTCCGTCACAGTAAACTCACGTTTCCATTTTAGAATGCAACAGTTGGGACAGAAAAACGTTGGAAGGGAGATCCTAGGTAAGGTATAAACAACGAAAGGTATAATCTTCTCCCAATAATAGGTAAAGCAGGTAAAATCCAAGAGGCACTAGCTTTGCATAACGCTTCATATTTTATAACTATATAACCAAAAGATGGAATAATTTTTTTAAAAACCCATTACAGACAAGCAGTTGACTTATTTTTCACAGCAAGATAAGGAGTTTGTTGGTTTCATTGAACGTCGCCTTATGCTATTAATCAGACGATACTATAACAGGAGTCCCAAGATTTGCCTACCCAGCTATAATTAGAATATAGATCTCTAACGAATGCTTGACATAGCATAGTTTCGGGACCACGATTTTACGTTCCCTCCAAAGGATGGTATAACTAAGGATTCTTTACTCTTCCTGCCACCTATCAGGCTGTGTGCGAACCCGCCTATTTTTGTAAGACATTGTTTCTTACGACAAAATATTTTTATTAAGTAATTAATTTGTTTGCTTTCTTAATAAATATCATTTAAGTAAATCATACTTAAAAGCTGTAGTAGCAAATTTGGTATGTTGTGAATTTAATTAAGAAATTATGCATAGTAGATATTCTAATATATTACCACTGTAATCTAAATAACACGTGGAAAATTTAGATGGCTAGTGCAAAAAAATAAACTGCTTCTTTTAGTACCATGTGTTCTTACTATAAAATATTTTAGAAGCAACTAGTTTGTTAGCAGAAATCACTACATCTGAGTAAGTCAAACCTAAAGGCTCTATAAGCAAATTTGGTATGTTATACATTTGTTAAGGAAATGATGATGGAGAAGATACTCCCAATATTATTCCGATATAAGTTAAATAACACTTGAGAAGTGAAGGTGACTACAACACCAAAATAAAGTATTTTAGTACAACTTTGGTTCTAACTGTAAAATGTTTTAAAGTAAGAACCATCCTTATCCATCAATATATACATAAAGATAAATATCCTCCTCCTTAATTCGATTACTACTTTGGCCCATCACCATCAGATAGAGTGCAATGTAGGATCCATCAGAAACACTTTTCGAAAACCATAAAAGATGTTCCAAGACGAGCCTTATAATAAAGTAATGGTGGATAGTGAATTTTATGGAGCTGTTGCGAGGCCTTCGTGTTTTCCTTTTAATTTTAATCCAGGAAATCGATTCCACCGTGATCGTGTAAAATGAACCGTCGCAATCCAAATAGCCCGGAGGTCTGTGCTTAATACAATTACTGGAAATTTACCGCGTAATTTGTTTTCTTTTCTTCTTCTTTTTTTTAATAAGACGTTTTTACCAATGCGGTATTTCGTTCCACTAGAAGCGAAATGAATATATAAAGACCGGTTTAAAAAATATTCTTTAAAATATCTCCATTTAGTGATGTAATAATGCACCAAAATAAGGAGCACTACTTTTGTCGTTTGTTCAATTAACGTAACGTACATCACGCTGCATTATATATATATAATCAGACGATGCTACAGTGGGAGTCCTAAATTTTGCCTATATGCATATCATTAGGATGAATATCCTTAATGAGTACACCGCACAGTCCAGAGATCCATATTTTACGCCCCTTACGAAGGACGGCATTATCAAAGAATATTTACTCCCTTTAAAAATTCTTATAACTAACTGAAAACAAAAAACTGCTGGGCTGCGAACCCGCTTTGTACAAGAAGGTTGTTAGCTAACCACTACACCACAAGCACCCTACTATTTGTTGGATTTTTGGTCCAGTTCGATCAGTTGAATTTATATTTTTTTTTTAATAGCAAATCATAAAGATGTCGCTCCTGACTTCTTTAAGCATTGTTTTTTTAATTTGAACGGGAAAATGGAATACATTGATTTAAAAAAATAAATAACTTTCAATAAATTGAATACAAGGCTCTATGCCAATATGACTGATTTCTAACAAATTTCCGTCCACAGCTTATAGATATCGTTGCGAAAGGTAAATTATATTAATTTATTATTTACAGTACATTCATATAAATGTTATATACTTATATATAAGAGAAGCCCAGGACAGACGAGGTATTTAGACCGACTGGAACAGAGCCTCAGACGCCTGATAGGTTCCCGTTTCAATCTGCTCTGATACGTGTCACTTTTTGTTCCAAGCCCGTAATCAGCAATGTACCTCCGGGCTCTCTCCAATCAAATCAACTCCCTTAATAGCTAGTTTCGGATCTTCAATTAACTAAATACTCTTTCGGCGTATGTAAATTTGATTTTGTAACGATGAGTTGTTGTTTTTTTTCTCCATTATTTTTTAATATTCTTCTTCTTCTTATTTACCTCTACGACCTGCTAACAAGACTTCGCTTCCTCCATCAGGAACTAACAGGAGTCCTAGAAAAAAAAAAGAATATAGTAATATATTGTTGTTACATTACTACTTAATATTATTTAATGGAGGCTGGTTCAAAGAAAAGTCTTACGACCAGCAGTTTTAGCAATTTTAAGACGGCTTGTACCAATACGACACTGGGGCACAATTTATGGTAGGGACGGTACTGTTTCTTGACAACGGTTGTTCAGGGAGGTGATTTGTCCGGTACTATGCTCAACCGCCAGGTTTTCCTCCAATTAAGGTCACCAACTTTACAGAGGATTGGTGAACCCCAGGAGGGTTGTGGCGGTTAATGGAATAAATAATTTATCTGCCACAGCCGGGTTTAACCGAGACCTTCGGCATAGCAATTACTCAAGGCACTCATTCAGCATTCTGTTTACTGTGTTACGCCGCTGTTACGTTGTTATTACAAAACATGCTGATTCCAAAGGGTCCACTCATGGCTGTAAACAGGTTAAATAACTGGTAATTATTCCGCAGATTGTTGCTTCGTGTTGAGTCACAACAGGTTTTAACTTATCATTCGTTTCCCTATGAATTTAACGAAAATTCAAGTTATCATGAGCTTTAGTATGAAAAAGAGAATGTAATTATAGGCAATGTGTATACTTCGGTAATAATATAATCTAGAAATGAACGTTTAAACAAACATATATCATCTATACTTCGAAATGTTTATTTCTTGATGAAATGATTACCGAAATCTACTCATTGCCCCTAATCTCTTTTCCATATTAAAGCTCATAACTTGTATTTTTTGAAAATTTTAAGAATTAAAATAACAGTTAAAACTTGTAACTGAACTCTTAGCTACAACTGCGGCACAGATACCAAATGATTTATCTTTATTTTTTAAAGAGAAAAGATAGGCCCTCGACCGGGATTTGAACTTCGTTCTAGTGTATTCATCGCAAAAATGGCGGGAGTACTCTGGGGCTTTAGGATCTAAAAAGAGAGAAGGTTAGTCCTCGACTGGGAGGGACCTTGATAGCTCAATTGGCAGAGCGATGTCACGGTAAGACAAAGGTTCCGGGTTCAAATCCCGGTCGAGGGCCTATCTTTTCTCTTTAAAAAATAAAAATATTTATAACTCATAAAAAATGACCAATAATTATAAAAAATTACAAATGATTTATCGTCTGCTACTGTCGGATTTGAACCCCGAATCTTCAGCATGAGGACTCAATACTTTACATATTGAGCAAACCCGCTCCTCTTTAATACATACACATTGGGAAAAAACACAATTAAGTAAAGAATGATTTTATTTTATTTTAAAAGCTTATTTTTGAATATACACTTCGTAAAAATGAATAGGGATATTGCTAGTTTTGTAGTATATACTTTACCAAGCATTTATATTATTATGGAAATTTTTACACTTTACAATATTTAATGCAGTATAATTTCTTATAAATATTTACTATATCATAAATAAATATTTATCATAAAAATCATATTAAAATGCTAGGCAAAGGAAATACAACAAAATTAGTGGTATCCCTATTAATTTTAGCGCACTTTAGTTTAAACAATATAAAACATGACAGCAAATAAAAATAAATTCTAATTGAAAATGAAAAAAAGAGAGACAATATTTCGTAAGAGTTCTTATTATCTTTTTGCAAGAGTTCTTATAGTCTTGTAGATTGTTGAGTATATATTTCTGGAACACTTCAGGGACAGATAGAGTCAATTAATAAACCAACTATGATCATTTATACCTTTTTTATACTACCAACCTTAATGATTGATGTATAATTATTCTCTCTAAAAGTCAATTAAAATATTTAAATAATGAATCATTTGGCTAAAAAGGTCTAGATTTGTAGTTAAATATTTATCCCGTTTACGTAGCATAAATATAAAAATTCACAACGAGCCAATATTAAACTTCACCACACTGTAATATTTCTAGATTTAATTTAACATTTAAATACAACTGAGCAGTTAGATTTTTAATTATGAATAAACAAATTGATGGTCTGTGGGAATCGCTTTAACCAAAAAACTAGTTGCAATTGAGTGATAATTTATTAGTGATAGAATATTCTATAAGGTACCGTTCAGTTTGGAAGAGAATCTGAATTTACTGACATTAATGGTTCTATTACTGGAAGCTAAAGTTCGATTTACTGATAAACGTTGACCGAAGTTTCACTGCATGGTTTCAATAATTTACAGGGTAATGATTCGAACAGTTTTAAATATAACAAACCATAATTTAAGATAGTTGCAGCCAGTTCGTTATAAACTTATAAACTAATCACTTGAATGTCTAAATAAAAAAATAAATAAGGTAAGAAAGGATACTGTGTTTAAAATATTAAAACAGAAGGTCATTCAAATGTAAATCAATACTGAATTTTTATGTATTACTAATATAATTATTTTTATTTCTTTTATTTTATTATTAGATGTTATAATTTTTTTTAAATACTTTATTTAAAAAATATAACATTTAACAATAAAATAAAATAAATAAATTATAATAATATATAATGACGTAAGCCAACAAGATCAAAAAATAAAAATAAATGTTTAATGAACATTCTCTCCGTGTATACATCGCAAATTGCGAGAACACTGAGACATACGATCTGTGAAAAGAAAGGATATGTCTAACCGAGAAGCGAACCAGGACAGCTGAGGTGGTTAAGTACCACGACGGATACGTAGGAGACCCGGGTTCGAGTCCCCATCCTAGTGATATCTTTTCTTTTCAAATAAAATATTTAAAATTATTTTTATTTTTCTGAAGTTGTTATATTAAAAGAAACATATTCAAATTTCCAACTGTATTAAATAATTAAATATTCTGAATTATGTATAATGGCAGGTAAGTAAAGGCGGGTAGAGAACTACCATCTGGTAGTCCTAAAATAAAATATTTAAATAGGTCACGAAGCCATCTTCTTTTCAGCCACCTCAGAGGATCAACGGTAATAGAAGAGTTAGGTCTTATTACAAGTATATGAATCTTTCGTAATTTATTGGGAGCTTACAGTCAAGATGACAAACTTGGATATTGATAGCAATCTTTGAATAAATAAATAGTTCAACTTATATTACATTAAAAACAAAAATTAATTGTAGTCGCTAAAAATTCTAATAATATGTTATTTGTTTATGAACTTATACAAATAAACAAGACTTTAATAATAAAAATAAAATACTTTTGTTTATCTACCAACATCACAGTGAAAATGATACACCTTTGTTTTACCTAATGTTTGTTTACCTTAAACTGTTGGTTTTGAGTGGAAATCAAGTTTGCGATGAAAGGATTGATATCGATTTCGGGCCAAATTCGGAAA
Organism: Arma custos; assembly: GCA_037127475.1. Taxonomy (NCBI): domain Eukaryota; kingdom Metazoa; phylum Arthropoda; class Insecta; order Hemiptera; family Pentatomidae; genus Arma; species Arma custos. The sequence continues at coordinate 73,217,103 of CM073764.1, forward strand.
AAATGTGATGATAAGGTCAACAAATTATGGATCGTAGAGGATTTTACGAAGGATTTTGGCTTGAAGGATACGAGAGGAATTCGATGGATTAGTGGAGCCCCAATTAGACTCTGCTCCGTAAGTCTAAATAGCAATTATAGTAGTCATGTTTATGAGTCTTTTGTTATTAACATATATGAAATAAATGGAAAAAACAAAAAAAATGTTATTTTTTTACGACATGAGAAGAGATAAAAAAAGTAAAATATCACGATTCGGACCAATAGATTTCCCAGATTCCTTCAACTAAAATTCTACCAACTTTTAAAGTATACATTTTATTTTAATAAGAGAAAGGTAATAAAAAGAGCTCTCGAGTACTATAATACTCTTCTCGGTAAAATAATTAACAAATACAATTGCACGGGTTATAAAGTCCAAAGAAAATGGTTCGAATTTGTGATTACTACAGTTTTCGAATCTTTTTTTTATGTCCGATTATCCTCAACGACCAAAACCGTAATAACTTCTAACTGAGCTATCATGGAGGCCGTTACATGGAAATACTAACGAATGAGTATACTTTCATTAAAAATCGATTTTGCCTCGAACCATGCGACGAGGAGGTCTGATGAGAAATAGTGAAGTAATGAATGGTCCGTTTAAACCAGGCTGTATAATCTGTCCACTCCCCAGTCCGGGGAGAATATGACTTAAATAAGATTCCTTAACAAATAACTTTTCAAATTCGATACACGTTTTGGTTTACTAACTTTTATCATTGTAAATGGGCTACAGTTAACCATTTACCAACTGACTGAAGGGAATTCGCAGATACCAGATTTCCATAACAAATGTCAACTGTCAAATGTCCCATGTGCAGTATTTAGCTATTTTAAAAGAAATCACCTCCACGTCATCAAAATAAAATCACAGTTTATTATTAAACGATTTAGCATCATATTTTTGCATTTAATCTCCATTCTCTATTGAATTTTTATACCTATTTTCTATACGTTTCTTCTATATTTACATCATATTTTATATTAATGCAGCTTCATTCTAATTGTATACAGTTATATAACTTCCCATACTTATATTTTCAATTTTATATTTATATTTTACTTTTCATTCACGATATTTCTCATCGGTTTGCTTTGCTTTTTACACTATTCTTCCATTATTTATTATTTGGCACCATATTTTGTTACAAATTTCATTCAGTTTACTTATGTTAACTCTCTAGGAGTCTATTATTATACATGTTATATTTTATCTGTATTAATCCGGGTTTTACATACTTGTATATCTCTCTCTCTCTCTTATATCTCACCTTGTTATGTTTATACTTTTTTCATTTTGTAACTTTCTGTTTACCTTTTTTTTCTCTTTGTATTTTGTTTGCATTATCATCTTTCTGTACATTTATTCTTTGATAATTTTTATTCATATAATTCAACTTTTCTATTACTCCACAATATATTATTATATTCTTGGTTCTGTAATGTAATGTATTTTTATAGTTATTTTGTTTTGTCTGTTTTCTCTCACAGCCCTGAAGATGACCTACAAAGTAGGTCGAAACGTCGGCACAGATTAAATAAGTATTCACTTATTTGATATTTCATTTGACTGCAACCCCAACTATCTCTATCCTTACATTAGAAGTTTCAGTCAACTAATTTCTTTAAACATATATAACATATATTGATCTACTTTATTCTTATATTCCAAATCGTTTGTTGAATGTTTGTCCGAGGACATGTCCAACCTCCAGATTTGTTCTCCCTTTTTTTTTTAATTTGGAGGTCTGAAAAATAGAATACATTCGTTTTCTATTAGTTGAAAGTAGCTTGTGGATATAGTTAAGTAATAAATAAATTAAAAAAAATTAAATCAACAATTTTCTCTGTTAAATAAAGAGAAATAATAATATAATAATTATTATATTAGAATATTCTCTAATATAATAATTCTTATATTAGAGTGGTATATTCATATTGAATAAGTGGCTAAGCCAGAAATTTGCTTGAAATGAAATTATTATATGAACGATACAGGGATGATACTCGTACGTGTAGTAACGTACCTCTCTGGAAAAAGTCGACTTAACCACATACATGGTACTTACCGTGGCCACAGATATAATCAAATACATTTAATTTGTAATTGTAGTAATCGCTGGTGCGATGGAGTTACGACGGACTAGGCCGCACATTGCGTGGTTATAAACAATTGATGCACATCACATTTTGGTTTGTTTCATTACGTGCTCCGAAGCTAATGGACTGTGGAGGGCGCTGGCAATCTATAGTCTCCAATTGGAGGCAAATGTTGGATATAATTAAAGCCGAACCTCCATTTTGTCTTCAATGCACGCAATTGGATGGATGTTTAGCAACCCATTTCACTAACTATACTATGCTCCAATCATACCTCGCCGATCGGTCTAGTGTAATGTTCTTTATCACTACAATTAATCCTGCACGAGCGAGTCAACGGTGTAACGTCAAAGATTAAACGATTCAATTAAATAATCGCAGCTTTTGGAATAATTAAAATTAATGAATAATAAAATAAATAGTCAGTCATCAGGAATGCGGCAGAAGTGAAAACTCAATACTTTTGAATAACTATTTTTTTTTAAATTTCTAAGTCAATAGTCTGAACTATATAAATTTCAAATTTATTACATATTAATAATTATTAACATTATTCCGCTTGTCAAATATACTGACTCTCAGAACAATAATTACATACATTTTCAAATAGTTTATTGATTTATCAAAACATATCCCTGTTTAAGGAGTACCTGACATTGTACAGGCTCGGGTACCCCGCTTTACGTCCCTTTCAAAGGACGGCATAACCAAGGATTCATTTCTCCCTTTAAAAAAATCCTAAAGCCACTGGTCGGACCATAAATACGAGATCTTATGCTAACCGCTACACCGCAGGTCGCCCCAAAGAATGATATTGAATAAAACTCTTCCTTAAAAAAAAGAATCCATTCTTCTGTATTGGAACCGGATAATGGAAATTCGTAAATGTTATTTAAAAATCAATTTGAAAACAATTACTTTTTAATGTCCCTGTAATTTACAAGGTACTTTTTTTTAGAATGCTTAAAAAATTGTATTATAATATTATTTTCCTATTGATTTATACAGTGTATAAATTATACATACTTACAGATGAGGCCTTTCATTCATTTTTTCTCCAAATGATTTTTAATAAAAATGTTATAAGTGTTTAATGCCAGAAATGATGTATTAGATGTGTTTGTATGACGTCTTGAATATTCAAAAATCAATATCAAAAGATTCCATTTCCTATCAAATTGTTACTTAACCCCATTACATCAAAAGAAAATGTTTGATGTATGAAAAATCAAAACTATGTATATATTTATTGTTTAGTTAAATTGATTTAAGTGATTTGTTTTTAAATATGTCTATTTTATTTATTTATTTATAAACTAACCAGGTATTGATATTTTGTGATCAAACGTAAATTATATCCAACATATTTTTTAGATTAATTAATTAATTTATTTATTTTAATGAGTCCTGAAAACGGATGTAACCGGATTTGAAACCAAACGCCTCATATATACAACAATAATAATAACAGCAAAGAGTCAAATTTGTTATTAAACATACCAACAAAGTGAGTATTAGTAGGAAGGAAAAAAATAAATACATAATTTGCATACCGAACCACTCACGAGACCGCTTCCAGGGAGTAGAGCCTATTAAAAATAAATAAATAAAGGCAATTATAACGTTAGGGTAATTAGTTAATTTATTTGGTAATTTGTTTAAATAACCGTTGAAGGACGGGGAGGGATTACTTAGTAGGTTAGCGTGTGGTGGTGACCAGCTCACCATCTTAACTGCTTCCAATTAGTAGCTTCAAGGACGCCGGGCAACCGTCAACAAGACATCATACCTAGCCGTCGTATACTTGTATATAGCTGTATATAGTATGAATGTTAATATAAAACAGTTGTATGTTGAACGTTTTGGTGGTGGAGTGCTGTCTCATGTTTGGAGCCTGTTTGGGCTGTTGATCGTTGGGATGTATTGCACCTTTTTCTTCGAGATGCGATTCACATAACCCCTTTTTGATTTTGGTGTCTTGATAATGCCTGAATAGGCGAAACGTCGACTGGTAAGTAGGTGTATTTTTTGAAACATAAGGCTTTGCATTGTGGTTTTTCCCAATTGCATTATAATAAATAATAGTGTTTGTTTTTGAGTTTTGGCTCTATTTTAGTTAATATAAAAATATAAAACTAGACGAATAAAAAAAAAACTATTAAAGACATATAAAAATAGACATTTCCTTGAGGAGTAAAGGCGGCTATCAGAAAGAAAATTAAAAAATACGGCGTAGAGCCAAATCACATAAAAATAAAGGCGAATAATCGGTAAATATTATTTTTTGTAAAGGACTACTTCTTTAACCAAATTTTGCAACTTAAAATAGAGGGTAAACTTGTGGGTTCGCGTCAGCAACATGGTTGCGACACCTAGCGGACTGTGCATAAGCTATACAACTTAGTTTAATCAACTTTAGTTTTAAGCTTAGAATTCAATTGATAAAGCAATAGTTATATTTATCTAAAAAGTCGGTTAATACTTGAGCAATAGATACTAATAATAACTTAAAAGATCAATAACTGGTTGAATTTTAAGTTTCCCTTTTTAAAGATTTTATTTGTAATAGTTAAATGTCATATATATATATTCGTTAGGTGCTATTATTTATTTATTTTTTTCTATCAGCTTAACTCTTTTTATTTTAAATTTGTATGCTATTTTTTTAAATTCTCTTTTTCTCTTCTCTACCCGAACATAGCGTATTAGTTTATATTTATTTTTATGTAATTGTTTAAATAGTATATTATTCTGATATTGTCGCCATTTGGCCAGATATATATTTATTAAATTTTGTACTCATCTGTTATTCTTAAGGGACCTGATCCCAAATATTTTTTTTCTATTCTACAGATCAATATAATATATTGAATGGCGAATTTCTTGATATTTAGATGAAGAAAAAATCAAGAAATTCGCTGTAGGGGCGACCTGTGGTGTAGTGCTGTGCATAACCACCTACCATGCCAAAGATCGCGGGTTCGTTGCCAGACAATCGGCTCTAGAATTTTTTTAAAGGGAGTAAAAAATTCCCGAAGGGGCGAAAAGCGTGGATACCTAGCCGATTTCAAGAATTCGTTAAAAATCCCTATCTTAAGTACACATGGATAGGCAAAGTTTAGGGGTCCTACTGTAGCATCGTCCGAATAACCATAGCTGCGAAAAAATGACGTTAAACAAAACATCTGTTTGTTAGTCTAGAAACACTTTGTTCATTCAAGATTGCTTGAAAAATTCAGCTGATTTATATGAATTATACGTACTTAGTGATGTCACACATTTAGTAAGTTACACGTATTCTTAGCATTACGATAGTAAAGTATTGATTTCAAGTTAGGGAAAATGAACAGTTGGAGTGAACTTCCACATACTCCTTATTAAGTAATCTTCGTTCAGGTTCACTTCTGTCTGATCCATTGATATCTTATTGACAGATATGAATTAAATTCCCAACTTTTACAGAACTAGAAAGCCGACACTATCTCCTTCGACTAAAAGCGGAAACATTTAAAGAAATAAATTATTTAGCCTAATTTCCTAAGAGGTTCCTAATAGAGGTACAAGAACGGACTTAAAGAAAAAAAAAAAGCTGAGCTGAAAGACAAGCTGACAGAATTAGGTGGGCGTTGAAGGCGTCAGAGGCTGAGAATGCCGGCTCCTCTGATCCCTAATTGACTCGAAGGCTGAGAGCTACCCCGCCGGGTTACGCAGCTCACACAAATGACGAAAACCTTATCTGCCGATAGCACTCCCGATAAACTTCAATTAGCCTCTCCTCCTCTGACCTTTCTCTGAGAACCTTCTTCCTTCTTCAGGGAAACATTTTTCGGCTCTACCTCCGACCGGGATATTCTCCGTGAGAGGCACGACAGTGGATACCCCGCATTCCCCGGATTGTTCACTAACGCCTCATGATTGGAAGTCTTCCGGAGGCGCAGGGGCAGATGCTGGAGGAGCTACGGGACTCTTCAATGGGAGAATTACCAGCCAATTAATCCTCAGACGTTAAAGATTAAGGAATTTCCTTCGGAAGGGTAAAGTACAGTTGGTGAAATACGAATCTCTTTTACTGTAAAAATAGCGTGGCAGAAAAAGAGAGATAATTTAAATTAAAAAAGTAAATCCAGTAGCACTACAATCTGTCAAGGTAGAGTTCTTGTTGATGATGATAACGTTATTGTCGAATGATTTACCTCGGACATAAATGTGGATCGGAATTCTTCTTTATAGGTGATAGTTTCAAATTTGCTGCTTAAAGCATTAAAGTCACAATATAATGTTCCTCTATACATGACCCATATTAGAGTAATCTACTCAATTGAAAGTAAATATTGAAAAAAGTATCAATCAACAATGACCATTATTAATCATTCTCTTTAAACAAATATTTGATCTGAGAGATCAAGAGAAATGCAAAGAGGCTAAGACACTGGAATCTTATCTCCTGAGCAGGTTCGAATCCAGAAATGGCAGTTAATTTATTTTAAGTATGCCGTCGGTCCACTTATTTATAACTTTAGGATCGGGGCACATCCAGCCTCAATAGAGTGGATAGCCTTAATTAGGATCAAAACCTACCGGTTGAGCCTATTGTTGGACAAATCAATCCTTTTCACAATCATTCGTCAAGAAATAGTACATCCTTATTGCTGGACCCAATAAATCCAAGCGTTATGAACGGATTTGGTCCACGCTCAATGTTTAAGTGCCTCTACAACCCATGAAGGGTCTTGGGTTCATTACATAGTAGAAACTGTTCTGTTTCAAAGACAAAGATCGTGCAGAGAGGTGTTATGTCCCAAGTCACGTTCAACTGGCATTTTTTCCCAGTTGATGACCGACGCTGATAGTATAAGTTATGAATAATTGTTCATATTAGAAATTACTTGACTTTATCTAATATTCATATTTTATCTATTACATCTTAAAAATATCTAATTTAAAATTTATCGATACTAATTTTTTCAATTTCATCTTAATAGATCCTCAAAAAATGGAAGCAGGTCATCCTATTTCCTCTACTAAAACCAGCGAAGACAGGAGACAAGGATTGCTTTTGTACCATTAGTTTACTGTTATACTCGTGCCTAACTTTGTGTTCGAGAAAGTTAGCTATTCACAAGAGTGTGAAAACTCTGTATTCGAAAATTGCAATTTTTTTTCAACTTTTCTTTTTTAAAAATTAAGATTCATATTTATTTTTTAGCACATTTATATTATTTAAATTGTGGTCTAAGACAAACTTTTAAAATAAAATAAAAACATTCTTTCAATAATAATGTTTATTGAACAACACTGTCCCATTAATACATACACATAGTTAAAAAATTGACTATGTATATGCATTGGCGTAACTAGAGTTGACTCCTGGAGGGGGGGGGTTAACCCCCACCAGCCAAACACTCCAACATTATACTATAATCATGTAGCTTCAAATTAAATAAATAGATAATATTTTTTTATAAATGTTATTTTTGGAAGGGCAATCAAGAAGTAGCTTTTATATACAAGTAACCATATTTATTTTTTACAATAACTTACCATACTTATATTGCATAGGGAATTTTCTAGACCCATTCAGGCTTTACTTCTAGATTTTAAGTATTGTCTAAACTGTTCTTCTGACATTTGCAATCTTATTGTTGCCGCTAAATGCCACTACTGCCGCTATAATAATATAATTAATTGTAAATATTGTAAATAGTTAATTGTTTTGGTTTCTCATTTTAGCGTATCTTTTATTCATTAAAACAACTTTGTTTGCACTTCCTTTGTTGTGTTTTTGGCATTATTGACCCTTACTTTTGTAATCCCACAATAATAACTTTGAAAAAGTAAAATCTTTCAAAGTTTTATTTTTTTAAATTGTTACAATTTAATTACAAGTTTTATGTTTTTTAAATTCTGCTAAGCAATGGGGGGAGGTTACATCCCCAATAACCCCCCCCTTCGTTACGCCTATGTGTGTATGCATTAATGGGGAAGTGTTCAATAAGTAGGGTGCTAAGTTGCTATGCTGAAGGTTCCAGGTTCAAATAATTTAATCTCTTTTGTCTAACATATTTATTTATAATTTATTTCGGCCAACACGACACTTGGCCGACTTATTTCTCATGTTTTTAGCCTCGTTCTGAACCTCAAGTTTCGGGAACACCTTAACTAAACGAGCCACAACTATGAAAACGACAATTATTGAAATTTCAGAGTTACTTTTTTTTTAACCCAAACGCCTCATATGAGAATGGTCGCATGTATAGCCATTAGAAATAAATTACATAAAATTCATTTGAACGAATTATAGGTAGCTCCTGCAGCCATAAAAATGGAGATTTGTGAGCAGCACTCTTTCATCAGCCGCAAACTCATTGCGATAATTACTCACGACATATTAGTTAAATATATTCTCTTAACAGCTAAAATTAAAAATAGAGGCAGTTTGTTCATGAAGGTGACTTCCTCTAATATTAGTTTTAAAGAGCCTGGTTAGCATAAAAACGGAAATTAAACATGCATAATTTGCATAATCGCTCACGGAATGAAATGCATTTCTCTTTTGTGTGGTTCTCGTTTTTATTTTGCTAATTTTACTAGTTACATGCCTGAGTTTTTAAATCGGTTATTATTTTATGGAATCGGCTAATGCTTAATCGATAACTATTCAATGCTACAAGGCAATCACCAAACTGTTTTTTGTTTGTTTGTTTTTTAAATATTTTGTTTTATTTTACTTTAAATTATATACAAATTTTAAAACATTGGTGGGATTATCCCTTACAATGAAAATGAGTTTACTCACAATGGTTACAGGTTAATATGTGTTTGTTGTTGATAAAATTTAAAAAACCGACAGAAAAATTAAGTAAATAAGATTTAATTAATACAAAGTTTATATATAAGAACAAACACATATAAAACATTATTATCACATGTAGCATTGTTCTTACATATATAACATATAATAACATATTAATTTATATAGAAGGTTGTATACAAAATGGATATTATTTACAATAGACATGTGTATTATCAGTCAACACCAATCCAGTTATTGCATCCCAAAGCCTCCAATCCCATATCACTGATCTTGAAGAATTGTGTCAAAACTGGAGAATTAAAATAAATTGTCAAAAATCGCATCAAATCACTTTTACCTTACGTCGTAAACCAATGACTTCTTGCCCTACAGTATCCTTTAATAATATCCCTCTGGTGCCTGTAGAACAGATCCGATACTTAGGGTTGCTCCTGACAAACTATTAACCTGGAATCCTCATACAAGACTGAAAAGACAAGAAACCGCACGACGTTTCAGGCTACTTCAACACTTACTAGACAAAAGCTCTAAGCTCCCAATTAACTACAAAAGACATCTACATGACCATCATACGACCTATTTGGACTTACGGAGTAGAGCTTTGGGGCTCCACTAAGCCATCGAATTCCTCTCGTATCCAATCCTTACAGTCCAAAATCCCTCGTAAAATCCTCAATGCTCCTTATTTTGTTAAGAATAAACTCATCCATAACGACCTTAATGTCCCTTTTGTTGCTGATTTGGCCCGAACCCGGTATCTATCCTTTCATAACAAACTTCATTATCACTCAAACCCTCTAGTTTCAAACCTAGCTTCCTCTTCAATTCCCGATAATCCTCCGAGGCGTCTGAAAAGAAGAAGGCCACGTGACCTCCTTACTTGAACTTTGATTTGAGTACTACCAGTGGGTAGTTCCTCTACTTGTCATTATCGTGTCATTATATATCACTTAGCCTATTTACTTGTTGTATTATTGTAATACAGTTGTAGATATCAATAAATAAATTAAAAAAAAAAATTATAATAGAATGTGTTTTGTTCGTTTGTGTCTGTATTTTAGTGTTATAGTTTTTGTATAATTTCCTACTCTTGTACGAGTGTGTTTTCTCAAAGTTGGTATTAGGAGAATCTGAGGGTTTGTTAGTGTATGAATTCGTGCATTGTTGGGATGTCTAGTTCTTTGTGCATTGTGGTGATTTGCGTACGATTGTTTTTATATTATATACTATATATTGGATAGGTTTTCATGATTCTTAGACATTTGTTTTGGAAGATTTGTATTTTTTTAATGATCACCAAACGGTGTATTTGAGCCTTACAACCGGGCACTAGTCCGAAACGAGGAGTGTGAAAAAAACCCGTTGAACATATTCTTAAAATCGGCCCATCCCATTGTAATAAAATATTATTTTTTTCCTGTTTTTCCTGTAAATTCAATCAATACTAATCGAATTTAAAACTCAAATTTAATAGTGCTAGTTGTTTCCATATTAAAAATAGTTTTTTTATTCACAAATGCGTTTACATACACTATTTTATTGATTTACTGTTAAAAACGTCCGCTTACGAACTGGCTATAAATACGAGGTTAACTCTTTTTATTTTCTTGATGTTGTCGAAGTGATGTTTATTTTTGTTTTTTTAGTTCCTATTTAGGTTTAATATTGACACAGACAAAAATAGTGTTCATTGCAAGTGTAATTATGTGAGTGAAATAGCTGATTGTGTAAAATGCTGGGTTTTTATGCAGAAAGTTCCTGTTCAAATCAGGCTGTCAGATGATTTTATTTTTCTGTTAACAAATTTTGTACATTTAGTTGGGGAAACGTCTGCCGTTTGAGTGTGATCTCGGACAAATCTCGCAATTTTGCGATGTATACACGAGGAAAAATGTTCATTGAACATTACTTTAATTTAGGAACTTGTTGAATTACGTTATTACATAGTGGATGTAGGAGAACACGGGGATATAGAATCAGAGAAGAGAACAGATTTGTCTGACTGGGAGGTGACCACTGGTAGCTCTATTAGTTAGAGCACTGCCACGGAGAGACGGACGACCCGGGTTCGAATACCGGCCAGTGCAAATGTTTTCTCTTCAAAATAAAAATAATTAAATAAAATATGTTGAATAATTGTTTTCAATGATATTTATATTTGTATTCAATAATAACGCAATGGGTTCGATATAAGTCTTCGCGTTGAAATAATTATTAATTATGATGGTGTTAGATCTGATCGCTAGGGTCAACTGCTTTTGACGCGAGCATCTTAAGAAGAAAAAATTAATAATTAAAACTTCACGTCTAATTTTCAAGGAAATTAATTATTGCATTTGTTATAGGACTTTTTCGCTTTGTTATTTTTTTTAATATGGCGAAACGGCATTGATAATATAAATAAACAGAACAGGTGGCGTCTCGCGAGCTAATTCATATTCAGGACATATATCGCCGAGGGCATCGTTTGAAACATGATGAGTTCTGAGGAGCATGATGTCATAGGTGACAGATCCATCTGATGAATATTCTGGCCAACCTATAAATAAGCTATGCTGAGGCGGAAGGAGCGTTCAGGAGATAAATTAAAAGAAGCGAATGTCAGGAATGCGACAGTTCTTAGGAGTTTTTCATATTGTTTTGAATGGAAGGAGTTCACGGAAGAGTTCTTGTTTATGACTAGAATCCGAAAATAGGGCTAGATGTCGACAGAACTGTTAAGTAGACGTTATTAAGTAACGATAAGATTTTGAGCAATAGCAAAAAAAAATAATTAAATAAAAAAAACACTCTTGGACCAACAATGACCTTTATTAAACATCCTCATTAAACAAATAATTTGAACCGAGAGCTCAAGAACAGACATCACCAAGCTCAAACAAAGTTGTGACAATGTGTCTCTTAGCTTAGATTCGAATCCAGATATGGCAGATAGTTAATTTATTTGAAGTAAACCTTGGGTCGACTTTTTAGTGTCTGTTCAATGCTTGAGCCAACTTTTAATCTCTAATGTAATCTGTGTTAATAATATGTGAAATACTCTTTCAATTTTCCATGGCCACTATTTATACAAAAAACTTCAGTTGTTTCTTCTGGGTTGGACCGTGTTGATGAATTTCTGCCAACGTTTCGCCAGACATGCTGCTGACTTCCTCAAGGCTTAATTGAGTCTCAATTATAGTAGCCTAAAAAATTGGACTAATTTTCTCATGGCCAGCTGAAATCGAAAAACTATGATCCTCATGATTAAAGATCATATTTATCATATCATCATATTTAACAACTAATAAAACTTACAAGACATATGTGAAAGAAAGTGGTCAGTCAGGAGGGAGGTCAATAAATTTCTCTTAAAATGCGCCATTTTACGTTAGATAGTGATGTACGTAGAATTTTTTTTTTTTTAGAATAATTTATTGATATTTACAACTCTAATTATATTACATCAAGTAAATCTGCTGTATGAACAAAGAACATGAAAAAAAAAAACCACTTGTGGAGAAACTACCCATTGATAGCACTCCAATAAAGTTCTATAGCAGAAGGTCTCGAAGCCATCTTCCTTTCAGACGCCTCGGAGGGTTATCAGGAATATTATGGGAAACAAGTTGAGAGACTAGCAGATTCAAGTGTGTATAGAGCTTTTCATGGAAGGATTTTTTTTTTCTAGTTTGGGCCAAATCAGCAACATATGTGATATTAAGATCATGATGGATGAGTCTGTTTGTGACATAAACAAAGAGCATTGAGGATTTTAGGAAAGTTTTTGGATTGTAAGGATTGGATACGAGATGAATTGGATGGTTTAGTAGAGCCCCAAAGCTCAACTCCGTATGTCCAAATATGTCTGATAACTGTCATGTAAATGAGTCTTTTGTAATTAATTGGGAGCTTTAAATGTTTGTCCGGTTAATAATGAAGTAGGCGAAAACGTCGAGCAGTTTCTTATCTTTTCAGTCTTGTATGAGGAGAGTAGAATTAGTGACGGACTTACACCGGGCCCACCCTCGATAGCCCTGAAGACATGCAAAGTGGGTCGAAACGTTAAGCTCTTTATTGGCACTTAACATTTCTCTCTACTAAATATATATATGCCGATTTAGATGAAGAAAATATCAAGAACATAAAGCAATTTTTAAGTAGGGAACCATAAAGTATTTGGAGCTAAGAAAAGTCTTTTATTCATTTAAATAATTTATTTTATAAATAATCATTAATAATTAATGAGGTTTATTATATTAAAAGCAAAACTCTTTGCCAAGTTTATCTCACAATATTATTTATTTTGAGGAGAATATGTTTTTGTGTAACATACGACTTAGCTGTTTTTCCTATCGCCCCTTTAAAAGAAAAACGCCAGAACTAAAAAAAAAATAATTTTCAATAGAAGTATGTGAGTTAAAAAAATAAAAAATGGGTATTAAATAAGCAATACTAAGCCTATTTTAACTTTATTGAAATTATTTTATTAATCATTATTCCTTTAAAACTACAAGTTCAAACACGATACAAATGAAAATATGACTTTATTAAAAAAACAAAAATGTTTGAAATGGAATGCCAGATATTTCATTCCAGAATTAAAAGGCTCTAACCAATACAATGGCTACTGAAGGCATCAATCCAAAATGGCTATGGTTTTTTTTTTAATGGCTATTTTTGAGTCGTTGTTTTTTTGAACGAGTGATAGGTTAAAAAAATCTTATGTTTGTTATTTTATTTATATATTTACAGAATATAGAAATGTGCAAATTAAGTCAGCATGTTTTTGTATTTTTCGTATCTTGGTTTAATAAAAGAAAATCCACATAACGAGATTGCAAAATAACGGCTATTTCACTAAAAAAATAACTACACATATGTGAAAGAAAAATAAAGCCTAATTACATATTTTCTAATATTTATGTACAATTATATTTACCTCTAACAAGGGACAGTTAGAGTTATTTTTTTCTTCAACTCACGGAGGAAAATTCCCAAACAAGGCATTTTTAAGCCTCTTTAATTAAATCGGCGATTCTAAAGTTTAACACCCTCTCGGGAACAACATAAATTCTGATAGTACTAGTAACAGTAATTATTTCCGATATAGGCAATCATAAAACCGTGTAATTTATGGATCATTAAATCAGAGTTGCCCCATTCAATTTGCACAACTAATATTCCTGTTGAGATCATTCTTCTAATACTATAATATCACATAACTGCTATTATTACGTGTATATTTAACCGGTAATTTCAGATTATTTAACTCCCGTCACATTTTTTATTTTATGTGCTGGTAGATTTAGTGTTTAATAAAAAATAAATAAGAAAAGAAAATTCGGAATTTTCATTTATAATTATTTTTTCACTCAATTCTTTTTTTTTTTTATCGTTCACTTATCTTGTGAAAAGCATGAAAAGAGATCGAATTAATTATAAGTTTTTTTTCCTGTTTTAATCGTGTCCTCTATTTGCTAGTCTTCACCGTGTTAATCTTCAAGTTTTAATCACTGTTGATTGAGATGATAATTACCACTTCTGGTGCAACATGTTAAATTCCGAGGGACCGGTTATGCTGAGAGTTGGGAATTAGTTAAAAAGGAACTGATCGGATCCTGACGATAACAGTTACTCATTAAAACACTGTGTTCACTGGATAGTGTACAAGATGAACACTTACGATACCTAATCATTCTTTAGTCTATTAATAGCATTCATGGTACATCGATTACAAGGTTTACATTGATGGTAAACAAAAAATCTTTTAGAAAAGAGTACAACAGTATGTTTAAAAAAATCTGAATTTACTTATACATCAGACTTTATTGTTTTATTTTTTATTTTTGTTGAATCTTATTTTTTCATACTATACGTTTTTTGTTTTTGTCTATGATATTTTATGTATTATTTCTCTACAACTTAAAGGTTTCCATTAGTATATTATATCTTCTCAACTATAAAATGTCTATTTTAGTTAATTATAGAATGCTTACATAAGTTATTATTACCCAATTTTTATTACTACTGGTAATTAGAGGTAGATAATTGTGTATTTGAAATAAAAATGGTTAAAACTACTTTAGCGCAATCCATTTTTCTTTTGCACTTCGTGATATTTCTGTCAAGATCTTCCTAACATAAAACCCTATTGAATTTTATTATGCATTGATATAACTAACAAGTGTCCAAATTTCGTACAAATAATTCGAAATAAAATAAACAATTAAACAAAATTATACGCCGATCATTTTCCTCTCATGGCTACCATTCTAAAATATTTAAATTTGTAAACGTAAATTTTAGGTAGGAACTATAGCAATCTGTAACATTTGTCATATATGCTATATTCTTAAAGATAAAACCCTAGAAAAACGTTTAAATCTGAAATTTGAAAAATAATAATATATGAATTAACTTAGATTTTGGATAAATATTAATGCTAAAAGAAAAATATATACAGTTCAATGTTAAATAGGGATAAATTGTTTTCTAAATGTGACGGGATTGATATGAAAACGAACAGAAATAGTGGGATCTGCCCACATGTTGTCGGTTCGAGTTGAGTTACAAGTATTAACTGTTTATTCGCTTCAATTTTAATGTTTTCCAAAATTCAAGTTATCATGAGATTTATTATTATTATATAGTACTAAGATGAACATGTGTTATGGGTAATGGTTAGATTTCGATAATCATTTCATCAAGAAATAAAAGTTTCAATTAATCTTTCGAAGCATTTATGATATATGTTTGTTGAAAGGTTCATTTCTAGATGAAATTATTAACGCAGCATACACGTTTCCCATAATTACACATTTTTTCCATACTCTCTCATGATAACTTGTACTTTTGGAAAATATTAAAAGGGAAATGAATGAATAGTTAAAACTCGTAACTCAACTGCGACAACCTGGGAAACCATTACCTCAAGTCTTTGAAACATGTTTAATACTATTTTAATATTTTCAAAGCCCAGACATTCCAAATCTGTAAAAGATTGTTGACTGGTATTTTTGGAGTGAAAAAATTCGATATGGGTGAGTGTTATAATAAACAAATATAAATTAAACTGCTAATCGGTCAATGTTAAACCATTAAAGCTACCATCAGGACCATAAGAGAATGTGATATATGTATATTTAGATATCTTACAGCACAGCTCACATCAACAATCTAAAGACTATATGTTATTGTTCCACGATTAATCTTCTATATTGTTAATTACAGTACTTAGAATACTCGGATAAAGGCGAAGAATTGACAGGACTGGACAGATGAGTCATATTTTCCGGACGGAAAAGACGTCGGTGGACTGAGCGGACAAGAAGACAGCCAGGTCGGAGCCCTCCCCATTAGAAGGGAGTCCCCTTATCGGCCATGATTTATTAAGCAACTTTACAATAATCTAACTGCCTTAATGGTCCACAGATTATGAGCTCTCCACTCATCACGTCTGTCTCTCCGTCTTTCCGTTTCTTTTTTGCCCAAAATGCATTTGTATATATAAATATATGGATGTATATAGCATATGTTACTTAAGGCACTGCATCCTTCCTTCCTGAGGCGATATCTCAATCTCGGAGATATCAATCCATTAATAAATGACGATATGAAACTAAATTGTATAAAATTATTAACTTTCTTCTTATAAAAAAATTTTAGAAGAAGAAAATGGTCCGGGTAGAAGTCAGATAAAATTCTCTTTAGTTTGGAGAACCGTTAAAGCCAACGTTTCGACGCACATTGCAGATATTATATTTATTTATTTATCTTGGTGGAAATGTGCCAAATGGAAGATATTTTATGTTAGAGAGGAAAATAGTTGATTGGAAGATCTAATGGAGGATGGGAATAGTTGGGGGGTGCAGTCATAAATAAACACCAAATAAGTGAAGATTTGTTTTTTATTTGTTCTGACGTTTCGACCTGCTTCGTAGGTCATATTCAGGGATATGAAAGAAAAAAAGTCTTCACTTATTTGGTGTTTATTTATGACTGCACCCCCCAACTATTTCCATCCTCCGGAAGATATTTTAATATTACAATATGAATTTAATTGAGAGTATCATAAAAGGTTGTTATATTCTGTCATTCCCTGAAACTGTTAGGCTTATATCTGTATCCTTTAACATTTTAGCTACTTCAATGGAATAATAGGCGATACTTTTACATTTATTATAAATTTTTAATCTTGAATGATATTAGTTGACCTTATATGTATGAGAAAGAAAATGTTCCGGGATGAAGGTAAAAAAAAAATTCTCTTCAGTGAGAAGAACTGTTAATTTTTAAAACCACGTTGCAAGTCTTCTTCAGGGCTAAATATACAAGATACATATAAATTAAAATAATATATAGTAAAGAATAACAATATATGTAGTAAATTGATAAGAATAGTAATATATATAGTAAGAGTAGCAATAAGCAGTAAATCTAAAGTCATCTAAGGATATGAGAGATAAGGAATAACATGAATTATCGAATAAGAGATGTGGAAGTAATAAAAGTAAATAAATAATACCATGACATAAAGGCATTATTAAGGTATATTATGAATTTAAGGTAACTCAAATCACAATTTCGTAAAAATATAGATTTATTTCGGCAAAATTTTATATGATAATCCTAATAAACTACATAATTGAAAATTAAAATATCTTCCATATCTTCACCAAGATAAGTTGTACTCTTTATTTCGTATCAAATTAAATGTTTTGTTAAAACATTTACCATACATTCCTATGTGTTTTCTTTAGATATCTTAAAAGAACCTTTTTACAATAAACATTATCATTCATGCAGTGCTTCGTAAAATGGTTGATCATTATTGTCCAGCAGGAAAGGCAATTTCAATCATATTGGTCTAGATAAATAATATGACGGTCTGTCTTTTTTTTTTGTTTACTGTTAATCTTAATTTAGCGCATAATTAGGGCTAAACTGCTAGCAATAACTTTAATTAAATTAATTAAAAAAGTACTGACAATATTATTCCAGTGTTATTGTTTGCGCCAGTGGGAATAACATTGTATTAATTGCTATTTAAATAATAGTATATATGCTAGAATTTTAGCCTTAACTTAATTTTATTTTATTTATCAATAAATAATAATAGAAACAATATAATATAATAGGATAGAAAAATAAGTTTATACTGGGACCACGTCCCTTAAGTATAACAAATGTGTACAATAATAATATAGTATCCTCAAACGGCAGATAGTGGAACCGACTGGACTCTTACATTGTCCTGTTGGATGGCCATCGGAAGAAATTGCACGCCGATCAGCTCCGACCAAGACATCTTTAAGGGGGAGAAGATGTACAATAGTATCCTCAAACAGCATTTGGCCATCTGTCGTTTGAGGATACTACAAATAATAAAATATATGTCTGGCCAAGAGGCTAGGTAATAAGAGTCATATATCATTTACATAAGTCCTTGAAAATAAACATAAACTAAAAATTGTGTTTTGGTAAAAAAACAAAACAAAAATAAAAGCATAAAATAACAAGAATTTCGCAACAAAAAAATTACATTCATGAATTGTTATAATCGTAAATACAGCTCATAATGTACTTATTCTATTTTGTTTATTTTAGTTTTATTTGTAAAAGAAATCTTGGAGGATGAGAAAAAATATATATTCCCACTGTTGTTAGTTTTCAACATGCATACAAACTAACCAAACACATTGAATTGAATAAAAATAAACTGCAGATCGTTGATGTAGTGTAAAAAATATTTTTGAACCAAACTAACAATACATGTTATATGTCATAGATAAAAATACAGTCATTTCAGTTATGAAAAATATTGAATAAAAAACCAAAGTTTTATGTAAGAAACTCCGGAAGTAATTTATATTGTGTTATTTTATTTTTAATTTCATGCATATGAATAATGCAACAATAAACAAAAAAGGAATTAAGTTTTTTGGATTTAAATACCATTATTTTTTTTACGAAAACATAATTTCATAATGTATTTTTTGTAAAAGCGGTTTGTTTTGATTAATTGATATAAATATTAACTTTATGTTAATTAATGTGAACATACATCACGTCTATTTTTCATCCAGTTAATCTTTAGATGTTAATTGTTATCTTTGGTTATCTGCTTCGCGTGCTGGCTCCCATGTTTCGTCTAGAATCTCAACAACAGTAAACATTTAATCTCATCATTATCGTCTGGTGAATTAAAAAAAAAAAAAAATACATTACAACAAATGATTCCTTTAGTATTTTTCTAATAAAAAAAAACATAATCATCTTCAGTTATGTAAATAATGTTAACTACAAAATTTTTTTTTTTCTATCCTATTTATTTATTAATAAGGGAAGCGGGATAGCTCATTGGTAGAGCGCAAAGTTGAGATAAATTCGGCTGTGTGAGATAAATTATTCATTCTGTTAACAGCCATGGATATATGGATCATGAGGGGGTCTGCATGGGGCTCACCCAGTCTTAATAAAGTGGATATCGTTAATTGGAGAATAACCAGGTTGTTAAGCGTGATCACAGTGATCCCCTTTATAACCATTGTCTAAAAAGTAGTACAGTTTCTACCGTGTACTGAACCGAAAATCCTTCATGTGTTGTAGTGGTAAAGTTTTTTTTTTCCGTTTCAAATAACTAAAAAAGTTTGAAATAAAGTGCTAATTGAAGTAATCATTGAAATAGTCGAACATCCTGTTTAAGTAAAAGTAAAATTTACTTTAATTAAACCTCTATGTTTCTAGCACACAGGTGGTCGAATGTGCTCACTAAAAAATTCTGGCAAGAGGCCGGGTATTCGTTAGTATTTTTCACGTCAATCTCGAAATTAATCAAACATTTAATTGAGTTACATTTTATTTCAAGAACGTTTTGCCAATTTTGTACACAAGCAGCAGCACCTCCCGGACACAGGGGTACAAATATTTATGCTAACTCGAATGAACCGTTAAATACCCGTTCTTTTTCCCCCGTAAGTCAGAGTGGAGAAATGGTACTCTTGGCGAGCAGGGTTTTGGTCCGACCGCAAGGAAGATGAGCTGTCAAGGTAGGAGACTCTATGTTACATGTCTGTGAAATGATAGAGCCGATGACAATGAGAATTTAAAATTATTTTTATTTTGCACTTTTCGTTCACAAAAACAGATGGGAGATATTTTATTTAAATTCTAATTATTATTAGTGCCTTTAGGATTATGATGGGGGAGGATGAATCTTGTTTTAAATTATAATCGTAATTATTATTATTACGGCTATATGATTATGCCTATATGATTATTGTTATGTATGATGGATCATATTTTAAATTGAAATTATTATTTTTACTGATGGTTTTGGTGATTATGATTATTGATGGTGAATCTTGTTGTAAGTTGTAATTATTATTTTTCTTAACGACTTTATGACTATTATTATTATAATTATTAAAGGTTTGGTGTAATTTTATATTATTTTTGGTGAAATATAGTAGAGTTTTATTTTTGATAAATCGATGTTTTGGGTTTATTTCTTTACCCAGTTTCCCTTTGTGTCCTCGACATTGCCATATCCTCATCCAGGCCTTTTTAGGGTATCCACGAAGTCTAAGAGAGGAGCAGCCGGTAACAAAAATAATCAGATATGTCATTTTGGAATTGCACGTACGGTATATTTGAGTAATTTCGTTCAATTCATGATTCAAAATCCATTACATTTAATATTCGACCCTTCATGAGTTGTAGTGGTACACGTTTTTTATTTATTAATAAATATTCTAAAAATACTAATAAGTAAGTAACGGAAGCACTTTCCATGATTATCATTTATTCTTTTTAGGTAGAGGTGAGTTTCTAAATTCTATGACTAACATGCGTTTATCAACACTCAATGTCATCATTTTTATTCCGATGACCGTGGAACTGTAGAATGCTTTATAATTTGAAAATGATCCACACCTTCAAGGCGATTATTAACGTCAACAAAAGGAACAAATAAATGTATCCTTCCAAATTCAAACGGACCAATTACGAATCACGCCTTCCTTTAATTGATACTGTATAATTTGAATTTTAAATAGCCGGATCCGAACCCGCGAAGGATACGTATGATTATTATGTTATAATAGAAATGATTGTAATCGGATAGCGACCGATTCCCGTTTGAAAGTCGCGCAATCGCCCGCCCCATTTATAAGGGTCATTAATTTGGGACGCCCGTTCCGTGGCAATCAAGGCAGATACAAATCAGAGAGTTATATTCTTAGAAAGCATGCCTTCGCTGATGCCTCTGTGACTCAAAAACAATTTAAATGTTAATTAATGAAAATATATAATGAAATATCAAATATCGTCCTCCAAAGACAAAGTGGAGTAACTGGAAATTTGCAAAACAACGCTTCGCCCCGGTTGAGTTATGGTTGCTGAAGTAAGATAAATAATCTTAGTCAAATTAAATAATATTAGTCAAATTTTGTCAAAAATGAGTTTCTTGCAGTTGAGGAAGCGGAATGGCTTTGGAGGGAAGTTGGCCTGAAATGGAGTTATTTCTTATATAATAAAATCCATTTTAATCTAAATAATACATGATTGACACGATTCCGTTTCCCTAAGTATAAGAAACTCATTAAACTGAGGTAAGCAGGGTTTGTATGTCTGTTTAAAAGTTATTCAAGTTCGCTTTATATGTATTAAAATACAGCGCTCAAGAATGTATTAAAACGTAATTTTCATATGCAAATAGTCATTCAAACTTATCCACAGGGTTAAAATCCGGCTGTGCCTAATAATTTTATTTAATCTGTTAACAGATATGGATCCTTTGGGATCTGGTGACACTTCTGGTGCTTACCCAATAAAGTGAGGAAACCTTGTTATTGAAAGGGATCTCGTACAAATCACCTCTCTTCACAACCATTGTCCTTGATATGGTTTAGTCTCTATGGAGCGTCTTGCAACAGTTTTTAATTTTTTTTTTATATTTACTTATATAATTACTTAAAATTATTTCTTAAAAAAGCAAAGATCTAAGACCAACATCTAATGATAAACCATGTGGAGGAATAGTGGCAACCGTTTATTCCTTCCCATCCCTGATACCGTTCTTTTTTCTCTTTAATTTTTATGATAGGAGATGATAACGCTCTACCGTCTCGAAATGATTAGTTGGTATTTGAATTATTACATATGTAGAAGTTAATAGGTTTTCAGATTGTTCATTTAACGTCACTTTATGCTGCTATGGCTAATCGGACGATGCTACAGTGGGAGCTCTAAAATTATGCCTATCCAGGTTTAATTAGGATAGTGATTTTTAGCGAGTACCTGACATCGTACAGGCTCGGCACCCCCGTTTAACGTCCCTTCCGAAGGATGGCGTAACTAAGGATTTTTTACTCCCTTAAAAAAATCCTAGGGCCACCTGCCGGGCTACGAACCCGCGATCTTGGGTTTAGTAGTTTGTTACGCTAACCACTAGATCACAGGTGACCTTAGTTAATAGGGTTTCATATAGTCTTAAAATAAAACTTGAAAGGTACATTAACTTGTTTCCAACCATGTAAAATATTGAGGCTGAAAGAACCATTCTGGAACATATTGAGAAAAAACGCCTTAAATGGTACGGACATTTGAAAAGAATGCCTGAAGGAAGACTGCCCAAAGTAGTCCACCTATGGAAAATTAGGGGAACAAGAAGACCTGGGATAACAAAATGGAGGAATCCATGATGGGCCATAGTCTACAGGAAGAATGGACCTTGGAGAGGACATTATGGAAGGAAGGAAACCATCCAATCAGGAAACCCACTGTTAGAGGAAATTCCTATTTAAAAAAAAAAAGTTAAATAATAATGCATACAATAAACAGCAATCCAATCGATGGTAGGGATGGAAAGAAGTCAATAAGAATAGTTTATTTGGATAATACTATCTTTTACCCAAATAATGCATCAAACGTACCAGGAAACTCAAGATCGTGTCTTGATTGGACTATCGACCTTACCAACTGCAGAAATCGATACGCCTATCGATACCTTCCCTGCTAAGTGGTAAAGGATACGTACGCTATTATCGGATGTTTGCTCGCCGGGGCAGGGCTCGAACCAACACCCGCTCATTCCTCTTATCTATCGACACCTTATTATATCGAAGGCAGGTAGGTTAGCAATTATCAGATAATATCCAACTACCGCCGAACCGCTTTGTAATTAGCGTGTATCTTGAGGCGGCTGAGTGCTCCCAGCGAGGGCCTATAAACTCCTTAGCCAATCGGTAATGGCTTTCTGATGGATCTTCTTCCTATTGGCCAACATGTCAATGCTCAATAATTTGGAAGAAACAGAAATACACTAATTTGGTTTGGATAACGTAATCAGTTAATCGTTTCATAATTGGGTACAAATATTTAAAAAAAATAATAATAACCTGTACCACTACAACATCATAAAGGTTCGTGGTTTTAGTACATGTAAGAGATTGTACTGTTTCCCGGACTATGGTTGTGTAGAGATGTAATCTGCCCTAAATCACCCTCAACCGTTAGACTTCCCCTACAATTTTAGGTACTTACTTCATTGAGGCTGGGCGAGGGTCCCAAATCCCAAAGGATCCATCACCTCTGTTAACTAATTGGATAAAATCTGCCACAGCCACACAGAACCTTCCCCACGGTAAATCAGTGGAGACCGACAACTAACAACTAGAAATTAATGAAATCCACAAATTACAAACTAACAGGTTTTAACTTAACACGGACATACCAAATTATACTTACAGAGATTTCACATAATCAATAACTATACTTTTGCACTAGATAAAGAATAACAGAAGTTTAACAGATAATCTACGATTGCCAAATGTATAAATAATGTATAATTCGTTATAATTAGAAGTAAATATATTGTAAAAATTAAAAACAAAAATAAAAAGAGGCACGAAAACCTTTTATTTTTTTTGTTCATCTCATGATTTTGGTTTAGTGGTCTCTCTGTGCATCTAGTCTAATATTAGTTAAATATTTCGAATTAATTTTAGAAAATCAAGTTTTTCAGCACTGTTCCAGCAAATATACTGAGAGCAACAGTATATAATTATTCATAAATATGCCTAGCCCTTGATAATAAAATGGTAACTCCCAACAAATCAGTGGTAGTGCGCTGAGTTGCCATGCCGAAGATTCAGGGTTCAAATAAGTACTATGGCAGTTTATTTACAAGCTACAAGCCATGGACGGATCCTTTAAGACCTAGAACTCTTGGGGGGATTACCCAACCTATACAAAGTGGGACAGCGTGATCTAGGGCAAGGAACCTCCCTATATAACCGCTACAGGACAGGAACAGTACAGTCTACCAATTACTGTAATGGTACAGGATTTTTTCAATCCAATATGCTGATAGCATTGGTGCAACAGTGCATAATTATTATCAATATGCTTAGCCTTTAATAAGAAAATTGTAACACACAACAAATCAGAGCATAAATATACAGTCGATTAACATTCGTGATAGCTACGCGCCTTTCCGTAAATCGTGACAAAACTAATCGTGAGCTCCATTTACATTTTCCTCACAAAACCTATTTATGATGTTAAGTAAAAAATAGAATTAGAATACAAATAAAAAAAAATAATAATAAAAAAATTGGGTCCTGTAGCTAACCGTGGCGGTAGGTGGAGGCTAAGTATCAATAAGAGCCGGTGATTGATTGGTTAGTTAAGCCGCTATCAAATGATTGATCTCCGGACCGGTAGCCCCCTTCCTCTCATCCATCTCAACAACTTACAACCACATTACACCGTCCTATAGGTCGCTATAGGTCCCTATAGGCTCTGCCCTTCCCCGGTTAATTTATTAAATTAATAATCCCCTTGTAGCCCCGGCGATCGGAGGTGGTAATAGGACCCTCCCGTTGTGGGCGTAGCAGGGGCTTATAATGTAGTTCGTGTTACGCGTGAGCCCGCTAAACGGCCCAGCCTTCTAGATCGTATTAAGAATTAACTATACTCCGGAGCCGCCTGGTGCGAGTTAATTATTTAGGAGGGAGGAAGTGCTAATGCCCACCGATTAGGCCGAATGTGCTGCGCTCTCGTTGAGCAAGCGAGTATCACAGTTTTCGATTATCGGACTTGTGTCAATCCGATGGAAGAATAATTACCAAATCTGTCACGCTCTTGTTTTGTTTTTTTAAATAATATGAATTTGGACCTGAGCAAATTCACGGTATTGTAAAATAGATTCAAAGAAAACGACTAAAAAAGCTTCAATCAAAGATACCTATCGCAAAACTTTGCATACTGACTTAAAAATATCTTACCAACGGCTGACGAACACATACAGCCAGACTTCAAACAATTTCAATAAAAACTATACGGACACCCTCTAATAGAACAAATGGCCTCTTAGGAGGAGACTAAAAAGAACGTGGATAAAGTTTCTACTAGCATGGGAAATTAAATCAAACCACGGGAGAGGGACTGGTGGGTACCGTTCTTTTTCATTCTTCTCATTTCATTTTGTTCTAATTTAATGACAGATAATCTCCTGATTATCAATTTGATGTACGTGACAGCTGTGGACACCTCTCCATCAACTTACTAAAAACCTGTACCGCTACTGCCCATGAAGAATTTTGGTTCTGCAAATTGCAGAGACGTTAGTGTTTCAAAGACATTGGTTGTGATGAGAGCTTATTACTCCGAGATCACACAACTACGAGATTTTCCTCCGATTAAACGCACCTACTTTATAAAGGCTGGATGAGCCCCGAGTTAGTCTGCACTTCTTAAAGGATCCATTAACATCTGTTAAGGTATTTAAAATTTATCCGTCACTGCCGGATTTGAGCCCGTATTATAGTGGATAGGTAGGAGGATGGATCTGTATAAATAAAGATAGATTCGATTAAATTTTAAATTGCGCAGAATTCCTAGAAGTGCAATCTGATTTTCATGTCTGAGCTCGCCATTGGACTGTTAGCTAACAATGAAGTCTTGTAATTATGACACTTATTTTTTCTATTGAAAGAAGTCTAGTGATTATAAGACTAATTTGCTCAAGAATTTTACCGCATTAAAGTTTCCTTTTAATACTGCCCAGTTATTTCCATCTACAATTGGCTGCATTTAGTATTTTTCCATCAAACACATTCCTCTCTGTTCTGATCAATGAAACTAAATTGATGGATAAGCATTTCCTCTGCTTCCCTTTCTTTTACCCAATATCCGATATCCATGCAATTCAGCGTATGTATGAACAAGTTATTTGATTGATTCCCGTTGAAGAAGTGTCAAGCGTCCATGGATCATACTTGGACACGGCCTCTTAGAAACTGGACAGTCGAGTCAAGGACATTTTTTCCTCAAACCATTGTGACATTTGTCACTGATGCTCTTTCTGCGCGATCCTCCAAGACGATTCTACCGTTAGGGAATTACAACGACACATTTCAGGAATGAAGGAGAGGAGAAATTGAATTTCTTTCCCGTTGTTGCTCCTAGCATTGTGACACTCTCCACGATCGGACATGTTGGAAAAGGATTGGTTAGGGATTGTCCTGCCGCTCCTTGTCTCACCTTGGTCTTACCATGCTCCCTTTTGAGCGATTAGAAAGTTTAGAAACAGCTAGGCCTATTATGATTATTCCAAAACGCTTTTTCCATCACGTCCGTGGAAATCCGCATCGCTTTGGATATATTTCTTTTTCTTCTTTTGACAAATCGGGTCGTAATACTTCTTTTGATTCTTTTCGACACGTTCCTTTATATGTATCCTTATTCATGACACCTATAACAGTCCACATTTCAAAAAAAAAAATAGATGCAAAGTGCCAATTTAAGGACTTCTCTACTTCCCAAACTACAATAGTTTCCTAAAATTATAAGTATTTTAACTCTGGAACTAGGCTATAGAAATGATTTTAGACCATTATCCTAAATAAATTGCTAAACATAGAGAAAATTTTAGATTTCTTAGAAAGATGTTAGCTTTAGAAAGTATTACATCAACATGAATAAAGAACTGAGTAACTATTTTAATAAGGTTCTTGTACAGTCTGGTGACAGTACCGTTTGTGTCTGTGAAAAATGGTGTACTCTTTAGAATTAAAATGGAGAGGTTGAAACGCAGTTCAGTATCAGTGTTGTTTGATTTAGAGAGACATGACAATTTTTATTGTAATCCTACGGCAATAAGAAGTGAAAAATATACTTTCCTAAAAGAGTGATAAAAATTCTTAGTAAAGAGAACATTACTAATTTCACAGGAATTAATGTTTTGGTACCATATTCTCTAAAATAACATTAACACGGTTTTGTAATTAACAGCGATGCCAAAATCTTTAAAAAAAATCTTCGAAATTACGTTACACATTTGTCGACCATGTTTCATGAAATCCTCACCAGGTAGTTCCTCACAATCGGAATTTTCAAGGAGGAAATTAATAAAAAATTAAAAAGTAGTAATGTTAGTTACCATGTATCACTATTAATATTAATATGTACATTTTATTTTATTTTTATTATTAGTATTATTATTATTATTTATTTTATTTTATTATTATTATTATTATTTTTTTCATTATCGTTTCCTCATTAGTTTGTTTCTGTTACCGCATGTGTATATTTTTCCGCATGTATATATATTTACTTATTTTATTTTGTTTATATTATTGTTTTGTTATGGAATGGCTGTAAGCTACATAGCACTATTACTTATTGCCCACAAGTGGCAGATTGTAATATTTCAATAAAGTGTTAATATCAAATATTAATATGTTATTTTTCAAATATTAATAAAAGCCAAAGGGATTAAGAAAGAAAAAAAAAGTAATATTTGAAATACATTCCAAAGATTTTGCTATTAGTTTATTTCTTATTATTATTACACTTTCGAGATAAGAGAAAGAATTTTAACGTTTTATTAGGAACCAAAAAAAAATTGTTTTGTTTTTTGTTTGTGGATATAATAAACAATTCCTTAATAATTTCCAGTTTTTTTCTACCATAAAGATAATGTGATCCAAATCGTTGGAAGGTCACCGAAACAAATGTATTATACGTATTTTTATACTGCACATTTTTACTTTTCAAGGCACTTATTTTTTATGGTATGCTTATAGATTATAGCGAGACCAATAATTTCGTCCATACTTACAACCTTATCTGAGTACAATATTCCTATTCTAGATCTGGGCTTTGTAGTACACTGCTCGCACAACACTGCGGTCTTATTTATTACATGTCCGAAACTTTTTTTACTAATAGAGAGTTAAATTAGATTAACCTACAAATTAAGGTAAAAAATACAAAACACTCATGATACATAACTTGAAATAACGTAAAGCCATCTTTCCTTTCCAGATTCAGCTGGCAGTAGCCCAGAAGTCTGCCCTCCAGGTTCCGGGGGACGAGAGTCGCCAGGCAGCGATCCGGAAGATTCGGCCCCTAAGAGGAAGCAGCGGAGGTACAGAACAACCTTCACGTCGTTCCAGCTGGAAGAACTGGAGAAAGCCTTTTCCAGGACACACTACCCAGACGTTTTCACGAGGTAAACATATTCAATTATATTTATCAATAAGTGGTCAATTCGAATTTCGCCTAGACAGTCGACTATATTAAGGGAAGCGGAACCGTGTCACTCGTGGCTTGAAAGAGATTTGTATAACCCTTATACAAATAATTCCCCCAATAACTCTTTTTTTAACCATTGTCTGAACTAGCTCCTTATGCACTGCAAAAATAACACTATTCTGCTTTCCTAAGTATTAAAAACTCATTCGGCTTGACCTGAACTGAGAAAATTCATCTGGATTGAAGATTTAATGCCCATAATTTTTTTTTTGGAGGATAGGCTGACCTCTAGCCATTAGCGTCATAAGTGAATTGGCCTCAGAAGAAGCTGACGGTTTTTGATCATAGAGCAAGCTTAATTTCTTTTTCAAATACTAATGACCAGTATTATTATAAAATTATATGTGTTTGAGAAATCAACTCTAAAAAACAGGGATTTAGAGTATTTAATTGGCACTTAATATTGTAATACTGCGCCGGTTGAAATCAATGGGGAGTAAACATGCCAGTGAAAATAAGTGTATGTACAAAAAACTTAAAGATACGAAATTAACTTGGCATAACAAGACATAATTGGAAAAAATAACGTGCCATGTATAATTATATATTTTTTTATCTTTTCCGAAATTATGATAGAGTTTGGAATTATCTATCCTCGAAATACGATTGTTTTCAGCAAAATAATTACTATAATTTACCTCAAAGTTTTTGTTTATTTTCTATGACCATCCTGATGAACAAATTACTCTAACACCATGTTATTTTCAAATAAAAAAATCTTCACTAATATATTAAAACAATTAAGATAATATTATCATTAATGAAATTTCCCTGTTATAACGTTTAAAGTACAATTTCAAAAATAATCTTAATATTATAATTGATATTTCAATTTAATGAAAAACAAAAAACTTAAATATTTTGCTTTTTCAAATGAATGCATTTATGGCACATGAGAAGTGGAGATGCCTCCAGACATATACCCCATCAGTTTGTTAATTATTTTTAAGAATAACAATTAATATAAAGCATGTGATAACATCTATACTCTACGTGTTCTTTAAGTGTTAGCTTTTTTATTTTATGAATGACATATGCCTTTATGCAATTCTAATTCTATGTCAATACTCAGTTGATCAGATATATAACAGCTATATTTTGAAATATAAAAAATATCTTTTTCATAAAAAGATTAGTTATTATTTTTGGTATCAGCTCCGCAGGTTGTCGCTTTGTGTAAATCAAAACAAGATTTAATTTTTCATTCCCTTTCATTTTTTCATTTCCTTTTTAATATTCTCGAAAATAAAAATAATTGTGTTTTATTATGGAAAAAAGTTGGCTAGTTATTTGTTAACTGCTATTTTTTTTTATTCTCCATCGGAACATACGTTTTAGTTCATATTTAATTTCATGTTATTATGTAAATATTGTATTATTCTAATAATTTAGCCGTTTGGCCAAATATATTTTTATTAATTCTGTACACTTCTGTTATTCTTAGGGGACCTGGTTGAATAAAATTATTTTTCTATTCTATATCATCAAAAGATGAACGTTTCAACAAACAATTCGAATGATGATGAAATAACGTAACCAGTAATCGCGAATAGGCCATTTAATCTATTTACAGCCAGTAATAATTTTTACATAGTCAGTAATATTTTTTTTTCGAGAATATTAGAAAGGAAACAAATAATTTTTTTTAACTTGTTGAGACTTAACTACATGAAGAGAAAGGACAACCTGCGGAACTGATATCATATTTTTACTTCACTATAAAAGATATCTTATTGTTTCTGCTAGCATTGTATATTAATGAATAAAAGAATCCAATATTTCTTTTTCTCCTTATTTTCTCTCTTTGACGGCCCACTATTGTTGAATTCTTCAATAGCGTGAAATCAATCCTTCAGTTTCCTTATGATCTGTCTTTACGGATTCACTTTGTAAAAAAAAAAGTTATTTCTGACGAGAAATCGTTTGTTCTTGAAAAAAGATTCGTCATGAAACAATAAACAGGAAACACGGATTATATCAAACAGTAACAAAACTAAGTAAAATTATCAATATTTTTTGTTTTTTGTTCTTGATTGTATTTTGGTGAAATGGCAAAATCTAGAACTAAGGGTTTGGAATAATATTTTTTAAAAAATAGAAGGATTAAGAAATATGGCCAGAATTTGGGAAAACCGTATTTACAATTTTGCGGAAAGTGCGGGGTTTCGTTTTTTGAAATTAATGATAAGAGTTGAACTTCAGTTACAAGAATTTTTATTTGAGATTACAAGGATGTAATCTAAACACAAGCAAATGATTTGAGTAAAGGTAGATTCTTTTGATTGTTAAAAAACCTGCATCTTATTTTCTATGGATGCATGATCTACATTAACCAGTCCATATACAAATTGTAGTACTGTTTTTAGGCCGACTGTTGTGCAACGAAGTGATTTAGTCGAGTAGTAAATAAGATAAATATTATGTGCTAGAGCATACTTTTCAACTAACAAAAAAATCTGATGATAATTTGAGTACGATCTACAACTCATATTATCAACAGTTTGGCCAACTTGCCACTTTTGTGTATCCTCTGGTATAATACTAGCCAGTTCAAGATATTTTTTTGATTTCGGCAATCCATTTCGTTGTGTCAGTTTGGATTGATCGGAGTATTGTTTGATTTCTTGTTTGCTTCTGATTTGGTATCAGTACCTCTACCCAATTTTGGACCTAAAATTTTTCTCATGATCTTTCGCCCATTCTTCTGAATGCTTTTTAGCTAAGTGCGTATTATATTAGTCGGTATGGAAATAAAGTAACGAAAATATTTTATTTAACAAGATTATTTTTATTTTAAATTTTAAATTTTAAAATCTCTTGTGGATGTCACTGGAGTACATATCTTTGAAACATTCATTCGAGTGAGTAAAAAACCTTTTTCCAGTCAAAAATGTTTTTCTTTATTTAAAATACGTTTAGACTTATTAAGTCATTTTCAATGTTCTTTTCTTATAAGTCCATTTTTATTTAAATATTTTTACTCATAAATTTGTACATTATTAACCTAAATAAAAAGAATAATCCAATAAATAGATAAGTTATAAAAAAGCATGTCCTAAAATACTGAATTAAGTATAGATACCTTTTAATAGTTGTCAATTAATTAAAATTTTTTTACTTGGTGTTTGTAATGTTTTCCATGGTCATTGTTAACATTTATGAATTTGAACTTTAGACTGTTATGATAATTGATACTTCAATATTATTTTAATTTATTTTCTCCTTAAAATATATAAGCATCATGAAGGATCAAAACAATACAATTAGCAATTTGTAGTCTATATTGATCTATTTTCACTCTTTCTTTTTTTTTTATTTAATTTAAACTGTTAACAGTATGAATATTAAAGTTGGAAAACAATTTTCTGAGGTTCTTGAGACATGCTATGCTATCTAATAAGTGTAGACTTCTACAATAAAAAAAAATTGAAAATGACTTAATAAGTCGAAACGTATTTTAAATAAAGAAAAAAATTTTTGACTGGAAAAAGGTTTTTCACTCACTCGAATGATTGTTTCATGGACAGAATAGCTTAATGATGTTTAAAATAGCAAGGAAGGTGTACTCTTCTCTATGCACCCGCCGACACAAATAATAACAATAAAATTTTTATTTTTTTATTAATATATTCAATGAAATTTACTACTGTACTATAGCAATACAACAATATGAATGATACATAGTGTCATGGATAAAGACAATTAGAGAAACTACCCATTGGTACAGCTCAAATATAAAATTCAACTAATGGTCACGCGAACATCTTCTAACAATAAAAATAGCACAAACAACTAATAATACAAGAATACTAAATTATTGAAGAAATTACAATTAAATGAATGAATAGAGAAATTTAAATAGACAATAAACAAAATTAACTAGCAAAAATCATCACGGAAAACAATTTAAAAACGAACACAGAAATAACTGAATTGAGTTGAGTGACATGAAGATGTGAAGAGGTTACATGAAATAACATATGACGATGTGATAAGGATGAAGGTTTTATGGGGACCGGCTACTACACAAGTACCTTTTTTCATATATCTCTTTTTGTTAAAAATCATTGTCTCTGATCCATAGAGAAATTCTGGTTCCATGACTATATTATAATTTCTTAGTTTTGAGTGCATGGGCATACAATCGGTATAATAGGTATTAGTAATATTTGATAATATAACTTGATACTTAATTAAGACATGAACACAAGAAACAATTATAAACTTAAAGTTGAAAAATAGAAGGTTAAGCCAGAGACAAAAGCGCCGAGAATTGGAACAAAATGGAGCGAAGAATAAGCTGAATTCTATCAGAAATTAAGATCTGGTGGACAGATAAGAAGAAAATGAAGTCACAAGCGTGAAATATCTTTACTTAGCGTCTTCCACTTTGAGAGCTTTGTGTCTAATAATAATAATAAACTTGATACATGAAAAAGGTAATGATCACAGAAATGCCCTTATCACTGAATATCAATCGAGAAACTCTGACTCACCTTTGAAGCACTTAATCTTATCAATACTTCGAGTAGCAGAGGCAGGGATAATCTTAAGTGACTAGATAAATACTAAGTAAAAAATTAGCGAGGATTGCACAATAGAGCGCGCCAGCGGCTAAAAGGTCGAAAGATAACCCTGACGGCCCTCTAATAGTATCCACTTCCTAATAACCGGATAATAACTGCCTTCGCTTCACAATTAACCTATTTCTGATTAATTTGTCCTCTAGTAGCTTGATAGGCTATCGTTTAACCGCCTCGGGAGAAAGTTGGCACGAGAGGGAGATAAGAAGATTTCCCAAATGGGCCTCACTTAGGAAGGAACGAAAGTCGGATAGAAACAGAGGGTGGGTGAATTGGGAACGGAGCAGATAAAAGGAAGTGCCAGGATTTGGGAAATTGAGTAAGTGTGAGGATGGGTTGGGGGAGCGGGGCCCATTTGGGACAGCCCATTACGCAGAAAATTGTTTCTGTTGACGTAATGATGAGAATGACTCCATCCGATGGAATACGTCTTCGGCACGCAACCGCAGCAGGCGACGAAACTTGTTTCAACACCGCGTCGGAAAGAAACCGTCAACAAGTTGTTCTCAACTAAACGATTAAATAGAAAACACAAAGCCGTCAATAATATTATTAAACCAAACCATAATATATTGTAAACGTAATATACCATTAATGTAATATTTCATTAACAATAAAGTGGGCGGCAGCCTCAATAGGGAGAAAACCGTTATTTAAGAAAATAAAAATTCGTTTAGTTTAAATACTCGTTAAAATAATAATTAAAATGCTTCAGGCGAACAGTAGTTTAAGGCAAAGTGTACAGAGTGCCGAGTTGCTGAGCTGTCGGTCTCGGATTCGAATCCAACTAAGGCTAATTATATAATCAACTAATTATATAATCTGTTGAGAGCCACGAATAGGGTCTTATTGGTTCTACAGACTTTCCAGCTAGACTCACCGATCCTCTATAAATTGAGTACCTTTAATTGGAAAAACACCTGGTGGTTGAGCGTGATCTAGAAGTTACGACCTCCTTGTAAATCCTTCTAGAAACAGTTCAGTCTCTACCACGTACTGAACCAAAGACCCTTCATGGATTTTAGTAGTACAGATTTTTTTTCGTCATATTAATAATACATTATAAATGTAATATCAGCATATACTGAAAAGTGATAGAAGTAACAGACTTTATTACAGAAAGGTGATTATGGAAACAGAATTACGATTATTAAACATCAACAATAACTTATTTCTTCAATTATATTTATTTGCAGAAATTTGTTTTAAATACAATCCTTTAAACGAGATGTTTTAGTGAGACGGTTTTTTAAAGATTATTTTATGGATAATCTTGGAAAACAAATTCCGAAAGTAGTATCTTGTCTGATACAATCTTCGCAAGGGTAACGACCTTTTTACTTTGAAATAAAGAAATCAATAACATTTTTATGAATACAAAACATACAATATATCATCAACAGTCAAAGGCCGTTGCACTCAATATCAGAAAAAGTTTATCTAATAATAACAATTATATAATTTAAATGTTAAATAATACATTACATACAATTCAGCCGAAGTTTTATAGGAGAATAAAAATTAAGAATAAAATGACTATTTACAAATTATTTATTCTGTAAACAGCCATGGACGTACAGGGGGGATCTACAGACCCTGTTTGGGTTCACCCTGTCACTATAAATTTTTTTCTTAAGCAGATTTATTTTGTTTATGCATTAGTTTAATTATAAATGAAAAGAAATCCTAACAATTAACAGAAATTTTTAAGATGTGATTTTTCAACTAAATGATTTATAAAATATAATTATCATATGAAAAATATTATTATCAAAACTTATAATTAAAATCTTTAAACCCATTTAAAATGACGAATAAATACTTTCGGACAATTAAACAATTATTTAATTATCCTAAAAGATCCTTGCAACAAGAGACTTATATCATGTGTTATATAACTATTACAACTTCCTGGAACAGGCTATTTCTAGTAACCCTAATCGCATTTCATAATTGAAATAATGAAACTAATTCTCGAAAAAAAAAAAAAGGAGGAAGATATAACATAATTTTTAAATATAGCTGCTAATAACTGCCGCGTCGTTTCGACCGCGGAGAAGAAAATGGTCCAGAGAGCTGGTCGGAAAAAAAACCCACTGTATCCTTAATTGAAAGCCAATCTTGGAACACCTGAAAGGGTAGACTAATTATTGAAGTAATTTAATGTATAATAGTACGAGAGTTTGGAAATCAATTGTATTATATAGTAATAATTATATATTAATTGGGCCTCTTAAACCAGTCCCAGGGGCGGGGGTACATCAGCTGTCACAGCCAAGTAATTACAAGTGAAAAAATAATTAAACTAGCCAGCAATTCTCCAATAGCCAGTTTTTCTTTTTCCACGAGTCAACGACCATGTGTAATGTTTTTTTATCTGTTTATTAATTCGTTGCAAAATATACCGATTAAATTCTACTTACTTAGACAAGTAAAAGGAAACGATTAATATCGCGTTTACTTCAACAATTTGATGTAGAGAATTTTATAAGAACAATGTAAAAATCATCATTGCAGACTTAGAGAATCTAAACTTAGAGATCACTACAATATATAAAATAAAATAAAAATGGTTAAAAAATTAACAGTTTATAAGAAATTATAACTTAATGAAAATATAAATCTTACTCTTTAATATGTCTCACTAGTTATTTCATAATTTATCTTAATCTCTGTATTTCTCTACATCATTATCAATTCTTTTATTCTTCCTTGGTACTGAAATGTTTTATATATTATTTTCTGTTTCTTTCCTAGCCCTGAAAATTGCCTAAATCTTAGACCGAAACCTTAGCACATTAAAATAAGTTTTTATTATTTTGTGTTACCTTTGTCTGCATCCCATGACCAATTCAATCTAATTCAATCATTAGAATTATCCAGTCAACTATTTTCCACTTAAACATGGACACATAGATCCCTCAATAAACTTTCACCTCATATATGATTCATTTTTATTGATAACACCAGTTTTTCTGATGATTGTTAATATGTCCTCCTGTACCACTGCATGCCATGGAGGGTCTTGGGTTCATTACAGCAGGACTACCGCAAAACTGTCGATTTGTCCTAGATCACGCTCAGTTACCGGGTTTTCCCTCTTATTTTAGGTACTCACTTTATAGAGGCTGGATGAGCCCCAGGAGAAACCCTAGATCCCATTGGATCCATCTCCGGCCGCTTACAGATCAAATAAAAGTCTTGCCATCGAACGGGATGTGGACCCAGGACCTTCGGCAAGGCAGCTCAGTGCTCTACCACTGAGCCACTCCACTCCCTAGAAAAAATTATAACTTAATGTAAATTAAAACCTCTCAGCAATCTTTCATCTCACGATGAGTCATTTTTATTCATAACACCAGATTTCCTGTTGACTGTCAATATGTGCTTCACTATTAGCGATTTAGACATGAAGTCAATACAATTAAATGATAAACATATACTTCAAGAACCTCTCAGCTATCTAGTTTTTCCTTACTTGCATTATCTTATAAATTCTTTCTATAGTTCTGTAATTTTATTTTGAACGTTTCATATCGGTCTTTCAAAAAACAATGTTATAACTAAAAAACCTAATTTTTAAAGAGGTATTTAAAAGTTCCATGTCTTGTTAAAATTAAACCCGATGAGTTAAAAAATTAAAAAAATTGCTGATTGGTAAAGCGTTCTAATTTGAATGATGAGTATTTTAATTTTTTTATTATTGATTAGAAAATCTTTAAAGGCTTGAAACTTTTTTTTATTTTAACTTATATCATCATTCCCATAAAAATTGAGATTCAAGCATGATCAACTCGAAATGTGACTTTATAAAAAAAAGATATATATATGTATATATAATGGAAATGGAATATGTATCAGATATGTCGTTCCTGAATTGAAAAGCTTCAACCAATACAATTCCTACTGAAAGCTTAACGAAACAATTGGCATTCTTTTGTATACCATTGTTCTTATGAAGGAGCGATATTTTTACTATCTGTAAATTTTATAAGAATTATTGACTTGAAAATTGAATAACTTGTCAATAGGAATACAATTAAATAATGGTTAATACTTCATTAACATTTTAGACTTAGTTTACTATTAATATGTTAACTTTCTATTTACATAGTTTTTGATATAATATCGATTGAAAATAATTTCAGTTTAGCATTTTCTGAAAAATATTTTTGCGTTAGAGCTATAAGCTGTTATAACAGTCAATTGTGAATTTTTTTGTTTACAACCTTAAGTCTTTAATTATTTCTTTATCGGTAAATTTATTGAAGAACAACCCGGTTCATAAAAAACTGTTAAAAATATTAACACTTATTTAAATACCGATGATTTAGTAACTTTTGTGTAACTATAAACAAAAATAGACTTGTCTCAATTTTCTCGGTGACGTTCGATCTTTTCGAACCAAAGATTTAAAATAGATTAGAATAAAGTTGAAAATATTTTCACAAACACGAAATAATGTTCCGTGAAATACAGCATTAACTTATTTTTTGTTTAGTTTATCATTTAATAAGATCGCGGAGAAATTTAGAATCAATAGGGAGTGTTTGGTTTCGTGTTAAACGAACAACACGTAATGGAAAAGTCACCATTATGGGGATAAGTTACATTTAGTCGAGTAAATTGTTTCACCTTGTCTTAATATGTTTTTTTTTTCAACTAAAAGCATTACGATATCACGGAATTATTCAATAAAGAACAATTTATTTTATCTCTACCCAATTATAAAAAAAATGTACGGGTATTTAATGATTCAATCGGTTGATCTATTATTACTAAAATTTAAAAGACTTTTAACAGCAGATGTTACCATGTTCTGTACAAAAATAATAACAAAAACAATTGATTAGAAATTGTTGCCTTGTTTGTTTGAAATGGCTTCAAGTAAATGCTTCCCTAGTAACTGTAGTTTTCGATAAA
This sequence comes from Arma custos, assembly GCA_037127475.1. Classification (NCBI taxonomy): domain Eukaryota; kingdom Metazoa; phylum Arthropoda; class Insecta; order Hemiptera; family Pentatomidae; genus Arma; species Arma custos. The sequence goes on from CM073764.1 coordinate 73,255,148, forward strand.
GGTTTATTCTTTCTTATTTAAAATTGTTATTATAAATATAGCAGACTATAAAGTATAAAAATTAATTAACTTATCTGCAACATTCTTTAAAGATAACACTTATTTTCTATTTTCTTGAAGGTGAAATCACTCTTTCTTACAATAAAAAATGCATGATCTAACTATATGAAATCTATTTTTAACCCAATAAATAATATAAATATAAATAATGGTGCTTTAGATGCATTAATAAAATATGCAGAGTTTTTACCAACATATAAATGACAAACTAAAGAAAAATTTGAAAATAAGTATGAAAAATAAAAACACCGAGAAAAAAATATATTTTAAATAAATAAAATAATAAAATCATTTGCATACACGTAGTTTGCCCTAACATAAATGAATATTAAAATATAATATATGATATATTAAAATATAATATAATATTGGCCGGTATATATGTAATATTTCTTATGTCTTATGCTAATGTACTCTTTTTCATTGTTTAATTTCTGGACTGAAAAAATCAAAAACCAGGTTTATGTTTATTTTAATATCGTTAATATAGCTCCTTAATTATTTATTATAAAAATATTGGAAATATATTGAATGTATATGGGCTTATAATTAATATTTCATTATTTTGAATATTCATCTGTCAAGAAGATGAATTTTATATGCCGCCTGCTTGCGTAGGAAGTGTAAGGAATTTATTTTAATACATTTTTCCTTGTTTAATATGTTTTAAATAAAACTAATTTGTGTCTATCTTCTTGACGTAGAACATTAGAAAAAAACGTAAATAAATTGGCTAGTGTAATTATGGTATTTTTAGACTATATTTGTATTACATCTTCGCATTTATTTTGTTGGCTTTTTTTATACCAGATGTACTCGTATATATTTTTCCGCATGTACATATTTTTATTACATTTATTTATTTTATTTTTGTTATGTTTTTATGCAATGGCTGTATACATACATACATTTAATAAGCAGGGGATGTTCTCTCTGAGTCATGATTCTAGACGCATTTGAATACCAACTTATTATTAAGAGTGACCTAAAAATAATAGAAATAAAATTTAAAATATGCATGGTTTCTGATGAATATGTATATACAAATATGCTAAGGCAATTTAGGTTTTATATTGTGCAGTATTTTACTTTAAGCTACGTCCCGCTTAACCTCAATGACTGTTGAACATCCCATCGATTACACTGATATAGATCGCATCTCGGATGAAGAAAACTCTTCATAGCATTGATGAAGGGGAGTTTAATCATCAATCGTAAGAAGGAACAGAGTGAACAGATTGATGGCAGCGAATCCCAGGACAAAGAGCGGCAGAACAAAGGGAAGTCGGTAATGATCCTCGCATTGGCCAATCAATAACTGCTTCATATTCAAATAGTCAAGTGCCTCCCGGCTTAACTCTTGTGCAAGTCAATCTGCGTCCATTCTTCTCAGGCGAGTTCGATTCCACTTGTAGTCAAAATCCGTCGAAGAGGTTCCAGTAGGGAATAGGAAGGACTTGACTAGCACCAGATGTGGCATATTAATTATTTAGTCTATTAACAGCTACGTGTGAACCCTATAGGCCCATCTAGGGGCTCACCCAGCCTCTATAAAGTGAGTAATTTTAATCGATACTGTCGTAGCATGGCTCTCTTGTTCGTATATCGACCTGTCCTCGTCACATGTACATCTGAAATTGTCTCTACGCTAGTAAACCTCATATTCAATTATAAATTTCTTCCGTTCTGACTTCAATCTGTTAACATGCATGGAGTATGTGGGATCTACAGACCTTCCTACAGCTCACCTAGCCTCTATAAAGTGAGTACCTTTAATTGGAGAAACACCTTGTAGTTGAGCGTAATATCTGATTTAACCCTGCTCAACCGTTGTTCAGTACAGTCTCTATCATGTATTGAAGTCTTTTTCATTACAAGAGTAATAGAAAACAATTTTTTAAAATAAGCTCTAAACAATCAGATATGCCATTTTGAAATTGCGAATAGTTACAATAATGTAATATAGTTGCCGCTCATGTTTCACCTGTTCCAATTACAATAATTCAGTTGATTAATGAGAATACTGTTTATATTTTTCTCTAATATAAAGCTTATAATCTTGTGAGCGTTTCTTAACCCTTCGACAATCAAAAATATAATTCGTATTCCCTTCTCGTGCTTAATTAGTGTATTTGTATTCTATCAACGCAGCATTACTAATCTTAGAAGTGATGTCACCAATGATTTTAGAAGCGATAAATTTTATAATTAGTAAATTTCGAACTTTACTAATTTTCTTTTCAAAGGTAAAATCTGCAATCGCAGCTAATTCTAAAATAATTATAAGGATATTTATTAACGCCCATCCAGTTTTTAATAATAATTACTGTTGAATCTAAACCAGCCGCTTTTCCTACTTCACCTTGTAACAGAGACAGTGCCCTCTATAGATTAATTGGCCAACAACTAAAGGGACGAAATAGTAACAACAGTACAGTACAAGAAGTAGACGAGAAGAGATGTGCTCCATACATCTGAATACGAAGTAGACCACTCAGAGGGCCAACAAGGTGAGAAGGAACAGGCAACCACCCAAGAAATAGCCATTCACAGATTATGCATAAACAGTAATATAAAATGATTTTACTTCTTTCATTATACCATGTATAGTAATAAAATTCATTTATCTTATAATATACAGTCCACTCGAATCATATCAGAGTTATCATATTCCGTTAAAGAAGTCTCCTTTTCTAACATAAAACATTACATTGTAACAACATAACCGTGATTAGCACCGCATTTATTTACTTAATATACAAGGTTTCTTATAGCAATGCCAAAAGATATTAGATATATTTGACATATATAAAAGTATTTTATGTAGTAGATATAAAAATCCATGCTCCCAAAAGAAATCTTAGATATACGTTTAAATTGTTTGTTTGTTTGTTTGATGTTGTTTAGGGGCGAAAAACAGCTATGGTCATCAACGCCCGTTTAAATTAAATATGATCCTTTAAATTTATTTATTAAGACTCAATCGTGGGGGGAGGATTTTTGAGTTGTTCATTGTTTTATTAAATATTATATTATGCTGTATTCAGAATAACATATGCAAATAAAACAATGTAATATACCTATTGTATTCCTATAATCTTTAGTAACACTGGCATTGTAAATGTTTCTAACATTTGTGGACTTATTGAACTTTTATAATATTTAATTTTTGTTATAAGAATTTTTTTTTTTACTGAGGCTATTATTTCAGTGTTGTTGAAACGGAGTTGATAAGCCAGTCATCGTATTATTTATTTTTTATCTTTGGATTGCAATTGCTAACATATATTCTTGTATTCAACTGTTGTTTGATTAGATCTCATAAAATACATTTGTTTAATTTTAATTATTCTATTTTTTATTGGAGTGTAAGAAGGCCATTTATTAATTTCATTTCGTTTCTGGAGAATTTTTTATAATAAAAGAAATAACAGTAAATACTATCAAGCGTATCTTACTGGTTTTTTAGTTAAACATTTTTATATATTTTTCCGGGACATAACTTGTTTTAAAATAAAGTAATTTCCGGGATATACATTGGATATTATATTTTTATTTATTACTATAAAACAAAAAGAAACACCTTACATAACAGTTTCAGCTATCTTGCATAGTTTTATATATTTATTATTCAATGATAAGATTGAACTGAAAAAGAACATTTGTAAACCCGAAATCCATTTTAAATATTGAAGGAAAACGTTTGTTAATTAATATACTTATAAGATTTAATTGTTTTTTAAATTTGTATTTGTAAATTAATTAAATGAACCTAGTAAAATTAGGAATAGGCTGTTATATGAATTCAAATAATTACTTAATATCTGTAATTGCTTTGCTATTCGAAACTTTATGATTTAAGTGAATAATTGTAGCTTTCATTATATTGTTGAAATTTCAGTTGCTCTTCTTAATCACTAGAATTTTTTAAAACAACAAGCCAATAATCTATAATATTTCTCTTAATATTGGTCAGAATAATATTTCTGTTTATTTATTTTACAAAGAGGCTATAATTAAAATCGTTACAGTAAAATATTTATTGATTTCAATCTAAGCTATGTATATGAAAATTTTCAACTTAACAAATATATCTTGTTACTCTTATATTTTGCTATTCATATTTCTTTTTTATGTGACAGATATTGGAGTGTTATGCAGAATGACAGTCACTGTGTTGTATATTTTTTATCTTTTAATAACAATTACTAATGTGTTGGCTTCATCTTATATTAAATTTCTGTTTTTTGTTTTATCTCATAAAGTACCTCTGTTGTTTTCTAATCTATAACATTTCTATTAATATTGACCAGAATAATATTTTTAATTTTTTGTTTATTTGTTTTTGGCTATAATAAAAATTGTTATAATAACGTATTTAAAATTTCCAATCTAAACTGTATAAATGGAAACTTTTAACTTAACAAATAAATGATAATTATTCATATTTGGCTTTTGCTATTTATATTTATGTATATATTTATATATATTTTCTAATATAAATTTTTTTTTTTTTATATATATATATTTTTTTTTATGCGACAGATATTTGAGTGTTGTTGAAATGGAATTTGTACTGTGAGTTGATATGACTGTCACTGCATTGTATATTTTTTATCTTTGAATAACAATTACTAATGTTTTGGAATAATCTTATATATGTAAGTTCTGTTTGCTTAAATAAAGTACGTTTCTAATCTATAACATTTCGGTATCTGTTCTGCAGGTTGTCTCTTCGAGTTGAGCTACAAGTTTAAATCGTTTATTCGTTTCATGTTTAATATTTTAAAAAATACGCTTAAAAAAATAATCGTCATGTTTAGTATGGAAAAGAGAATGTAATTATGGGTTATCATTAGATTTCGGTAATCATTTCATCTAGAACTAAAAGTTTTGAACTGACATTTCGAAGGATAGTTGAAATATGTTTGTTGAAGCGTTCATTTTAGATGAAATAATTATTGAACTATACACATTTCTGATAATTACATCCCCTTTTCACTACTAAAGCTCATAATGATAATGCATGATAACTTGTATTTTTGAAAAATATAAAAACGGAAAAAATAAAAACTTGAAACTTGTGACTCAACTCGAAGCTACAACCTGCGGAATAATTACCAATATCTTTTAATATTAATCTGAATCAATATCATTTATTTTTTGGTATGCCCTAAACTGAGGCTGCTGTTATTGCAAAATATTTAAAGATTTTAATCTATTTTAGATATACATTTATTATGGAACTTAAGAAATAATTGTATGTTTCAGGGAGGAATTAGCGATAAAAATCGGACTGACGGAAGCGAGGATACAGGTAAGACTTACATTATTATTTAATAATAAATGTATTATTTATAAACAAATAATCAACATATACACGTTGTTTCTGTAAGTAAACAATTAATTTAACCACACGACGATTCAGCATTCCTTAAAAGGATAGACCCAAATCATGACGATATTGTGTAGGTTACCGGTTGATTCGTTCGTTTGTACGAACCAGTCGTTTACATTAACAAATGACAGGAGCGAGGATCGTTACAATTTATTGACATTAATGAATGTTCCATCTTAATTGTCCAATTCATCCGGCCATCGGACCTTCTGTCAGAAATAACCTATCAATCAAAAGATGGAGGTGAAACTATACATGTAACGGTATAACAAAACGTCATAACCAACTAAAAAAAAAAGAAAAATTAACTCTGAGTGCATATGGTGGAGATATAATTAGTTAACTACTGTTATATAATGATATATTGATTGGTATTAGTTAATGAAAGCGAAACCCTATTACCTCGTCTCTTAAATTCTAGTCAATAGCGAAACATTTGATAAGTTAAATTAACATAAATCGAATCGATAAGTCCAATGGTATCTATTAAATATTTATTTATTAAACAACGTAAACTTTGACTTATCAGACACTCGACTGAACTTCTAATAAAAAAACCTTCTTCTCGTGTAGGTTTCTCAACTTTCTAAAATCAATGGTATTAATTGATTATCTATTAACTAGTATCGATTTAACTATTATTGTGAATGCTATATGAATGAAAATGGGTGATTTCTAAGTCATTTTTATGTTTATTTATTTTTTATTTTCGGTCAACTGTATTATAATTTATTATAGAGCGTCAAATATGCGTTTTAAATTGGTTTTATTGGTGAATGAACGTGTCCTACAATATCAATACTTATCGTAAAAGTCTCAGCCATCGATTTGTAGATATTTAAATTTAATTTTGAAGTTAAAAATATTTCAATCTGAACGCCAGCATAGGCGAATCCAGGGGGGAGGGGCACGGGGGCACGTGCCCCTCCCCAGACACAGTACATACTTATAGGCAAATCATGTGATGATAGTTATGAAAATATAGTTTTGACATAACAGAAATAACCTGAGGATAAATATCTAAACATCATATTTTAATAAACTTTTTTTAAATATTTTATTTGAAAAGAAAAAATATGGCCTGGGCCGGGACTCGAACCCGGGTATTTCACGCCTCAACCATCTCGGCCACCCTGGCACGTTTCTCGGCCAGCCTTATCAATTCTTTTCACTTGAAAAGAGCGTCAGCACGGAGAGGTGAAATACCCTTAGTTCGAGTCCCGGTCCTGGCCATATCTTTTCTTTTCAAATAAAATATTTAAAAAAATGATATCATATAACAATTAAATAAATTATTTTAATAAACCTTTGAAATATGTCTAAGAATACTAAAAGTTTATTTCTAAGTTATTGTTGATTCTTTTGCCCGTCTGCTCGTTGTGCCTCTCAGAAAAAAATCCTGGATCCGCCCTTAAACGCCAGTACACACTTTGTTATTTTTAAGATAAATAACACAAAACGCCAAAACTTTGTCCAATTGCTTCTACAAGAATAATTTATCTTATCTCTCATTTCGTCTAACTAATGAGTGGTTCTCTGGTGTTTATTAATTTTGTGTTTGCAAAAAAAAAAACAACGAGTTAGACAAGGAATAAAGCGTATGATATTTGATCTGAGCTGATATCTGTTTGGTTTTGGTGGAAGTCATGCCAACCTCACATTAAGAATCCTGATCATTAGAGCAGGAAGGAGTCGTTAACCAGGTTCTTCATTACCGTAATTTTCCATGTTTCTTTGTTTTTGACTTTACATATTCGTTGGAACAATTAGGAACGAGATATTATTAGAATTAGAGAAGATTAAAAGCCCTCAAACAGGTCAAATAATTGTTTTAATAAGTTCATAATATTCTAAATAATTTCATGGGGAATTGCTAGGTTCTACAGGGGAAAAAAAAAGAAGACAACCACTATAAATCTATATTCATATTTTAGAACATGGTAGTAAAATTTGGAGAAGGTATAAATAAGGTTGTATTAATTTATAAAATAATAAATTATAATAAGTATTTATAATTCAAATTATCGTTACGCGAGTTTAGTGATGAATTACAAAAAGTTATAACAGTCACATTAGAGTCAAATAATTGTGGTCATTTTCGCGTAGGTATGTTGCTATTAAAGTTGTTTAGCCTTATTTATCTATATGACTTTTTATTTTCTTTATATACTTTTCCACACCTGTGAAATACAACTAATTGATTATCAGAAGATTTTTTGCTAGTAAAATTAGGACTAAATTGCATGAGAAAAATTATGCAGACAGTTCACAGCGGTACCTCTGTCGTGGCTTGATTTACTCTCATACGATAACAGATCCCTCACCACTCATTTTTTTTGTCTCCTCCCATTATCTTAAGCTTTTGTGATAAGTCTAAGTACTTTTTATTGATGTTTTTAGTCGTTTTATACGAATCTGTTTAGCGATGCGGTACATTAAAATATTTAATATTTAAAATTAAATATAAGGGGGAAGATCGGACTCTCTCTAAAAAAAAATCTCAATGCGTGTTCTTACCTTTAGTTTTTTTTTCCTAGATCCAGTCAAATGGAGAAAATACTTGGATTTAGTGAAATATAAAAATTATCGTTTTTAAAGTAACTGAAAACAACGAATAATAAAAAGTATAAAAAATAGTATTTTATTTTGGAGTTGGCCCTTCAACTTCAATTTCAATGTTTCACTATTTTATTTCAGTTTATCCTGAAGTAATTTAACTTGAATCAAGTAACTAGTAAATCAAGCCACGGCAGAGGTACCGCTGTGTACTGTTTACTTCATTTTTCTCTTGCAATTTAGATGTAATTTTACTAGCTTTTTAAAATTTATTTTAATATTTTTAAAATCTTCTGATAATTAATTAGTTATATTTCACAGGTATAGAAAAAAATATAAAGAAAAAAGTTAAACATATTATCCTAAATAAGGCTAAACAACATTAATAGCAATATTATCAGTTTATGTAGAATTATGTATGTATGTAGAATTATATGGTCCGGACGGAGATCAAAGAATTAATCTTTTATGTAGTGATAACTATTTATTTAATCCCGACGTTTCGACCTACATTGTAGGTGTTCTTCAGGGAATGAAACATAGACTTAACATGGATAAATAAACAAGCAAAATAGCATATTTTTTAATGAATTTCACATGAAATCATTACAAGGTTATCAGTATATATATTTATTAATTATAATTTTAAGTTTCATTCCCTAAAGAAGACCTGTAATGTAGTTCCAAACGTCGGAATTTAGTTTTTATTAATTAGTTTATCACTATTTAAGGGCACAAAGTTTAAAATTATTTGAGAATTTCTTGTAATAATTTTTAATAAATAAATCCTAATTTGGTAATTATTTGAGGATTTATTTTTTTAATAATAATAAATCTGAATTTCTGTTTCTTAAAAGCTAAAGGTTATAATCTATTTGGCTCAACACATCCCACACACACACTGCTATGATATAACTCCAATTCGGCCATTTTCCATATGTTATAAGAAAAAATGACCCGAGGCGCTAGTAAATATGAAATCCGAATACAATGAAATGAATACTTTATTCGTGGACGAGGCTAGAACATAGGCAGCTATAAGCGCCTCCCAGCGGGTAGCCATAGCGTGAGCCCTCCTGTCTCTAACCTTTCGTGTGCCTCCTTCGACGCTTCCCCACGCTCTCGCGATAACACTTAATTATCCAGTTGTAATCGTGTTGTCGAGTTTTATCCTAATGTCTCTCTCAACCACAGTGTATCAACACAAAGTATCACAAAGCTTTAAAAACACAATTAAGCTTGTTAAAAGTTTGGAAGTTTATACTTGACCATTTTTAAGTTGTAACAAATAGATTCATTGAACATTGTGTTACAATGGTCCCAGAATGTCTAGGGCAGTGGTTCCCAATCTTGGGGGGCGTGAGCACATGTCAGTAGGGGAGTGAGACAGTTAAAAATGAAAAATTCTCGCTTTATCTTTGTTGTTTTTTTTCTTACCAGTACGTCTTAAATTCAAACTTATAATGCTGCTTCATGTGACTACAGTAAAACTAATTTTTTTGTTATCAATGAAATACATGCTCAATTTATTGTTCAAGGGAGATTCGTAGGAGATTTTCATTTGAACCGATTGGGAGGGCGTGGAAGGTCTTCATATGAACAGGGGGGGTCGAGGTACAAAAAGGTTAGGAATATCCCAATTGAGTAATCCGTCAGTATGTCGATTATTGAAAACTTTGTATATACCTCGACTCCAGTTTTGAAATTTAGATGGAAACTACTTATGCATTACAAATTTATGACATGGTTAAACAGAAAACGTCTAGAAACTTTTCATCAAACCTACTTAAACGTATAACAAAAGCGCGATGGTTGATAACAAAACTTTCCCTTACCTAACCTGAAAATACAGTCGATGAATAAATAGGAGTAAATTAAACGTAATTTTTTTGTTTTTTTATTTATGGCATTAGATATTTCCATCCATACAGCCAGCTATGTATTTACTTGATTAACTGTTAAGTTAGTTGCCAACAGCACGCGTTTTTTCCCAGATTGTTACCACAAACGTCTTCAAGAAAAATTAAACAGACACCCAAACCCACTGATAGAACAAATGGCGACGAATCCTATGCCTGAGAACACTAGGATCTTAAAAAGAACTTGGATTAGGGATCTGCTATCTTAAGAATATTAAATCGCGCCACGGGGGAAATATCACTGCATCTTCTTCTTCAAACCTCTCATGGCATTTTTTAATAATTTTACTGATAATCTACTGATTTTTTCTGTCAATTTGTTGTACTTTACTGGTGTGAATGTACAACATACAGAATTTACAGCAAATAAATGAGTCTTGGTCCAGCTTATGTTTTTGGTTTTACCAATGTATTTTTTTAATTTAATAATTATACATAATGATAAACAAAATATACAACCTTATTACTTTCTGTAAATAGTTTTACATTAGAAATTCCCAAGTTAGATTCGCTGGAGGAACTCTAACAAGCGATTCAATACGCCTGAGCTTAAGCATGCACAAATAAGGTCCTCCAAATTCCATTCCCATGTTCTACACATTAAAGAATTTAAAAAGGGATTAAAGGTTATCAGTGAGATTCTTCAGACTGTTGAGCTGATGTTCTTCTTGAGCTTATCTGAACTGAAACGTAACATTTTGATTATAATTTAAACAAAAATTTTTTTTTTTTTCTTAACCCCTTTGGTTGTTATAAATATTTGAAAAAATTACTAATGATAGATTGTATCTCTTCTACTGCACCAGCTGCATTTATTTAAACAAAATACATTTTTAAAGACTTTATCACATGGGTTAGAAGTGAATTTAAACGCATTTTTCGGGACAAACTATTGTTCTTCCAAGTTTAGTACTAAGCTGAAAATTCTATACATTCAACTCGGGGTCATCTATGGTGTAGTTGTTAGCAAACAACTGTCTGTGCCCAAAGATCGTGTGTTTACAACCTGCAGATGACCTTTGGATATTTTAAAAGGAACCGAAAAGCTTTGATTATGCTGTCCTTTCGGGAAGGACGTAAAATGGCTGTCAAGAGCCTGTGCGGAGTCAAGTACTCTCAGATCCCTTTCTAATTATACCTACATAAGCATAATTTATTACTTCCACTGTAGCATCGTCCGATTATAGCATTATATAAGTATTATTGCTTCGGCTTACTTGAAGTTCTGCATGAGTTTATTACGTTTTTGATAATTACGAAACAATCTCAAATACTCAATCGTTGTGAGGTTCATCATATATTGTGACTGCTTAGACCATATAATATCATAAGCCTAACTGGTTTTCTTATCAAAACCCTGACTGAGAATCAACCAGCCTCATGCGACAAGAACTTGAGAAGATATGTGACGATTATAACATCAAGTCGTGGTTTTCTTCACAGGCGATAAAGGAAATAGCAGCGTTAAACGTCTAACTGCGGCAGAACTCTAATAGAATAGGGAAGGAGTGTACCACTCCAGGGATTCGGATTCCTAGCGAGTCCGGCTCCCTTATACGTCTCGGCAAATCATCCAATCGACGGTTTTTCTCCTTTAGAGTAAATTCTTATTTTCACTTATTTTTTTCCCCTTTAATTCGAAGAATCTTTTAATTTAACGCAATAATTTTTTTCAAATATAATAAAACGAAGGTATTCTGGCATTTATCTCTGTTACGTTCTCATAATTTTCTTCCCAGTTCCATAAATGCGCTATTAGTACATAAATGGGATGAACAAAACAAATATTGATCAAAAAATAAAATAAGTAAAAAAACCCTACACTAGAATAATATTTTATTTTTAATAAAAAGTTTACCAACGAATAAAAGGAATTTTAGAAGTTGTTTAATGTGTAATTGGTAAGTACTCATATTTATTTTTAAAAATCAACGGAAATTTTGTTTAGATTAGTAATTTTGGATTGGAAAGTTTTTTTTAATTATTTGACCAAAAAAATATTTAAATTAAAAAATAAAATGTTCGTTGAAAGGTTCTGTAACAAGAAATATTTTTTTATGAAATAGAAGTAATAACTTTCATAAATTAATTTAAAACTATATTAGTATACTAATTATTATTTAAATATTTTTGATCAAGAAATATTTTTTTATATAAATTTATTAACTTAAGTAATAATATAAATGAATTAATTAAAAGCTATGTTAGCATACTTACTAATATTTATTAGGATATTTTTTGGTAGGATCTACATCAAGAAATTATATTTTATGAAAATTTATTAACTTTAGGAATCATTTCCATAAATTAAAATATATTCTATATATATACACCGATTATTACTAAATTAACAACATAAACAAATATTTATAAAAAAATTAATAATTCTCATATTGTTTTTCTTCATATAACATTGTCTTCCTTTAAAAATAATACATTTCTCATTATATTTTGTTAAAAATAAACACAATGAACGTTCTCAACCAAGAGATTTTAATTGTTTAAAGGTTTTTACAGAATAATTTTATTTGTTTGTTTGTGAATACAGGCGATAATCCAATTAATCACCTAATCCAACGTTAATATCATTATTTATGTTCTCTAATTTATTTCCAAATATGTAAACAAGGCATTGTATTCAAATAATAATAAAAATTAAAAAAAAATTATTTTTAATTTTTATTTTCGAAGCCGATCATATTTTACATCCTAACTTTTGTGTACGTTACAAATCTTTAAATATCTGTCTTTGATAAGGAGACTTTTCAGTCACGACTTTACCAGGTAGAATTCCTCGATGATAAGGCTGCATTAGGCTTCCTAATCTAGGGAATTTTCAATTAACAACGTCATGAATTTAAACAAACTTTTAAAGGCCACAAGATGTAAATGGAAATAACTTAACTCCATACATTTGTTTACTCGGGAAATGGCAATCATAAATATAAAGACTCCGGAGCCTATTGCTGGAAGGCGGAACTATCAAGCTAATATACGAACTTCTAACCGCCATTTATTTTTCATATAATGAAATTCTATAGATGAATTATTATTATCAATTCCTATTTTCAATTAATTTCCTAGAACCTCGCTATATAATAACAAGGAATTCATATTTAAAAAGAAAACTCATTAATTGATAATTAAATACTATGCGTGTACCGCTACTCATGAAGAGTCTTGGGTTTTTTTTTAGTTAATAGTAGAAACTGTCCTGTTTCTAGGACAGCAGTTTTGTAGGGAAATGATTTGTCCTAGATCAGGCTCGACAGTCGGAGTTTGCCCTCAAAATGGTTCCCACTTTATAGAGGCTGGGTGATCCCCAGGTAGGTCAAAATCACACAGGGTCTATCTCCGGCTGTTAAAAGATGAAATAAATTATCCATTTAGCAGCCATATTCGAACTTGAGACCATCGGCGCGGAGGCTCAGCACCCTACACACTAGCTCAGCACTCTACACACTGAGCTAAACCACTTCTTGTATAATATTGTTTATTTTTTTTACTTCCTTAAACGTATTGTGGTTACCTTAACGTCTACTTAAAATACTAATTATTATTTTTCAATTAAACAAGTTTTTCTTAAACAGATTTTTTAACACAATTTTTTTTAGTTTTATGTTAATTGCATTATTATAGAATTTCAGTGTTGACTTAAGAGTGGTCAGTTACCACGAATCGCTATCGCAATTAAAGAACTAGTGCAGCACTTTGAATTGCGTCATTGTGGAGTTTTACCTAAAATAGCAAATATTCAGTTATTTCATATTGTTACAAAAGCTATATATAAAATATAGGCCTCTCTCCTCTGTAGCATCGTCCAATTTGCCATAGCAACATAAACATAAAGTAACGTCAGTTAGATTAATTAAATTCTGTTAGTATTTAAAACAAACTACTCTGTTAACCAATCACAACTACATGAACACCTTAGCGTATGAAGCGTCATATCAACCTGTGTTGAAAGTATGTCGGATGTGTTTGGACAAACAGGTGGCCCATCTTGTAGAACGGAATAGGAGTTTGAAGTGGCCCATAAAGATGATAGGAGGTGATGGATGATAGCCAGGACCATTAATATTCATTATTGTCGTAGAAGAGGGTTGTATAGGAGCTCCTACCAGCGAGTAGCAGGGGCACAATCGACGTCGTTAGCCGCGGCATTAGCAGGAACCAGTAGCCAAGCACGTCGCTTTGTCCATTCACAGGTGTTGGCTCTATATGCTACTCATTAACAGGCCGCTTGATCGATAGCGCTCGCTTCCTTCCAACTGTTTCGCACCGTAATGTCGAGAGCGGCCGAAAGGGCAAAGAGTGTTAGGCCCGCCTTGGGAGGAGTGATTTCGGGTAGCTTGTCTTCGGCTGTTACAAAGCGGTTTCTTGTCGAGTATGTGATCAAATCCTAATTGAGGAGCTGAACGAAGGATTCCATATACATACAAGGATTATACTGGTGAATACATGCCATACACAGTAGTTTCGACAGGCTTATTCTTTAACAAATGCTGTCTCATTTGATTCATCATTTCTCAGCCGAAATTTGTTAATAACAATGAGGCTTAGCGAACCCGAAGCCTCCGATGCCAATGCCATCAATCTCTGGTTACAAACTTCTGTCTACGGACCACTACCCAAATCCATATCCACCAGATCATTCTTAACGCAAACCTCCCACCTACGGCACCTACGTTTACCAGTTGCTCCTTAACTTTTTAGGGATTCGTTCGTTCCCGAGCCCAACAACTTTACAAGCCTATTTTAATCTTCGCAACTCTATCACTTTAGTAATATTAACCGAGTGCAGGCTCCGCATTTTTGCGTTGTGTGATCTCCTAAATTCTACAGGATCTCATCCGTTTTTGGTCCGTTCCCGAGCCCAACAACTTTACAAGCCTATTTTAATCTTCGCAACTCTATCACTTTAGTAATATTAACCGAGTGCAGGCTCCGCATTTTTGCGTTGTGTGATCTCCTAAATTCTACAGGATCTCATCCGTTTTTGGTCCGAATATTCTACGCAATACTCTATTTTTGAATACCTTTAGATGTTGTTGAACCTTCAACAAGCGGACACGTTTCACATCCGTGAAGAAGGGTAGGAAAGGTGATATTGATATAAATTTTGATTTTTAGATTTTGGGACAATTGGCATAAGCTTAGTAATGCCAAAATCTTTTAAGTTATTTATATATTTGGAACTTAACATAACTTTATTTGGAATTCTCGCTGTATCATCATGCAATTAGCCATAGCACCAAAATAAAAAGCGAAAAAACAAGCTTTTATCCTTATTAATTTTATTACAGTAACTTTATCTGATTCCCTTTTGACTCTTTTTTCTTTAATTTTGCTATTATTTAATGGAATATTGTTCGAAAGAATGGTATGAATGGATTGCCCATTACTATTCAGTTAACTGAGCGTGTAATGTATGAAATATAAATTACTAGGGGTGCCAACCATATTTTTTAATTGTTAACCACTTGAACTCCGACTTTTTTAATAATTGTAGTATTGTTAATTTTTATTTACTTTATCAAAACTCATTATTCTTCGGTCAAATTGAATTTTTGAGTTTTGCTGAACAATGTTTTTATGCAGAATTTTTAACTGAATATATATTTTTTCTACAAAATTTTATACTGCACATTTTTTTTTCTTGGTATGCTTATTTCCTGCCGAAAAAGTTGGTATATGCTTATAACCTTATTACGTACAGCATTCCTTCTCTGTATCGGAGTTTTTTAATATACATTCCGCAGAATACTGCAGTCTTATAGAGTTATTGCACTTACTTGAAACTTGTTTTTATATAATAAAGAGATAATGATTCTAAGATCTCGAGCGAATACAGTGGTGCCAACCTATCACGCAGACTAAACTTCTGCCTCTAATTATAACCCCGCTGACTGAGATGTGGCCGAGACGTAGATGTAGAGCTAGCTAAGACCGATATTAAACGATGGTGGAAGGAATCCTTTAAGACACTAATTGTGGATCCGTGTTGGAGCCTCCAATGGCGACCTGGAGCGGTTATTACCCGCCCATTTGTTTTGCATCATGCTAATATGATTAACTATCCCTAGAGCTCTCCTCCTGAGTTACGAGCTTACTTTTCTAATTCCCATAATTAGAGGCGAAGAGCTCCCCGTCTTGATGGCTAATGACAACCGGAGGTTCTCGCCGTAGGCCCATTTATAACGGTCTTCGCTAATCCGCTTTTAATTCTTCTCTCCGCTCTTTTATATCTAGTTGGAAGGAATAATAACAGATCTAAAACTCCAGGGCAATCCCGGGTAACGAATATCAGGCGTCGAATTATAGAGCTTTGTAATTATGAATAATCGCATAAGACAACAGAGTGGACCATTATCCCTGAAACAACGAATATCTTAAGAATGATAATTAAATAATTTCTGCTAATTAGTTAATAAAAATATTTAGATTCCTAGCGCCATTTTAAAAATAACTTTAGAAATTGAGGATAGTTATGCCAAATCGTTATGAAAGTCTTTAAACCAACGTTTGACTTATTGCAGAATTAAAAAAAAAAAATTCATAATTTAATCATTTGTACTGTAATCAATGAACCGACCATTATCCCTGAAACAACCAGTTTCATAAGAATGATAATTACATAATTTCTGCCAATTAGTTAATAAAAATATTTGGATTCCAAGTGCCATTTAAAAAATAACTTTAGAATTTGAGGATAGTTATGCCAAATCGTTAAGTAAGTCTTAAAACCAACGTTTGACTTTTAGAATTTTAAAAAATAATGCATAATTTAATCATTCATACTGTAATAAATGAACAGAAAAATGGAATTATTTAAATTCCATTTGATTACAATTTAACTCTTTGTATTGTCATATATTACTTGCTCAGTGATAATAAATAATATTTAGAGGTCAAAACAAAATTTTTTCAAATATCTAAAATATTTATCAGAAACTGATGTTACAGCACAGGTTGATGGTATTTCTTCAGGACTTAATGATCACAATTATAGCAGTGAGGGGAAATATTATATATTAAAAGGCTTAGAATTTAAAAATTAAGGCCTAAAATCGAATCCTATATTTAAATAAAATATAGACTTAAAGATCCAGATAAAAATATAGATTTAAAAATAATAAATATGGTCGTATCTTAAATAATATTTAAACGTTTCTTGCTGACCTCCACGCCGTCCATTTTCTTCCCCAAATATTGATATAGTGTTACTTGAGAAATAAAAACACGCAAGAATGTTTTCGATCAAAGCCTACTTACTACAAGACTTTTACACTTTTTATGAGCTGTCTATTAAAACTTAATTAAGGTAAAAATAATCTGAGATCACATCTAGAATATTCTAGATATATTTAACATAATTTCGAATTCGGCCGGTTTGGTTTCTTGAAATATTTGAAATAATATAAATAATTATTGTTACTTATGTAATTAATAAAATAGGAACAGTATCAATTAGTGAATAGTACCAAATAGAAAGAATTATAGTGCCCAGCAGTCGAAGCCACGTTAAAAAATCTTCAAAAATTTTATAAAATTCATACAGAAAAATGGCGAAAGCTGAACTAAAGCTTCGATACAATAAATTTATATATTATTTTATGTTTGTGAAATGAAAAGGAATTCTATAAAAAAAAATAAGACCTGGCGAAGAATAATGGGAATAATTATCTGATTTAACGTTTTATGATATATTTGTAAATGTATTCCTCAGTATATTATAACATTAATTTTCCAGTGTCGATTTGGCAATGTAAATAATTAATCATAAAAGACCTACCCATTAATTCTAAACAGATCAATCTAAAAAAAAAACGTCCATTAGTGATTTTGTTGTCGTCCAGAATTCTTCGTCATGTCTTTAGAGTCGGGTTTTTGGTCAAATGGTCATTTGATTTTTCACATCGGGAGCGTCTTACTGGTTTCACATAAAAGCAGATTCGGAACGGGTAAAGTAATTTGACGGAACAGTCTATAGGCTACATGAATACGAATAAACTTGTGACTTCCACCAATAACATAAAGATTTTTTTAAATATTTTATTTGAAAAGAAAAGATATGGCCAGGACCGGGACTCGAAGCAATATCATTTCTTTTCAAATAAAATATTTAAAAAACTATATAACATAAAGATAAAATAAATTATAAAGATGTTTTGTGTGAAATGTGAAATTTTTAGTTTTCTGTTATGAAAATTATCTGTATTTCGAACGTAAATAAAGAAAAAATTAGGTATTTAGCGTTTTGAAAAGACGAACACTATATATATTTTTTTTTTTTCATTTTAAGTCGCTTCATACTGCTAATCTGACGATGTGACAGTGGGAGTCCTGAATTTTGCCTATCCTGGTATAATTAGGATAGGGATCTTTATCGAGTGCCTGACACAGCATAGGATCGTGGCCGGTATTTTACGTCCCCTACCAAGGACGGCATAACCAAGGATTTTTACTCCCTTTAAAAAGCCTTAAGGGCACTTGCCAGGCTGAAAACCTGCGAGCTTGGGAATAGTAGGTTTTTATGCTGACCACTACACAACCGGGACCCGAATAGTAAGATAATGCAACAATATAATTGAAAAAAAAAATTATGAAATGAAAGCCGCAATAAACAATAGCAAGTGCTTTGTTATTATTGTGGTGAATATATGTGCTCCATGAGTTTTAGTGGTATTTATTGAATTCCTCATAAATATTTAGTGCTAGAAACTGTATTTTAATAATCATGAAATTAGAACAAAGAACAGATCAAAAAATGAAATATAAAATCCTATGATACCATTGGAAAGTGTTATGAAAAATGAGTACGTAAAACGGAGAATGATGCAGACGAATGTACAATCCTTACAAATACTAAACCACTCAAATATAGATATGTTTATCTTGTGAGCATTTACTACTCTTATAACATCCTAAACGGCTAAATTCTTGTGTAAGTCAATCTACAACCATTCTTCCTAAACGAGCTCTATTTTGATACCTCTGTTTTCCGTAACTTCCGTAAGGTCACTGAGTTTTCGTTTTGGATTAGTATGGACTAACACCGGCTGTGGCAAATAAATTATTTAGTCCATTAACAGGATGAATACTGTTGGATCTACAGACCTTCTTCAGATACATCCTGCGTCAATAAAGTGGGTAGCCTTGATTGCAGGGGAAAAACTGGCGGTTGATCGTGAGCTCAGATAAATCTCCTCACTGCACCACCAATGTTTTAGAAGCAGTTCAGCCTTAACCATGAACACTTAAGATGCCTCATGGTTTTTAGTGGTACAATTTTTTTTTATGTATAATAAAATTAATGTAAATAAATTAAGTTGGGCACTGTGTCCCTAATTCTAGACTTAGTAGGTTTTTATACCATGAATGATTAAAACTTATAAATTAAACCAGTGAAAAGATTATTCATTCCACTATTAATTTCGCATTTTTTTTTTGGTTTTATGTTATAATGTATAAAATTTGCAATAATTTGCAATACTCCACAGGACACAAATAATCCTCCCTCCTGAAGACAATAACATTAGCTGAGTGGAGAAGACGGGAGTTGTTACCATTGCGTGGCAGCGCTCTCTAATTTAGCCCGGCCCGATCCCTAATGTCGCACTTCCGACCTACCAGAGGCTTATTACCGCCTTTCAGTTTTAGGCTCCAACAGCCTCCTTCATTCATCTTGTGTTACATTCATCTTTTTCCCTTGATAGTGGAAATAAGTTCTTTATTCATTGCGTGACTATAAGCTCGCGCCTTTGGATCCAAAAATTGGGGTTCATAAAACAAAGTGTAGATATGAAAAGTTACCGTTAACGTTGAAGGATGAACAACGCCATACGGTATTCGAAAATAGATTATGAGTACACTATTTACTCTAAAAAATGATGAACTCGTATGATATTATGCAGTGCAAAATTTCTGAGCACACACCAGGTTATTGAAAGAGAAAGCTTTGCGAAGATTAAAATTGGCTTTTAAAGTTGGTAGGCTTTAACAACGAACAAAATCTTAAAAATTTAATACGTACTAAGCAAACTGGTAAACGTCTGAGCGGTAGGCTTAGAAGTAGGTAGGCAGATGAAGGATGATCTTACGAATTTGGGTTTGGGAGGTAATCCCGGAATGGAAATTTGTGAAGTATAGTATCGGCTTCGAGCCTTCGGGTTCGCTAAGTCTTTATGATAATTATTCCTGGACAGGTTCTTATAGAATAACACTACAGAAAACTAAATCCCACCCCCCTATGGCCATAATATCAATGGCACTATATTTATTTAGAATGCGAAGAGTCAACCAAAAAAACCAACAACAGTGAACAATTCCTTGATTCATACAGTATACAAAAAATACAGCCTAAATCGCTTATTTTCATGTTTTCGAGTATCCCCTGAATTGCTTCAAGTCTGCTTTTCATCGGATTTTCATAAATATTAATTATCTTGTAAATTTTAACGTAACTATTAGATAGTGCTTAATCTACTTTTGAAATGGTTTCTTGGGTAATTGAAATCTTGACCAATAAAATCAGGGTAAAGAAACTACCCCCCAAAATAATAAACGTTATTTTAAAAAGTATCTTTGATCATCATTAGAAGTATATATGAGAGCTTCAGATAAACATGGGATAAAGCCAAATTAAAAAATTGACTTATTCAAAATGTTCGCTAGTTTAACCAAGCGATACTTTATACTTCCGAAATTTAAGATCCAGATCTAAAACCAGGAGAAACAAAGCCGCCAGATGTCGTATTAGTCTAAATTGCTTGACAAAAATATAGTACCTGTAAAATACTGAATGTCCTTATACTGTGCGAATATTAAGTTCGTTGATTCGCTATCAAAGATCGATTTGGAGTATCATTGTTATCCTAGATCTCTTTGAAGTTATGCCGATCCTAAAGCCCATCCTACTACAGATGATACTACAGAAGAAAGATGATGCGACGGGCGGACTGATGAGACAGTGATGACTTATGATGAGCGGTGGGAGGGGCCGATAGGCGCCAGTCCTAGCCCGCTACTACATCAGCTGCTTTCCGCTGGCTCGATATCATCTGGCAAACGCTAAGCTTATTACCTTGGTCCTAGATCAGGGATCATATTCCCACGTTAACTTCAACAGGTTTACTTAATTAAGTTTTTAGGTTGCTCAACTTTATTAACGTTAGTTTTAAAGCCGGCCATGAAGTCAATACACAGGTTTGAAAAAAAAAATCTGGTTTAAAGATTGTTTTGATTTAGTGAACTGATGTTTATGTAGTTTTTTGCGCTGATTTAAAAAAATGACATGGGTTTTTTTGGGGACTTGCCTACAAAATAAAGTTGAAGTTTTTGGAAAAAGTACAAAAAACGGAAACTTTTGGTTTTGTTTTTATTATTTTAACATGAAGTAAAAGCAAAAAAAAAAAAAAAGATACCTAGCTAGCATGAGCATAAAAGTGATGTACATGTATTTTAAAGTTATTATAAGTCTTTGAAAAAACGTTTTATTTTTCCATCAAAGCTTTTTTTGGCACTTTTTCGACTGTGTTGTGAATTTCCCCTTTTTAACATCCAACAGTAGTCTGCCATCATGTTGACATTCCATCGACCTTGGTATCTGTGCTCCATTTCTTTTATATCTTGATGGAAACGTTATCCTTGTTCCTCACTTACACCAAGATTTTCTAGAAAGTAGTCCAGATGTGAGTGAAGGAAATGAAACTTTGACACTCATGTTGCAGCCCAACATTTTGTAGTTTTGTAACAATTCAGCAACCAAAGTTTTGAAGTTTGGGTCTTTTTTGTAACAAGTTTAAATGAATCCCAGGCATTTTTTCTTCCATTTCCATTTTAGTGACAAAGCTTTCATCTTTTAAAAGTTTTCTGATGTCAGGCTCAACAAAGACTCACTCTTTCAGTTTAGCATCGGATATACCAGGAAACTGTTCAAAAAGATACTTGAAACACTCCCCTTCTCTGGATAATGCTTTCACAAACTGTTTCATTAGCCCCAATTTGATATGAAGTGCTGGAAGTAAGATCTTTTTAGAATCAACTAAACTTTGGCTTTCAACATTTTTAACTTCAGGAATAAGAGACTTTCTGATTAGCCACTTCTGCTGGAGATAGCGCTGTTTCCTGTCACGGCTATCACATTCATAGAGGAATCATGGAAACTTTGTGTAACCAGTTTGTTGACCTAGTAACATGGAAAAAACTTTCAATTCCCCACAAATGTTCCATTTATGATACCTAAATGCATTTGTTGCTGATTTGGCCCGAACCCGATACCTGTCTTTTCATGACACATTGTATTCCCACTCGAACCCACTAGTTTCAAACCTACCTACCTCTTCCATTACTGGTAATCCTCCGAGACGTATGGAAAAAAGGGGGGCCTCATTGACTTCTTAGTTAAATTTGTTATTTGTGTACTACCAGTGGGTAGTTTCCCTACTTGTCTTTATCCATGTCATTATGTATCATTTCTGCAGTATTATTTTTACTTGTTGTATTACAATAATACAGTTGTAAATTTCCATAAATAATTTTTTTTGAAAAATTTAAGATAGTCATGCGAAATTCTTATGCCAATATCGAAACCGAAGAAATGTCTCACACTTTGCAGCTATGGCTAATCGGACGATGCTACAACGGGAATCCTAAATTTTGTCTCTCCATGTATAATTAGTACGTGGATGCCTAACGAGTACCTGACATCGCACAGGATCTAGACCTCTATTTTACGTCCCTTCCGAGGGATGGCATAATCAAAGGTTTTTTATAGTCTTTAAAAACTCCTATGGTCAGACTGCGAACCCGAGATGTTGGCCATATAAGTATCAGCAAAAGTGACCCCACTAAACAGTTCCTAAAAAAAAATTAAGTTTTTAAGCATAAGTAGAATAGATGAAGTATAAATTAGAGTATTGTATTGTCTATCACTACTAAATCATGTGATAATATAAACGTATCTTGTTCTTTTGCAGGTGTGGTTCCAGAACAGAAGGGCGAAGTGGCGGAAGCAGGAGAAGGTTGGCCCTCAGGGACACCCCTACTCGCCCTACCCGCCCCCGATGGCGCCCTCGCTGCCCAACCCCTTCCTGGGCCTGCGGAAGCCCCCGGAGTGGCGGCCCCCGGTCTTCCTCCACCGCCCCCCGCTGCTGCCCCTCTTCCCCGGGCCGCCCTTCCCTCCAGGACTCCTGGTCAGCCGCCCCAAGCCAGAGCCGGAACTGGACATGCGCTCCCACAGCATCGCCGCCCTCCGCCTCAAGGCCAGGGAGCACATGGAGCTCTTAGGAGGCTCAGATCTCGTCAGCTAACCCTCTAGCTGGCTCCGCGACTGTACATAGCTATGTATATATACGATACATGTAAATAGATGACTTTATATTTAAACAAAAAAAATAAAATCTACGAAAAAAATTAAAATACTGTTCTTGAGTATTAGCCGGTACCGATGAAACTTACCTCCTAATCTTGTGTAACCGGTTCTTATCACTCATCTCATATCAAAGAGCAACTTCATAAGTCAAAAAAACTAATTTTCAAATAAAGGTATTTGTAAGTTCCATTTGAGTTAAAAAAGTAATAATTTCGATATTGGTAAAGTATAGCATTCCTATTGCAACGATGTTATTAGAATTATTATATTTACCATGAGAAAATGTTTAAAAGCTTGTAACTTTTTTATTCTATATTATGTCATTATTCGCATAAAACTTCAAGTTCAAACATGATACAACTCAAAATATGACTTTATTAAAAAAAAAAATGTTGGAAATGGAATATCAGACATGTTCCTAAATTAAAAAGCTCCAACCATTACCATTGCTACTGAAATCACAAAATGCCAATTTTTGAGTTATGACGTTGTTCTTTTGAAGTAGCAATATGTGTTATTTGTGTTCGTGTTATTAAATTATTTTCTGTACTTTTTTTTTTGTTATTTTTGTTCATTGTGTATTTAAATTTCTGCATTGTTTATTAAATTAAATTGATTTTTTTTTTCCTTTTGTTATTACCAATTAACACTTTGGGAATATCCTTAATAAAAAGAAGAAGCCATGAAATATTTCCAGAAGTTCGGTATAATTGCAAAGATGAAATCATGTCAATATTCATCAAATGGATTTTAACAAGCATAGAAATGGAAATATTTTCGTTATAATTGTAGGGAAAACATTTATATGAGAATAGGAACGTGGCTAGAGGTTTCTTCGATAGCATTTTATTATTAAATTGTGTATATTATATTGTATATTCTATATTACATTAATAAGAATAAAAGGTAGGTTTATCACTGTTCAGATTATAAACAATGGCGGATAATAGTCCTGAGTACCGGCTACTACACAAGTACCTAAAATACTTATAAACACAATGTATGTATTTATTAATTAGATAAGAAATGTGTGGCCTCAGGCACGTTTTGCGATGTGTAGTATATTAATAAGAATGTAATTTATTCGTAATAGAAAATGGATTTTACTATTGTAAAAAATAACACTCCGTCCTTTAATTGACAATGTAATTTGTTTAAGTTTTATAATATAATATATTTGTTGGAACTATTTTTACTATTCTTCTCCCATCCTGAACTCCAATTATCCTTATTTTAGTGAATTAGTATTATTTATTATTTCGCAATAGAATAATGATTATTTTTTAAATAATCAAAACATTGATGATAAAAGAAATGATCAAACATCACTGTCACATTATAAGTAATACAATATAAGTAACTACAAGATTATACGCAAATTAAGTTATTAAGAAATACCATAAACATGACCTTAAGTCTTTCAAATAGAGTTTAGAAAACAATCTTACAAGGTTTAGCTGATTTAGAGATAATCAAGACACATTAAAATAACATCGCTAGCATATGCGAGTATATCACCAGTTGTGCTGCCAAGCTGGTATAAATTAATTATATAGTTTAAACATAAATTACAAGAATGGTTTATGTTTAAATTATCAAAGATTTTTTACAAACTTCTTCATCTAAATGTATTTACCACAGAAGTTATCTTAAAAGAGCTAACAATATGTCACTTTTGTAATAAATTTTCTGAACCAAATAACAATTCCATTTGATTTAACCCAAGAATAGTTCTCAGAATTTAATGGCAAGTAATTTTATCGATATTATTGCTGGCTGTTAATAAATACCTCAAAGATAAAAAAAAATGTGCTAAATTAGGATGAAACCGATCTATTAGTCACCAATTCTTGCATATTTTTATTTAAGGTGGGTGATCAAGACTTTAAAATAAGCCCTAATTCAAAAATATATTTTAAGGTTTCAAAGCATTTTATAGTATATTTTGAATTGTTTATTTTAATGGATTTCTTACTGAAAGTTAACCTTGCTTGGTTTCAGAGATTCTAAAGTATACATATTTAATATTAAATCTAATAAATAACAAGCTACCTAAGTTTTATTAAAGTCTGAAATATAAGGCAGCATGGTGTCAGTTAAGTCCAGGAGAATCATGCAGAAAATACTATTATATAATATAATAATAATAATAATAATATATATTTATATAAATTAGGGTAAGTGATAATATAAAATTTTTTACTCACACTTGTCACGTATGCTAGTCTTGACAAGTTGTGGCTCCACAAATGTGTTTTGGGGAGTGATGCACCTGCGTACAAATACTAGGCCTTCTACAATAAACTTTCTGAGAAACTATGGCATGTGAAAGATTTGTTAACATTTTAATATCTGCATAAATCAATTTGTAAACACCAATGAAATAACCAAACAACTAGTTTTCTTTTAATGAGCCTAGGAATGACCAGAAATACATTTTAGTGCAAGGATAAGGGAAGTCTTGGCATAGATTAGGCTAAAAAATCCAAGATAGATACGGGTCTCAAATTTTAAATTTCGTTTTAAGCAGTAAGTAGAAAACCAACTTGTTTGTTTATTTCAACAATGTCACCTGACTCATTAGAAATGACTACCCATCATAATTATTAAGTCCCCATTAATTATTTTTTTAGATCAATATACTGATATTTATAACTGTAATAATATTACAAGTAAATTTGCTTATATGAACAAATTACATCAAAACCAAAAACACTTGTGGAGAAACTACCCATCGGTAGCACTCCAACTCCCATTAATTATTACATAAAGTAATTATAAATCGAGCCACTTTTTGTAGCCAAGCCTTTTTTCTTTCAATCAGGTCCTTTCTTTACCCTTGATTCAAGTTGATTTGAAGTAGCGTCACACAACTTTCAATTATCAACATAGTTGGAATACATTTTAAATGTCCATTAAGAGAGAATTTAGCTATAAGAGCTTAATAAAAAACAATTCAATTAATTTTTATTTACTAAAAATTAAAATAAATGAAAATTCTGCTATAACAATGAGAAAGCCTATTGTAAGCATGTCTGTTATCACTGTAAAATCGACTGCACCTATCTCCTTGATCACATATCATACATTTTAGAGTAGGATGTGGAAAATCGATGTATCATAATACGACTATTAATTAACACTGTCAAATCATCTTCGCCATTATTAATCATCAATCCAAGCATCATGTTCTACTGTATCATTTTAATATGTAATATTTATTATATCTCTTATATTGTATCTGTAAAAAATATTCGCTGTGAAAAAATATTTCGTATCCGCCATGAAATAAGGAGGAAACATTTTGTAAAACGTTCTTATTCTGGATACACTATACAGAAATGGTAGAGCTGATTCCTGCTTTGTAAAACAAAAAAGAAAACAATTTGTTTATTTTTTTATTTAAATTCACTTTATGGAACTGTGACTAATCGGACGAAGATACGGTGGGAGTCCTGACTTTAGCCTATCCAGGAATAGGAATGGGGATCTTTTAAGATTATCTAACACCTCACGGGTTCGGGACCACATTTTACGTCCCTTCCGAACTACTGCATAAACAAGGATTTTTTACACTCATTAAAAACTTGTCCTGAGGTGAACCCGCAAACTTGGACATAGTAGGTTGTTATATTAACCACGAGAAAACCGGTTAACCTTAAAAATTTAGAAATTCCGTAAATGTTGGATAGAATTGTATTCAACTAATAAGCTTCCTCTAGATAAGAGATTCGCTTAGAAAGCTAACACGAAACAGTTCCTTCTATAAACAAAGAATCTGAAATTCAAGTTTCTTGTTAACAGATTGCTTTTATGAATATAACGAGTCTACGCCTAATCGTCGAATTCCTTGTTCATCAAATCTGCAATACTTCTTTAAATATTTAATGTTCATTCATTAAGGGATTATTAATTATCTATGTCCAATGTGTGACTCTGTGAAAAACCTAGGCATTACCATCGACCAAAACCTTTCTTGTAATTCCCACATCGCCCAGATATCCCGACGGTCAATTAGTTCCCTGAAGTTATTCCATCGTTCTCCTCACCAAAGCTTCTCGTATCTTCTCTCATCTTCCCCCACTTTGACTACTGTAGCGTGGTATAAGGAGGCTTTTCTAAAATGCTCGAAGACAGATTAAAGAGAATAGTGAATTGCTCTTTTTGATCTGTGCTTGGTACTCCGAGACTATCGCGCGTGTCCCACCTTTATGATGAGTTAAAGTGGCTCTTCCCTCACTTCCGAAGACAATATTTCCTCTATTCATTCTTATACAAATCCATTCCCTCTCAACACCCTTCATATATCCACAGTCTCCTCCAATTCAAATCCTCAGTTCAACACCTTAAAACAAGATCCCGCCTCTCCGATCTCTATATCCGTCCCCACAGAACTAAAGCATTCGAACGTTCCTTTCTCGCCCGCTCCACCACAGCGTAGAACTCAATCCCTCTTAACATCCGTCATAGTCCCTCACTATCGTCATTTAAGTCCTTGCTTTTCCAAAATCTCCTAGCTCCCAAAAAGATGCCAAGTGGGTTAGGCATTTGCTTAGAAAGTTGTATAGAATAATTAATTGTGTTATTTAGTTGTTTTGATTTTGTTTTTTAAGAAAATTTACATGTAAAGAAATTATTGCATGCTAGCTCATGCACTTAACAAAATTTATGGATTTATCTATTCTCTTTAATTGTTTAATATCTTGTCAAGATGTGTATTATGTACTTATTGCTATTTTTTGTTTAAATATTTCTTTTTAAATTGTTTTATGCCAATTTCTACACGCATTTGATTCGTAACTTCTGGCCAGATAAATATTATGTTTCTTTTTCTGTTCATATTTGTTATTCTAAAGGGACTTACTCCCAGAATAAGTTACTTTTCTATTTTATTCTATTCTACAATATATTGCACATTTGACGCAAAAACATACTTTCCTTTCATGTTAGAGAAGAATTGGTCGACTGTATCTTCTAATTTAAGGAAGAAATAGTTGGGGGTGCAGTCAAAGAAAACACCAAAATAAGAAAAACTTATTTATTATGTGCCGACGTTTCGGCCTACAATGTAGGCCATCTTCAGGGCTAAGAGAGAGAAACAAACAAAAATATATAAAAACGTAGCAGTAACAAGAATATATAAAAAGTGGTACAGGAGTGAAAAATAAAAATAGTGACTAGATATGATGAAATAGTGAAAAGATAAAATAGTGAATAGATAAAATTAGTGACTAGATATTATGAAATGGTGAATATATATATGATAAATAAGAAAGAATATAAGACTGGTTACAGAATATAATAAACTTAAAAAAGAGATAGATAAAAATAAAATTGTAGATGATGAAAGAAATTATAATGGTGACAGATATAAAAAACAAGAATACGAATATAAAATATAAAAAATACATGTCAAGAAAGGATAAAATGTAAACAATAATATAAAGGGAAAGAAAAATGAGGAGGTAAATGGAAAGATACAAGAAGAAAAGATTAAAATTATAGAAAAAGGGGGGGTTACAAAGGTATGAGGGGTTACATAGGTAAAGTGTAACAATATAAGTATATATAGAAATAAAAGCTTGATAAATTTCAAAAATGAAACATTGAACATAGTGGTATTTATAACTATGCACTATGAGGAATGAAAAGAAAAAGAAAATATAAGTAAGGGAAGTTAATATGTAACTGTATACAGTAGGAAGCAGTGGCATTAATGCAAAATAAGATGTGAATATAACATAAACATGTAGAAAATAGGTAAAGAAATACAGAGGATGAAAAAATATGAGGCTAAATAATAATGAACTCTATACATTAACAAATGATGGATGCCAAAAGAAGGTGTGAGAACAGGTGAGAAGAAAGGTGAATGTGAAAAGGATGGAGATAAGATAAATACCAAGGTATGTACTAACCGAATAAAACAAGAGGCAGCTAGGAGAGCTCAGAATGAAGTGAGCGCAAAAATACGTTATAAAAATACGTTAGGTCGGCTGGAGGAAGCGAAACAGGCGATCTCTGACGGTCAAACAAAAAATGACAAAGAAGGGGGAAGGAGATATGCAGATGTAGAGGCAATAAGAGACCGTAAATAGCGTGAAAAATTATATGGAATTAATTAAAATTAAAAATTATATATTATATATATATAATTTATATAAATTAAAATTAAAAATAAATAAAATTAAAAAGGAGAAATGCAGATGCCTGGATATAAGTGACCGTAAATAATGTAAAATGCGTGAAAAATTAAAAGTCAATGCTCAACATGTAATTAATAAAAGAATGGTATAAAAAATTAAGAATGTAAGGTTATTTTAGTAAATTAAAAATTTGGGAGTAGGTTAGGGATAGGTGATGGGAGTCGGTCTTGGCATTAACGGTAGAGGAATCCAAATTGATGTGAATGGTTTCTGAGAGGATGCGTTTATTATAATTAGGAACGGAGGCCAGGATCGACGTATTTTCGAAGTCAAAAATGTGGTTAAAGGATAGGGCGTGTTCGGAGAGTTTAGAAGCGGTTGGGTTGTGGGAGGAGATGGAATATTTGTGTTGGATAATGCGGTCTTTAAGTAGGTTTTTGGTTTCGCCGATGTAGGAAGAGTTGCAGTTGGGAGTAGAGCACGGAATGCGATAGACGACCTGAGAGCGATGTTTTAGAGGAATGGGATCTTTGACTCGGGTATAAATATTGGCGAGTTTGTTGTGGGATTTAAAGGCGATGCGTAAATTGGGGATCGCGGAACGTAGGGATTTTTGAATGTTATTAGAGAGGGAGGGTATATATGGCAAGGATCTGTATATAGGGATAGAAGGCGGATGTGGAGATCGGGTGTGGGTGGGTGGGTTATAATGGTGATGGATGAGTTTATTGATAACATAGGGAGGAAAATTGTTTTTTAATAGGATTTCTTTGATGCGTTGGGTGTTGGTGTTATGGAAGCAAGCGTCGGAGAGGGATAGACCACGGTGGATGATATTTTTGGCGACATTGATTTTTTGGTGGTGCGGATGTTGGGAGTAATAATTGAGGAGTCTGCCAGAATAGGTGGGTTTAGTATACCAATCAGTGGATAAGGTGTGATCGGGATTTCTAATGATACGGAGGTCAAGGAAAGGTAGTGATTTGTTATGTTCAAGTTCAACAGTGAAATGTAGGCGGGGATGGTATGCATTTAAGGATGATAATAAACCTGGAATGATGTTAGGATTTAGGATTTTTTTAGGATTTTTTTTCATCCTCTGTATTTCTTTACCTATTTTCTACATGTTTATGTTATATTCACATCTTATTTTGCATTAATGCCACTGCTTCCTACTGTATACAGTTACATATTAACTTCCCTTACTTATATTTTCTTTTTCTTTTCATTCCTCATAGTGCATAGTTATAAATACCACTATGTTCAATGTTTCATTTTTGAAATTTATCAAGCTTTTATTTCTATATATACTTATATTGTTACACTTTACCTATGTAACCCCTCATACCTTTGTAACCCCCCCTTTTTCTATAATTTTAATCTTTTCTTCTTGTATCTTTCCATTTACCTCCTCATTTTTCTTTCCCTTTATATTATTGTTTACATTTTATCCTTTCTTGACATGTATTTTTTATATTTTATATTCGTATTCTTGTTTTTTATATCTGTCACCATTATAATTTCTTTCATCATCTACAATTTTATTTTTATCTATCTCTTTTTTAAGTTTATTATATTCTGTAACCAGTCTTATATTCTTTCTTTTTTATTCTTTATTCTTTCTTATATTCTGTAACCAGTCTTATATTCTTTCTTATTTATCATATATATATTCACCATTTCATCATATCTAGTCACTAATTTTATCTATTCACTATTTTATCTTTTCACTATTTCATCATATCTAGTCACTATTTTTATTTTTCACTCCTGTACCACTTTTTATATATTCTTGTTACTGCTACGTTTTTATATATTTTTGTTTGTTTCTCTCTCTTAGCCCTGAAGATGGCCTACATTGTAGGCCGAAACGTCGGCACATAATAAATAAGTTTTTCTTATTTTGGTGTTTTCTTTGACTGCACCCCCAACTATTTCTTCCTTAAAATACTTTCCTTTCGATTATAGATTCCAGTTTAATATTGTTTTCGCATTTATTTCTGGCAACCACCGAGCGTCTGGTGACATGTCTATTGAACTTTCAGACGACAGAATTTTCGAAATCTAGTCAGCTTCCCATACTTTTATAGAGCTTTGAAGTTATGTCCAGTTTATCTAAAATCAGTTTCGAAACTATTGTTGTTAAGGAGGTTGATGGTCAACTCCATGCATCAAAATTCTTAAAGTTGTTTGAACTCATATGCGTCCGTAGCACTTTAAGTGCCAATGATTAGAGTTTATATGACATGTGTCCTGCGAAATCAATCGATTGGGGCTACGAGCTCAAATATACGTCAGTTGAAAGACATCAACAGGGACTATGGGCGCATATAAGCGTTTTAAATCTGTTTCGGTTTTTCATGTAATAATTAGTTAAAATTATGATTAAAATGTTACGTATAACTTTATGTGAGACGGATATATAGCTATATCATTAGCTACGGCATCAAAGAAATATAGATGATCAATCAGGTTTATAAAAAAATAATTACATGTAAGTCAAAGTATTAAACAGTTCAAATTAGCTAAAATATCCGAATATTTTTAATAAATTATATGGTCGTAATCGCTTAAGACCCTAAATAGCTGCGAAGGCACTCCAGATTTTTTTCTTATTATATATATATGTATCAATTTGTATATGATATATGAATAGATATATAATATGAAATTTGTGCTAGCCAGAGCCGGCTCGGAGTGCTAGCCAGCCGTTAAATCTAACGGCATCGCTCTCCAAATCGCCCTGAAGATGACCTACACTGTAGGTCGAAACGTCGGCACATAATATAAGTTTATTACTTATTCTGTGTTCTTATTGACTGCACCCCCCAACTATCGCCTTTACACAATATGAAATTTGACTCATTTCATTAGATGATTGATCTTTTAAAATGTCTTTCTGTTATAACACAATCTGATACAAAAGAAGTATTATAATTTATTATTCGCGCCTTAAAATTTTAACCAAGCAATAAGCTGGTTCGAGTGAAAAGTATTCAGTCCACAGCGATAGTAAGCGCTTCGCGCCAGCTTTGGACCGCATCGCCCGAGAGTCGCCCGTACTTTAAGGGTTTAAGGTCTTGCATTTGTATGGCAACCTCTGTTTAAATAAGGTTTAAGTAAAATTTTAAAAAAGGATGAACAGGATTCACATTGACTACAGGAACATTTTTAATTTTTTTTTCAATTTGGAGAAGTAAAAGATTTAATTACGTGGACAGATAAGAAAGATCCTCAAAAGGTCCTGCTGAGGGGAGACGAGATATTAAGGAGCCGGGATGGCTAAACGAGGCAGAAGAAATTTCATATTTATAAAGTAGCTTGGACGTGACCCTCGGGAAGTGTTGGCGGGCGGAGAGCAGCCCTCCTCAATGAGGCCAACTAGTCGACCGATACCGGAATAGATTCGTTAATAGAGCGGGAGATTTGTCTATCTTCGGGAGAGCGCTTTGTCCACGTCGGCGGAGAGGCAGCTAATTGCCGGACATGTGGGGATGGGTAATGAATCACTGGGTATTACTTAGCAATATGATAATGCGCCTGGGCTAAGTGCCGGTAGCCGCGCAGCATCAATCAGCCCGTCATTTCCATATTTCATTCGGCCATTCGGTAGCCCCTTCCCTGATAGATCATCTTCCATCCTCCGGTTATTATGTTAATCTAAATGTTAATGCCTCAGGATCGCTCTCGTTTGTCAATCGGCGGCTTGGAGGAGCCCTTCACTCTCCATTCATATGAAGGGCCTCTTCTAATAGTGTACTCTAATAGTAGCCGCTACCTGATTCATCTGCGCACAGGTATGATAAATTAAGATATAATAAATCAATGCACATAAAATGATAATGGACATATCGTAGAAGAAAAGAAGAGTTAGTTTTTAGCACGTTTTGTAATAAAGACGTATGTAAATGATGGAGCTGGGTAGCCCTCTGGGTAGAGCACTGAGTTGCTGTCCCAAAGATCCGGGTTCAAATTTGGCTGTTGTCAGATTAAATAATTTATCTGCCACATAATTTAATTTGACAACAGCCTCTGGTGAACCCTTCGATACCCTCCTGGATATCACACATCCTCTAACGGTGGACACGATTGCCGTCAAGTGTGATCTAGGACTAATCGCAATAATTTTCCTAGAATCAGTACAGTCTCTACTACGTAATGAACCCAATATATTTTATGGGTTAAAGTGGTAAAGGTTATTTTTTTATTAATTTTTTAATACATAGTCTGTAAAACAAAAGCCCATGAGCCGCCTATACGTGATAGTAATAGTGAAACTGGAATCTCGTCATATACACCCATTTTAGATTGTAAATTTTTTACATTAATTGTTTTGTTGGTATTAGTTCCTCAAGTTGTCACTTCGAGATGAGTTACAATTAGTTTTAACTGTTTATTCGTATATGTTTTTATATTTTCCCAAAGTACTAGTTATCGTGAGCTTTAGTATGGAAAAATGAATGTAATTATAAGTAACGAGTAGATTTCGGTATTCATTACATCAAGAAATCATAGTTTCAACTTACATATCCATGTATAGTGGAGATATGTTTTTGAAAGCAAATCGTATACTGTCCAAATTATGTTGTTGTTTTTTTATAATTTGTTAATTAACCTTCTCATCATCCAGTCTGAATGCACGAGTGTTTTTAATAGCGTTATTTATCGACCAAAATACCGAAATTTTACATAGCGAATTAAAGGCGTTGATGACCTTAGGATTTTAAGTCTATGAACGTCGAAAAACAAATAAACCACTTAGTCTGCATTGTCCTCAAAGTAGTATCCTTGGCCCAATCCTTTATACAGTTTGAACAGCTGACATCTCGATTCATCCTAATACTATCCTTAACACATATGCTGATGCTGCATGTACGTGTTATCAGTTAACACAAATCCAGTTATTTCATCCCAAAGCCTCCAATCACATATGGAGGTGCCTGGGTGCCTGTAGAACAGATCCGATACTTAGGGTTGCATCTCGACAAACGATTAACCTTGAGTCCTCATGCAAGATTGAAAAGACAAGAAACTGCTCGACGTTTCAGGCTACTTCAACACTTAGTAGACAAACACTCTAAGCTCTCAATTAATTACAAAAGATTCATCTACATGGCCATCATACTATTTGGACTTACGGAGTAGAGCTTTGGGACTAAGCCATCGAATTCCTCTCGTATCCAATATCTACAATCCAAAATCCTTCGTAACATGCTCCTTATTTTGTTAAGAATAAAGTCATCCTTAATGACCTTAATGGCCCATTTGTTGCTGAAATGGCCGCTATCTATCCTTTCATAACAAACTTCATTCCAACTCAAACCCTCTAGTTTCAAACCTAGCTTCCTATTCAATTCCCGATAATCCTCCGAGGCGTCTGAAAAGAAGATGGCCACGTGATCTTCTTATTTGAACTTTGATTTGAGTACTATCAGTGGGTAGTTTCTCTACTTGTCATTATCTCATGTCATTATGAATCACTTAGCCTATTTACTTGTAGTATTATTATAATACAGTTGTAAATATCAATCAATAAGTTAAATAAATAAAAAGTCTGCATTGTACTCGTATATTATTTCTTTATTTCTTCTTTTCTTGATAATTTTGGTTTATATAAAACAGTTTTACATATATGTTATTTAATATCCAGACATAGCTTAGACAGGCTGTCTAAAATAACTAAAATGCCAAAGGAATCTTCTTTGAATAACTTGTGAAGAAGGTAGTTTGAGTTTTGAATAAGATGGTGGAATAAAATTACCATCGATTTTCTTTCTACTTAGTCCTAACATAAGACAATGACGGTGCTAGAATTTAGATATCTTCACATCAAAATATGTCTGCCGTCGGAGCGTCGAAGAAGACGGGAACAGAATATAATTTAACGTAGCTACAGGCACCAAACAAATACATACTTTTTTTAATAGCGAGTTTTAGATTCACCCTTATTGGCAATACCTCAACCCAGTTATATTTATCAATTTTTATTAAATATAATTTAAGATTATAGTTACGGAAAAACCTTTTCCCATTTCCAACGAATCTAAATGCTTCGAAATCGGACCGAAGAGAACCTAAACGTAGCTCTGAGGATTAAAATAAAAAATAAAACAATAATTTCGATTCTTAAAATTTGTTAACACCCTCAGAGCTGAAAGAAATAATTTCGATTCTTAAAATTTTTTAATACCTCAGAGCTGAAAACTATCTATTTAAAAATAATATTGTCAACGAAAAGTAAGCTGGATCAAGATATACCATACCATAATTTAAAATAGTCTAATTTATGTGTTTTACTTTCTTAGAGCTCACAGAAACTAGGATAGTTACCAATATTAAATTAACATGACAAAAAACTTAATTGTTGATAGATTTATGCTTCTCCGTATTTCTTTTCATTCATTCATTTTAAAAAATTGTCTATTGTTTTAAAAATTCAAACGCTGTCTGTATCTTAATAGTTCAAATAAATTCATTAATGTAACTCATACAAAATATTTCATAATTGGTTTGGTTAAATAATCTTTAAATGAATGGAACAAGATAATATCATTAATTGTTAAAATCGGAATGATGTAAAATCGATGTTTCCCAAACTTACTTACTTATACGATATATTAAGTCAACGGCCAGGTATTTGAAGGTCGCAATAAATTAAAGAGAGCTGCATTTTTAAATTGCAAATTAAAGCTAATTAAATTTACTACAACTCCATTTCACTTGACTTTCATTGTAGGATCATTCCCTCGGCCGGCGTTTCTCACGAAAGTGGGCCAAAACTTAAAATTTGGACTTTTTGGAAAAAATGACCAATTTTCAAAGGGGCGTAACTCAGAATCTATTAGAGCTACAGAGCCGCAGTTGGATTCAAATTGTAGAAAGTTTAATATACATTAAAACTTGTCACCATTTTTTTTAATCAAAAGGCATCGATTACTGAATTAACTCCGAAAATTTCGAGGTTTTTCGGCCACCAAAAGTTTTCTCATCCGTTTTTTTTTATTACAATCTTGGATTTGAACTACTCAGACATACACTTACAACATATCAAAAATGCAGCTCTCTTCAATCTATTGCGACCTAAAGCCCTTTTTTGGTACCTGGCCGCTACATTACCACCGAATCCAATAAGGGAACTCAAACGTCTCTGGAGCAGAATCTACCACATTGAGATGAACGAAGAGTGCCTTCAATGAGTGCTTTCTCCATCCACGCTTCCACGTAAATCTCTTAGTGGAAGTTTTTAAAAGAAAACTGTAAATACAATATGTTCCAAATGACACATATATAATCTTTATAGTTATCCTTTTTCTTTTTGGTTCAGTAAGGTTAATAAAATATCTTGAGTACTACCAGTGGGTAGTTTCTCTACTTGTCATTCTCATGTCATTATGTAACACGCATTCTATTTACTTGTTGTATAATTGTAATACAGTTGTAAATATCAATAAATAAATTAAAAAAAAAATAAATAAATAAATAAAATATCAAACTATAACATAGATATTATTAAATAAATTGTATTATCACTATCTAGGCGATATTGTTAGTGTTATTCAAATCGGTTATTCGGTTTTTGATAATTTAAATAATCAGATACTAGTACACAATAAGTTTGCGCCTTTACAATGAAAATTACTACTACCTATTACTATCACAAAAATGATAGATAAGGCAATTAATATTATAGCTAATTCTCCTAACATGAAAAGTATATATAAAGAACTATTAAAGAAGTTTTATCAATAGGAAACGTTAAAAAAATAAAATAAAAGTCATATTAATATTATATTAGTAATCATAGTGAACTGATATTATCAGTGTGTTTCAATTCGATTGGAGTTTTGAAAACAAAAAGAGCAAATGAGTTTTATGATGGATAATTACTATAAAAAATGGTTTTTAATTCAATATATCAAGAACAAATAACATTTTCCTAACCAACAATGTTTATTGAATAATTTAAATATAAATGCTTCAATTTATGTTAGTAAAAATTTAATTTGTATATGCTAGGGTAAATTACCACCGAGTTGAACTCTGTTTTTTCCCCAAAGAAGCATTTATAACTAATATAAAACTTTTAAGATATTTAAATTATTCAGTATTTTTTTTATTTCTGGCAAAATGGTAAAGCATTTATAAATTTAAATCAGCATATTATTGTGAAAATGGACAATATTAATACTTGTTAAATCGCCAAAAATTTAAAAATAAAATTTGTAAAATATTTTGTTAGTTAAATTGTTTGGATGGAGATAAAAAAAAATTCTTTTAACTAGGGAGAACTGTTGATTGGAAAGCCAACATGTCGACCTACATTGCAGGTCTTCTTCAGGGCTAAATATACAAGAATATAAATATAAAGTAATAAGTAATAAAGAAGGTAATACAAATTAATTAGTTTGTATTAATTAATTCTACTCATATACCTTTTTAATATTTACCATGTATAATGTTAATTTGTCTGTTTCTTGTATATTTAGCTCTGAAGAAGACCTGCAATATGGGTCGAAACGTTGGCTTTCCAATAAACAGTTCTCATTACTTAAGAGATTTTTTACTGCTCTCCACCCGGAACATTTTCTTCCTCATATATAGAAGGTCAACTAATAATTTTTAAGATAATGAAATTGTTATTTTATTTAAATTACAAGTCGTCCTTTATAACCTATTATTGATAGTTTATTTTCTAAATTTCACATAACATTAAATTTAATAAAAAACAGGGATTTTAAAAAAATGGCCGACATGTAATTATAAGCTATCACCAATGCAAATATCTCTTCCTAGTTGATGGGAACAAATTTATAAGTTGCTAAGTAAAATAAAAAAAATGTTTATAGAGCCTTATATTAACAAAACATTTAAATAAAATTGCATATTGGATGTAATTAATTCGATGCAGAGCATCAGAGGAGATAAACCTAAATCGAAGTTCTGAAATGTACGCCCACGGCTACCGCGCAGGTCTTCAGCACTGATTGATAGACCAATTAAAAACCTTTCTTGGAGGAATTTTAATTAAACGATTTTTTATAATTCATTTTTTATATGATTAACTTCTCATCGAAAATGCTAAATGAGTTAAGTATTCTCATTGTAAATCTAAACTGGTGAATAGAGCGAAATAGAGGTGTAGGCAGGCCTTTCCACTTTAGCACGGTTCATTAGTTTTATCCTGCTATATCTTTGCAGATATACATATAATTTATGAGGGTGGAATAAATTGTATCATTATCTATGATCTATATCGATTATAAGGAATATGAAATCGGAAAATTATTCTTTTCAAACTAAAGAATATTAACAGTTTATTCTAAAGCCAACGCTTCGATCC
Source organism: Arma custos (assembly GCA_037127475.1). Lineage (NCBI taxonomy): Eukaryota > Metazoa > Arthropoda > Insecta > Hemiptera > Pentatomidae > Arma > Arma custos. Next base: position 73,293,942 of record CM073764.1, read on the forward strand.
ACATTTCAGGTCTTCTTCAGGGCTAAATATACAAGGTATATATAAATTAAAATATATTTAATAATATTAGTCGACCTTATGTATATGAGGTTAGGTTAGGTTGATTATTTATGGACATAACTTACGTATATGAGAAAGAAAATGGTCCGGGTGGAGGTCAACAAAATTATCTTAAGTAGGAAGAACTGTTGATTTGAAAGCAAAATTTCCACATAATCCATATTAAACAATGATTTAAATAGAATTCATGTTAGTGTTCCAAGGAGGGATCCACGATTTTTTTCTGGGGCGGCATAACGGGCAGATGGGCAAAAAAATCAACATTAACTTAGAAATACACTAGTAGTATTTATAGAAAGGTTTATTAAAATATCTAATCATATCTATAAATATCTATTGTTTCACTCAAGTTATTTCTGTTATTTTAACAACTATCATCACATGATTTGCCTATAAGTATGTACTGTAATGGATTCTCCACAGTACACCAAACACCGTCTGGGGCGGCACGTGCCCCGGTGCCCCCCCTCTCTGGATCCGCCCATGTAGTATTCCTTATTACATTCCTTAAAAATTTATACAATTTTTATATTGGTCTATAATTCATAATCTAACTTTACCATATCTTATTTTAATTTATAATTATTATGTATATTTAGCCCTGAAGAAGACCTGCAATGTTGATCGAAACGTTGGCTTTCCAATAAACAGTTCTCAATATTTAAAAGAGTTTTTGACCTCCGACAGGACCATTTTCTTCCTCATAAGTTAAAATAATATAGAGTAAAAAAAATCGCTTTCTCTTTCTTATTCAGACATCTCTTTTACCTTGCGGTGTAGAGATTTTGCTTAACGCCACCTGCCTCTGTCAGGGCTGCTCTTATGACTTCCGCCCATCCAATCCCTTATTCTTTGAGGATATATTGGAGGTTATTCTTCCAGGTCACTATCGGCCTTCCCCTAAAGTAAAAAATGTTGAAAGTCAATGTTATTTGTATTATGTTATCAAGTTGTAATATGTATATCAAGTTGGCCTCTGCTAACCTTTTGTAACCTACCAGTTGGTATAAATAAAATGTGTGTGTTAGTTCTATTACCAAATGTTTCTTCACAATATTATAACAAAGGTTATGGGCCCAGATCATTAAGTTAAAGTGTTTCGTTTTGTTTTTCTTTGAAAGAAACCGGAATCGTCATGTTACAAAGCGGTCAGGTATTCCCGCAGCTCACGGCAGTAAACTTTTCTAATTGGTTATGGCGAGTTGAGTTGTTGTTGGAGAAAGAAGGTGTTAAAGACGTATTGAATCACAAGTGTAAGGCCAAAGATGTGAACAAATTTGAGGAGAAGGATAGGAAAGCTAGGTGGATCATTGTCCAGTGCGTAAGTGATAAACACTTAGAAATTGTTAAAGGTGCTGAAACGGCGAGTGATATGATTGTTTCGCTGAAGAGTGTTTTTGCCCGAAAAAGCCCGATTTCCAAGCTATTTATCATGAAGAAATTATTAAAGATAAAGTTTCAACGAGAAAGTGACCTACAGGATCATTTCGTTGGGGTTGAGTCACTGCTACGTGAGTTGGAGGCTGCGGGAGCCAAGTTAGATGATACTGACAAAGTGTGCTACCTATTGCTTACTATGCCAGACTGTTTTGACAACGTAATCACCGCAATCGAAACTATGACGGAGGATATCTCTATGGACTTTGTTAAAGGCCGTCTTTTAGATGCTGAACTTCGAATGAAGGAGGAACCAACACCAATAGTTGATAAACCTCAAGAAAATTGCTCATTCTATAGCAAAAATACATTCAGGTGCTATGAATGTAATGAGTTGGGTCATACAAAAAGGTTTTGTCCCAAACTTAAACGATCTACTCCATCAAGAGGACGAGGTGGCGCCTGGAGATCAAGAGATGGAGCTTCAACAAGTAGGAGCAGGGAAGCTTATGTCGTGGATGAAGATTCTTCAGTGATTTTCACAGCCAACGCTTTTAAAGGTGGTGTCAGTGAGTGTTCATTAAAACTTTCTTTTGTTTGTGATTCGGGTGCTTCGGAACACATGGTAAATTCATCTTTAAAATCTATTATGAAAGATGTTTTTAGTTTAGACAAACCTGTCTCAATAATCGTAGCAGACGGTACATCAAATTTGGTTGCTAGAGAGAAGGGTACCATTGTTTTCAGGGAATGCAGTTTAGTAAATGTATTAATTGTTGAGAATTTAAAATATAATTTATTGTCTGTACCAAAGGTTAGTGAGGCAGGTTATGACATAATTTTAAAAAAAAATACCATGGAAATATCAGGGAACGGAAAAAATATTCAGGCTGGTCGTAAGGTAGGCAAACTTTATCTTGCTGATTATATGTGCCCTTCCGGATCCTTTGCAAGTGTAACGCTCCATGAAAGGATGGGGCATCCAGGCTTGGATGCAATGAAAAAGCTAGGAAAATTGACCGGTGAAACAAATTTGGATGGGGTTAGCAGCTGTGATATTTGCACAAAATCGAAAATGGTTAGAAAACCGTTTAGTTCAGCTTTACCTAATGGTAGAAATTTCCTTTCCATAATCTGTACAGATTTATGTGGGCCTGTTACTCCAGAGACTTTTGATGGGTACAGGTATTTTCAAACTGTGATGGACACTTTTTCGAATTTTACCACAGTCTATCTTTTAAGGAACAAAAGTGAGGCTTGTAATAATCTGAAAAATTATATAAATAGTGTAGAAAGGCACTTTTCAGATGATAATTTGAAGGTTAGTACAATTAGATGTGATAATGGGGGGGAGTTTTCATCAGCGGAGTTTAAAAACTGGTGTTTTAGTCTAGGTATTCAAATTCAATATACTCCTCCATATACCCCACAATTAAATGGCCAAAGTGAACGCATGAATAGATCCATTTTAGAAAAAGCCAGGTGCATGATAGGAGATGGTCTGCCCAGATTTTTATGGGGGGAAGCAGTTAGGGCTGCGGCATATTTGTATAATAGAACTCCTCGTTATAATGGAAGTATTCCAGCAGAGATGTGGTTTAATATAAAAATAAATTATTCAAAAATTAAAAAATTCGGCTGTAGAGCATTCGTAAAAGATAATAGACCTTCCGTTACTAAACTTTACAACCGATGTAATGAGGTTATCATGGTTGGCTATGCCACAAATGCTTACAGGTTTTTTGATATTACTACTAATAAGATAATAATATCCCGAGATGTTAAGTTCATTGAAGATGAGCGTCGTAATATAATCACATGGGAGACTCCTAAACTAGACTACATTGACAATATTGTAGAAGGTAATCAGGATTTAGGTCAGATAGAAAATAGGACTGACGATGGGACAAATAAAAGAATTAGAAAAAAACCAGGTTGGCATAATGATTATGTTTTAGAATTTAACAATGGTGTAGGATCAGAAGAAGAAATGTTATTTGCCTTACAGGTCCAGTCGGAAATAGATGTTCCTTCAAAATTTGAAGACATTAAATCTCATAGTGACAGACATCAGTGGGAAAGGGCGGTAGAGGAAGAATTATCTTCGCTCAAAGAAAATAATACTTGGGAGGTTGTTAAGAGGCCGGGGTGTGCATCACTGATAGATACCAAATGGGTTTTTACAAAAAAGATTGTTTGCGGATCTGTCATACATAAGGCACGATTAGTTGCTCGAGGTTTCTTACAAAAGGATGTTGATGATACATACTCACCCGTTGCGAAATTAGAAACATTGCGAATTTTATTAGCAGTTGCGGTTCAAAAGAATTTTTCTATCCATCAAATGGATGTGAAAAGTGCATTTCTCTATGGGGAGATTAAGGAGAATGTTTTTCTGACACCACCTCCTGGAGTAAATATTGAAGGAGATTCGGTGTTAAGGTTGAAAAGGTCCCTATATGGTTTGAAAAATTCTCCAAAATACTGGTATGAGAAATTTAATAATAAAATTAAAAGTTTTGGTTTTCAGAGATCTGAAAATGATTATTGTTTATACATTAAGGACGATTTATATGTATTGCTATACGTTGATGACTTGCTAATTTTTTGCCATGACTTATCTGAAATAAATAAGCTAAAGAGTTTTCTTAGCTCCAACTTTAAAATGAAAGATCTTGGGTCAAATAAGTTGAAATATTTAGGAATTAATATTGAAAAGATTAATGATTGTTTGTACATTGATCAAGCAGATTATTTAAAAAATGTTTTGAACAAATTTGATATGTTGAATTGTAGATCAGTGGATGTCCCTATGGACCATAATTTTAAAATAGATAAGGACTTTGTCATTAACCCAGATAAAGAAAGACTATGTAGATCGTGTATTGGTTCTCTCTTGTATGTAACTATTGGCTCAAGACCTGATTTAGCTTTTTCATTGTCTTATTTAAGTCGATTTCAGGACAAACCATCGGATAATTTCTGGTTGGCCTTAAAACGAGTCCTCCGGTATGTTAAAGGTAGTTTAAATTTAAAATTGAAGTATTGTAAATCAAAAAATACAAATGTTTTGGTAGGTTATGCTGACTCAGATTATGCTAGGGAACTAGACAGAAAGTCCACTTCCGGGTTTGTTTTTAAAGTTTTTAATAACACTGTGGTTTGGAGATCAAAAAAACAAAGTGTTGTCGCTCTCAGCACTGCTGAGGCTGAACTTATTTCTTTGTGTCAAGCAACAGAGAAAGCTATGTTTCTAAAGAAAATTTTATTCGACCTACAGCTTAATACAGGCTGTATTACTATTTATGAGGATAACCAGAGTACTATAAAAATAGTTAACAACCCTGACCAGAAGCGTGTTAAACACCTAGATATTAAGTACAATTATGTAAAACATCAAGTGGAAGATAAAAATATTCTTGTGGAATATGTAGAAACACAAAAGCAACTGGCTGACATATTGACAAAGCCTGTCGGATGTAATATATTTGGTAGATTTATTTTTAATCTGAATTTGGTGAAATGTTAAAAAAAATAATAAAAATATAATTAAGCCCCTTAGGTTGTAAATGCTATTATGCTTCGACTTGATGTAAAGAATTAAAGCTGTAATTTTAGCTGAGTGTTTTATTCTATAATTCTTTTATTTTTATGTTAAACATTTTTTTTATGTTGAAATATGTATCATTCTTATAAATGTGATTTGTATTAAAGGAATAACATTTAGGGGGGAGTGTTGAAAGTCAATGTTATTTGTATTATGTTATCAAGTTGTAATATGTATATCAAGTTGGCCTCTGCTAACCTTTTGTAACCTACCAGTTGGTATAAATAAAATGTGTGTGTTAGTTCTATTACCAAATGTTTCTTCACAATATTATAACAAAAAATAACAATGAATATTTAGCCATATTTTTATAAGGGTGAAAAAAAAAGTAACAAAAATGGGGAACCCTTTAGGTAGATCTAACAAAAACTGAGGGAATAGTTATAGAGGATTATCGAATATGTAATAAGGAATAACATGAAGTAATAAAATAATAAATAATAACATGACGAAAAGGCATTATTTAAGATAAATAATGGGAAACTAACACCAGAAGGGATTTAATTATAATACATATATCAAAAAGGTATTATTTAAAATCAAAAGATTATCAAATCAAAAATAAATAATTATCCTAAACTATTTATACAAAACGGTAATATTTTAAAAGTAATATATTATAGAAGAGTTACATGAGGAGGGGTGATTAAGATTATAGAATACCTCATCTTATTCCTAACTACTTCTACGATACTTGTGTAAAAATGTTCCCTATATTTTTTTTGTATCTATTTAAAGAGGTCCTCATTTTTGTTATATATTTTCTTCAACACTCATATCCCTATATTTTGTTATTCTTTAGAATATATATTATTATCCTCATCAGCATACTAAATATATTGTTATTCTTTACTATATATTATTTTAATTTATATGTACCTTGTATATTTAGCCCTGAAGAAGACATGCAATGTGGGTAGAAAGGTTAGCTTTAAACTAAACAGTTCTTCTTACTAATGAAAATTTTTTTATGACCTCCATCCGGACCATTATCTTCCTCAAATGTATTAGGTCAACTAATATTCAATAAATAATATTAGCTACACAATCTATTTAAATTCTTGTGTACTAAAACAAATATTTTTATAATAATCCGAATAATTATCATGAGTTTTGACTTAATGTTCTCTTTATTCGATGAATGAATGATGTTTTTTTAAGTATATTTAAGTGTGTTATTATGTATTTATATTTATGAGTGTGTGGAATTTAAACCACGTACATATGTATTATTAATATCATATAGATAGATATTAAAAAAGAAAAAAAGGACAAAAAGGGACGAAATGTAAATCTCTGATAAAATTGTTTAATTTTTCTTCATTTTTTTTTTCTAGGCATAAATTTGATATATTTGTAACCATAAATTGTTTCTGTTATATAATTATTGTTAACTTATTTTAATTTTTTTTTCTTTCTTTTCTTCTAACCTGTTCTTAAAATATTGTTATTGTAGGTAATTCACCTTTTTTTTTTTTGTTAATTTTTTCTCACTTACTAAATTACTTGTAATAATTAATTAAATGTAATTATTTTACACTCTATGCATAATAGCTTACAATACCTGTATTGTTATTCTACAAGGACTTGTCCCAGAATAAATAAAGACATTATTATTAATATTATTAATAAGAACGTAAACTATTAGAGGAGTAAAAAAGGAGGTAATTCACATCTTGCTAAATGTTCAGGATAGCGAAATTAACCACGGAATCTACTAGCATTAACACCATCGTCATTTTGATTGTAGGTCCTATATCTTTGTAAGTCCATGCAGATTCCTGGTCCTCTTAAGCCCAACTCGGGGAAGCAGCTTTCCCTCGTTCTTTTTTCTGCATGGCTCTGATGAACTCGTTTTTCCCCTGTACGGACATACTTCTTCAGCCGTTTTGAGAAGTTTGAAGTCGTTTTTATCCTTTTTTGAAATCTTCGTGGGGACGAAAAATAAATCAGAATCCATTGTCACCATATTTTTTTTTGGAATCTTCGATTTGTTTTTTTCCCGGTAGTCTTCACATGAAGTGAAAGAAACAAAAAATGATTTTCTTATAATTTTTAACATTGAGAATTATTTTTTATTATATTCACAAAAACGGTATTTATATATAAATATATTTATAAAACATATAAAACCAGAACACCTATTTATCAGATAGACTAATTTATGAACAGGAATAGAGATAAAGAAAATATTCAGAAAAAGGAACGATAGGCCGTAAGAAAAATATTTTGGCCCAAACTTTGTAGACGAACATTACCGGCTCAGAAGCAAGAAATATTCTCACATTCACAGCAATAATGGGAAATTCAAATCAAGATTTGATGTGAAGGATGAATACAGGCAGACTTTTTAAAAAGTAATATTTAAATTTTAGGAAAAACATAGCCAATATATTACTTCCAGTGAAATGGATTGGCGAAATGAAAAAAACCCTGAAACTGGCAGAAAATTCAGACATAGAATGCTCCTCTATGATTAATAATAATTATAATAATAATTTATTCATATTAGAATTAACCACATTTCTATGAATATATAAACAATGTTTTTATTCGGAATGGAGTGATAATTAAAAAAGGTTTTTAACATTAATACAGAAAAATCGAACTTAATCATTTCTTTTTTTCTTTAGATATATATATTAGTTTTATTGTAACACTATTTAATCATAAAATATTTTTAATGAAAGATTGCTCAATTTTTATAATTATGTAAAACAATAATGAATTCTTAAAGTTTTCAAAAAATATTAAAAAGCAACCGCGATAAAAAAAAATACTTCTCTTTGTTTACTACATTCCTATTTTAAGGCCAACAACGGGAATCCATAAAAAATAAAATAAAATATCAACCGCTGTGACGTTGGTTCGAAGAATAGATAAGAAAAAGCGTGGAGACAATGTTGTAAAAAGCGTTCTTGAAAAGCTGTAGACAGAACTTGACAATGGGACGGGAATGATAGAAAAAGAAAGTTTCTTATTCCTAGAGAGGACAAAAAAAACAATGATAAAATACGGTATAATGAAACGTTGAAATGTTAAATAATAAATCTTAAATACATATGTGTACGTATGTATCTTTTTTTAAAACTTAACTCGGGAACCATCACACCATCACACCATTTACTACCATACACCATTCATTATCACAGAGATTATAACCAATTAATTTTGCCATTTAATAATGATTATCTCCATACAATGAGTAATTTATGTGCTATTCGGAAAAATAAATTTTAAAAAATGTAGGTTTCAAATTGATTAAAAAAAATAATACTTTTCTCAACTATATTACGAGTATATACAGAACGAGTTTTGAAATTAGGAACGATTTATGAACAAAATCGAGCTTATTTAGTTTCCTTCAAAAAAGTATTTAAATGGTGTTGTTAGTTTTAAATATGTTAAGCATTAAATGAAAATCAGGGAAAATTTTAGATTTTGTCTATAATAAAATAAATATATTATAATTAAAAAGTTCAATTTAATTTAACCGCATTTAATGTTAATGTAAAATATACTATGTAAAAATTGAATTATTATTTTTAATTTAAATAACTACTTGTACTTATTTATTCAACTAAATGAACAAAAGAACTAGGGAAAAAATAAAAAAAAACCTAAATTTTTATTGTAATAAAATAGATAAAAAAAACACAACTAAAATGCATCGATTCCATTTTATTTTTATTTTATCTATATATTATTTTAATTTTCATGCTCTTTGCACAGCACTAATTATCTACAATAGACCCGTAAGACGAAGCGCTTATCCTTAGTATCTATTGAAATAATTTACTTTATATGTTCGTTGACATTTTTACAAGATTTTTGTGCAATATAATATAATAGACAATATTATTTATTATTTATTTATTTTAGTTTATTAAGTTATTATGATGGCTTATTAAGGTTAGAAAAAATCTATTTTAAATAATATTCCTTCGGGAATAGAACTCAAAAATGTGGTCCAATAAATCGATGGTAAATTCTTTAGAAAAAATACATCTTAATGATAAGTTCATGGAAAAAATACCGTTCCGGTGGATGGTATTTTTGAAAATAAATACTAATAGATTTTCAATTACAGCATGGCACATTCCTATAAGAAATTTTTTTTTTTTTTAATTTATTTATTGATATTTACAACTGTATTACAATTATACAACAAGTAAATAGAATGCATGTTACATAATGACATGAGAATGACAAGTAGAGAAACTACCCACTGGTAGTACTCAAATCAAAGTTCAAATAAGAAGATCACGTGGCCATCTTCTTTTCAGACGCCTCGGAGGATTATCGGGAATTGAAGAGGAAGCTAGGTTTGAAACTAGAGGGTTTGAGTGGGAATGAAGTTTGCTAGTTAAGGACAGATACCGGGTTCGGGCCAAATCAGCAACAAAAGGGACATTAAGGTCGTTATGGATGACTTTATTCTTAACAAAATAAGGAGCATTGAGGATTTTACGAATGATTTTGGATTGTAAGGATTGGATACGAGAGGAATTCGATGGCTTAGTGGAGCCCCAAAGCTCTACTCCGTAAGTCCAAATAGGTCGTATGATGCTCATGTAGATGAGTCTTTTGTAGTTAATTGGGAGCTTAGAGCGTTTGTCTAGTAAGTGTTGAAGTAACCTGAAACGTCGAGCGGTTTCTTGTCTTTTCAGTCTTGTATGAGGATTCCAGGTCAATCGTTTGTCAAGGTGCAACCCTAAATATCGGATCTGTTCTACAGGTACCAGTGGGATATTATTATAGGATACTGAAGGGCAGGAAGTCATTGGTTTACGACGTAAGGTAAAAGTGATTTGATGCGATTTTTGAGAATTTATTTTAATCCTCCAGGTTTGACACAATTCTTCAAGATAAGTGACATGGGATTGGAGGCTTTGGGATGCAATAACTGGATTGGTGTTGACTGATAATACACATGTATCATCAGCATACGTGGTATAGTATTAGGATGAGTCGGGATGTCAGCTGTATAAACTGTATAAAGGATTGGACCAAGGATACTACCTTGAGGACCTATAAGAAATAAAAAATACTTTTAAAAATGCAGCATATTTAATATAATTGCTGTAAACGGTCAAACTATATTTAGAACTCTATTAAGTATACATAGAACCCCAACTCAATAATTAGGTTTTTTGTTATAAATTCCATTTTTATTTTTCATATAACTATCGCTTAGTCAGTGTGAATTAGTTATTAAGATGAATAAAAATATAATTCTATAGGTTTTTTTCTATAAATCGTTTCTTTAATTATTGGTTTAGTTGTGAAAGAGTTCACTATTTCCTCTATAACGGGTTCAGCGGCAGGTTTCCTAATCTAAAAATCAGGCAATGAACTTAATTATATCATACTAGTATATAAATAGAAAAATTTCTTATTAAACGTAGAAAATGTCCCAAATATCGTTTTCAACATAATCATCACCAACCGTTCTCAGGGTCACGGCCCCCTCAAGCTGGGTTTGCCCGTTTATCCATATAAGTTTTGGTGTCTTCCAGCTTCCTATACCCACCAGAATTCTCGAGACTTCATTTACAATTCAAGTACATGAGACGACCTCTTCTTGTTCCATGTAGTTCCTCATCGAGGAGTTTCCTTGGAACTTCTTGAACCATCGAAGCATACCAAGATTTATTATTTTAAATAATTTATTCCTAGTCCCTTTAATAAAGTAGAAATCGTTGTATGTTCGCCTTCTCCATTTTGCGTTCCGGCTTTTTGGATATATTTTTTTAGGATATTCATATATCTTGCTCATCACATTTGAAAAAAAAAACATGTTTCAGATCTACATATGTACTCAGGTCTTATACAGTTATGTTTTTGTAGCTCTCGAAAGTAAACTGCTCCCTAACTGTTGAAGAAGTCCAAAATACCATCTATGAAAGTGGTTTCAAACAGGAGGGTGTGAAGATAACCTAGAGGGGAGGGGGGGCGAGACCAATTGAAAACAAAAGCATTCTCACTTAGTTTTATTTATTATTCTCTTACTTGTTTATATTAAATTGAAACTTATAATGGTTTATCTTGCGAAGTCAAAACTAAATGTTTCGTTTTCAATGTAATATTACTTGTTTCACCCTTATGCTACACAATTTATCAAACAAGGGACGTGGGAGGCTCTCTTTTGAACAGGAGAAGAAGTCGGGAACCACTGATCTATAAGCAGATTTTCTAATTTAAGTCGAAATATCATTATTTACTGATTAATATAATTGCTCAGGGGGACTTAAATATGTCGTAAAAACTGACAGGGTTTGACAGACACCGTAGACTCGGCATCCACTATTCGGTTTCCCTGAACACCGTCGGCCGAAACGTTGGCACAATTAAAAATTGAGTTCTGCTTATTTTGTGTTATCTTTGACTGCACCCCCTGACCAATCCAATACATCATTATAATTATCCTGTCAACTATTTTCCCCTCAAATATCATTATTTACGTTTACATTACAGATATGTTTAGTTATGTATTTATTTATTATTAGTTCTGATTATTCTGTATATAATTCTGGGTGCGTGATTGCTTACGGTTTAGCAGGATTGAAGTCTCCTACCCGTGGTCAGTCTGTTGTTTACCGCCTCCTAAGTCAGTCTATTGTTTACCACTTCCTAAAACCAGTCTATTGTTTACCGCTTCCTAAAACCAGCCATATGTTTACATATATATTATATATATTAGTTAATAAAAATGTCAAGACTCATTATCATATCATAGGGTTTATGGATGGGTTTAGTAATTTCAGATTATTATTGGATGCCCAAGATAGCATCTGCAGATGTATCTCTAATCATAGAAGTTAATAAGGTTTTCAAAGGCGATCTACTTATTCCTGGCAGAGACATGTGATAAGGAACACCGTCAATGGATAAGGAAAGCTATTAGTAAAAACTTAAGAAGTCGAACGTCAGTCCAATGTAATACTCAAATGATGCATTGACTTGTTTAGTATTGTGAAAATTCTACTTTTTTTTTTTTTTATTGTATTTACCTTACACTATTAGGTTACTAAATTTAATTTAATTCAGCAATTAAAACATTTATTCTTATTACTCTAAAATTAGTAGAGAAAAGAGTGTTAAGAAATACTAGGAACCAAAACAACCAGTTAGCCCACTGTCTTCTAAATGCTTTAAGCAAGGTAGTGAGAAACTAATAAAACTGCTTCCTAACGTCCTAATCATAATATATGTAGTGATGAAATAATCCGTGTAAATCCATTTCTCTCTTGGACTATTATCTATTTAATGGAGCCATACAGGAAGACTCTCTTGCATGTTGTTTAAATTATTTTTGGAAAAAAACTGTCATAGAAACAGTAATCCATTTAAGAGGAACCATCTTCAATCGCACAATTCAAATCCTTGGCTACGTAGATCATTTAAACATTATCGGAAGTTCGAGGCATCATCTGCCAGACAAATGGGCCTTGTGCACTCTCAGAAGACTAAATACATGGTCGCTAAAGAATTTAAGCCTTCTGATGAAGTTATGGTACAATTTGGGCTTAAGTTGACTTATATATCTTGTATGAAACGCGATTAAAAATTATTTTAAAAAAATTGAAAATTAAAAAAAATTTAATTAAATTTTCTAATTAACAAAAAAAAATGAACTGGGATACGTCACTACTCGGAAAGTCCTCCTCGGGCATTTTGGCAATAAAGAAAGGAAATAAAATCAAACAAGGAAATAAAACTGGCCTCCCGAAAACTTGTCTCAGGACCTTCCGCTCTTCACTGACGACTCGTAGGTGAGCTCACCGTAGCGTACGTCAAATGCCTGTCCTCTCAATTTGGAATGATTCGTAAGAAAAAGGGGTATAGGACAAGCGGAATAACTTATAGAAAATTTCAAATCTAGAATTATGTAAACATATGACTGGTTTTAGGAAGCGGTAAACAATAGACTGACTTAGGAGGCGGTCAATTCTATCCTAAAGATAGTAGTTTTATTTTTTAAAGAGAAAAGATAGGCCCTCGACCGGGATTTGAACCCGGAACCTTTGTCTCACCGTGACATCGCTCTGCCAATTGAGCTATCAAGGCCCCTCCCGGTCGAGGACTAACCTTCTCTCTTTTAGGTAGATCCTAAAGCCCCAGTGTACTCCCGCCATTTTTTTTGCGATGAATACACTAGAACGAAGTTCTTTGAACATTAATTTTAATTTAGGATCTTATTGACTTTCGTCATATTATTTATAATTTTTTATAATTATTGGTCATTTTTTTATGAGTTATAAATATTTTTATTTTTTAAAGAGAAAAGATAGGCCCTCGACCGGGATTTGAACTAGGAATTTTAGGAAACTTAGTCCTCGACCGGGAGGGGCCTTGATAGCTCAATTGGCAGAGCGATGTCACGGTGAGACAAAGGTTCCGGGTTCAAATCCCGGTCGAGGGCCTATCTTTTCTCTTTAAAAAATAAAAATATTTATAACTCATAAAAAAATGACCAATAATTATAAAAAATTATAAATAATAATATGACGAAAGTCAATAAGATCCTAAATTAAAATTAATGTTCAAAGAACTTCGTTCTAGTGTATTCATCGCAAAAAAAATGGCGGGAGTACACTGGGGCTTTAGGATCTACCTAAAAGAGAGAAGGTTAGTCCTCGACCGGGAGGGGCCTTGATAGCTCAATTGGCAGAGCGATGTCACGGTGAGACAAAGGTTCCGGGTTCAAATCCCGGTCGAGGGCCTATCTTTTCTCTTTAAAAAATAAAAATATTTATAACTCATAAAAAAATGACCAATAATTATAAAAAATTCTAAAGATAGTAGGTTTGCAGACTAGCAGTTAGCCTTAGGATTTGTTAAGGGAATAAAAAGTTGTTGGTTATGCCATCCTTCGGAAGAGGCGTAAAATGGTGGTCCAGAGGCTGTACAACACGTAGTACTCACACGGCAGTATCGTCCGATTATCCACAGCTGTATAAAAGTGACGTTAAATGAATTAACAATAATCAATAAGTACTCAGTAAAAACTATACTTAATTCTATTTTTTGAAATTAAATTAAAAGTAACGCCTCAAAATCGAGCCATGTAAGCTTCTCTCTACGCAAAGCTTCGTGTCCAGCAGTCAAAATTGACAACGACGAAGTACCTTCCAAAAATTATGTACGTTACCTGGGACTATACTTGGACAAAAGATTTACATGGAACGTACATACAAAATTAAAAAGACAAGAACTGACTAGACGGTACAAACAACTATCACATCTTCTGGACTACAGATCTTCACTTGACTTGAGGAACAAACGACTTATCTATAACATACTACTATATTATAATAGGTATACTAAAACCTATTTGGACATATGGAGCAGAACTTTGGGGTTCAGCAAAAAAAGTTCACATACACAAGATACAAATAACACAATCCAAAATTCTGAGAAAAATTATGAATGCACCATGGTTGTTTCGAATCACACTATACACAACGACATGAACATTCCCACTATAAAATCATATATTTATACATAACATTCCATTCATCGATACAATATTACCCAAACCCACTCGTTCTTCCGCTTTCCTACTCCCTGTTACCTGGACTTGATAAAAAAAGATTAAAAAGACATTGGCCAAGAGACCTTCTGAATAATAGACATATATATATTTTTTTCCAAAATAACTGGATGATCATGGAGATAAACGAAGAGAAAGAAACTTCATTCAAATTTGCTAGATGCGCAATTGCGCAGGTGCAAATAAAAAAAAATTAAAATTAAAATGTTAGTGTAATAAATGAATTAAGTATCAAAAAAACTGTAAATAACAAGTTATAGTCTTGAGTTCAGTTTTTGGTTAGAGAGCCATAGGTTAAGTATCATAACAACCTTCTATGCTAAAGATAGTAGATTTGCAGACTGGCAGTTGGCCTTAGGATTCGTTAAAGGAATAAAAAGTTGTTGGTTATGCTATTCTTCGGAAGAAACGTAAAATAGTGGTCCAAAGGCTGTGCAACACGTAGTACTCCACAGCAGTATCGCCCGATTATCCACAGCTGTATAAAAGTGACGTTATATGAATTAACAATAATCAATAAATACTTGGTAAAAACTATACTTTGTTCGTAAACCAACGGATGTGTAGTTCACAATAACATATGTATAGTGTAGTTCACAATAGCATATGTATATACATGGTAAGCTTAATTAAGGTTGTGACTCAAAGAAAATTTTAATACATATAAGTTTATTTCAACCTCGACTTACAATTCATGGCAGCTATGTTTCCAATTCTTCAAAATCTAGTAGTAAGTATTAAATTTTAGAAAAAATACTTTTCAAACTTGTTTTTAGATATGGCAGTATCGACTTTATGGATCTTTTCCATGAAGCCATTTCGGAATATTTAGTTTCTGATTACAATACTGCTGTTTAAAAATATTTCATGAATAAATTAACATCTCAAAATGTATATTCCTAATTAATCTTTAAAGAAAACTGATCAGTCTTATTCGTAGTTCTTCGTAAGTTATGAAACTGTCAAAACTGATTTATCCATCCAGTCTTTCACTATTATTTATGGAAATTATTCAAATCAAATTAAGTCGAGCTGATGGTGTTTTTCCTGATATTTTAATTATAGAACACTGTTTCAGGAATCCTTCCGATTCAAATCCTCTAAATTTGTTTATTTTATCTATTTCTCTCAAATTAATTCTAATTGGAAATAATTTTCTTTCTCGAATTAGGCGAGCAATTTCCTTAATTGTGGCTAACCATTGGTTCGGCATCGTAATTACCAGCCTGCTACCTTAGCAGCTTCTCAGGAATTATTTATTATGCAAATCGCGTTATTTAAGAATGATTTCGGACATTTTATTCTAACAGTGTATTAGGAATTAATAACACGGGCGATATGGTAAATTATCGGAAATATGACAAATTTAAAATAAATTAAAAAAAAAAGACTCAAAACAATTTAAATACAGTATTGTTTTTACACCAGATAGAGGAAAGAATTTCGGACACTACGCTGAAGATGGGGATGACATTCCTCGGGCATCCACACCACAGAAATCATGGATTGGCAAAACATAGACACATTGCGTTTTTTCTTGAAGAAGTAAACCAACGAGGACTAATGAAGTTCTAGAAAAGCTGAACAGCAGAGTCTCACATGTTTGAAAAAATTGAATTTAAAAGCATATAGAAAAATTTAATGATTTATAATTTTTGTATTAGACACTTTCTCGTCCGGTTTGAACACATGGCTAAAAATATGAAAATAATGCGGATATTTTTTTCGTTGAAGTCATTTAAAAAAATATTCAGTATAAACCTATAAAAAACAACAAAAAATAACTTATAACATTTCGCTCAAAATAAAGTATTGATTTTTTATTTTTATTTCTAATTAACCCGCCTAATTATTTAACCAGCCAAAAAAATATGTCTCCTTTTCAGTTCGGTCCATTATGTAATTCATTCATTGGTGATATTTATTGAAAATGTTTCTCAATATCATACAAGAGTAAATATTAAAAACATTAAATTATTACTATTTTTCTAGCAGCAAGTAGAACGAATCACTCCAACAGTTGACGTTCTTGGGGAATGAATAATCATAATTTGACCAGCCAAATATCCGATTATTACAGGAAGAAGAAAACCACTAAAATATCTACTAAAGGGATTAGATTAGATAAGTTGTAAAGCAAAAAGTCTCACATTATAAAGGAGTGAATTTATCATAAAAAATTTGGAAGGATTCAGGATGAAGAAGGACTAGAGAAGATTAGACTGCGGATCAAAGGAAGCAGGCATGTAAACGCATGGAGGAACATTGGAGACAGATATTTTTTATAATTAGAAATATGAAAGTCACTTTTATTTCTGGTAAATGTTTTGCTATTCTCGTGAAAGACAACATTTTCAATCTACCCATCCTCTTGTCTATTCCACAATCAAGAAAAGATTCCTTTCAATTAAAGCTAAAATCTTAAATTATGGACTACAAATTCTAAAAACTTTAATTTCCTTGGTATATTTGCCCTGAAGTATACACTTATTAAGGTGTTTTTATTGACTGCACCCCCAACAATTTCTTCCTTATATTATTCTTACTGTGTCAAAAACTAAGACATATGAGTCTGCAGTTTGGAAAGGAGTACTTAAGATAAAAACTAATCAAATAAGAGTTATAGAGAGTCAAAATTTTCCTTTACCTGGCCAATTTAAACATTGAAGGTGCGGAGTCGCTCAGTGGTAGAGCCTTAAGTTGCCGTGCCAAAGATCCTGGATTCAAATCCCGCTCGCTGGTACCTATTTAACATTTACTTTGTCTATTGGCAGCTGGAGATGGATATTATGGGATCAAGAATCCTCCTGAGGCTCACCCAGTCTCCTTAATGTGGGTACCCAAACAAGAAGGAAAAATCTGGCGGTTGAGCGTGATCTATCACAAATCACCTCCCTGCACAACCATTGTCCAGGAAACCGTACAGTTTCTACCACTGAACTCAAGTTTCACTCCTTGGATTGTAGTGGTACAAGTTTTTTTTATAATTAGTTTGCTATACATTGTTGTTAGTACATTCAAAAATGATCAACTTTGTACAGTATAAAATTTCCAATAATAATGTACTAAGTGTTAATAAATAGTGCTTTAATAAATTTCATGTAATAAATTATATGTAAATAATTCGAACAGAATCCTAGAAATAAACTACTCTGGACTACAACTAATGGTATTTTTTTACATCAATCATTTCTATAATAATCAATAATAAAAATTGAATAATAGAAATATACATATAAATCCTCCGACATAAACTTAACAGACATAAAATTAACTTATATTTGTCAGACTGTCAGGAAGCAATTACGACAAGATATTATCTTAAACTTACTTTAAAAAAAATTATAAAAAACACGCACGCAAGCGGGCATTTTGTGTTCTTTCAGGTTCTGCTCATCAGATTTCATCTTACATTCTTGAGCATATTGTTTTCCACGCCTTTAACTGAGATCATGGGCAACATCCTTTTTCAAGTGCAAAGTAAGAAGGAAACGATTCCTCAAAGAGGCCTTTGCATCAAGACCGAAGGAAGATTCTGCAACGGCTTAGAGATAAGAAGGAATGTATATCGTGTAAAAGATTCTTAATGTGAATAAAATGTCGGTTAATTAACAGCAAGGTCAAGTAATCAAGGTTAAAAAAAAATTAGTAAAAGGATTCTAGCCCGGATTAGAAAAGCAATGTTTATTTAAACATATTTTAAAAAAAATATTCATAATATTTCATTCTTTCATTAAAAATAATGAAACATAAACTTTAAATCACGTCCAGACAATACACACAACCCAATCCACATATTCTATTCCCTGTTACCCGGACTTGCCATGAGAAGACTAAAAATACAAATAATAAAATCATTTTCCTGCAAATCGAGGAGAAACAAAATACAAACACTGAGATCAAATTTTCCGGATGCGAAACTGGGTAGGTGCAAATGTAAAATAAAACAAAAGAAGTAAATAATATAAGATATAAAACCATATAATAGTAATTAAAAAGGACTGTTTTATGAGCAATTGGACAATATCCTAGTAGCGTTCACAACTGCAATTTTCGCATTTCACCATCCGTATGATGGACCTCTCTTATTGATGCATCTCAACAAAGTCCTTTTCCCTCCTAAGTCTTATTATAAACTAAAGACAGATTATTTTATGCACATATGTAATAAATAAGTAAACATATTTTCAACAAAGAAGTGAAGTAATTTGAATCGCTGAAGGGTCAATATCGGATATTTCAGACATTGATTTCAGATTTTCCGCAATTTTGTGTAACACAATTTTGATTTATTATAACGTTTATACAAAGCTAAATTGATACCCTTATTTATTGAAACAAGCCATCGTGAAGTGATGCTTTTGAATGGAGCGGACCGCTCGTATCTATTACTAAACGCTATATTTAATAGTCATATTAATAACACAATGACTGATTGTTAACAAATTTATTTATTGTTATTAAAAGAATGTTTAGGGTATAATAACACATGTTAGTGTTGCGTTATTTATAGGCCTCCGATGATTAAGCCGGGAATTAAAAAAATTAATAGAAGGGGCCAATGTCACAGGGTGTAATTGGTTCTGACCAAATTGGTGTTGTGGGTGTGAGGGAGACCTAACAGCCAATCGCCTGGCTTATCTGATGAGGAACAGTGATTGGGTGCCAACCGGTGCTCTTGTACTACACCAGCTTTAGTCTTCCGTCTGCCTCCCCTCTCAGTGCTTTCTTATTATAATGGGAAACTAAGATTAAATTTTTATTACTTTCAAGATATTAAAATTATTTTTATAAAATTGATAGGATAACATACCTGAAATAATTTCAATATATGGAAACAAGCCATCCTGAAGTGATGCTTTTGAATGGAGCGGACCGCTCGTATCAATTACTAAACGCTATATTTAACAGTCATATTAATAACACAATGACTGATTGTTACAAAAAATTATTTATTGTTATTAAAAGAATGTTTAGGGCATAATAACACGTGTTAGTTAAAGGTTTCTCATCTTAACCATGTTTCCTGAAATTCTTTAGTTCTGCTTTTATATATTTATTTCACACAATAACAAAACATGAGCCCTATAATTCATACTATTTTTAATCTATTTATTGTTTTCAAAATTTCATTAATGTAAAAAAAAAACCTTTATCCGGTCATTTTATTCTTTTATTTGAAATTTCGACTTCTTTGAGTCATTTTCAATTTTTTTACATGAATTTTTTTTCTCCTATTTTCAAATCCACTATTATAAAATAATAATGTTATAAATCTTTTTTTTAAATTGTCAATAAATATATTAAAATTTACCACTTGGAGTTTAAATGTTCTCCGTGGTCATCTATTTATTGTTAAAAAAATGTACATAAGAATTATTGTTTTTCTTTATTAGTTGATATATTGTTATACGTATTTTATAATATCAAAATTTTCGATAAATAAAAAAATGGTGATGAGTTTCCTAAGGCAAAAGGGCATATTTGAAATTGACTATATGAATAGATAATCTATACGCATATTGAATTGAGGCGTTCAGGATCTAAAGCGGATAACTCCAAAATTTTAAAAAAATATGTTTTCATCTTTTTCGTTAGTTAAGTCACCCGATTATATGATCTGGAAACTTCAGGCTCACCGCCGTACTAAAACCAAATAAATAAGCCTACACATAGGAAACAAAAATAAACAGGAGGGAATAATTTTCTATATGTTTAAAATAAGAATAGAATAGTGACAAAAAAAATCATTTTATCATAAAAATGTTTTGGGTGCTTTTAAAGATACTTTCATAACGATTTAAATTTTTAAAATTTAGAATGTATATTTTTATTTATTAACTATACCAAATTTCTATTAAATCGTGTTTTTTTTAAACTATTATTTATTTTCTACTTTTTAATTCAACTGGCTATAAAAGCTTATTATTTAGTTTTTTAACTACTATCGTTGCAAAATATACTAAACACCCCAATTGATCCTAGCAGTAGTCATGTGCTTGTAAACGCCTTAATACTTCGAACAGGAAATACTACTATGTCTTCGGATATGAAATATATTTAATCCTGAAGATCATGGGCAGGATAATGAGGCAAACTAAGCTTTTGAAAAGTGTTTGAAGTTTCAGTTTAATTCGATAGTTTGAAGTAACCGGGAATCGAGTTCAAAGATTCCGTTACATACATGCGTAAATAGAGATAAAGCTAATAAAACGTACAAAAGCGCTACAGTACGCAAGTACTACAACACTACGTGTTGCTACAACCATGTAAAGTAGCAAGAGAATTACAAACCACCAACAACTTAATTAAATATTGATGAGCAAAAGAATGATTAAATTTTAAAAATGCCAAGTTTTTGCGTTACGAATTACTTTTTTATGATTTTTTTTAATTTATGCAAACGAAATGGAAACAGCAATCACAGGTAAAAAAAAAAACAAAGTAACAAATTATGTTGAGTTTTAAAATACCACGAAGTGAAAGTTGTGAGTCACGACAGCAATGCCATATCAAATAGATTTTCACAATTCCACTTATATCTTTCAGATTTCTAACAATCTTTATTGGAATAATTTGATTTCTCTATTATTTATTATTATTTGTTTACAATATCAGAATTATAAAAAACTCTATAATTGAAAAGCCTAAATGAAAGATAAAACTTATGCATGAAGAAAATCTTCACAATAATAAATACTACTCATATAATATACATATCATAATATAAAATAAATATTAATTTTTAATTAATATAATCTGCACAAAATGTATAGTGATACCACTAATTTTGTTTTATTTACTTTGCCTTCATTGCATTTAAAAATATAAAAAGCATTGATATTTATTAGGAATTATACTCTTTTTAATATTAATATAGACATTAAATATGTGATAAGAAATATGCTGTAAAATATATACTACAAAATTAACAATATCCCTATTCTTTTTTGCGCAGAACATTTTTAACTTAAAACCGTTCATACCATTTGTTTTATATTATTATCAGTCATTTTATATACTGATGCTTCAATATTCTGTTATATTAGTTATGAATTAGAGTTAATTACACCAAAAAAGTAATTACGGTAAAACAGGACTTATCTGCATATAACCATACAAATAAATATACATATAATTACAAATATATAATTTATTTCCACAAATACAGAAAATAAATAAATCTAGTGCAACATAAACCTAGTAAATTAAGGTATAGTTCTTACAAAAAAAGATTTTATTATATGAGACATTTTATTGAGTTGTACAACTGTAATATATACATCTAGTACAATAGCTATAAGAGTAAATAATACATGATAGGACATGTAGAGACACTACCCACTGGCAGCACTCTAATTATTTACATAACAATAAAAATGTTGGACTTGAATAAAATCTCAACTATTTCTGAATTTTCCTTTTCAATTTTAATTTCTATTTAGGATTTAAACGACGAATTTCAAAATTTCTCTTTCTGTAATGTTCTTAATTTTGTTTAATAAAAATAATTACTCGTCTATTACAGCCAAATATGTAACAACAAATGTTAAATAATTAACTCCAAATCATTTTGATAGCTGACGAAACAAATAATTAGTTCGCAAATTGAAAGCCAATTCACAGGTTGAAGATTTTATAAAAACAGTCACCAATTAGATAATAGGAAGTGACAAAATTCAACTCTTGTTGTGGATTTCTGTTGACATAAATAAATTTAAAAAATAAAGCAAACGAATCCTCTGCTAGTTTTCGTGAAAGTTTTAAATTTGATTTCAAGGAGCCTTCAAACAAACCGGATTTAAATCCGCTTTAATTAACTGTGTCAAATAAATTATTTAATCTGTTAACTGTGGGATATGACAACCCCCATGCGGCACATCTAAAGTGGTTAGGTTAAGGTTAATAGCAACACCCTTAATTGGGCCTGGAAGTGAGCGTGATCCGGGACAAATCAGCTCCCTTAACAACCGTTCTCCTTGAAACAGTACTGTATCTACCATGTACTGAATCCAATACATGCATTGTGGTAAAGTTTTTTTTCCAACGGCTGTGGTACTTGAAGCAAATGCAGCACCATTTTTTTTATTCAACATTCTTGTTAGTACCTTTCAAATATATATTTTTATTATATTTGGAAGAAATTGGTCCGGGTAGAGGTCACAATGAATTTCTCGATTGATTTCAAATCAGTCTGTGTTTCTAGCCAGTGAGGACCTACCTCCCTCCCCCCCCCAGCCCCCCAGGTCGAAACGTTGGCTAAACAATAAAGTTTTTCTCAAATTCGACGAGAAATTCATTGTGACCTCTACCCGGACCAATTTCTTCCACATCTATTATTAAGGTCAACAATTATCATTCAATATATTTTTATTATATTTTTTCCATTAACTTATAGAACAAAGTATACTTAACAATTTGTTCACAGAACTTAATTATCCATAGGAACACTGAAGGCTAAGTCAACATTGAAGGCCTGCTTAGAACTCAAGAGTATAATAGCGTATAATAGTGGAACCAGTTCTGTTATCTGAGCCACGATGGGATAGATATATGTGAGAAACCTTTTCATGTGGATTGGTTTCGGATTGGGCTACTTCTTGGAAGGATCCATTGTCCGGGCACGCGATATCCTCGGCAGTCCACGCTCTGGAGGTGGAGGTCTCAAGCGGATGCGAATATACAACCGCATCTTGAATAATAAATCCGACCAAATATCCAGGAAGTGAAGTTTTATAGATGTATTCTTTCTTTTATGGGGTTCATCCATCTCGTGAAATATTCTAGGAACGAGAGTTGTGTTATTTTCAACATGCTTATATTAGCTTCGTTTATATGAAACTGAATATTTCTACTCGATTTTCGGCCACTTCAAAACATTGAGTTAAATTTAGTAAGTTTTTCTAATTATCCTGCACAGAATAATTAGAATTAGCGATTTTTAACATTCAAATACACGGCAATGCCAAGTACTAAAGCGACTACATACCAAGTACTAAGGAATACATAGCTTAAGCTTTGAGACAAGCATAGGAATACTAGCAGGACCAACTGAAGAGTTGCGTAAATTTTGCAACAATAAATATATATATATATATATATATATATATATATATATATATATATATATATATATATATATATATATATATATAGTTTAAAAACTAAAAAACACAGTTTTGTAGCTAGCAATGAATATTAGTTTAAATAAAACTAAAGAACACGCATCTATAGCCAGCCGAATTAAAAAGTGGAAAATAAATCATAATTTCAAAAATCAAGCTTCGATAGAAAACAAAACTAAAAAATAGAAAATAATTTTCAATAAGTTTAAAATGAGAATAGAGTTATTAAGAAAAAAAAATCATTTTATCGTAATAAAGTGCAGGGTGCTGTTTAAGATAATTCCATAATGACTTTACTTTTACTAATATCCGTTAATAAAAATTTAACAAAAATTAATACCTACATCCTACCTGTTTTATGAAAAAATAAATTTTTTTGTTTATTACTCTATTCTTATTTTAAGCTTATTGAGAATTCATTTTTATAAAAAATTTCACATATAAATTTTTTCAATAAACTTAATTCTCCATTATACATTCTTATTCCTTATAAGACGTTTCGACAGCACTGTGTCATTTTCGATCTTCCAAATTTAGTTCTCTGCATCAGTAACAACACAACTTTTTACACAACTTAACAACAGTTACAAGTCTAAACATTCTCAAAGTCACATTTATTTTAAAAAATTTCTATAAAATTTTTGGGAATCATTTATCCTCCATGGTCAAAATATTATATTGTATTTAATTATTAATTATTCAATTTTATAAACAATAAGGAATGTTGAGAATAAAATCGAATGTTTAAATTTTTCCTATCTAGTTATTTTAATCAATTAGGATAGTGGATCTTTAACGAGTGATTGACACTGTAATGCTCGTTATTTTACGCCCTCCGTTTCACGTCCCTTCTGAAGGACGAATCCAAGACTTTTAACTCCAATTTAAAAATCCGAGGGTCACCTCCCGGACTGCAAATCTGTGAACTTGGGCATAGAAGGTTGTGTTAGCGTAACATCACAAGTGGCTCACTTACAGGTACAAAAAAATCTGTATTTCGTTCAAGTTATAAGCGGTATGTGTTCATATGTATGATTGGCATTGAGGGACAAAGTCACCTTTACTAAGTACCAAAGTACACTTTAGGTTCATGGATACATAACTATTGGAATTTATGTTAGGACCAATTACTGCCGATGAACTTAAAAGCTATCAATCTCTTCTGAATGAGCGAGTCCAGAGATGGTAAGAAGGATGATTTGATTGCCCGAGATCGTTAAAAATAAATAACCTCTTGTAGGTTTTATTGTCGCCCCCAGCCCCCGGAGCTGGATGAAATACAGAGGCGCCCTCTCACGAAGAAGGAGGGAAAGAGCTCGGGTGAAATATGGCGGCGGATCCTGCATCCAGCGACATTATTTGCATAACAAGGCTCTAAATGTGAGGCATAAACCCGCTCAACGGATCATCGTCACTGGAGGCCCCCCGCCGATCGCCGCTCACGCTCGTCCCTCTAATTTAATTTAAGATATGGCCTCCGTAACGAGGCCTATGCTAATTTTTATTAAACAACCATAATAAATAAGTTTAACAGAAGAAAACAACAGATACCATCTTCCTGAAGGTTTGATGTGGCATTAAGTGTTGATTAAATTCCGAACCAACATTGAATGTTCCTTCAAAGTCTTATGCATTTCATTCACTTATTTATATATTAATATTACCCTGTGAAACCAATTAACAAACCAATAGAATGCATTATCCAGTAGGTATACTAATTACATTTAAGTAAACAAATTTACTTAATTTTAATTAACAGATTTATTTGTATCTTATTGTATAATGTGAATATGTATTTTGCTTACAGTAGAGGTTGCACAAACCAGAGACCACTATCATTATCATGTACATCCTTCATTGCTTGCTAACAAGCGATTTAATCTATGAAATCCAGTAGTACTCCGAAAAGTTGGACCAGAGACTTTCTTAATAGCCTAAGAGGTGTGAACAAGAAACAGAAGATTTAAGTCAATGAAAAAGGATATAATATCTCCCTGGCTTGATGATGATTACAGATTACCTACAGGTAAAAAAAATGGAGATTGTTGTCATATAAAGGAACGAAACAATGCTGACCTAAAGAACTGTTGACTTCGATTAAAAAATGATGCAAGAACAAAAAAAGCTGTGCTTGGCTCATTTTAAATATTTAATGAACATAGATACTAATAAACGTCTGGTCCAATGATATCTGGGGACTGGGGAATATCGTTGAGTCTTCCCATACACCAAACGCTAGAAACTCTATCCGGCTTTTTCCAACCGTTGAACTGGTGACGGATCATTATCAATGGGAATACCAGGACTCAGAATCTACAATAGATCAAACCATCAGCCCATAAACTGTTACTGAGAGAGAAAGTGAGTGCAATGTGTCTCTATTAACAAACCTCTTTCATTACGATATGATAGCTCTTGCAGAAAACTTTAGTATGCTATGGCTAGTCCTTGTCTATGTGGACAAGGTTCAAGGTATTCGAAGCATCCCTTGCTCTTGAAACTGTTGCAAGACACATAAGAATTATTGCCAATGCAGCAAAAACCAAGTGCATCACTCCGAGACAAGTTCTGAGCGTGGTGCATTTCTTTTCAGACTTACGTTAAGAACAAGTTTCACAATTTATGAGCCTAGAATTTGCAGTATGTTGGAACATGAAACAGTTGAGATATTATTTCAGGAGGAAAACATTGGATGTTAACCACTGCTACTAAAGATCTCGGAAGTATCTTTCACTTTAAAAACTTTTGTTGGGCCCATACTTTAACAGAGAGATATGGATTGCATCCGGAGTAGAAGACCAAAGTCAGCTTGAACGGAAAGTAATTTGCCGTAATTCCTGGAGTGTCTACGAAAACACGAATGAAGGTGAGGAAGCAAAAGGGAGCTGTGCGGTTTATATCATCATGGGGCTGAGATGGACTTGAAATTTCGCCTGACTCGCTGACGATCTAACTCGTAGTCACCGCAGAGCTGGAAGGCAAAAGATGCGGCGGGCCTATTGTGTGGCCAGTGACGCCAAGAAAGAATTGGACGTGTATAACTGGATGAAAGTGGCACAGAACAAGGGAACATGGAGGTTGCTTTCGGAGGAATCCAGGAGCCTTTACAACTAGTAGTTCTAAAGGAATTTTAAGTGCTCAGCATCTCAAGTGGTTTAGGTATCCTGCTATTGAAACCTAATACGGCACAATTAAAATTGAGTTTTAAGAAACTAAAATAAAATCATTTTAGACTCAATTAATTACTAACAAATGGCCATCAGCAAATCACACGAGCTCTCGATAGCATCTGAAATGGGATTGGGAATATACAACTTACCGATTAGTCAAAACCTCCCACTGTATTTATTCATAGTTGTATAATGGACTTATTTTGTATTCAAATTGGAAACGGCGATAAATCTTTTAGAAAAGGAATGCGTTAACTTTATTACTATTATTGAGACCTTTAGGCCTAATAGTGTTCTTCCTATGATAAATTATTGAAAAATAAATTATGTTTTAAATACTGCCAGATTTAGATTGTTCGTGCCTAACAATAATTAACGTAATCAATCAACATAAGAGATTTTAAGAGTATTTTTAATAATAACTGACATTCAATTAACGTGAAGGTTCATAACAGAGAAATAACAAAACAATGTAGAATTATGACTTGTGGTAACCTACGATGTCTATCACGATGAAATATCTTGTTGAGAAACAATCACAAAGAAAAGAATTAAATGTGGAAAAGCAATGTAGAAACCATAAACCTTATCTTTCCAATTATTTATTTATCCGTTACTGGTGAATAAATACGAGATGACAATTACAGAGTAAAACGGATATATCGGGCCCGTCACGAAGTTAGCATTTAGCATTTAGACCGCTAGAGGCCAGCCGGTTCGCCTTTGCTAATTGCTTCCTACGTATTCCCTATTCCCGGCTCTCTGCTAAGGTTAGCCCTTGCCAGGAATAAATTATTAAAATAATAAACCGCAAAATTTAAGCATAAATTTCTATATAAACACATGGCTCAGTAATCTTACTAATGTTATAAATGTGAATGTTTGTATGTTTGTCTCTCTTTCACGCAAAAACTACTTGACGGATTTGGATGAAACTTGACAGTAACATAGGTTATACATCAGAATAACACATAGGCTATAGCAAGCGCGGATTTAGGGGGGGGGCGCACGGGGGAACGTGCCCCCTCTCGACTGTTATTTAGGAACTGTGGAGAATCCATTATAGGACATAAATAAAGGCAAATCACATGATAATAGATGTTAATGTAACAGAAAGAAGATGAGTTTTGATGTCCTACTAATCCTACTAGGCTATAGCAAGCGCGGATTTATGAGGGAGGCACGGGGACACGTGCCCCCCTGACAGTATTTTAGGTACTATGGAGAATATATTATAATAGTACATAATTAAAGGCAAATCAGGAACCTACTATCTATAAATTTTTAGATAGGTTCTTTGTATAGTTTAAGAAAGAAATTTGGATAATTCCACCCCAAGGGTTTCCCCTTTAATATAATAGGAGTTCAAAGGTTGTATATAATCCGTCAGTTTTGAAGTTAGATATCTGAAATTTTGGATGTGCGAGTAAATTATATTTTAAAAATATAAGTAAACTATTTATTTTAAATGATCTTTCCCGAAACTTTATTTGGCAGACCTAATTCATTCCGAGCGAAGCCGCGGGCAAAAGCTAGTAACTATATAAACACAATGAAGCAAACTTGAAATAGCATATTATACAAAGTTACAATAAAATTTTATACAAATACGAATACTAGCACTTTGTATTAAGGATTAAATAATCGATTGCAAGTCAATATGAATGGTGAAATAAGTAGAAAAATTAAACAAATCACAGCCTTAATATAGGAAGAATAGTAGCTCACTGTCAGAATGCAGAGTTGCTATGCTGAAAGTTCCGTGTTCAAATCCGACTATGGTAGATAATAATACTAACAAGTCTTAGCGAACCCGGAGGCTCGATGCCGAAAATTTCCCCCTTTACACATCCGTCCCAAACCCAAATCAGCCAGATCACTCTTAACACAATCTTCCAACCTCTCGGTCTACCTCTCAACCTCTTCCCAGCCAGGACAGCGCATATTAACATGTTAGTAATTCGTTCGTTACTAAGCCCAGCAACTTTATAGGCCCATCTTCATGACGCTCTCTTTTTATCGGATGCATGCTTCGCAATTCCGCGCTATATAATCTCCTATATTCCCCAGTGGTCTCATCCTTTTTTTGGACCGAATACTTAAGCAACATCTAATTTTCGGATACCTCAAGAAGTTGTTCATCCTTCAGTGTCTGCAGCTAAGCTTCAAATGCGTTAGGAAGAGTTGGAGGGATGATTGTTTGTATAAATTCTGATTTCTAGATTTTGAGACAAAAGACGCGTGCTTAGCAATGTCCAGACCAAATAATAACACGAATTTTCTATCTATAATCGCTTTTATTTCATCTTGAATTTCTTTTTTTTTAATTACCACAGTCCCAAAATACTTAAACTTCTCTACTTTTACGAACTTATTCCCTACTAAAACAATATCACCATAATTTATCCCTTTCTGCCTTTTTCCCTTTTCTGATACTAACCATAATATATAAATTGTTAAGTTAAATAAGAATTCTAGCAAATTTCATACTATTCAATATAAAGGTTGAACTAAGCAGCAAAACATTTTGAAATAAAAAATACCATTTTATTTTTATTTTAGCTCTATTTATGTAGATAAATTATTTGATTTGTTTATTGCCATGGACGAGCCCTGTATGATCGACAGACCATAGTGACTATAAAGCGATTGATCTCAGACAAATCACCTCCCGGCACAATCATTGAACTAGAAACAGAACAGTCTCTCTAATATGTACTCAACCAAGGATCCCAGTTAGTTGTACATGTTATACAGGTTTACAGGTTTCTTGGTTAGCATTGATATAATTGTTAAATTGAGAAGTTTAATGCAAAAGTTAATACCCCACTAAATAAGATGTTCTATTCTAATTAATTTAATACTCCACTATTCAATACGATTCTTCTAACTAAGTATTTTCAACACATCAACGTGATTCAATTAAGATTACTTATTAATTTTATAAAATTTGCTTTAAAATAATTTATATAGGTAGAGAAAACTCCTTTGTAATGGCTACATCCTTTATTGAGAGGAAGATAATCTCAGTGCCCTATGATAATTAATATTCATTCAATCATAGTTTCTTCAATTGCATTATACAATGCATATCTTCCTATCTCCCAGTTTAGTACTAAATTAAAACTATAAACTATTTAGTCGTTGCTTTGTTTTCTTCATGTCAATAAATTATTACGTAATGACAGGAGAGATGATCCGATGGCGTGGTTCATGGCAATACTGCCCTGGTAACAATTATATTTCCCATGGTTTAGTAGTATGGAATTTACATATCCGACCCATTTAATTACTTTTTACTACACAAATTTTCGGGCCAATTATTAAAAAAGATTCCTTAGATGTTATCTCAAATTCGTATTTATGATAAAACACCCAATTACATGAAGTTCTTAATTAATTAATTGCTTTGGATAATACAAAAGTGATTATCATGCGCTATATTTTAAAACAAAACAAACTTTCAACAGACACGATTGTTAATCACCCATATTACTATTAGCAAGCAAAATAACAAGAAGCTTGAGCGCTTACTTATGTTAATTATTAGAATGATTTAATAGTATTATACATCAATTATTAAGTGTTAAAAATTTAAATTAAGTAGATATGATTAATAAAAAATTAAATATTGAATAATTCTTAGTTCACCGTGTTAGCATGAAGAAGAAATCGGTTTGCTTGTTATATTCGCTTGGTCCACCCGGAGGTAAAAAACCAAGTCCTAGGTACTCCTTACCAAGGAGGTAAGAAACTATTTATTAGAAACCTAATTTTTGACCCACGGTCTTCTTTATGGCTTGGTGGTCACAGATATAGGAGTTCTTTAAATAATTTTTATACAAATTAAAAATTAATGTTTAGTGAAAATAATTTTTATTAAAAAATATGGATTCCTTATAAATGATGACTTTAAGAAATTCAGGAATCGGTTTTAGTTTAGTTTTTTAATGTCTATTTTAAATATTTTGAAAAATATTAAAATCCGACTATGATTAAATCCGCTATTAAATGAGCATCCTCTACTATTATTTTTTATTTTTATCTAATTTTATAAAAATATGTATTCGTTAACATAAATTTTTAAAATATGCAATAAGATTCGCTAATACATACACAAATGAACACTTGTAAAAGTACTGAATAGCCATTGGTACTGATACGTACTGAACCCAAGACAGGGTTGTAGAACATCTTTTTTCCCTTGTTCCTTTTAAGGAACCTTCTTCCTAATTCGCCCTTCCTCCTCCTGTTAACTAATTTTCTTCGAAAATTATTTGCAATTACGAAGTTATTGCCATATGTTTGTTTGAGTAGCAAAAGGAAGCTGTTTCTACCTGAGGGAGAAATTTACGAGTCTCGACCCGGGGTTTGGTAGCCCGTGGGCGTGGTTCTCTATAACTCACTCACTAAACTTTATTGTTACTGAGCTTTATTATTTCAAGATTGTTCTTCCTGGCAAAAACCATCATTTCTTTCCTTGCCGGATGGACAGCTCCCATATTGGCGCCTGCTTTCTATATGTATGTTAATCATGTCTTAATTGAGGGATCTGAATGACTGGTCTTTAATATGATCCAATTAGTTTTTTCTTATTTTTTAATTAGCTTCGTAATTTCTTAAGGGAAAAAATTTTCAGATTAAATCTGTAACAAACTCTATAATAATAATATGGAGAATAAAACCATCCGGGTGGAGGTGAGAAGATGAAATTAACGCATTCAGATAATGATTTTCTTAAATATATGTATTGTTAAACAGTTAAAAAGTAAAAAATCAGTTGGTGAAAATTCTCCGTAATTTGTTACAGGACCTTACTATTCCATATAAATATGGCCAAGTTTATGTTCAACATCCTGGTTTACCACTTCTTCGCACTACAATTAAGGGTAATCAAGTTCACACAGACACTGGGTCCCTGAGACTGTATATTCAGGTTTGATAACAGGATAAGTAAAATAATCTATCAGCCACAGGTCGTCTTTATCCCGAATTTAAAGACTGTCTAGTCCAATGCGCTATCCCTAGTCCACTACAATATAAAATAATAAAGAAATAAAGAAAAAGCCTGTACCACTACGACCCATGGAGGGTCTGGGGTTCAATGCGTGGTAGATTCTTAGACAACAGTTCTGCAGGGAGCTGATTTATCCATGATCACGCTCAACCGCCATATTCCCTCCTATTTAAGGTACCCACATTATCGAGTCTGGGTGAGTCCCAAGAGGGTTCTAGTCCCCAAAGGCTGCTAACAGATTAAATAAAAGTTTGCCCAGAAGCGGAATATGAACCCTGGATCTTTGGCACGGGAACTCACCGCTCTACCACTGCACTACTCCTCTGCCTATTATAAACATCACTGATTTATTTTTAATTAAAAAAAATATCAATTGATGAAAATTTATCAAAAAAACATGTCGAATATAAGAAGTAATATTCATAAGCATAAACATCAACCAACCAAACTGAGTAGTTAACCGCTTCATTATGATATTAAAATGCTAAATCTTTAGTTTGATTTCTGTACAAAATTTATAAATTACAGATTAATGAATAATTTTCATTTATTCTTTAATTTTCGTTTGCATCCAGCAAATTTGATCCAAGTGTTATTATCTTTACTTTTCTACAGGAACATTGAATAATTAAAACCAATTATACATAAATCCTATTAAATTACACGCAAACTAAAAACATCCAATTAAAGTATAATAGTAATTATTTTAGAATGAATAAAATTACAATAAATGAATCTATGATTTTGCTTATGTCATGTCATGCTGACAGTCATGTTATTTAGCTCAAAAAATAACGCCGTACATCAAACATTAACCGTAGGATTTATTTTTTTTATATTACGATTACATTATTTAAATATTTACCTATACATTTTTGTTTGTTTTTTGTTTGGGTTTGTAAGGCATAAAACCATAAGGTCATCAACGCCTATGATAATTTGTTTATAGAGTCTTATATCTATGTGAATTCTAATATTTGATTATTCCAATAATAAGATTTACAGTTTTAATGTAATTTCTCCATTATTCATCTACGTTCTTTTAAATGTTTAATAATTGTGAATTATGACTTATCTATTTTATGAATTAAACATTTGGAATTTCTAAGAGGGGAAAAATAAAAAAATAAAAGATAAACAGATATATACAAAATAAATAAATAAAAGATAAATAAATAAATAAAAATTTATATTTGTCTTATATGTCCACTTCCTTTAAGAATTTCAATACGAATCTTATTTTATCTTGATTATCACCAAGAGTATCCGAGATATTATTTGTAAGACCTAGTTTGTTTAACTTAGAGGTGTAAAAAGAACATTCTTGAAAAATATGATGGACTGTAAGGATGCTGTTGCAATGCTGACATTTCGGAGGTGGCTTTTTTAGGATAAAATGGATGTGAGTACACTATACATTAAACATTAAAATAATTAGTTTTTTAACTTCCTTATATTGAAGAACTAGAACGAAATGCTCAACATTTATTTTACAAACTATTTCAATATAAACGAGTCTGAAAAATTTGGGCACAATTTATTCTATGTGGACAAACTGCTTCTAGAGGCATTTTTCATATATTTCCAAAGTAAAAAATATTTGAGAAAGAGAGCATAAAGGTTTAGCTCAACATGCAGACATAAGGTAACTAAAATATAACGATGGTGAACATTTGCATAGCCTTTAATTAAACTTAATAACAATTCAAAATATTAACAATTGGTTGATTCCTATTTTGAGAAGTTGAGGTCTCTTCAAATCAATTAGTCTTTCAACAATTTTACTTAATGTTGTTCCCACACAAATTTATTTTATTTCTAAGTCAAGGCGTGAGTGCGGTAGAAGCCACAGGTGCTTGGACTCCTACTGAGCCAATCTCATTAACTCAAGATTATTAAATTTTTGCTATGATTTTAACAAAAAAAGAATGTTTAGGATTCGTTTTAACCGATTTACAAGAAAAGAATACCTTCCAGTCTTTACCGCCTGACAGGAGAGCGTAGAAGAACCCTCAGGAATATGGTTCAGGCACCTCTTCACACAGGATGAACTTTTGATAGAAAGATAATTCAGAACTAAATCCAGGTTGGAGAAATAATCATTTATTATTGTTAGGTTGATTAATGGTTTTCTCTGATTATTAATTTCAGTGGTAGATAATTAGCTTTAGTGCTAAAAAAGTATGCATTACTGATGTAAATATCTGCAATCCCTGTGGATAAGTGGTAAAGTCGAACGTTGTCCAGAGCGAGTTAACTGTATTGAGGGAAGAGGAATCCTGCCATTCTCGTAGATTTTGGCTTGAAATGGAGTTGTGTCACTAATAACTAAGCTATAACAATCTATAATAACTAATCTTTCAAACCAATATCTGACTAACTAATTAACTACGAAACCAACACGATTCTGCTTCAAGTACAAGAAACTAAATTTAAATTCGACTTTACCACTAAGCCACAGGGGATGTAGATGTACGGGGTATGGCTATTAAATAACGAGACTTACGTTGCAATAAAATTTATTTTTATTTTGTGCATAATTACTGACTATCACCTTCAATATTCTATCCCTACAACGCTCCATGCGAATTTTCCGTTGTTGGAAACAGTGCTGGAAGTCATCTTCTGTCAGCTCTTTCATGACGCGTGCCGCTTTTCTTTTACAGCTTCCACGGACTCAAATCTCGTCCCTTTTAATGAAGATTTCACCTTAGGGAACAGATATAAGTCACATGGTGAATAAGGTGGATGTCCTAACACTGGGATGCTGTACTGGGCTAGGAACTTCTTGACAGATAACGCGGAATGAGCTGGCGCATTCTCTTGGTGGAGAACCCATGATTTGTCCTTCCACATTTCGGGTCGTATTTTTCTTACTCTTTCACATAGTTTTGCAAGTACCTCAAAGTAGTAGTATTGATTAATTGACCTTCAGGAACCCAGTCAAGGTACACAATCCCATGAATATCGAAAGTAACGTCAGACACATTATTTAATAGCCACATCTCGTATGTTTGTTAATTTCATTTTAAGGAATATTCTCGGGTTAATATGGGTATAATAATGATTCGTGTTGAATTTAAGTTTTTGAATTTTGATTTGTCAATCATATCAGGCATAAACATTTTTTCAATAAATCTATTTTATTTTTTCCTTTATAGTTTTCAGCAAAAATCTTCGAATTAGTCTGTATCACTTAGAATGAGTTAATTACAACTTTTGATGGCCCTAATGAAACTTCATCCCTCTTCAAAAAGCTCCGACACCTCATTCTTCACCCTTCCTGTTTTAAGACCATCTGCCTCGTTAGCTTATGTAAACAAGCTCTTGGTGAAATAACCTTGATTACGCACTTAATTTATTATTGTTAGGGTGGATTAATGATTTTCTCTGATTACTAATTTTAGTGCTAGATAATTAGCTTTACTCTGACAAAACTATGCATCTGCAAAGTATATGTCTATATAAATAGTATAATTAATTCTTTATCTTTTTTTTGATGAAAAGATTCGAATTTTTTGATTGGATAGCAATATGTAGCATCTGCCACATTTAAGAGAAATGAATATTAGCGATCTATGAATACACACACTACATTATTTACGCACTTGGGGATCTTCGACACCACCACCGTCCTCCACTTTGGGGCAAAGCGGGACCACCGGAGATCCCAGCACTTCTTTTCAAGCCGCGTTACTGTTGAGACTAGAGTAATAAGAGCATTAGAGCTGTAGACGCTCAACACATGAGTGGAGAACCTGGTCGCTGCCACAACTTCAAAGGATAATTAGGATGAGTGATGCTGGATAGGAATTGTTCTGGAGGATTTAGGTGATGGTATAAATTCATTGAAGATTTGGAAAGTTTGGTAGATACAATGTTAATTAAGATGGGGATATGATGGTCGTGGTGTTTTTTTCGAAATTATTTCGAATTTTAAAAAAAAACTTTACCACTACAGTACATTAAGGTTCTGGAGTTCAGTAGGTGGTAGAAACTATACCCTTTCTTCGACAACGGTTGTGCAGGGAGGTGATTTGTCCTAGATCACGCTCAACCGCCAGATTTTCCACCCCTTATTTTGGGTACCCACATTACAGAGGTTTGGTTAACACCAGTCGGGTTCTAGATCCCATAGGATTCCATCTCTGACTCCTTACAAATTAAATAAAAGTCTGCCACTGAGCGGAATTTAAACCCCGGACTTTCAGCATGGAAACTTAGCACTCTACCACGGATCCACTCCGCTCCCTTGCTTCGAATTAGTCTGTATAATTTATAATGAGTTAATTCCAACTTTTTATTGCCCTAATGAAACTTCATCCCTCTTCAACAAGCTTCGACACCTCATTCTTTACCCATCCACTCCACTTCCTGCTTTAAGAACATCTGCCAAGTTAGCTTTTATAAACATGACCCCAGGCATCTGAGGAGGAGTACCAACGTGAAATCTAATAGTATTAAATAAAAAAAATTAAAATTCGTGCAACCCTTTAGGGTTTATCCGAGTTGTCTATTTACATAAGCAAGCTAGGGCGCAGACCCGAGCTCGGCGCACGATCTCCAGACGCGGGCTTCCAATGATTGGCGTATTCAATTAAAACCTCTCAAAGGACAGAAGAGGAGGTTTCACTTAATGAGATTATGGAAATGGCGGGGAAGGCGGTCATTACAATTAGTGGCATCGATTAAAAGCTCACCCCCACCAGAGAGAGCCAGAGAGATTCTAGGTTCCCGAGAAGGTCGTCATGTAAAATTCATCAGAGGACGTCAAGAAGCGGGAGTCCTAATATCCAATTAGGATACTGACAGTAGAATTATGAGGGTTGGCAATTAGGGGAGGGGGGAGGGGGCATCCACCGAATTAGCCCGGCCCGTCTTGTTAATATCCCTCGTCCGCCTTTTTTTATTTTTTACCTGCTCTTTCACCTTTACCCAGGGCCTCTTCCTCCCAGCAAGTGGCTTATTCTGTTTACAAAAGTCTGGCAGATGGTCTTCGTAGTTGACAAGATGTCTCATGTGTCTCTAAAAACAATCTGGATATTCTGCTACCCACAACTACTATTGTAATAAACTAAGGTTCTGAATAAAAATTTATTGTTTATTGTTTTAATTGTTGCTCTTTAGCAACAATAAAAAGTATAGCTATTGAAATAACTTTATATATAATACTTTTAATATAAATAAATTCAACGTAAATTACCTTCTGCCATTAGAAGAAATTGTTATTACAATTGTATTCAAAATATATATATATATATATATATATATATATATATATATATATATATATATATATATCGTCGTTTTTTTTTAAAAACCCTATATATGAATATTTGTTGTTGATACAAGTTTTTGTATACTTATTTTCGTACATTATTTTCTCATTTTACTGTAGTATAACTATATTTTATGGAGTTGTGAATGGGTAGGCTTTTATTTTTCTATCTTTATGTATATATTTTTGTTTCCTTTAGGTGCCGGGGTACACTAAATTTAGATTTTGTTCCTTAAATTAAAGTTTACACATACAATGTGATGAATGAGGATTTGAAAAGATGTTTGATTGTGTAGTTCTGAGAGCCAAACAAAGCCATTTTATATGTCTCCGCTTTGTAAATTCTGTTACCGTAGGAAGATTTTCCTCAACGACGTATACCGAACCATCTTACGAAGTGTGGTGTTTTGAAACTGTTGATGGTGCTGTGTACCATCTCTGAGTTGAGTGAATAGTGGGGCTCTATATAGCAGTGCTTAGGATGCTTTTGTGATTTTTAGTCTGAGGGATTGAGCTGGTGGTAGCAGCAAGTGGTGAAGTCTGTGAGATCTCCTCCTTATCGTACCGACTTTTAAATATCAGTCATATATCGTATACACTTCAAGATACATGGCTACTACATGATATGGATACTGGCCCGAATC
Organism: Arma custos; assembly: GCA_037127475.1. NCBI lineage: Eukaryota > Metazoa > Arthropoda > Insecta > Hemiptera > Pentatomidae > Arma > Arma custos. The sequence goes on from CM073764.1 coordinate 73,331,776, forward strand.
CGATATCTGTCCTTTCATAAAAAACTTTATACCCATTCTAACCAAGCAAGTTTCAAAACTAGTTACTCCGTCAATTCCTAACAATCATCTAAGAATGATTACGAATGATGGCTTAGTGATCTTTAATGAAATTTAAAATAAATATTTTTACTATTAAAACGAATGTATAATAATCTTATTTTATTTAGTTATGTATTTTAAAGATATAAATCACCATGATATTGTGCAGCAAACCCAACGTCTCCGTATCTCTAAAGCCAATCAACTGCTAAATACTCTTATTTATGCACCTATGCTCACAGCTTGAATGAGATAAATAATAGAATGTTTTTAAAACTATACTTAATGAATTGCTTCTGTAATATGCCCAAAAAAGGAATTCAATTTATTCAAATCCCTCAGGATTTTGTTATCAATTCTTTGATACCCGAACTATTTTTTTAATTACATCTGTTTCAATTAATCGCACACTAGCTAGAGGATATTCAAAGTGGAAAGCTGCGAACCGTGTAATTTTCTGAGCTGTTGAAAACACGATTCTAAATTACCTTGATATGGTTCAAAATTTACGAGATATCTCTAAGGTTTTGTGATTAAAAAACTACCCAAAATACAGTTCAGATCCCAAATGAGTTTCCACTTACATAATTCAGATTATATCTCAGAGCTCTTAATGTTTATAGCTCGATTCTAATGTCCCTTTTTTTATTTTATTTTGCACTATTCTTTCCTTATTTAGTTCCAAGGCTGCTCCATTGTAATTTGATTCTAAGACCATTAGTCAACAACATGCAATTCCTTAAAACAATTTATCAAACCAGTATCTACCAAGAGAATAAAAATTGCAATTTTTGCTACCAGTTCGTTTTACAATGGGATACTAGTTTTAAGTTTCGTGAAGAAGAAAGTTTTCGCTATTAATAAATTAAATAATTTATCTTCAACATTCAGATTTGTACCCGGAAGCTATGTCCTTCATGTATCTGCAACGTGCAATCTTGGAACTGCCAAGCTAGCCATTACATGACTTTATTTATGAAGAAGCATTAAATATTTAAAACGATCTAGAATTAATCATTTGATAAAAACCAAAAATGAACTAACTAAGGAAGTGCCATGTATAATTAAAACAAAAATACACAAAAAGTAATACAAAATTACTAAGTTAGCAATCTTTCTCTTCCATCTTTTACTAAAATATCTAAACTACTATAATACTCAATGCTAATGTCCATTGATTTTAGTTTATAACTCCTTGCTTAAAATAAAAACTTAATACACAAGAAAGGATTATGTATTTAGAAAAAAGGATGTTTTTTAATTTACTTTTTTAATGCCATTGCCCCAGAAGAAGTTAAAGCAAAATAGAAATTCTGGTTAGTTTAGAAGATACAGTTTCAATGGAATCTGCATTGATAGAATTATTGGCTCATAGTTGATGCTAGCAGATTTTATACAAGGTTTGGTGTTACAAAAAATATCAATAGTTTTTTTTATATTAAAAAGGGAATCGTGTAGCTCAGATCACTAAAATGCTATATTGAAGATCATGGGTTCAAATCCGGATTTATTATTTATTATTATTCAATTAATAATAAAATCGGCATTCATTCATCACCAATATTTTTTATTTATCAAAATAATAAAACTTATTTTTATTAATGGCAAGCTTGGAAAACAAGTATCGACCATACTCCTAAGAGCAAAAGATTTATTATTTTTGAGGTACATTAAAGAAAATATATTAATATTTTAAAGTAATTGATTTTTCTATAAAACACATTTTTAAAAAAGCTTAGGTTATTACCTAAACTATGGCTACCGATTTTATGAAATAAAAAATATTGTCAAATTTATATTTAACTCACCGAAAAACGTCAAAAAAAGAAACGAATTTTTTTCAGTACCTATTACTTATGATTTTGATATAACAAAATTGTGTTTTATTTAAAGCTGCATTTCTTGCATTGCATCTCGTCTTTAGCATATATTGTTCAGTCCATTGCAAAGCGGGAAGTTACTTAAAGTCATACAAATGAACAATTTTCCATGGTCCTAAATCGTGTGGGAATATCACAGATAAAGTATATTGAGAAGTTCAGTAACTTTTATCGACAACATAAATTTGAATTTACCTCAAAGAGTATCTCGTTAATAAGTGACTCAATTAATGTTTAGAAAAGAGTTAATTTACTTAATGGATCGACTCAAAATTTTAATAATTTTAGATTCCATTTAGTGGATTATTAAATTATTATTCTGGCCCGCTGAGCAAATCATTCCTGATCTTTCAAAATAGAGGTATGGACACAGCCTTCTGATAAAATGAAAATTACTGCAATTAGTACATTAACGTTTTAACGGTTAATTTAATAATAGGCAAATGAATGATAGAGTATAATTTAATTGTTCATAATTATCTATTTTCAAGATAACTTTTTATCATATAATAAGTTATAAATTATAATTATGGGAAATGAATATATTTCGCTAATCATTTAATCAAGAAATAAAAGTTTCGCAGTATAGATAATATACGTTTGTTGAAATGTTCATTTCTAGATGAAATGATTATTAAAATAAACATATAACAACTCGTTTTTTTGGAAAATGTTTAAGGGAAACGAATGAGAAATTAAAACTTGTTGTGAGTCAACTCGAAGCGACAAACTGCGGAATAATTACCCAATTTCTAGTTAATAATAAAAATTAAATGTATCGGAATGAAAAAATTAAAAGTTAAACAATCCTTTGCAAATTGATTAACTAATTTAGATCTATTAAAATGTTCTCATTAGGATTTAAATTTAAATTGGAGAGAGCTCGAACCGGCTTAAATATGTAAAATCCCATCATAATCATTCCTTAATTAATTAAATTTTTTAAGCCGATTGTAATCCTCTTAAACGAATGGCGAACTGCGCGTCATTTTCGACTATTTCAACCGGACAAGCAAACTTAACATCTAGTTTATTTCAAAAAGGTCCAAACCTAAAAATAGCCTGTATATTTTGCAACAAAATAATAATCATAATTTTAAAAACAATATGGTTCTATAGCTAGCCGAACTAAAAAGTATAAAATGAATAAAAGTTTAAAAGAAACAACTCAAGAACATTCGTATAAACAAAAATGAACATTAATATTATTGATAATAATAAAAGGAATAAGAGAAAACTAAAAACCACGCTATAATGATTGAAAACATAACTAAAATGTAGAAATCGTAAAAAAAATGGTGTAGGCACAGTGAAAGAAATTAAAAGGTGACAAGTAACGAAAAAATTGAAGATAACAAGAATAGAAAAGTAATTTTATTTTAAGCCTCTTTATGCTAAAAAACAGAACAGATAAAGTAGAAGAAGAGGAGAAAGAAGCCATAATATACATCTAGCCAGAAGGCTACAAATATAAATCATAAAGTATTTACCATACTACCAAAAAAGTAAATAAAAAACAAAAAGAAAAGTAGAACTTAATTTTCAATAAGTTCCAAAGAAATATACAGTGATTGAAAAATTCATTTCATGCTAAAAAGCATGAAATGCTTTCTAAGATATTTTCAAAATGACTCTTCTTTTACAAATATCAGTAAATTTAATAATTACAACAATAAAGATCAAGCACCCCACTTTGTTAAAAAATGAACTTAAAACGAAATGTTAAAAACACTTAAAATTAATGTTTTTTGTTCATAACTCTATTCCTATTTTGATTAATCTCTACTTTTAGTTTAGATTTCTATTAAAGCGTTTTGTAGTTTTCTAGAAACTAGAAATTCGATATATTAACTCGTCACCTGTGATTTCCAAAACACAACCAACACTTGTTATGTGGCAGATATTGTTTCTTTGAGATGGTTTCGTGTTCAGTTGAAAAACGATATTACAGAGGAAAAAAATCAATTTCTAATATTTCTTTTTAAAAAAAAAATTAATAGTTTAAGAGGCGTTATGGGTTTTGATAGTTACATTTTCCCGAGGTCTTGGCTACACTATATCATTCCTAATTAAACTTAAAATAATAGGCAGTTGGCATGTTTTCAGAGCGGGCTAAAGCTCCAGGTAGGGCCCCCTATGGTTCGGAAACAGGATAAAAACGGCCAGCCCCGCCGGCGAGATATTTCAAACGGGAATAAATATTAAAATCAATTTAGTATAACAAGCATCCAGTTGGAGAAAGAGAGAGAGGAGGAAAAAAAAGACTGGAGCGGCGCCTCAGTTAAACGCTAAACTTTATGCTCTACAATAAAAAGAAATAAAGAACTGGTCCTGATCGTGTCAAAACAAAGGCGACAAAGGCGACAAAGGATGTGATCCATCCTCCAAGATGTCCTTTCACCCACTACATCTGGTAAAAGCCTATTAGCCTCATGAAGGATGGCCGCCATTATCTGAAGACACGATCAAGGGAAGACAACATCTGGATCAGGAAGCACCTCTTGTATCCCATTTCTTTTTTCATAAACACTCATTAACTCATTTTTAATTCTTAAAAAAATCGCTATATTAAAAGATGCTCCTGGGGCTCGGTAACTTGTAACGTAGTAACTTGACGGCTTAGGGTGATCTCGGACGAGTCACCTCATTGCAAAACCATTGTTCTAGAAACAGTATAGTACACCATAACTAACACTAATACCATATAAACAGTATACTGAACACTGAACCTAATGCCCTTCAAGGGTTGTAGTGATACAGATTTTTTTAAACTTAAGAACAAGATCAATGAACATGTGCATTAAGAAACACATCTTATTTTCAAGGTACTTCTTCTTATTTTATTAGAATTGTTGACTAAGCCTGATAGTCGTTGGGATCTGCAGACCCTCATTGGGTCCACCCAGCCTATATTAAGTTGTTGGGCATTTCGATATCGGACAAGTCATCTCCTTGGAAAATTATTGCCCTAAATACAGAACAACCTCTACCATGTAACGAATTGAAGACCCTACATGGGCTGTAGTGGTGTAGTTTAATTTGTATCTAAGGACATTACAAAGAAGCAACATCTTAATCAGGAAGTATTTCTTGTATTCCGTTTTCATTCTTTTTTTTATAATAGGAGTCTTAATATTTTTTAAATTCTAAAGAAAACTGCTTTCCATTAACATATCTTATGAGGTTTATTTACAAGCCTGTTCATTCTTGACATTCCAAATATGCGGCCATTCAATAACAAATGGTATTTTTTTAATAATCAGATCAGATTATAAGCCCACTCCATTAAAATTTAAAAATATGTTGAGCGACTCAACAAATAGTTATTTAGCATTTTTCAGAAAGAAGAATAATTTAACACAACAAATAAAATTAAACCTACAATAATTAACTGTTTTCGTTAGGATATGATTGCTCTAACAATAGACTATTTTTTTTAATTCATTTAAATAAATAGATTTATTAGAATATATCTAGTATATTTGTTTGTTTGTTTTCTTGGGTTTAGGGGCGTAAAACATCTAGGTCATCAACGCCCGTTATACATATATATTTCACATCAAATGGTGGTCATCAGTTTACACTTGGTAATGAATTTAATGACCGCATCTATTGTGGATTCGTCATCTCTCAGAGCCTTTGAGATATTAAAAGGTAACCCGAGTTGGTGTAGCACAGATCGATAGTAATGGCATTCTTCAAATATATGTCTGATGGTCAAGATGCCATTGCATTTTGGACATTTCGGGGGTGCTTCTCTTGTCATTGGGTAAACATGGGTTAGTCGACTATGGTCTATTCTGAGGCGGGTGATTACCACTTCTTCACGGCGTTTGCTACGGTTGGAGGTAGTCCATGGATTTACGCATTTCTTAATACGTTTTAATTTATTGGATGGGCTTTCGTCCCACATTGATTGCCATCTATTTTTTACACACTCCTTTAGAGGGCGTGCAAGCTCTGGGCCAGTTAAGATAGCTGTGCCTCTACCCGGGAGGGATAGTGCTTCTCTTGCAGCTTTGTCGGCCATCTCATTTCCTATGATGCCTACATGGCCTGGAGCCCAGACGAAGTGGACTGACTTGCCTATACCTTCTAGCATTATTAAGTATTCGTGAATGCGATGAATGATCGGGTGGTCTGAGTACATATCATTCAATCCTTGGAAAGCGCTAATTGAGTCGGATACTATAGTTATATTATCTATTGGTATTTCTGTCATGCAAAAGTAGAGAGCGGATGCGATGGCATTTAATTCGGCTGAATAGACATTACAAAGATGGTGTAGTTTTTGCTTGTGTGTTGAGTTTGGTGTAACAAAAGCAGATCCTGTTGAGCTATCAGACTTCGATCCATCAGTATATATAGCTGTATGTTTTGGTAGGGTATGGATGAGCTGCTGGTATCTTTCCTGATATTGTAAAGGTGTTGTGTTTTGTTTGTGGAATTTGGAGAGCTGGAGGTATATTTTTGGAGGTTGGTAAGTCCACGGAGGTGTGTTCATATCTAGAATTTTAACGTTTATTGATTTTAATTCATTGATGGCGAAAGAAAATCTTTCTGCGATTGGCAGCGTTGCATTTCTTGTCTGTAGAAACTGTCTGGAGAATTTAGGTTGGAATATATACTTATAGGCTGGATGTGAGGGTTGCAAGTATAGTCGGGACAGATAGTTCATTGCTAGTTTTTGACGTCTGAATAATAATGGTGGGGACCCTGACTCAGCACATATACTTAAAATGGGGCTTGTCCTAAACGCACCAGTGGCAATGCGGATTCCGGTATTGTGGATGGTATCGAGTTTGGCTAAGCTTTGGAAGCGAGCTGAGCCGTATACAAAGCTCCCATAGTCTATTTTGGAACAGATCAAAGCCTTATATATTCTTAGCATCGTTGATCTGTCTGCTCCCCATGTATGGTCTTCAGAGGACTTTTAAGATTTTAATATTAGAAATACATTTTTCTTTAAGATTAATGATATGAGAATTCCACGATAATCGCCTGTCGAATAACAGCCCTAAAAATTTGCATTGTTCGACATATGGCAAAGGTTTTTCTCCTAGAGTAAGTTCGGGGGACGGTGGGGTTCGTCTTTTGCGGCTAAAGTGGACACACTTAGTTTTGTCTGTGGAGAATTCAAGACCTGCGGATTGTGACCAGGCATTAAGTCGATTTAGGGCTTCCTGGAGTTTTCCTTTTAATGAATCCACATCGTTTGAGCGACACATAATAGGGAGGTCGTCTACATAAAGCAGCGCCTTTACTCCTCTGGACAAGTTTCTTCCCAGGTCATTTTTTGCCGAACTCAATAATTCTTCTCCATATACCAAAATAGGTCATCCTACAGTGTAGATCAGTAATTTGTTTCGTAAGTCAAGTGAAGATTTGAAGTTCAGAAGATATAAGATTTGTTTGTATCTTATTGTCAGTTTTTTAAAAAAATTGTTTTATGTTCCATGTAAGTCTTTTGTACAACTACAGCCTGAGACAATTTACATAGTATTTAGAAGGAGCATAGTCATTGTCAATTTTGATTGCTGGACACGAAACTTTACACGGGATGATGCTAACGTGCTCAATTTTGTGGGGTTTATTTTGATTTTCTATTTCTTCCATCACTAATCTAGATCAAATATCCTCTTTAGTACTCTTTGAGAGCTAAAGAGGATATTGTTACGCGCTACTGGGTGTAAAAATGAATAAACTGCTAACGAATTTAAGATACTAATATTTATTAACAAATTGAATAAAAGAAAGAATGAAATTATTAACAATTAAATTATTAGACAAATATAAATTTACAATAACAATATTCTAAAGATCTTAGATCCTAGGCCTAACTCCTATTTAATTACTAAAATATTATAAGTCATTACTAATACTTAATAGCTTAACTATTTACATAAATTTGTATAAGTACAATAAAGTGTACACTGCAATTTACAACTACTAATTAACGCTTACAGTTCACTAATCAAATTCCACCGACCGTAAGATTCTCCAAATATGACAAACTGACATACAATAATGAACAGAACGGTTTATTACACTCGTGAGACTTTCACAGTTCACTAACACACAAGTTTATCACACTGACCTGTTTACCACCGAATGACTGACTCCCCAGGCGGGAGCGAGCGGTATTTATATCAAGATCGAATGTTCTAGACGCGCGGGATTGAGGGAGGCCGTTCTCGGATCTTCTAGATCTTCTTAATCTCTCCAGCCGACCGGCTTATACGTTAATCCCTTCTGCCTGTCTTTCTCTATCTGACCATAGCAATATGTTAGGATCTTTGAAGGAATATTTAACACTAATATACTGTATTAGGGAGCGGAGTAGCTCAGTGGTAGAGTGCTGAGTTGTCGTGCCAAAGGTCCTTGGTTAAAACTCTGCTCGCTGGTAGACTTTTATGCAATCTTTTAACCACCGGAGATGGATACAATGGGATGTAGAACCCTCCTGGAGGAAACCCAGTCTCTATAAAGTGGGTACGCAAAATAAGAGGAAAAATTCTGGCGAATGAGTGCGATCTAAGACAAATCAACTCCCTGCCCAGCCATTGTCCAAGAAACAGTACTGTCTGAACCATGCACTGAACCGCAGGTACAGGATTGTAATAATACAGGTTTTTATTTTAGAGTGATAATAAGACATTGTATGAATTTAGCAATCATTAAAACAACAAATAATGATCAGAATAAACAGGAAATGCAGATTTGTTGTATTAAACAAACCTTATATTTATATATTTAATTGGCCTAAGGTGAGCAATAAAAGAAGGGATAGAGAAGAATGAATTATACAGGCCGTGGTAGATCCATGCTGCGTAAATCATTGCTAACGATAGAGACGTCATTGGGGACGGAATAAATGAGCATACATTGGAATAGACGGTAATCTATGACAGATGGCCTCTTCGTTAGTCGTTCGTGTTCACAATCCCTGTTCCCTGGCGCCCTCTTCTTAATGATATCAACTCCAAAAAGATTTAATCTTTCTTTTATAAGCTTTAAGCGATCCTCTAGGATGGGATTCGAATCATAAGGAAAAACAAAATAGGGAACGAACTCCCACCACTACAATTGTTACGGACTTAGCTATGTACTTAGATATGTACAATTAAGCTGTAATTGGATTAATTATCAAATAACAATATGCCAAAACATATAAGCCCATAATAAGGAATAGTTCAACTTTAAGCCTTAATGCAAAACCGAAGCATGCAGGAGTATGCAGCCCCAATGAATAAGTGGTTAAGAAGAACTTTGTCCAGAGTGAGTTAATTGAATTGAGGCAATCAAAAGCGTGTCACTATCTTAGTTTTTGGCTTGAAATGGAGATATGATATAAGCAGTAACTCCATTTGAAGCTAACGCCTGACTTTAAATTATTTATTCATAACGGGATTACTTAAAGGTAATTATTTACACGATACCACTTTCTCTCAATACAATCAACTCACTATTGACAAAATTCGACTTACCCACTTATTCACTGTGGCTTCAGTTGTACATATAGAAGTTAAAAGCAAATTATTCGAGACATAGACTTACAACAGAATAAGGCAGTTTCTACACAATTATCGGATCCTATTTTCCTTGCAGTCTAAAATCCACTCGATAGATGTCGTAAGAGTTATCAGCAGTGTAACGTTCAGCATAATAACCAACTATGCTAAAGAAGGGTTTGCAGCATGGTATGCTAAAGAGTGCTAAAGAGCATGGTATGTTTATATGGAATAAAAAACATAGTTATGCAGCATCGTAAGGAGCGGACGTAAAATGGCTGTTGCGAGCCTGTGAGATATCAGGTACTCGCTAAAGATCCATATAATAATTAAATCTGGATATGCAAAATTTATAATTTCCTCTGCAGCTCCGTTCGAAATGTCATAGCCACGTAAAGTGGCATAAAATTAATAAACACACCTGGTTTGCGAACAATACAACCGAGAAAACAATCCTAGTATTTGCTTGGCATTTGTAACACTTAAAATCAAGCAAAAAAAAAGTAAATAAAAAATAAAAAGGGGATCATTGGTAGTTACCAATTCGTAGAATTTAGTACCTGGAACCAAAATATGAATTATTCAGGGCCACTGATAAAATCTAGAATACACAAGTATCGTCATAAAGAATATTATGTATAATACATTATGTGCAGATGTTATTACATCGTAGCTTGTCTCTTTATTCACTGCTATTTATTTATTATCTTTAGTTGCTTATTATTTTGTCATTAAATGTACTTTTTTTGAAAAAAGCAATCGTGTAGCAAGGTTGCAATATTGCTATATCCTCTCCCTTTATAAAAATGGTGCCCATATAAGAGGAATGTACATATGTTTTTGATGATGTATTTTTTTGCCAATTTTATAAATACTTTATGATTTGTATTACGTACCCTTCTGGCTAAACGTATCTTATGTTTATTTTTCTGTTCATGTTTGTTGTTCAAAAGGAACATAGTATCAGAATAAAGTTGTTTTTCTTGTCTATGTATTGTCAGAACTTTTTTTTATTGGTAAATATTTTTATTTCGAAGAGAAAAGATATGCCCCGGCTGAGATTCGAACCCGGGTCGTACGTTTCTCCGTGACAGCACTTTTTTTTATTTGGTTAAAATCGCTGGGGCCATCTAAAGGGGCTTAATATTAGAATAAAGTTACATTTCTAGTCTGTAATTGTTAGTAAAACATTTCTTTATTTGGTTAACGCCGCTTCGATTACTGGAACCATTACCGACGATCAGGACTTTAAGGCTATTAGAGGGAATGGACTCCGAAAATCATTATGCAATATTTCACAGCGTTCTTAATTTATGCCCATTCTATCATAAAGTATTCGACAGCAGACAGCGCAGGAAGACTAGAATCCTCCCGTAGAGTCGACTAATCGGCAACGCTGATGAGGAATCAAGCATTGTACAGTTCCGTGTCGGGAACAATAATGGAATCCGACCTGAGTAAACAGAGAAATTGAATTAATTCTTTTATTTTCGACGAGACCGATGGGGATGACGGGTAATCAGCTGAGAGCGTGATAGGGAGCCTACGGGTCATGACTGCCCCGGGTGGGGTCCGGACGGGGTGACAGGGGACCGCCGTTGGGACCACACAGGGAGCACCGCTCAGACCCTCCTTCTCTTAAGTATTTAACCATGTCTATTAGCTTCTGCCCGGTGATTAGCTCGCAGTCCCGTTCAGTTTTGGCTCATGATAGATTAACTTGGGACTTATTTGATTATGTCGGAGAAGACTGATGAGAGGTATATAAAATTCGATATGAACCTGGAGATATTGATGACCAAGTTAAACTGTCAAGAAAAATAAGACGATCTGGAATAAAAAACCAAGCTTACTAATTTATTGTAACTTCATTACTTTAAAGAAATCTGAATACCAAGTTAGCTTACTATTGACTATAATATATAAAGTGACCATACGTTCATACTGTCCCTTTTCTCAGTCACTTGTCCCACTGTCCTCAAAGGAAGCTGCGGGACGAAACATGGTCGGAAACCGTGAGAAAATTTAAAATAAAGGAGCCCGTCAGATACGTAGAAGCCTTTTCCCTAATTAAGAAATTGTGGATGTTCGAAAAAAAAATCACTTTCAGGTTCTAGTTCTGAAAGCAATGTTGATAACAAAGATCAATATAAAAAAAATCTAATTCTTTTGTAAAATCATCACCAACTTTATTAAAGCAAATTTGTTCCTTTGAAAGATATAAATATAATAAAAGATATGCTGCATTTAATTTAATAATTACTGTCAAAGGAATTTTACTTCAATAAATTTGGTGAACTGGTGATTGATTTTTATTTTTCACAATTTTTTATAGGATTTTTTTTAAGGAAAGAAGACATAGAGCGGGCACTGTCTGAAGGGGGCATAGACCGTGAAACAGTGTCGGCTGCAATGAGTTTCTATGAAAATACGAGGAATGTGGTTAGAACCACAAAACCACATTTCAAAGGAATTTTAGACAACATTGAGTATCCGCCAGGGCTGCAGCCTAAGCCCGTTGCTCTTCATCACAGTTTTGGACTTGGCACTAAGGAGGACAAAGCTGATGATGATTGAGCTCATGAGCTTGGATACAGGTGCCTTCACCCCGTCAAATTTTCCTTTTTAGCCTTTGCTGACGACTTTTTCTTGCAAGCTGCCAATGACCAGGACCTCCTATATAACATAAATGTACTCCAAGAGGAATTATGGACAATAAACATGAAAATTAACCCGAGAAAGACTAAATGCATGCGAATAGGGAAGAAACCCCAAAGAATAATGAGAGTACTATGAGTTTGAGGACAGAAATTAGAGTTGAGAGTTTTAAATATCAAGGTGCTCATCTCAATAAAAGCTGATATATTGAAGAAGAAGTGGTGCAAAGAATTGAGAAGTGGGGACAATGTTTAAAGAAGGCATTTAAGGTAGACCAAACTGATCGTCTATCAATCGACCTTCCTGGCTATCCTATCTTACTCTTCGGAATCGTGGACCTCAAAGCAGAAAAGTACAAGCTATCGAAATGCGTACCTGCGAAAAGTAGAAATGAAAACTCGGAGAAATAAAATACGGGCTAATCTCGATGTTAAATACGGAGACTATCCTGGAGGAGCACAAACTAAAGTGGTTCTGGCATCTAAAAGGATGGAACCAGAGAGAATCAAGTTAGTATTCTTAGCCAGGAAGAATTACGAAACCCGCAAGGATGGAAAAAGGCACAAATGAAGACAGCGTGAGGGATGGTTTCAGAAGGAGAGGAATGGACTGGAACCGAAGAAGAGAGCTGGTTCAGAAAACCGATGCTAAGAAGAATCCTCACACTGCTCGTTTAGAAGAGGAAACGAGTATAATAATGATGATGATGACAAATTGTTATTATAAATTATAATATATCATATAATTTTTATTATATTTGAAAAAATAACATAACATTATAAGTAACCTGAACATAATAGTTATAGGAAATTCTATTTGCATTGAGTCACACTTTCTCAATATAAATAACATTAAAAAGTAATGTTAATTAAAAAAGTAATAAATAACATTTATTTTCAATTTTTTATAATTACTGGTCATTTTTTATGAGTTATAAATATTTTTATTTTTTAAAGAGAAAAGAGAAAAGATAGGCCCTCGACCGGGATTTGAACCCGGAACCTTTATCTCACCGTGACATCGCTCTGCCAATTGAGCTATCCAAGGCCCCTCCCGGTCGAGGACTAACCTTCTCTCTTTTAGATCCGAAAGCCCCAGCGTTCTCCCGCCATTTTTGCGATGAATACACTAGAACGAAGTTCTTTGTACATTAATTTTAATTTAGAATCTTATTGACTTTCGTCATATTATTATTTATAATTTTTTATAATTATTGGTCATTTTTTATGAGTTATAAATATTTTTATTTTTTACAGAGAAAAGATAGGCCCTCGACCGGGTTTTGAATCCTATCTTTTCTCTTTTGAAGCCTATCTTTTCTCTTTAAAAAATAAAAATATTTATAACTCATAAAAAATGACCAATAATTATAAAAAATTATAAATAATAATATGACGAAAGTCAATAAGATCCTAAATTAAAATTAATGTACAAAGAACTTCGTTCTAGTGTATTCATCGCAAAAATGGCGGGAGCACGCTGGGGCTTTCGGATCTAAAAGAGAGAAGGTTAGTCCTCGACCGGGAGGGGCCTTGGATAGCTCAATTGGCAGAGCGATGTCACGGTGAGACAAAGGTTCCGGGTTCAAATCTCGGTCGAGGGCCTATCTTTTCTCTTTAAAAAATAAAAATATTTATAACTCATAAAAAAATGTCCAATAATTATAAAAAATTATAAATAATAATATGACGAAAGTCAATAAGATCCTAAATTTAAATTAATGTTCAAAGAACTTCGTTGCATATATAAATTCATGCCCCCTTTTGTGTTTAAATGGTCAGTTTATATTTAGTCCAATCCATGCTATACTTTTGTTCATGCTTCCAAAATCCCGATTTGTATTGATGGACTGTGTTTCCTGTTAATTTACTACTATGAAGCAATTTAAAATATGTTTCTTTGTTATTTCTATCATGGAAGTAGATATGATTCAATTAGTAGTAGGTGGATTAGTAAACTATGAGAGTTTAAGAAAGTAATAATAAATCATTCACTTTTCCCTTCTAGGAGGTTTTTTGCATTAGATACCTAATGAATTACTAGTTTTTCATGACTAAAAACGCTGTAGTTCTCTTGGAAATTTTTTTCATAAACTAGATAACTTTGAATAAGGTTCATAATGTATATGCGAATGTCATTACCTATAAAATATTTATAGTTCAGTACGTTATGAATCGATATAATAAATATACCCACAAATATTAAATATTCAATTAGATGAATTACTTTGTGTTGTTTTTATAAATGAAACTGCTTAGTTTATTTTTATTTATTGTTACTAATATATCAAGAGTCAAACCGATCAAGTTTTCTTCTAGAATTCCGATATAGATGGTGACTGAGATGTGATGCAGTTCACCTTCATTAATCCTAATTTCTTTTTTCTTTTTCTGTGATTCCTAGTGACGCCTGAATTAGTAACCGAAGCGACTGATGTTCAATGTTTAGATTACACACTGTACTGCAGCGAAATGAATACTAACAACAGATTTCACCTATTCGTTTAATTCAAAATCAATTTGCAACTTCACACTCACCTAGGCTCAACCACTCAAAACAACTTGGATCGCCCATTTAAATTGCTTCATTAAAGTGTCAGCGTACCTCTAGTGAATTGGAATCATACGGAGTAACCCTCCATGAAAAATGTTACTGACTGACTACTAATGGGGACCTAAATTAGTGCAACATTTTATAAATAGTTAAGTAGGAAAGTATAAAAGCGTTAATATCCATCATAAGCGCGTGCGTTAAATTCAGTTATAGGCACTAAATTATTTATCTGCATTTATATTGTATATAATATACGTGTACAGCAGTTGCAAGTTTTATACTACTTACATTTAATTGACTTGGTTGTCAAACTTTACAGGCACAAATATATGATGTTCAATGAAATAGTTCGGGCGCTTTGTTTATTTTAATTTTTACTTTTCCGTTTTAATAATTGTTTTATGTTATAGCATTAATCTATTTCAGATATAGTAACGATGGTGAGAAAGATGGAGGTCAAAAAAGTAGGGCTGCATATGTACAGTTTAATGTATTTCCAGATTTCGGTCTACTTTGTACGTCCACCAGATCGTATTTATGATGTCTTATATCACTATAACTTTACTGTTCATTTCACGGCTAAGACAGTTTTACCCTCTGTCTCATGCACTGGATGTAACTATTCCTTAACTTTGTAACACAGATCATTTTCTTAGAATTTCACGAACGATCATTTCTTAATTAATAATTTCGTTAGTAATAATAATAAATAGATATATTTGTGCACTTCTAATCTATCAAAAAAAAAATAGATCATTTTGGGAAAGTAATTTGTGCATTTATGGGCAAAACAGTTTTCCATAACTGTATTTAAACATAGCAACCCATCCTGTCCGCAATGGAAATCTGACCATCGCAATACTTTTTCGTTAGCATGATCAGCATCCATAAATCACATCGATGGTACTAGAAACCATAAAGCAACAGCGAGGGATGATAAAAGGGAGAAAAAGATAGAATAGATTTACAACAACAAATAATAGTTACACTTTATAGTAGTAATCGTATTTTTTTTAAATATATGTACTACAGTTTAAAAGTAAAATGTGTCAGTTCCAACGCACGGCTGAAGTTTATTCCTTAAGAACTATTATTGTGTAGATTATGTAAAAAGAGGGTAAATTAAAGCATCTTAAAAAATAAGCAAAGCATATATAAATATTTATTCATACTATTCATATCATTCCAATGAAATATATAACATCAACTATTTGACATAATAATAATTTTTTTGAATATTTTTATATAAATCATTCTTGAGAAGATTCGTTTGTTCTACCATGACCATTTGACATTTAACAAGATTTCGGACAGTATTTAGTCCGTGAATGGTATTATCATCATTATTAGATACTGTGAGAATAAGTTTGTGGTAACTATAATAACATACGTGTACGCCAGAAGTTACAT
Source organism: Arma custos (assembly GCA_037127475.1). NCBI lineage: Eukaryota > Metazoa > Arthropoda > Insecta > Hemiptera > Pentatomidae > Arma > Arma custos. The sequence goes on from CM073764.1 coordinate 73,347,848, forward strand.
GGGTTATGAATCGTGAAAACATTGCATCAATAGTTGTACCATATCAAGTCGTCCCGAGTAATCCGCCAGATATAAAGTCTAAATTAAGTTCATTTTTCAAGAATTTTACTAAGTTTAAACTTTCATCTTTACTTAGTGAAAATTAAATTTACTTTTCACTATTAACGTTTTACTTAGTACCGCTAAGTGAATAAACAAATATCCACTGTGTCTTTATCTTTGAAAGAACCAACGTTAAATGATTTCATACTAAAACTGGTTTCGCTGTAAGTGAGTCTTTTTCAATTTAACTACAATCTCGATGAAGCATTGAAAGAAGTTCAATCAGTGATAAACCTATTTGACTTTTTTTGAAAAATTACAATCTGATGATATTGAAGCAATAATATAAAAGCTGTATGGGGGTTTGCAGTCAATATATTTATATTTTGCTGTAACGTTTATTGACTAAACTTCCTCCCTAACCATTTAAAACATTTTACAATCTATTCACACAATAACAAAACATAAACATCTAAGCTCAAAGGTGACATTGAGGTTATATATTTATCTTCGTAACTAGTTCAATCAAAGTTTTTCACCTTAATTTAAGGTTTTAAATTTAATTTTAACCATCTCGTCTGCAACTATCCTTCTTTAGAGCATTCACGAGCTGGTATATAGATATATTTAATAGTGAAAACATAGCACATGCCTGGTCCTGTCTTCTTTGTAAAAACTTCATAGTAATGACCGATGATGCGTTAATGCAACATCAAAGTAAAACGACTATTCTAAAAACAGTATTTGAATTGAATACATAAATTTCATCCCAACAATTAAAATAAACAACGTTTTAAACAAGGAATTTGATAATTTAATTGTAGCAACCCTTATTTGGCTGAATTTAACAAATAAATCTTAGTACTCATTTGTGTTGAAATATAACCTACTGTACTATAATTTTCAATGGGTTCAAAAAACACAAAATTTATTAAAAAATTATTTTTAATAATTACAAACCTTAAATAATAATCTGATGTAAAAAAAATAGAAAAATATTTGAATTAATAAAAATAAAAAAATTGTTAAATTAATGTTAATTAAAGTAATTAATGATAACATAACAGTGGCCGTAAATGGGTTAATACGAACAAAACATGCATTAATTGCGTTTTTAGTTTATTTTTGAGCAATAATCACAATTTTATTGATTGTTACAGTAAATTTACCAAGTGCAGATAGATCTTCTGTATTGTCTTAATATTCTCAACAATAACAACTAAGATATTAAATTATTATTATTAATTTGACCGGAATTGAACTTTTAATTTCTATCTGTTATGTAAAACAAATAATAAAATCTTATCTAGAAAGAAATGAAAGGTGCGCAAAGGAACGTAACGGGCCAAAAGCTCGATTTTACTCCTCTTAAAATTTTCATACCGCGGGCTAAATATGAAAGTCGTTTCTTAAGGAGTGTACTCCAAAAAGAATATGTATTAATAAAAAAACATAATTAGTTGTTCTTCAAACGAAAATGCCTATTTTTTCAAAAACATAAATAATAAGCAAATATATATATTCTTTTTTATTAATGAGTATCTACTATTGAGTCGTTTAATATGAAACGTCCGTTTTTATTATTTCTAAAATTCAATGGGGATGTATAATTATAGATTGATCAATTATTAATCCTCTCTTTTTTTTTTGTATTATTTACTATCACTTTAATTGAACGAAAATTGTTTTGTATACCATCAAAATACCATGGAAAGAAGTGATTTCAGAGAACGTCGTTCAGAGGGTTTTGTAGCCAACGGACCCTTCGACGTTGGTTTTAGAAAGGTATCCCAAACAAATTATTGGTTTCTGTGTGGTGGACAATGGCAGGAATTCTACCTAAATGTGAAACCATCACGTCCACGTCCTGATGCATGGATATGAATAAAAAAACAATCTGCATTGGTTAATCGGAAGGAACCTACTCGTATACTCTAGATAAAAAATTATACATAATGACGGTAAATATGTTGAACAGAAATTGTGATTTCATAAAGTTGTTTTACTAAATAGCCTTTCCTTTGAAAACGGACATTTCAAATGAAACGAAACACAACGATAATTGTACTATTCTGTTTTTTACCAAGGCTTGATCAAATTGATTTCGGGTCTGTGAATTTGGCGATTTCCACGTATACTTTTGAATATCTTCATGTTTAAATAAGTAAAATGAAACATGGAAATGAAAATCAAGCAGACTATAACATTAGTAGCGTGTTCCGAAAGCGAAATAAGATTTCTTTTCAGGGGAAGAAAGCCATTAAAATTAAAATGGCGGACGAGACCACGACCATCTGTAAAGAGATGCCGAAAGGGGGACGAACAAGCGTGGGCGAAGAAGATTAGAGGCGAGGACCCGAACGCTATCAATTTACAGGCACACATAGGAAGGAAAGGAGTTGATAATTGGCGGAGAGGTGCGGCCTACTTGTCATAATTGTGGTTGGGGGATCATCAGCAGGGGATCATCGGCTGGGGAACAATGGGGCGCCCACTGGGGCAATTGGTCGTGTGGGCAGTCTCCAGTGTCCTTGTGGAGCTCTTGGTATCTTCAAAGTCACCGACGGATCTGTATTACCCATAATGACGATTGAGCAAGTATAGGACAATTTATAAGTTCTAGTTACAGATGTAAGGAAGGAGAATGTATTAAATGTCAAATTATTTTCTGTCGTAACAGTTATTGTCCTAAATAAGTGTTCAATAAATATATTTCTAGTCACTTATGATTCCTTATATGAGCAGCGAGACGCAGTGGTAGAGCGCTGCGTTACCGTGGCGAAGATCCTGGGATCGAATCTATTTATTGGCAGCCGGAGATGGGTCCTGTGAGTCCAAGAAACAGTACACTCTCTACCATGCATACTCTTCTACTGAATCTAAGACTCACCATGTTTTGTAGTGGTACAGGAATAAACCTAAAAACTAGTGAATCCTTGCTACCTTGGTTTAGGTTTACACATCTACAGCCCCGGTGAATAAGTTATGCCGAACTTGTCCAAAATGAGTTTCTTCTACTTAGGGATTAGGAACAGTGGAATTTTCGAAATGCATTAGTAAAACAGGCATCGGCTTAAAATGGAGGGAGTTACTACTTATATTATAACTACATTTCAAGCCAAAAAGTACGAAAATTAAATGATTCGGCTTCCCTCAATACAATTAGCTTTCTCTGGGGGAAATTCGACTTAGCCTGGGGAAAATTCACCAGGACAGCAGATATAATAATATGCTTTTTGCAAATAGGTGAAATGTTATAAATTGAATAGAAGAGAAACGAATTTTTAACTACTAATAGAGTCCTTGAGCTTGGTTAAAGGAATATATTAAGTAAGTATATGTTCTCTTAAACTGATCAAAATGCATTTTTTTTTCCTTCTTTGTTCCTTATAGAGATGGTAGTCTGCATCAGTACTGTTGTTCAAATACTTCTTCCTTTTTCTTTTTTATTTCTTCCTTCACCTCCTCGGTCCACCAGGCAGTCCTTCTGGTTCATCATGATTTTTCTACAAGTTGATTTTGCTGCATCCATGATTATATTTATGGATAATGCTGCCCAACTTTCTTTCACCTGCTGGCTATCTCACTGATTATGCTTAAGAGCATTTTCTTCTATTTTGTTAGGTCTCAGCAACTTCTGGATCTTTCAGTTTGTATGATTTTATTTTGAACAAAGGTTTGTGTTTTTTCCTGGTTTCTTTTGTTTTCCTTTTGCAATTTCAATGTCCAAGATAAGTAGGTTTCGAACCCTCTTTTTGTTCTTGCGTTCAGTAAGTTCTTTCTTTGATCCCTAGGTGTTAGGAAATAGTCAAAGAACGACTTTTATCTTCGATTCGGTTCCTCTCCGGTGTATTTATGAACGCTTTTGTGGGGAAAGATACTGTTGGTGACGATCATTTCAATTCCAAGGCAGAGGTTCAATATTTGTTCTCCGTTGTTGTTTAGGTGATCTTCTCCATGAACTCCTAGCACATCCTTCCATCTTTTTGCATCTTCACCCACTCTTCCGTTGAGGTCTCCCATAATGATAGGTAAGTTGGTTGGTACATCTCCCAAAACCTTTAAAATTACAAGCCCAACAAGAATCTGTTTATATTAAAAAAACATTATAATGGGATAATGCATGATTAAAAAATAAAATAAATTTATCTTTTTTAAAACTAAAAAATTGCCATCGTTCAAATAGGCACAAAACTTTCTAATCATGGAATAAACCATTGTTATAGAAGTCTTTTCATTTACGATTACAACATATTGCAAATGTGTTAGTTAACTAGGGTGTCAAACCAATAATGGCTGCCAAGATTCAGGAAAAATAAAAATCGAAATAGAATTTTAAACTACATTGATAATAATCGAATAAAGAATGATAAAAACCAAAAATTGAAGAATTGCTGAAAATTCGAAGTCTGTAGATGAAGGACAAAAATAAAAGAAAAAAAAAATTATATTTGCTCTGAAAAACAAATTTTTGTGGAACCTCAAACAATCCTGAAAATTATTATAATAGTTGCTATATTTAAAATGCATCATCACATAGCTGGGAGAATGAAACAGTTGGCCAACTATCTTTTAAACCAACCTCCTCCCTATCAATCAAAATCGCCATGTTTTTACCTTGCAGTAAAAAAAAAAAATTATATAAAATAAATAATTAATATAAAAGTAAATATATTATTTCATTCTATCTAATTTAACTCTAATTCTCTATTTTAATCTTATCTAACGCTCTAAATTTTGTTATCTTCAGTATGATAAAATATCCTTTTTCTTCTTCTTTCCTTAGAACATTTGCCTTTCAGCGTCGAGGTCCATCTTCGGCCTGTCATCATGTCTTTCTTTTCTCCTTCCCAACGCCTCTAAGTATTCCCTGTTGGTAAGCCTGGGTCTTCCAACAGATCTTCGTCCCTCCGGTTGTTGTTCCAAGAGTCTCGCATTCTCCATACAGAACCAAAAAGCCACCTGATTTGTCGATCCTTATTTTTTCTCTTCCTGAGACTATAATTAGCTCTTCTCTAATAGTTTCATTACGTAAAGGAATACAGCCTCCTTTCGATTTTCCGACAATTCATTTGAGGAACATCGACTAACTCTACGGCAGTTACTTTTGGGAAGTATTTCTCTAGGGCTGGCCAGTGTTCTGTTCCACACATTAGCGCAGGCAAATATATTGTTTTCTAAATCACCAATTTGGATTTTCTGCTCTCCTTCTATCCTATTCCATGTTTCTTTTTTGGTAGAAGACCCTATTGGATTTTTTCATTGTATTAGAATTGAGAAAATATCCAAAAGTTAGAAATCAAGTTTGTTAACTTCGGAGCATGTTTAAACAGAGAATTGCAATTGTTTTATCTAGATCTTTGACTTGATTAAAAAATTCAATCAACGAGGATATTTTTAGTATCCAAATATAGTTAATAGAAATTTTTTTCTTTTTTTTATTTACAAAAAGTTTTGTTCAGTGTAAACGTGTTTATGCCATTTAGCGATTCTTATGTTTGTTCTTCTTGGTTCACTGTTCTAATTCTTAGCGGTTCTTTTCCTTTTAGATGTATTAGAAAAATAGCATAACTCATGTAAAA